>CM028929.1:0-600000 GCA_016801845.1 Polydactylus sextarius
TTTTTTTCCACACTTTGAACACTGCGGCTTATACTACGGTGCGGCTTATTTTTTTTTTTTTTTTTTCCTTGGCACCAAAAACATTTTGCCAAGTAACAGCTGACCAATAAAATTAACGAGTACTTGTTCAGAGGTCCAATGAAATTGCATGATAAATCAAGCGCACTTTCACAGCTATTGTAAATCAGTCATTTGTACTCACCCTCATCAACATGGAAAATACTAGAAGAAAAGCATATGATGCGGCTTTTTAAGTTAAAGGCGATCACTCTAGAGGTTGAAGAAGGAAATCGACCCGCTATCAGTGACTCACTTCTTACAGCAATAAGAAGACACGATGAACGTCTTTAAAATAATTTTTCATATTACAACATTGGAGACCTGCGGCTTTAAATCCGGTGCGGCTTGTACAAGTACAAACTTGATTTTCTTTCTAAAATTAGAGCATGCGGTTTTTAATCAGGTGCGCTCTGTAGTCCGGAATTTACGGTACAAATATGGATGAATCAAGGGAAATGAATGAATGCCTCAAACTTATCTTACCTCTGATTACCACTTCTGTGAAAATCCAGAGATCTTACCTGCCAAGGCATAAATCCTTTTGGAACTGTTCTGCTGCTTTCCAGAAAAACCACCTCCCATTGTCTAGTGAGAGGAAAAATAAGTTAACTTAAATAAACACATTATTTTCTTCATGCAAAGCACTGACAACTCAATTCCACACAACAGACACTTACATGAGTTTTTCCATTTCCTGTCCTGTCCGTAGGCAAAGCATGTTGCCGTGCAACCTTGAAAATGAACTGTACCGAACCGGCTGTGAATCTGGAGAAGAAGAAGAAGAAAAAAAAAGGGTCAAAATTGCAGAAAAATTGCACCTAAATAATGTTCTGGCTGCACAGTTTCCATTTGAAAAGAAAAAGCTCAAAAACTAGAGCACAATCTGATCCTTATCATCCAGGAGGAAATTCTTAGTCGGAAAACACTGCTGCAAATGCAACCTTAAAAAAAAAAAATAAAAACAAACTTAGGTGTTTACTTGTGGACCAGGTCACTGGTGTGTTACAAACCCCGGCTCATAGGGAAGCAACACAAAAGGGTAGACCAAAAAAAAAAAAGATAGTTTCAATATGTTTATTATCTGATGTCTAGGGTCAGGAACAAAAGGGTGGGATAAGCAGCAAAACCTGCTGCCTGGCACACAACAGCAGGAGGAATGAGAGAGAGAGACTGAGGCGGTAGGCCGGCCTTTGTAGACTGCTCACACCTGCAGGTAATCAGGAGCTCAGGTGAGTCTAGCTGGAAACAAAAGAAGAAAGAGATCACCGCCTCAACTGCAAGGCCTGTAACACCACCACTATAAAAAAAAAATGGGTGCTCTAAGGCAACCATACCCCAACAACAAACAATAACAGGGAATTGTTATGACCTGGAAAGGGCATCTGCCAGGACATTGTCCCGGCCACGAATGTGACAAACCTCAAGGCCATACCCTAGAAGAAATAAGCTCCATCTCAGCTGCTGGTTGGAACCTTGCATACTGTTTATGAACACAAGAGGGCAAGCTGAAGAAGTTGTTCCTTAGTTAAATCTTCAAGCAGCTCTTCACTAGGCTGTTGAAGAAAAGCATCAAGAGTTGCCATTGCTCCTTAATTTGCGCAACAACTTCCACAAGGTAAATTGAATAAGCAAATAACTAATGGGGCACAAATCCACAAGCATCCACTGCTGTTCAATTGACAACCCAATGGTCCCAAACACAAAGTGGCCAGACACAAAATGGCTGCAACACTATGCACCAAACAAATCAAAGCTATTACCCCTCAGGCTATTAAAGCCACACACAATAACTACCATGCCCCATGCAAGGCCACAGCCTGCTAGTGGTCAATCACCATGCCAAAAAAGCACCAAAGCTCAGGGCAATTCTCACTTACACAAGTTCACGCTAGAACACACTAGCCACTATACTTTAGGATTAGGATTATGGACCCAACACAGTGCCTGATTAAAGCACAAAACTCACCTAACCCTACACAAAATGCTCCTCCTCCCTCCCACGAAACACTTTAATTCAAATAACAGAGCAAACCCTGAAACCTGCCTAACCAAACCTGACCTACCTATCTTCTGGGGTTACCAGGCTTGAGGTGACTTTAAGCGCTGAACTCAAGGTTCCACAGTAAACCAAAGATACAGCCTACCACAGAACCTTGAAGCATGCCCCCACCTGGGATACCCTCAAAAAAAAAAAAGGAAAAATAACAAAAAAGTGAACCGTTGGAAGTACAACGTCCAGCTGGAACACCCACCTCATCTAAGCAGGGAGCTCATATACTGAATTAATAAAAAAAAACATATCAATCAACCATACTCACCAAATGAAAAACAACCCAAACAAAGGAGGAACCACCAAAGTTGTAGCACTCCACCAGAAACAAAAGCACTACTCATGAATCAGCAAAAACCTACGAAAAAAAAAAAAAAAAAAAAAAAAAAAACAGCAAAAAAGGACGAGCCCCCAATTATGTTACAAATCCCGGCTAATGTGGAAGCAACACAAAAGGGTAGACCAAAAAAAAAAAAAAAAAAAAAAAAAAAAAAGATAGTTTCAATATGTTTATTATCTGATGTCTAGGGTCAGGAACAAAAGGGTGGGATAAGCAGCAAAACCTGCTGCCTGGCACACAGCAGCAGAAGGAATGAGAGAGACTGAGGGCAGTAGGCCGGCCTTTGTAGACTGCTCACACCTGCAGGTAATCAGGAGCTCAGGTGAGTCTACCTTGAAACAAAAAAAGAAAGATCACCACCACAACTGCAAGGCCTGTAACAGGCCTGTCCCAGGAACAGACACCACATCGATCTGCTTCTTATTAATCTCTGGATGACACAAGAATGACAGCGTTTGTGAAGAAAAACAGGATGGCTGACATTTTAGTGATGACGTTGCATATAGGAGATTCTTCGGTGTCTGCACAGAAGGCACAGGGCTCTGTGTTTCTCCCCAGAATGCTTTCACTCATAGTATAAATGGGAGAGGGCCAAGTGAAAAAACATGGTTGGTATTATGTCTGTCTGAGCACAGTGTTATATTACTCCAAATATACCTTGCTTGTTAAGGGGCCGCTTGCGAACACACACACAAATCCTGTGGGATTCAACCTGTAAAAAAAAAAATAAAAATAAAAAAATAAACACAAAAAGAGCTCCAAGTTTATGCTCGAATGTTAACACACATTTGCATATAAAGTCAGGCATAGTTCAAAACTCCAAATTTACCAGGTCGCCCGTTGATCCAGGGATTATTTCCAATGTTTCTCTGAAGCCTTGGATGATCTCGTAGAATTTCTGGTTTGGTCGAGAAGCCTCTCCAAACTTCAATGAAGACAAGAAAGAAAAGCAATATAAATGAAATGTGTGAAACGACTTGTGTCCAAAATTCACATTATTAGTAGAATTGATAAATGAAATAAAAATCCTCACCCTCCCCTTCTTAGTCTGCATTTCAGGTGGCTTTATAACACAAGGCAGCCTTTTGTTGCCTTTGGTTAATTCTTGAGGAGCCACAGATTTTCTCCCTGAAATGCAAAAGATCTTAATCACTTTTTAATTCTTAATGAACTCACATCTCATTGACAGCATTGTAATTTCTAACAAATTTAATTGCAGTTGTGACATTAATGTATGGGATGTGATCCACTGGATGCACAATTGTTTTTTTTTATTATTTATTTATTTACATCTGTCACTGACCTTTGATTGCGGACGGAGGAGGCATCCTCTAGGGTTCATCATTTTCTTTTGTGGCCTCACGGGCAAGAGACAGCGACGGTGCTGGTTTGCTCTCATTCTTTCTGTGTTGCGGTAGGAATCACTAAATAATAAAATAAGGCAGAAGAATGCGCTCAGTTTTATACAGTGATAAATGTTACCACAGTTATAGTTACCACAGTTAAAGTTGCTATGTGACTGATAACAGCAATACCTAAATTTAGCATATAAATATGTGGCTTATATTTTCCAAAGGAAAGGTCTAAATTATAAATCTATTCTTTTTTGGTAGAAATGACCAACCAGAATCCATAAGGGCTGATGATGAGGGGAGACCAGGAAGGTCCATCTCTGGGCTTCCCTTTGAAGACTCAATAGTTGGAGCAGGTGCTGAAACATCAGTTGGGACCTGGAACAAACACGTCGGTCTGGCCTGAGACAGACTACTGGAAACTCAAAAAGGCGACAAAGCATCTAAGTAAAAAAACGGGTGCAATGTGAGCATCATCATAAAGCAAGTGCCATTAAGTTTTCTAACTTTGGGCACAAAACCTAAACCCCACACAACAGAAAGATTAACTGTGTGTAGTTGTAGGCTGTCAAATCACAAGAACCAAGATTCTTTACTCTTGTGACAGAGAAGTGAGCTAGGAGTGAGAGAAACAGCAACAGACAAGTGGAAGCTGAGTGTCAGTGAAATGATGAAAGCTTCTAATGAGAGCACATTTGAGCATTAAAATGTTACTAAGGGCACTGTAATAGTGATACTGTAAGCCAATTTTATAAAATAAAAAAGCTGTAAAATCCTGTAAAAATGCTATTACCTTACTTATCCAGTGATAATATATGCCAGTGTGTGCTCCTTTAAATTCTCTTTGTCCAATGTTTCTTTCTCTTCTCACCCAGAATTTAGAGCTCAGAAAAGAGTGAACAAGGACACATGGTTCTATGAGCCCAGAATTAGTCATTTTGTGCCATTTATTATTAAAATGAACAAATTTAGACAAAAATCCTCTTCCAGGATGACGAGTTTGGCGCATACAACCTGATCACTTTTAGATAATGATTTGTTTGCTTAAGAGAGAGAGAAGTCCTCAGCCTTGATGAGAGCTGCGGCAGAGGCTTTTGAAAAGAAACAAGCCATTAAGTGACAATACTGAATGTGGTAATTGGAGAGACAAATCAGTTCAATTCATTTACTATGAGGTTTTTTTTTTCACGACTTTTTGACCACTTTTTGACGACATACTATACTTTGAGGTTTTTTCACATTATTGATGACATACTATACTATGACGCTTTTTTGACATACATACTATACAATGACGCCACCATGTGGTGGTGCATGGTCAACGCTCAAATTACAATTCTAAGCTGCCTTCACCTGTGACTTTAGATATTTTTCTTGGCCTACCACATCTTTCTTTCACAAGGACTGTTCCTGTGGCCTTCCATTTCCTGACTATATTTGTGACTGGAGAAGATGTAGAAAAACTCAGAAATATAGAAAAAGAAAACAAAGCGATGCACATGGCGTGATTGGCTACTCACGGTTCATACTAAGTTATGCGTTCTAGTTGTACTGTTTATAAACCAGAGACAGGGTATGAAGATAAAACTGTTCTCAAAAAAACAGAATCTCTCAAAATGGAAAAGTTAAACATTACAGAAATAAGAGGAAAGCTGAGCATATAAATACAGTACATGAAATAGTCGCAATAAATAATCAAAGTCTTATTGTCAGTTACAACTTACATCTGATCAGATGATGGACACTGTTCTTTACGGTTGACGATAGCACCCTTTGACCTGTCACTCTTGACAAACACACAGCTGGGTTCTGGTTCTTCCACTTTCCTCCTGAAAGACACAGATTATAATCTGCTTTGTGACCAGAACAAACCAGTTTCACTGCTGTTTTGTTCTGAACTATAAGATAAGTGTGTTTTCTTGAAGAAACAACATGTTTCATTAAGTACAGAGTGGATCAATGTGAAAACAACACAAGATAATAAAACCATCAGAGCTGCTTTATGTGTGTGTAGACTCTCAGCAGTGACATGATACGATGAAAAAAAAAACTTGTAAGTGAAGAAGATTAATGTTGTAAATAAACTCATTTAATAAACACGTGGATAAACAGCTGTATAAATAACTGTCAGTAACATAACGTTTGTGACACGTTAACTCTTTGTAGCACAGGAGTGTTGATTTACTAAAAATATTGGGGTGATCACATGTATACACATAACTGAATCCGGGTCCAGGTCCTGGTCTTGGCCCTTGTCCAGGTTCATCCATGTTGCTGAATGAACCTTCACCTGTAGAGGAAACACAAATCATTAATATGCACATCAGCTGAAATCTTCCTTTACATCATTTCTGCTGTACAAATATCAGCTGTGATTGTCTCTTCTTCTCCGTTTCCTGTCAGTGTCAGTTAAATACAATCACACAGTATGCAGCAGAGAAAGCTGCCATCAGCTGCTGTGCTTCTATCAGTCCACTAGATGGCAGTGTCTCTGCAGTGTCTAACTTTACTTGATGAAACAAGCTGCAGTTGATTCTTTCACTCACAACACCTGGGCCCGAATTTATTTCACCTCAAAGCTCCAGTGACATCCAGTCATTTCACTGCCACGGAAAATCATCTGAACACATTCTGTCTGCAACACCTGCGCTCTCATGATGATAAACCATGAAAATGTATTATCAACTGGCTGAAAGAAATAGGTCTATACTGATATTACCTTTCAATCTTTTTCTTTATCTGCCTTTCATCTGCATCTAGCCAGCGTTACTGCTGTGGTGGAAGGTGTCCACGTTAGCCTCAATATACCTTGAGAGCCAGGAGGCTGCCATTGATCTCCACAGTCTCCACCAAAGTGCTGAGGTCGTTGCCAGCCAAATCAACCAATGAAAATTGGCCGTGTAGCGAGGCAGCGCGATTATTGCATCACAGAACAATTTGGAGGATTGCGTAAGAAGCGGGACAAGTTGGTGTTTGCTGAGGTTTGGCCTGATGTTTTGGAAAAACACAAGAGAAGGAAAGACACATTTATGTTACACATATGTGTTTGAAATGAAACAATAGTAGTTTAAAGTTTTCATTTTTAACTGCCATGTTAAAAGACTTCAACTAACTTTTAGTGCTCCTTTACTCAACAGTTCGACAAAGTCTCTGCTGTGAAATTGCAACACACAAACACGTTCCTGTCACAATGGTACCTGAGTGCACTGCCCATGTGTATCGTATTGATGACTTCCTCCGGACCGTGAACACGTGGACCTCCTCAAGGCCGACTACCTGCACCTGCAGAGCTGTCATTCTCCAGAGCACGGAGCTTGGCCTTTTTTGTTCAGCAGGTCATACACCTGTCCAAAAAGTAGTTTTCATGTCAAGAATAATAAAAAATGCAAATTTGTCAGATAAATATTCTAAACAAACATGTCCATAGAGTTAACAGAGGAAGGTTTTTATTACCTTCCCATTGTAAATCTCAAAGAAGCTGGCGTAAGCAGAGAGATCCAGGCTACTATACCTCCTGTGGTCGAGTTAGGCCAAAACATCCTGGGCTGAAAGAGAGATTCAAACCAATACCAGCGGTGTGAAATTTTCATTTCCCTCGTGAGGGAGGAAGAATTACACAAACACCATCAATTAATGTATCCCTGGAATTGATCGATTTCTTTTTTTAAGACTATAATCCTTTTGGTGAGCGTTGAGGTAGTATTAGAAACTTAAACATAGCACCCATCCAGGGTTTGTAAAACCATTCATTATTGCTTAACATTAAAACACACCAGATAGCAGATTTAAATCTCTTGTGTACTGTGAAATACAGTTATCTGCCACTGATTTGGTGAAAGCTTAAATGTATTGGACACATATTCAAGTCTCACACTCTAGTTTCAAGTTCTCATGTAAAGGCCACCTTTAACAAAATCCTGAATATTACGAAGCTTATAAAAAAAATAAACATGCAAGACAAATACCGTAAATTCGGGCTATAAGCCACTACTTTTTTTTCCACACTTTGAACACTGCGGCTTATACTACGGTGCGGCTTATTATTTTTTTTTTTTTTTTTTTTTTTCCTTGGCGCCAAAAACATTTTGCCAAGTAACAGCTGACCAATAAAATTAACGAGTACTTGTTCAGAGGTCCAATGAAATTGCATGATAAATCAAGCGCACTTTCACAGCTATTGTAAATCAGTCATTTGTACTCACCCTCATCAACATGGAAAATACTAGAAGAAAAGCATATGATGCGGCTTTTTAAGTTAAAGCGATCACTCTAGAGGTTGAAGAAGGAAATCGACCCGCTATCAGTGACTCACTTCTTACAGCAATAAGAAGACACGATGAACGTCTTTGAGCTAATTTTTCATATTACAACGTTGGAGACCTGCGGCTTTAAATCCGGTGCGGCTTGTACAAGTACAAACTTGATTTTCTTTCTAAAATTAGAGCATGCGGTTTTTTAATCAGGTGCGCTCTGTAGTCCGAATTTACGGTACAAATATGGATGAATCAAGGGAAATGAATGAATGCCTCAAACTTATCTTACCTCTGATTACCACTTCTGTGAAAATCCAGAGATCTTACCTGCCAAGGCATAAATCCTTTTGGAACTGTTCTGCTGCTTTCCAGAAAAACCACCTCCCATTGTCTAGTGAGAGGAAACATAAGTTAACTTAAATAAACACATTATTTTCTTCATGCAAAGCACTGACAACTCAATTCCACACAACAGACACTTACATGAGTTTTTCCATTTTCCTGTCCTGTCCGTAGGCAAAGCATGTTGCCGTGCAACCTTCGAAAATGAACTGTACCGAACCGGCTGTGAATCTGGAGAAGAAGAAGAAAAAAAAAGGGTCAAAATTGCAGAAAAATTGCACCTAAATAATGTTCTGGCTGCACAGTTTCCATTTGAAAAGAAAAAGCTCAAAAACTAGAGCACAATCTGATCCTTATCATCCAGGAGGAAATTCTTAGTCGGAAAACACTGCTGCAAATGCAACCTAAAAAAAAAAAAAAAAAAAAACAAACTTAGGTGTTTACTTGTGGACCAGGTCACTGGTGTGTTACAAACCCCGGCTCATAGGGAAGCAACACAAAAGGGTAGACCAAAAAAAAAGATAGTTTCAATATGTTTATTATCTGATGTCTAGGGTCAGAAACATAAGGGTGGGATAAGCAGCAAAACCTGCTGCCTGGCACACAGCAGCGCGAGGAATGAGAAAGACTGAGGGCAGTAGGCCGGCCTTTGTAGACTGCTCACACCTGCAGGTAATCAGGAGCTCAGGTGAGTCTAGCTTGAAACAAAAAAAAGAAAGAGATCACCACCACAACTGCAAGGCCTGTAACAGGCCTGTCCCAGGAACAGACACCACATCGATCTGCTTCTTATTAATCTCTGGATGACACAAGAATGACAGCGTTTGTGAAGAAAAACAGGATGGCTGACATTTTAGTGATGACGTTGCATATAGGAGATTCTTCGGTGTCTGCACAGAAGGCACAGGGCTCTGTGTTTCTCCCCAGAATGCTTTCACTCATAGTATAAATGGGAGAGGGCCAAGTGAAAAAACATGGTTGGTATTATGTCTGTCTGAGCACAGTGTTATATTACTCCAAATATACCTTGCTTGTTAAGGGGCCGCTTGCGAACACACACACAAATCCTGTGGGATTCAACCTGTAAAAAAAAAAAAAAAAATAAAAAAATAAACACAAAAAGAGCTCCAAGTTTATGCTCGAATGTTAACACACATTTGCATATAAAGTCAGGCATAGTTCAAAACTCCAAATTTACCAGGTCGCCCGTTGATACAGGGATTATTTCCAATGTTTCTCTGAAGCCTTGGATGATCTCGTAGAATTTCTGGTTTGGTCGAGAAGCCTCTCCAAACTTCAATGAAGACAAGAAAGAAAAGCAATATAAATGAAATGTGTGAAACGACTTGCGTCCAAAATTCACATTATTAGTAGAATTGATAAATGAAATAAAATCCTCACCCTCCCTTCTTAGTCTGCATTTCAGGTGGCTTTATAACACAAGGCAGCCTTTTGTTGCCTTTGGTTAATTCTTGAGGAGCCACAGATTTTCTCCCTGAAATGCAAAAGATCTTAATCACTTTTTAATTCTTAATGAACTTACATCTCATTGACAGCATTGTAATTTCTAACAAATTTAATTGCAGTTGTGACATTAATGTATGGGATGTGATCCACTGGATGCACAATTGTTTTTTTTTTTTTTATTTATTTATTTTTTTACATCTGTCACTGACCTTTGATTGCGGACGGAGGAGGCATCCTCTCAGGTTCATCATTTTCTTTTGTGGCCTCACGGGCAAGAGACAGCGACGGTGCTGGTTTGCTCTCATTCTTTCTGTGTTGCGGTAGGAATCACTAAATAATAAAATAAGGCAGAAGAATGCGCTCAGTTTTATACAGTGATAAATGTTACCACAGTTATAGTTACCACAGTTAAAGTTGCTATGTGACTGATAACAGCAATACCTAAATTTAGCATATAAATATGTGGCTTATATTTTCCAAAGGAAAGGTCTAAATTATAAATCTATTCTTTTTGGTAGAAATAACCAACCAGAATCCATAAGGGCTGATGATGAGGGGAGACCAGGACGGTCCATCTCTGGGCTTCCCTTTGAAGACTCAATAGTTGGAACGCGTGCTGAAACATCAGTTGGGACCTGGAACAAACACGTCGGTCTGGCCTGAGACAGACTACTGGAAACTCAAAAGACGACAAAGCATCTAAGTAAAGCAGGTGCAATGTGAGCATCATCATAAAGCAAGTGCCATTAAGTTTTCTAACTTTGGGCACAAAACCTAAACCCCACACAACAGAAAGATTAACTGTGTGTAGTTGTAGGCTGTCAAATCACAAGAACCAAGATTCTTTACTCTTGTGACAGAGAAGTGAGCTAGGAGTGAGAGAAACAGCAACAGACAAGTGGAAGCTGAGTGTCAGTGAAATGATGAAAGCTTCTAATGAGAGCACATTTGAGCATTAAAATGTTACTAAGGGCACTGTAATAGTGATACTGTAAGCCAATTTTATAAAATAAAAAAGCTGTAAAATCCTGTAAAAATGCTATATCCTTACTTATCCAGTGATAATATATGCCAGTGTGTGCTCCTTTAAATTCTCTTTGTCCAATGTTTCTTTCTCTTCTCACCCAGAGCTCAGAAAAGAGTGAACAAGGACACATGGTTCTATGAGCCCAGAATTAGTCAATTTGTGCCATTTATTATTAAAATGAACAAATTTAGACAAAAATCCTAAACTAGCGGCCAGAGCGAAAAGGAGAAGTTAAAATCCAGTTAACTTTATGGTAATGAGTTATGACGCCATTCAGCGAAAACCAATCACAACGTTTAGATTCACCAAAGTCCCACAGTCAGGTGGGTTCGAGGAACAAGCCAGCGTAATTTAAGTTCCTAGTTCCTAGGTGGTTTTGAGATGGCCAGCGGAAAAGCCACGGAATTATTATTATTTACTGTCATCATTATTTTTCCATTCTTAGTAAATAAATTTTGAATTGGCTCGCTTTGGTCGCTGTCGGTGTGAGCGCACAGTTAAAAAGTTAGCAGCATCTCAACATAAGCGAATCCACAAGTCCGGCGTCTGTTAGCTGCTGGATTAGCATAGGCTGCTAATTTAGCTGTGTTTAAGTTAACCAGCTAATTTAGTGGCTGTGGAGGGGGTCGGCTCCGTGCTTCACTTCCAGGCAGCAGAATAAAAGGTATGTCGGGCGCAGTCATGTTGGTGCTGGGATGTAAGCAATAGCTAAGGTCAGACCAGAACGTGTGTAACGTCAGTTAAGTTTAAGTTTGTTCGTTGCGATTTGTAGACACGACATTAAAGTGAGTGCTTCTTCTCACAGTATACCTCACGGCTTGACAGCTTGAAAGTGAAGGAAAGGCTTTCGGACTCAGCTTATATGAAGAGATGATGGACCAGACATTTTCTTTGCAACGCAAAGAAATTGTGGAAGAACAGCCTCTGGTCAAAGCGGTTATGGATCGCTAGACTGCACTGTTCACAATAAGTCAGGTATGGCCCACTTACTGAACCACACCTCAAGTAATCATTATTTTCATTGTAGCTTACTCTGTTGTTTCATTAGATTCGTTTAATGCTTAATTGATCACAAGTTACAGGAATCTGGGCATTACTTTTTGAGAAATGTATGATATATGACCGTAAAATAGACTATTGGCATTTAATGACTACAATGATGGATGTGTGTTGTTTTTTTTTTTTTTTTTTTGATTAAGGTTTTTGCCAAGTTCTACAGAGTTGCCAGTAAGAGTCTCAAGAAAGACTTCTATGGGCCACCATATCACTCGTCTCATTGACTTCTTCAAATCCAGAAAGGGAGTTGCTACTGCTACTACTTTGTACAACAACTACTAATTGATTCAATGTTTTAACACATATACACAATAGCTTTCTGCTTGTTTTCTTGTCATCTTTTCCATGAGACCAATGAGATCACCACAACACGCGCTGCTGTCCTACAATGTCTGCCCCTGTATGTTTGAGATAATTCCAGCGAATTCTTCCTCAGCTGTTCAGTAAGTATTGAAATAATGATGATCATATGACCTTCATACAGTGCACATTTTAGGACATCATCAGACCTCAGGTTCATTTCTCAAATTTCAGTAAAAATAACATTGTTCAGGTATCGTAATTTAAAAAAAAAAAAAAAAAAACTTGAACCACTGATTTCATGCCATTTCCAGTAAATTAATTTTGCACAGCACCCATTCCTTATAGGATACATACTTGAAATTAAATAATAATGGTTTTGTTTTGTTCTGTTTTGGGTTTAAATGTCAAAAAAGATTTTTTTTTTTTTTTTTTTTTTTTTTTTTTTTTGAAAATGTGCACCTACACTGTTTGACCTGATGTTGTTTGGTGTATTTGGCTTGAGGCTGCTTGGTCTGAAACTGTTTTGCTTAAGGTCGATTTGAATTATGATTCCTGCAGATCAGTTTGATTAGTGAACACACTATAGCCGTGGTCCGGGTCATATCATCCTACCTAAATTTATTTATATTCTTTTATTTTGAACGCAGGATTCGGACACTGTAGATGACTTCACCCAGTTGCCTGTTGGGGTTCTTAGAGTCATGGCTGAGGTCACGCCACCATAGACGAACGGCATTGCAATCATCCTTGAAGGAAACATTGTCATGGATGAGATTTCCACAACCTCTCAAGCACTTTGTCTTCTGTTTGGCTTGATATATGCACTCCATCTGGATTACCCCGAAGGTATGAAGAACACTTTTGAGTTCATCCAGAAGATACTGTTGAACCTCGCACGACAAAAGCTCAGCCCGAAACCGCAGACATTAAAAATTGCTCTTTTGGCTAGATGTTGTGGTTAGGGATAGCTATACTGGTTGTCTACATACGTTTGATGTGATTATGATGGAGCTGAACAGTTAAACAAAACATTATTGAATATTTGATGCCTTAATTTTTATCCACGTGAATATTATATTTTACTGACATTTTTTAGTTCAGGTTTTGCCAAGTTCTACAGAGTTGCCAGTAAGAGTCTCAAGAAAGACTTCTATGGGCCACCATATCACTCGTCTCATTGACTTCTTCAAATCCAGAAAGGGAGTTGCTACTGCTACTACTTTGTACAACAACTACTAATTGATTCAATGTTGTAACACATATACACAATAGCTTTCTGCTTGTTTTCTTGTCATCTTTTCCATGAGACCAATGAGATCACCACCACAACGCGCTGCTGTCCTACAATGTCTGCCCCTGTATGTTTGAGATAATTCCAGCGAATTCTTCCTCAGCTGTTCAGTAAGTATTGAAATAATGATGATCATATGACCTTCATACAGTGCACATTTTAGGACATCATCAGACCTCAGGTTCATTTCTCAAATTTCAGTAAAAATAACATTGTTCAGGTATCGTAATTAAAAAAAAAAAAAAAAAAAAAAAACTTGAACCACTGATTTCATGCCATTTCCAGTAAATTAATTTTGCACAGCACCCATTCCTTATAGGATACATACTTGAAATTAAATAATAATGGTTTTGTTTTGTTCTGTTTTGGGTTTAAATGTCAAAAAGAGATTTTTTTTATTTATTTTTTTTTTTTTTTGAAAATGTGCACCTACACTGTTTGACCTGATGTTGTTTGGTGTATTTGGCTTGAGGCTGCTTGGTCTGAAACTGTTTTGCTTAAGGTCGATTTGAATTATGATTCCTGCAGATCAGTTTGATTAGTGAACACACTATAGCCGTGTGGTCCGGGTCATATCATCCTACCTAAATTTATTTATATTCTTTTATTTTGAGCGCAGGATTCGGACACTGTAGATGACTTCACCCAGTTGCCTGTTGGGGTTCTTAGAGTCATGGCTGAGGTCACGCCACCATAGGCGAACGGCATTGCAATCATCCTTGAAGGAAACATTGTCATGGATGAGATTTCCACAACCTCTCAAGCACTTTGTCTTCTGTTTGGCTTGATATATGCACTCCATCTGGATTACCCGAAGGTATGAAGAACACTTTTGAGTTCATCCAGAAGATACTGTTGAACCTCATACGACAAAAGCTCAGCCCAAAACCGCAGACATTAAAAATTGCTCTTTTGGCTAGATGTTGTGGTTAGGGATAGCTATACTGGTTGTCTACATACGTTTGATGTGATTATGATGGAGCTGAACAGTTAAACAAAACATTATTGAATATTTGATGCCTTAATTTTTATCCACGTGAATATTATATTTTACTGACATTTTTTAGTTCAGGTTTTTGCCAAGTTCTACAGAGTTGCCAGTAAGAGTCTCAAGAAAGAAAGACTTCTATGGGCCACCATATCACTCGTCTCATTGACTTCTTCAAATCCAGAAAGGGAGTTGCTACTGCTACTACTTTGTACAACAACTACTAATTGATTCAATGTTGTAACACATATACACAATAGCTTTCTGCTTGTTTTCTTGTCATCTTTTCCATGAGACCAATGAGATCACCACACAACACGCGCTGCTGTCCTACAATGTCTGCCCCTGTATGTTTGAGATAATTCCAGCGAATTCTTCCTCAGCTGTTCAGTAAGTATTGAAATAATGATGATCATATGACCTTCATACAGTGCACATTTTAGGACATCATCAGACCTCAGGTTCATTTCTCAAATTTCAGTAAAAATAACATTGTTCAGGTATCGTAATTTTTAAAAAAAAAAAAAAAAAAACTTGAACCACTGATTTCATGCCATTTCCAGTAAATTAATTTTGCACAGCACCCATTCCTTATAGGATACATACTTGAAATTAAATAATAATGGTTTTGTTTTGTTCTGTTTTGGGTTTAAATGTCAAAAAAAGATTTATTTATTTTTTTTTTTTTTTTTTTTGAAAATGTGCACCTACACTGTTTGACCTGATGTTGTTTGGTGTATTTGGCTTGAGGCTGCTTGGTCTGAAACTGTTTTGCTTAAGGTCGATTTGAATTATGATTCCTGCAGATCAGTTTGATTAGTGAACACACTATAGCCGTGGTCCGGGTCATATCATCCTACCTAAATTTATTTATATTCTTTTATTTTGAACGCAGGATTCGGACACTGTAGATGACTTCACCCAGTTGCCTGTTGGGGTTCTTAGAGTCATGGCTGAGGTCACGCCACCATAGGCGAACGGCATTGCAATCATCCTTGAAGGAAACATTGTCATGGATGAGATTTCCACAACCTCTCAAGCACTTTGTCTTCTGTTTGGCTTGATATATGCACTCCATCTGGATTACCCGAAGGTATGAAGAACACTTTTGAGTTCATCCAGAAGATACTGTTGAACCTCGCATACGACAAAAGCTCAGCCCAAAACCGCAGACATTAAAAATTGCTCTTTTGGCTAGATGTTGTGGTTAGGGATAGCTATACTGGTTGTCTACATACGTTTGATGTGATTATGATGGAGCTGAACAGTTAAACAAAACATTATTGAATATTTGATGCCTTAATTTTTATCCACGTGAATATTATATTTTACTGACATTTTTTAGTTCAGGTTTTTGCCAAGTTCTACAGAGTTGCCAGTAAGAGTCTCAAGAAAGACTTCTATGGGCCACCATATCACTCGTCTCATTGACTTCTTCAAATCCAGAAAGGGAGTTGCTACTGCTACTACTTTGTACAACAACTACTAATTGATTCAATGTTGTAACACATATACACAATAGCTTTCTGCTTGTTTTCTTGTCATCTTTTCCATGAGACCAATGAGATCCCTGTCCCTCTGTGGAGCCCCCCCCCCCTCGCCGGTGGGCATCCTGGACGGACGTGGCTCCACAGGGTCCAGGCTCCGCGGCTCCGCCTGTCCCTCTGTGGAGCCCCGCCCCCCGCGCCGGTGGGCATCCTGGACGGGCGTGGCTCCACAGGGTCCAGGCTCCGCGGCTCCGCCTGTCCCTCTGTGGAGCCCCGCCCCCTCGCCGGTGGGCATCCTGGACGGACGTGGCTCCACAGGGTCCAGGCTCCGCGGCTCCGCCTGTCCCTCTGTGGAGCCCCCCCCCGCCCGGTGGGCATCCTGGACGGGCGTGGCTCCACAGGGTCCAGGCTCCAGCAGCTCCGCCTGTCCCTCTGTGGAGCCCCCCCCCTCGCCGGTGGGCATCCTGGGACGGGCGTGGCTCCACAGGGTCCAGGCTCCGGCGGCTCCGCCTGTCCCTCTGTGGAGCCCCGCCCCCTCGCCGGTGGGCATCCTGGACGGACGTGGCTCCACAGGGTCCAGGCTCCGCGGCTCCGCCTGTCCCTCTGTGGAGCCCCGCCCCCTCGCCGGTGGGCATCCTGGACGGACGTGGCTCCACAGGGTCCAGGCTCCGCGGCTCCGCCTGTCCCTCTGTGGAGCCCCCCCCCCCCGCCGGTGGGCATCCTGGGACGGACGTGGCTCCACAGGGTCCAGGCTCCATGGCTCCGCCTGTCCCTCTGTGGAGCCCGCCCCCCGCCGCCGGTGGGCATCCTGGGACGGACGTGGCTCCACAGGGTCCAGGCTCCGCGGCTCCGCCTGTCCCTCTGTGGAGCCCCGCCCCCTCGCCGGTGGGCATCCTGGACGGACGTGGCTCCACAGGGTCCAGGCTCCGCGTAAAAAAAATGTATATGAACACTTGACAAACTAATTTTTTTTTTTTTTTTTTTTTTTTTTTAAATACAGGTATGATGCAGGGAATCAAATGAGACCATCCAGTTGGTGCTTCACATCAAACAACTACTGTCAGTTTCATCACAGAATTTAGAGGTTAGTTGTGAATTGCTAAGTATCACTGGACAAAATACAAGGGGCAGTCAGAAATTGCTTTGTTGGCGGATGTCCTACAGACCTGCTTAATTTCCAGTAGATTTAGTGAAGCTTGTCGTGTTAAAGGGAGTCATCTGGTCAGGCTCTGGCAGTCCGGATCTCGAAAGGGTTAAGGCAAAGACCACTCAATCAATCAGTTTTTATTTATATAGCACTTTTCATACACTATCTATAGCACAAAGTGCTTTACATATGCAATGAAAAAGCCCCCACAACAGTCATACCACCCATGTGCACACCAACACACCCCAAACCCATTATTTCTTTTAAATTTTGTTTTCTTATCTACGTGGTTTGGAGCAGGAAAACTAATTATTAGTAATTTGTGATTTCTTTATTATAGTATTTGTGATTTCTTGGGCTTAAATATATCAGTTGCTGTTTCCATCTATCATTGGAGAACAGAAACACACCAGTTTGTATGAATTTGGGACCCTAATGTGACATTGAGCGTTGAGTGTGTGAAGGCTTCAGTTCTGTTTAAAACTCCTTGACTTGTAAACTATATTACTTTCAGGCTTCATTATCTGAGCAATACGATTCAACCTTAAAAACCTTCTCTTTACAGATAAGAAAGGACACGGCTTTTATCCACTTGGCTGATAAGCAATCCTTGCTTCCTACCTTGTGTCCAGCCGTCTGACGTGGGACACCAACCGTCTGGCGTGGGACGGTTTATAAAATTAACAACCTCTCCCAGTAGCTTAGAGGAAAACTCACCCCACCTGTTGTCTTTCCACTGGATGTTCTCTTGGCCAGGAGGGACTTCAGCGCCTTGAACACATCCTACCTCTGCAGGTTCCAGGTAAAGTGTGTCTTTCTACTGAGAGCACCACATTCTCCAACAACACCTTCTCATCCCTTTTCACAGTGACAATTGTGTGGAACTGCTGCAGCCCTGTGTTTAACAAAGACTTCTTCTTTGTGGAGCTCGAGTCAGCAGGATCTGCTGGAACTGCAGCTAAGATTAAAAGTGGTGAATAAACCTGCAGCTGGAGCACTGAGGAGAGGGACAGCGATTGGAATGATCATCAAACCACTGTCTCAATTACTCCCTCTTAATAAATGGGGGAAAAGAATGAGACAAATAGATTCCCTCTTTACAAGAAATAAATACATCTATAATTATGTTTGTATAATTTTGAAATGTAAGGAGACCACAACTTAAATTTAAATTTCTATATTGCATCATATGGTACATGGCTATGGCTATGTGGATCTTATATGAACAAGTATTAGCTAATTGGTGCGATTAAACGCGTAAAAAAAATTTGTTTGTTTTGTTTATTCTATTTGTTCTCTTGGATCTCTGGCACATCACGCAGATGTGCCAGAGATGATTGACTGCGACAAACATGATGTATCTTATTGCAATAAAATAAATCGCCTACCACTGTTGTTGAGATTGATCATGTCGTCCTCCTGTCTGAGTAGACCACTTGATATTTGTTCTGATAGCTTCCGGCGGCTAATGTTACTCATTAAAAAACCTGAATCAAAATTTGATTACGCTGGCAGAAAATCCTGTACATAATGATAGCAAGGACATATTAATCGTATTGGTCTTTGATCACTAAGAGTTGCAGTTTTAGAGTTTCCCTTCAGGTAATATTCGAGTCCACATTCGCATCTAAAATGGTGTGTGGTTTCACGGCAGTGCATGTTGACCTCCGACACCTTCAGAAGTCAAAGTTCATTACACCTTAATTGCAGGATAGCAAAATGAACACAGAGGGGCGCCCCAATATCTTTCACTTCAAGGGCCGTTTACTGAGAGCCCATAGTATACAGAGTTTGGCCAACTCACCAACAAGGCACTATATTGTATAAACCTTAGTCTGAGAATTTTACTGATGTCTGCTGACACCTAGTGGATACATATGGAAACTGATCTGTGGAAAAACTTCAGTCAACAAGTCTGACCTCTGTGCAGAGTCAACACAAGTACATTAAGACTGAGGCAAGGAAAGTCTGATCATTTATGAGAAGTCAGTAATATTTAATTTTGTTTCATTAAATCAGAAACATTGCAAAGGACACATTCCATGAAGGTGCATAACCACAGAGTCCAGTTTAACCTGGTTGTCTGGGTTTGCCAAAAAAAAAAAAAAAAAAACTCCACACACTGAGACATACACACAACTCATGGAGTGTGTTCTTTCTGTGCGTGCACATACTTATGTAATCAAGAGGAACACACACACAAATTATTAGTACACATTAAAACACAATACAAATGTCAGTAATTGTGAAAAACGGTTTTCTAGTTTGGACAAAAGAATAGCATCACCTCAAACTTTGTGGAATGTTTGACTCAGTATGTCTAGATGTTTAATAAAAATAAAAATCATTACACATTTCAGACTGTACGATCTATATAAATAAACTTTAATCTACATCGCAGTGCAATTCAAGGGTCAATATTACCACTAATTAAATGGGACAATAGCTTTAAATTAATACCACAAATGTGCTGACATCTCTGTGTGTTTCATTCAGCTGTCATGGTGAAGACTCCTACCATAAGGCTGATCCATCTGTTTCCCAACAGTGACCTCTGTGTCCTCAGTGTCCTTTCCTTCATGGAGGTCCAGATCCCAATGGCGAGCACCATCAGGTAGACTCATTGTACGACTGATCATACAACAATCTAATAGTGTGGCTGTTACTTCCTGTAGCAGCCCTTGGTGTTTGGAAGAATCACAGTGGAGAGTTTCTGACGGGTGTACGTGCTTATTCTTCTGGAATGTCCATAAGCACCATGAAAACTGAAGAAAAACAACATAAATATTCACTGCTCATGTAAACAAGGCATAGATTGCAATGAAATATTTCACACATGTTCAAATCCACCCGTTTAAGAGCTTAACTTCAAAATGATTTTAGTTCAAATATAAATGGAATCTGAAACATTTACAGTTCATAGATCATACATCATATCATATATCACATTCACATGGCTTCACAGTATAAATACACATAATATTTTATACCTTGCTCTGCATAACGCGACTGCTAGCAAACGTGCGGTTAGCATCAAAGTGATCCCTGCAGCACTTACTCGCACAAGCTAAACACAAACAAAATAAAACACATTCAACAATCCTGCGCCCAGTTCCACACTCAAATGTATTCTACTGTACAAATGACAATGAACATCTGTAACATGGCACGTTAATTTCCACAGAGGCACCAAACAAACTGAGGGCGAGCTTCTCTCAATGTCTGCTGCGCGCCGATACATCTATCCCTGCGCTCTGTGTCATTGTAACTCATGACTGCCCTGGAACGTAAATAACAGGCTACAGTTCCGACCCTGTAACATGAATGAGCCCTTAATAACTAGCAGCCACTTACACTCCCACCAAATCATATTATGATGAATGAACTCAACAAGGTGAATAAACAATGAAACATATATGATTTCTTGACTATAACATGACACACTTGAACGCACTAGTGAATCACATATTCACTGAATGGGTATAATAAACAAATTAGCACATTAGATCCAAGTGTGTGCTTTAAGTGCGAGTTAATTATTCACTTTCAATGAGAAGAACTCATTTTTGGATTGGTCTCACTATCATTGAGGGTTTAGAGGGACAGTCTTTTTTCTTTGTCCATCTGCGATTCTCTACTTGCACCTTAACTTGGCAAACTAAACCATCAGTCCCTTTTAGGGTTTCAATCACTCTTCCCAGGTGCCATTCATTCCTTAGGAGTAGATCTTCCTTGATGATGACTATGTTGTTCACCTTCAGGTTGCGTCACAGTACATGCCACTTTTGCCTTAAGGATGCATTCAGAAGATATTCTCTTCTCCACCTGCTCCAATACTGCTCAACCAGGTACTGTACTCGACACTATCTCTTCGCAGCATACATATCTTCTCTCACAAACATGGCTTGCGGAGGGAGCGTTGAAAATGAACCCGCACTGTCTGTCTGCTAGGAAAGCTTCCAGTACCTTGGTGTCACACTGTTTGAGGGCTTTCTTGAACTCCTTCTTAGCCCCCACAAACTTTGTGCCCTGATCGCAATGGAGCTGAGAAACTGCTCCTCTAAGGCTGATAAAGCACCTAAGAGCATTGATGAAAGCTTTGATGTGGACTGCTTGAGATGACAAACAGGTGAGGATAAGTCCGTATCTTTTGTTCTCTTTGTGGCTCCTTTTTATCACAAATCGGCTGAAACAATCCATTCCGCAGAATGTAAAGGGAGCTGAAGCTTCACACCTTTCCTTGGGAAATTCTGACATTCTTTGCTCCTCAACTGGCCGTCTGAGCCTTCGGCACTGCACACATTCTCGTATCATTTTGGCCACCATCTTACTCCCACCAATAGACCAAAATCCATTAGCTCTAAGCTCTGTTAATGTCTGGCTTCGACCTTGATGGCAGATTTGGGCATGATAGTGAGCTAGGATCAACCTTGTGATGTGACAGTCTTTTGGGAGAATAGCAGGATGCTTTAGTTCTTGACTCAGGGTTGAGTTTTTTAGTCTCCTACCAACACAAATGAGTCCTGCTTCAATGATGGGATCAAGGCAGTGCAGCGGGCTTGAGCTTGGAAGACAGTCTTTATGTGGACTCTGCAGCACCTTTAATTCTTGAACGAATGTTTGCAGCTGAACAAGCTTAATGACCTTTTCAATGGCTCTCCTACAGTCTTCAACAGTCACCAGATCACCATGGATTTTCGCCCTGGATCCAAGTCTTTTAATTCTTGAGATGACCTTTACAAGTGTTGTCCAGGTGGAAAACCGGTTGAAGCGACTTAGAACATCCCTTGACTCTCTGACCTGTGTTGTTAACACATGAACAGACTTAACTTCTGGGTCACCAACAAGAAGACAAGTGGAGGGATTAGGGGGTAGACACACTTCTTGTACCCATAAGAACTTGGGTCCTGACAACCAGTTGGTTAAGGAGATGTCTGTAGCACCGAGACCTCTGGAGGTCTCAATTTTGTGCAGTATCTACATAGTGCCATTGATTTGATTTGGTAATTTCTCTGATTAGCTGAACTTGGTTTGCTACGAACACATTGAACCTCCTTGCCTCGTTGTTAATGTAGGCCTGCACCACTTGAGAGACATTCCAGAAGAATTCTTCATTGATTGTCATCTCAAGCTCTGATTTCAGCATAACACTCATCTTGGATGAAGTAACTGCAGCTGACAGCTCCAACCTTGGGATGCTGGTGATTTTTGTAGGTGCAACTCTTGCTTTTGCCATTACTAGACTGCAGTGAACCTCATAAGGTAGGAACAGGAGCCGTATCCAGTGTTACTGGCATCTGAGAAGTGGTGTAACTCCACTTTAACAACTTCACCAAAGTTCAGAGGGTGGTAACATTGAGGTATGGTGACTTCTTTCAATTGACTCAGGCCTTTTTTCCACTTCCACTTCCCACTGTGGACGTAGGCGCTCTGGGATTGGATTGTCCCAGTTGATGCCTCTCTTGTAGGATGGACTTCCCACAAAGAGTAAAGGGAGCTACAAACCTAAATGGGTCATAAAGGGAGGCGACAACTAATAAGAGCTCAGCGAGTTGGGGGGTGGTCCTTTGCATTCATGTTAAAACTGAATGTATCGTTTTTCATCAACCATTGTATGCCAAGCACATGTCTATCTGGTATTGCATCTAGATAGAGAGTTAGAGGGTCAGTGGTTATTGCTCTTTCAGAGGGGGCCTCCATTTGGTTTGAATTAAACTTATGCAGGTGCAAACCTGCACCTTTGCACAGTTCTTGAGTATTAAAAATCAGTTCTTTAGCCTCCTCAACCGTTGGGATGCTGGTTAAGCCATCGCCCATGTAGAAATTCTTCTCAATGAATGCTGATGCAGCAGGTTGCTCCACCTTGTGTTGTTGGGCTAGATACTTCAGGCTAAAGCTGGCGCATCCTGGGGAGGAAGCAGCACCGAATAGATGAACCGTCATCGATATTCTTTCGGCTCGCCTTCCAAATCTCCATCCTCCCACCAAAGGAATCTTAAGTAGTTGCGAACATCTGGTGAGACATAAAACTGGTGAACCATTCTTTCGATGTCACAAGTCACAGCAACTGCTTTTTTTCTAAACTGACAAAGAATGCCCACTAGAGGATTGATGACCCCAGAAATCATAGACTTTATTGAAAGCCTTTTCATTTTTCTTTGCTTCCTGTTCATGCAACTCTTGGCCCTTTGCTGTCAAACTTTGCTCACAGGAACTGGACCTAACCTGACGTGATTCTAGGGGGTACTCTGTTTCTTCTGCAGGCAATGACAGCTTATTGCTCTTGTATGACGGTTTGCAATTAGTTTTGTTTTTGTGTCTAGCCTACAACTACATGGGTGATGGCTTTAAAACTACATATTACCACTCATGAGAGACTTTAACACTTTAAACACACACTAGGGTCCCAGAAAAGGATAGCACAAATGTCATAAAACAGAAGATTACTTGTCACTTAGTGTCAAATAATTTTTCCCCTTTTTCCTTGAACTGTCACTAGGTACAGGAATCGATCTGTATGACCTGAATGATCTTATATGCCCTTAAACACTATTACATTACAACATTTGTTTGTATTGTAGTATACACAGCACTTGACATTCTTTAAAATTGTTCAAAAATGACAGTCACTGAGTTTCTTAAATGTCCCACATTTTGTGATGTCAAGTAACTTTAATTCTTCTTACCCCACCACTTTGACTGTGCATATGTGTGCATCCCTTTTTTTTTTTTTTTTTTCCTTTTTCTTAACTTCACATCAGCCAAAGTCTCTCACTGCAGAGGTGGCATCCAGGACCTTGGGTGTCATGCGTCTCCTAGTTGATGTTGCTAGGCGCGATGGATGACTCCGATACAGCGTCAAGTTTTCACCGTAGCAGCCCTTGGCTCCATCACAGTGGAGAGTTTCTGACGGGTGTACGTGTTTATTCCTCTGGAATGTCCATAAGCACCATGAAAACTGAAGAAAAACAACATAAATATTCACTGCTCATGTAAACAATGCATAGATTGCAATAAAATATTTCACACGTTCAAATCCACCCGTTTAAGAGCTTAACTTCAAAATGAATATAGTTCAAATATAACTGGAATCTGAAACATTTACAATTCATAGATCATACATCATATCATATATCACATTCACATGGCTTCACAGTATAAATACACATAATATTTTTATACCTCGCTCCGCTTAACCAAGGGGTGCAAACTTCCGTGACTACTAGCAAACATGCGGTTAGCATCAAAGTGATCCCTGCAGCACTTACTCGCACAAGCTAAACACAAACAAAATAAATCACATTCAACAATCCTGCGCCCAGTTCCATACTCAAATGTATTCTAATGTACAAATGACAATGAACTTCTGTAACATGGCACGTTAATTTCTACAGAGGCACCAAACAAACTGAGGGTGAGCTTCTCTCAATGTCTGCTGCGCGCCGATACATCCATCCCCGCGCTCTGTGTCATTGTAACTGTCCCGGAACGTAAATAACAGGCTACAGTTCCGACCCTGTAACATAAATGAGCCCTTAATAACTCTAGCAGCCACTTACACTGCCTGTGTCAGATAATTAAAACCAACAAAACTGGATTGCAAAGAAAATAAAAGGGTGGAGTAACTATTAATGTATATGAAAAAAATAATCCAGATTGTTTTGAGGATTTGCTGCAAATATCATCACTAAATACCAATGCTTATTACTTCATTGTCAGTTGTGAAGTTGTGATGTGATGAGTTCAATGAGTTCCTGTTTAGACTGATCGAATGTCTACCCGATTATCTTCAAGGCCACAGATTTTAGTAGCATTAAGATTAACCATGGGTTACTATTATACACAGAAAAAAGTATTGAAGTAATCAATTACATGAAAGATTTCATATTGACTATTCAGTTCAAACTTAAACTGATGCAAATCAATATTTCAAACTGTCCCAAATAAAAAAAAATGATTTAAATGTTTGATGAATGACCCAGACCACACTTTTATAATACTAAATGTATTTTATGAAAGTCAATCACTTTTGAAAACACCTTGTTTAACCCTTTTCAGCCTACTGTATCACATTTGCTACATGATTTTTTTGAGACGTCTATTTTATCAACATGATCAGCATGCATCAAACAAAAATAATAAAATAAAGACAATATATTCAATTATAAAATAAATAAATACAAGACTACTACAGCAATTTATACTCACATGAACAAAGTATTGTCTGCATAATAAGCCACACTGTAAACTGTTAAGAGAAATTTAATGTACTTAGAATAATATAATCTCATTCACTATATGACAAAAAATCATGAAGATGTAATAACATTCGATCTGATTCAGTTTATACTCACAGGAAGAAATACTGTTTGTGCAATGACAAATATCAAAAATGAATAATCTCAGTGCATCCAGAGTAACATGAAATTTAAAACGTGAACCCGTTCTGTCTTCATCAAAAACACAACAACAAATACCCACAAGTATTAAACTACTATTATGTATGTTATTATTATTATTATTATTATTATTAGGGCCCGAGCACCTCGGTGTGAGGACCCTATTGCTTCTGCTCAGATTTTGTATTATTAGGGCCCGAGCACCTTGGTACGAGGACCCTATTGCTTCTACTCAGATTCTTCTGATTGTTATTAGGGCCTGAGCACCTCGGTGCGAGGACCCTATTGCTTCTGCTCAGATTCTTATTATTAGGGACCGAGCACCTTGGTGCGAGGACCCTATTGTTTTTACTCAGATTCTTATTTAGGGCCTGAGCACCTTGGTGCGAGGACCCTATTGCTTCTGCTCAGATTCTTATTATTGTTAGGGCCCGAGCACCTTGGTGCGAGGACCCTATTGTTTTTGTAATTTTTAAACAAAGGCTTGTGGTCGGCACATAGTTTGAGGTAGACACACCAAAGTTGGTATGTGTGTAGAGCTCATCAAGACAGACAACTTTCACGCGCATGTCTGTTACCACACCCAACAGAAAGTGAGCTATTAGCGTTTGTTTGTGGGTCGATGTTTATGGAATTTAACGTACTGGTCCTAGACTTGTCGTACGTGATGTGAAGATGTTGCTAAAGATCATTTGTGTGGGGATTTTTTAATTTTTGCTCTATGTCGAAATGGCGCCACCTTGAAATTTAGTAGCCTTTTAACTGTGACAAAAGTTCAAAGTGCTATAAATGACGTGTCATTTGAAATAGACACATGAAAGTTGGTATGTGTGTAAAGCCGATCTAGACAAACAATTTTTGTGCTGCGTGAGCTACACCCTACAGGAAGTAAGATATTGGCGTTTGTCTGTGTTTGATCACATGATCAGTTTCTCTAAAATGGATCATCAGATTCATCTCAAATTTGGCATACGTGATGGCAGGACAGTGCCGACGACATGTGCTGAAGGAATTTTGGCTATCTTACACAATGGCAAAATGGCGCCACAATAACTTTTTACAAGCTCGCCAGATAGCAGGAAATGTCTCAAAACGTTGCAATAGAATGAATGATGTGTCTGAAACTTCACAGGATATTGGATACTATGATTACAATGACATCCACACTGCTAATATGCCTGTTTGGCATAGCGCTGCCTACTGGCTATAGAAAGAATGAATAATGCATTGCTTTGAATGGTTTAAGTGGGTAGAATTGAACTGCTGAGAACAAATTTGACATATAAATTTGAGTTTGAGATTAATCAGGGTGTCTACAGGTTTGACCAAGTTAAATGTAAGACTTTTTAATACCATCTCAAACAAAATTTAAGACCAAATCTAAAGATTTGAGGCTGATGGTGGTGTGCATACCTCCCCGCCCTGAAGGGTATAATTTCTATATATAGAATCAAAGAAGCAAACAAAGCAACACAGTGGAAATCTTTGCAAAAGACCACAGGCTTTTACATTAATGATCAGTGTGTAGCAGACCTCCAGAGAATCAACACTGGCCGCCACAAATTAAATAATTTATTTTTTCCAATGCAAAACACAAAGGTAAAAACAAATGGACAGTTCAATTCTGTCGCACTCTCTCTCTCTGTCTCTCTCACACTCTCTTACATTCTCTCACTCTCTCACAGACACACACACACGATAAACCTTGTAATGATGACTTGAGAAATTCACTCTAAAATTGAAATTTAAAATTTAAGACATTTGGATTAAAATTTAAGACAAATTAAGACTTTTTAAGGCCTTATCTTAACAAAACGTATTTAAGACTTTTTAAGGATTTGCAGCCACCCTGCCTGAGAGTCTTCAGTTAACAGTGTGGACAATCCAGACCAGCAGACAGAACCTTCACTCCTGAGTCCTGCATGTTGCTGTTATTCAGGTCCAGGTGAGGCTTTCACCACTGGCAGCAGCCTCAGAAGAGCTTCCTCTGAAGCACAGTATTTCTTCAGGTCAAACACATCCAGATATTTTTCTAAGGACAGGAAGATGAAGACCAAAGCTGACCTTTGAGAAGGAGACAATTTGTCTATAGAGAGACATTGTGAACACAGAGACTGTTGGATCTGCTTCACGATCATTCAGTTCATTCAGACAGGGGAATAGATTGATGTTTCTCTGTTCTGTTTCTCTGGACTGTCTCTTCGTTGACCTGAGAGCCACTTCCTGTCGGTTTCAGCAGAACGTATAAGAGAGTCTGATTGGAAGCCAGTTTTCTCAGAGACTTAATCATCTTCTTGATCCCTGGACTCCAGTGTGGGTCTGTCTCAGCTCCTTCATCATACATTCTTCAGTTCTAGCTGAACCACTAAGAAGTGTATGTACAGTCAGGGTCTGGGGCAGCTTTCCATCCCCTCTTCAACACATCCTCCAGAACTGTAGCTGTGTCGTGTGGTTATTCAGAGGTGAGCAGAGGGAAGCGGTTTCCCTTTGAAGAGGTTTGTCAGCAGCACATCCACTGAAGTGGACTCTGTAACATCAGTTAGGGTCTCAAGGTTGTGGAAGTCGATACTCGTCCAGACCGTCAAAGATGAACGTAATCTGGAACTGTTCAAACCTGCAGAGTCCTGCTTTTTTGGTTTCAGTAAAGAAGTGATGAACAAGTTCCACCAACCTGAACTTTTTCTCTTTCAGCACATTCAGCTCTCTGAAAGTGAATGGAAATATCAGCTGTATGTGCTGGTGGTCTTTGTCTTCAGCCCAGTCCAGAGTGAACTTCTGTTTTAAGACTGCTTTCCTGATGCCAGCTACTCCCTTTGTCATCACTGTTCTGATTGGTCGGTCTCCTCCTCGTAAGTCTTTAAAAATGTCTTCTTGTCTGATGGTTATTTCTGGTCTGTCTGGTTTCCTGGATGCTGTTTCAATCTGTCTGACCACATGTCCATCACTAACCTCTCCAGTACTTCCCTCTGTGATGTAGAGCCCTGTGTAGATCTGGTTCAGAAGGGTCGGGTTTCCTGCTTTGGCGATTCCCTCAAGCACACTCTGGTACTTCTTCTTCAGGTCAGATTTGAGGTAACATCGACACAGTAGATTGTGCGTTACTGAATAAAAACAATCCATAAATAGGTTTAGTAAATGATTAATAGACAAAACATGTTCATCATTTTAAATCTTCAGATCTTCAGTGTCTTAAAAAAATCAGTGTCCAGAGAAATCCTCTTACTGTTCTGTCAGCCAGCTCCTCCTGCTGCTTCATCCTCCTGAGGAAGTTCACTGTGATTTTCACTAATGACTCTCTGCTCCTCTCCTGCTCTTCGTCCTCACCATCCACCAGCTCATACTGCCTCTCACTCTCTGAGCATTCTGGGTAATCTGAACACACAAGCTTCTGGTTCTTCTTCAGCTAGTTCTTCACAAAGGTGATCATGTGGTCCTCAAGCACATGGAACAAGACAACATGAATAACATAATCAAACTAAAACCATGTAGCCAATCATCAGATTCATGTTGAACAGACTGGCAGTCCACTGGTGTAAAAAATGCAGTATGCAGAAGATTGTGAACAGAACAGGCGTAAAAGATGTTGTTTTACATGTACAGACTGTAAATATAGATTCCAGTTTTGTTTGATGCTGCTGGGCTGATTGAGCACTGGGAACCTCGGGGCTGTGGAGAAACAAGAATGAATTCACATGACATGCGTCCATAAAGAGACAGACACGTCACATAATGTCACAGACACAACAAATCATGACGTCGGGGTTGATGGTTTTAATGGACTGCCCATTCGTAACGTTATGTTACCTATAAGATACAGTTAGTTGAAGGCTCACAATTAGAATTTAAGTTCCCCACCGTTTATACTTCCTCTTTTTTTTACTAGGTGATGCACTTAATAGTTTCGGTAAGAAGTAAATATATGCCTAGGCTGAGGCGTGGTAGTGGGGAGAGAAAGGGGACCTGACTACCCAGGGCCCGAGTAGGGAGAGGGTCCATGAATAAATGCCCCAATTTCTTTTTGCCTGCACGCTTCATGCACTGGCATGGTTAAAGGGCCACTGACATTAAAAGTGAACAGCCCCAGAATTTGGTGCTACGCCCCTGTGCCTAGGACTTTGAAAGATCAGAATTTAAGCCTTCCCATTTTCTCCCAGGAGAGTTCTGGAATCCAAAAAGTTTTGGCTTGGATCCTTCCAACTTTCATGTTAATTTATGATATAGTCACTAAATTGAATTTATTGAATTATGCAGGGGTGACACAAATTTCTATAGTTTTTCGTGTCACTCAGAAATCACTTAATTTCAAAGTAATGTATTTCAATCAGAAAAGGTTTTCGTGTCTGTGCCATGTATTTTTTTCTCTCGGGAAGCAACATATTAACCATCATTTAATCATGACATGTTAGTCCTTCATTTGATTTCTGTATTTTAATTGTATTTTGTTGGTATGGTTGCCACCGATCTCGAAAAATGACTTAAGGAATTATCTGTTATTTGGCAATTTAATGTTGCGTCCCGTATTGAACCAATATGGAGCGTGATTTGGTCCATATGTCCATAAATGGACATATGGACCATAACACTAGATCTAACATAATAATTGAAAGTTTCCCCCTGTTGAGCACATCCGACGGTGACGTTCTGCTGGGGAGAGGCGTGTACGCCCAACCTCCATTGGCTCTGGAATAGAGTTGGGAGATGAGCAGCTAATGGAGGCCGATGCTGGGGGAGGGGTAACGAGTCGGTCCGATTCCCTAATGGAGCTACCTCTCTGTCGATCCCTCAGTCTCTTGTCGATGCGGGATGCGAGGCCGACTGAGCTGTGCTGCTTCACATACCGTTTTGCTGCACAGGGAGGCTTCATCCACGGCCCGATGCAACCATTCCATTTCTTTCTCCTGTTGTTGGAGCCGACGCTCTCGACCTTCAAGGGTAGCAAGCAAGGAGCCCTGCTCTGCTGTGTCCATCTTGGCCAGATTGTTCTATCAAGAACTCGGAGGCTGGCAGACACAAATGCAGGCAGGCAAAGGTCAGTTAACAAAGAGCTTTATTTTAGTCCAAGGTCAAAATCCAGAAAAGCAAGTCAGAACAGGCAAAGGTACAAAATTGGAAGGTGTAGACTTAGAAACCAGGAACCAAAACACAGTGGAAATAGGTTTCATTGCCATTATTTTAACTACTCTGGTTTTGGTTCTGGTGTTGGTGCAAGGCACTGGGAAGAGATCAATAACCATGCAAGTGAAGAAAATGCAAGGGATCCATAATCACTGGCGCCGGCCAACATCACATCTCGAGCATGGGAAGCACTGAAGCACGAAAGCATTTGTTTAAAAATAAAAAATAATAAAATAAATAAGTGAGCGATTACGGGATTGGTTCAAGGGTATTTGCTGGTTTATCTGTGTAGGGTAATTAATTTATTGTTAGCATGTTAACTTTGTTTGTAAAGATTAACATGCAGAGGTGATAGTCTAAGCACAGAAGAATATCTGGTTAGCCAGGCTGGTGCAACGTTTCTTATTGAGTTCAACACATAAAGAGCTAAAATGCAGTCTGGCTAAGCGGTACCATGAAGCTGGTTATCAACTTGATTAGTCAACCCAGGTTTTTCCAATCTAGATGTGAGCGCATTCACATAAAAGAGGGGGAGTTTACAGCAGTTGTCCAATCCTAAACATGGAAACGAGTACCAGCAGAGCTGTGTACTTCACAACCGATGAGCAGACTATCATTTTACAAAAATATGAGGAATATCGGCCAATAATCCAAGCAAAAAGCAACATGGTGGCAGCTGCAAAAAAGACAGCTGGAAAAAAATTTGCTGATTATGTAAACACGTAAGTTCACAGCCCCACAGAGACGAGTAGATGTGACTGTAATTAAATTAAAATCAAATGAATGAACTGCTGAAATCAAGGCTATTCTTAAGGTGAATAGGCTGATACAACTTTAACATTCGTGTTCAGCTGCATCCATAGTGGCACAAAACAATAAAAACTAAATATAAGAATATAATTCAAAGTGTTTAGTAGGCGTACTAATATCTTATAAGTCCAAGTACAGTTGCAGTGTGTCAATCAGTCTCTGATTTAGGGTGATAAGCACAGTTAATGAAGGTGGACGGGGGTGTGTCGTCAGACCCTGGCAGCTCCAAACAGGCTGCATTTATACAATGTGTTAATAATAAAATACAGTTATTTAATATCCTAGTTAATTATTGTAGGAGTCAATAACACACTGTTACACTGACAACATGCGGTTTGAGGAGATCACAGATATTTAAGTGACACGCTCCAATAAATAATCTTGTCTGTCTCTAAGAACCCTGGTCCTCCTCAAAGACCCTCTCTCAGTCCAGCACTGAGCTCCACAGATCTTCAAAAAAAAAAAAAAGGATGAGACATTTTCAAGAGCATTGATTGGTCGGAGGGCGGGGACTTTATAGGCGCTGATCTCTGATCTGGAACATAACTTGCTCCGGAGCAGGTTCGCCGTTCAGTTTAAGTTACCATTGAGACGTGCCCCGGTAAGAAGTGAACCACCTTCGTAGGACGGAAAACCCAGAGTTAACCCTAAAGTTACCGTGATAAGAACTAATCCTGCTTTGTAGTACAGGCCTCTGGTCTCTTACCCAACTCATTGGTGGGACTTTATTTACCATTGTCTTCATTTACAATAGTCATAGAAACTACTTCTGCAAAGGTGCTGACTCACCAGCACCTTTAGGCACCTTTTTAAGAGCTGCGCTTTGATACTAGCAGTCCAGAAGAAACAGATACAGGAAGTATTGAGTTTGAATGAAGAGCTTAATGCACTAACAACAATGTCACAGGGACAGACAAGAGCAGACAACAAGGAGGCTAAAATTTAGAACTAAAATTACCAAATGTAGTTATCACACAGGAATTTAAAGGTTTGTATATTATTAATTTAGTCACTATCATGTTTCAAGTGTATATATTTAATGTGTTTTTTATCTGACTTTGTTCCTTTTGTGACTACTGCAGGTAGAGGATGTCAAACATGATGGTACTCCACAACAACCAACCGATGTGAGTCAGTTGTGGCTCAGATTGCAAGGCTGCTGACAGTGCACGGTGAGTGACCAAGTGAGAGGTATGTAATAGAGCTTTATTATAATTCTTAATAGAATTGTTTGTGATATTTCATGCTATTTGTGTGTAGACATTTGTTGTTAACAAGTTGACATTTTACTACATAATGCTTTTTAAAAGTATTTCACATACTTTACATGCAAATTACACAGAAGTATTTAATGTAATATATATTTATTGACTTGTAGCTGCTTTGAGATCATCCACACAAACTACTCATTGTTTTTATGGGTCATCCACCAGCATTTATGGATGCCCCACCCCTAGCCAGAGGGACGCTGTCCCTTCCCAAAACACACCCTCCACCTCCAGGAACAGTGACTTGTTCTAACCTCCTACAACAGCACCCGCACCCTCCATCTCTAAAAGCAGTGAGCTGTCCAGTCCTGCCAAAAGACCCAGACTGACATTGTCGATGGTTAGCAGACCATACATGCTATTGCATACTTATAAATACATTTCTACTGTAGTGGTACAGGTTTTAGAGCCATACGTTTCATAGACTATGACCAACCTTTTGTTAACTGTTTGAATAGCTGAGATTTGGGGACTCACATGTGGCAGCAGCCAAACCAATTTTGACTGTACAGAGGAAAATTGAATGGACTACTACTACTGAACTAGGACCTGAACCCAAACGCACAACTCAGGGGTCAAAAGTACTAAATCAGTCTAAATCAGTCAAGTCTTTTATTATTAAAATTCAACAAAAAAATCACTCACACACACAAAAAAAACACAACTTAGCGAATAAACAAAAAACGACTAAATCGAGGGATAAAGTTAATTATCAAAATAAGGACTAAAGCGAACTAACAAAAGAAAAACCTCTACTAATTAAAACACCGACTAGACAAAGTAACGAGAAAGACACAAAAACTTGTCAAGGCAGGGGCATGAAACAATTACTTCTAGGCAATGGTATGGAGCTGGTTCTCTGCGGCATGGGACAAAATGAATTGGCACAAAGGGAGACACAGACCATAAATACACAAGGTAATGGGAAACAGGTGGAAACAATCAGGGCAGGGAAGACGAGGGGAAGGGGCAAGTTACCTGAAACGAGAGTAGAGAAATTTTAAAATAAAACAGGAAACATAAAACACAAGAAAACATTGACACAAGACAACTAAATACAATCAGCTTTCTTGGTCATGACAAATATCATTTTATTTCATTGAAAATGGATGAGACAATAGTGGGTCTATATTCTAGATTAGTATTTAAAGCTTTAATGTTAATAAATGTTTATTATTTACATGTTACATGTGTTAATAATTGTTTGTCAATGTTTACTTTTTGTGTTAATAGATATATTTCTTTGTGAAATTGATTCTGTTGTGTTGTATTAATTTACATTAAGTATTAGACTCCATGTTTAATGTAATAATATTCAGAATTGTACAAAAGCACTGCACTGCAATCACACAAATGCCTTTAAATGAACAAATATTAGTATTTTGGACAAAGTTTTTAGTAATTTACTTCAACAACAAGCAAAACATTTTGAAAAGTTAAAATGATTGTAAATTGTAACCTGTTGATTGTAAAAAACAATCAAGTAAAATTGTAGTCTGTGCATTTTTCTTTTTGTCCTGATCTGGATTCGAATTGGTGACTTGCCAGAATTTCTTCCCTTTTTCTCCCGTCTTCCCCTCAATCTTATACAGACAAATGTTTTCCAGCTTAGGCCCTTGATCTGGTGAACTGAACTGTATCATATGTTTGGGTCAGTCCACCTTTCTGTCTTTTATCCTGATCCTTTTGAGAGAGAAAAAACATGCTCTATTTTATTTTTGAAAAGAGAATCCTATTTTTTTTTTTAATTTTTCTTCAGAGGTCATTTTTCTTTGAAGTGCCAGTTTACTCTTGTTTTATGGATCGAATTGAACAATGCCTGTCTACCTTGTGTGTGATGGAACTGCCATTTGAGAGGAAAAGGCTTGAGATTTAAGGGGGCTGTTTCCTTAGCCAGCACTGCAGTCCCACCTTTACTTCCTCTCCCTCCACCGTCTGTGCCACTTGACGGACCCAAAAGCAATCCATGATGAACCAGCAGGTCTTGTTATTACCACAAGACAGTTGAGAGTGTCCTGAAAGTCTGCTGTTACGGCTATTGTGGATTGTAATCCAAGACTAATCAATTCCTGACAACTGTAGTCATGCTTTGTGAGATAAGGCTCAAACATACCTGCCAGGAAAAACACACACAAACAAAAATAAACTGGAGAGCCAGACACTGCTACACACGTGTGCCACCATTTTGAGCACAATCTAAAACAAAAACTTATTACTAAATAAGAGAGGAGTTATTATCCAGAATGACTTGTCATTTCAAAGTAAAATCATTTTTTATGCAGAATGGCCCTCATCAGTGTTACACTAGTTGCTGTTGGCTTATCTGGTGCTATATAACTAAAATTTAATTATTACTAATGCACCAGTGTATGCACGATTTCAGTCACTGATGACGTTTTGTTTTACCGTTTTCAAATACAGTTTGGCAGGATCCAGAACCACATACATCATAGGATGTAATGTGATAAAAAAAAAAAAAAAAACATTTAGCTGAAAAGTTAAAATAGTAACGTCTATAGATGTAATATAGTTAAAATACTTAATTTCTGACACAGAGAATGAAGTATAGAGTTAAAATGATGAGTAATTTAATGATTGATTAAATATTACATTAATCACCTGCTTTATCAAAAACATTTATTTATTAGTTAAATGCAAGTGTTTAAGAGAAAGCAGATAGAGATTGTCAGTAGTTCACTTATCACTTTTCACTTCTTGTATTTAGTCTTCCACAAAATGCCTACACTTGACAGAAACTAAATTTTTTCAGACAATTTCAGTTTCAATAGGGCTTTCATTGAGTCAGATCAGATGAGTAAATGCACCAGGCACGTTTTATTCTCCTCCAAGTATGCCGTTTATTCATCATGCAGGCATAGTATTAAATTATTAGTATTATTAGAAGTTACAGATTATATGATGGATATTTTGTTCTACACAGGGCACCAAACAGCACCATGATGAAAGACAATCAGCAATTTCTGACTCTAGGAACAGGATCTGTTTATTGTAGTTACACAGACGGTCCACAGGTGGGTAGCAATGTCCCTCATGAGATCAATCCGGGCCAACATACATTTGTACATACTAGGGGTGTAACGGTACATGTACTCGTACTAAACCGTTTGGTTCGGTACAGGGCTGTACTCGAGTGAGTTTGCCCAATTTGTGTGTGTTTACATTCTGCCACTACACATACAGCTACCCGGAAGACTCGGCTCTTTAATATTCATGAGGGAACTCATCAGTGATTGGGGTACGCCATAACTATTATACAGGTGCCCCTTAGGTTTTTAACATGTGCTTGAGCGTTAGCATTAGCGCTACCAAGTGCTGTAATGTGTGGAGGACAATTATCTCCAGCCCAATTTTGAAACTATGGAGCAAATTAGACAATAACGGGACACAGTTTCGTCAATGTATGAGAAACACACTAACTTGCTCAACGTTTGAGCCACTGTTTTCTAGTGAGTCTCTGGCTGCATCCGCTTACCCCTACTAGCCTACTATGTAGTAGGCAAAAATGAGTAAGCGACGATCAAGTACGTCCGAATACCTTAGTATGCTTTCAGTAGTGGGCGAAAGGTTCCCGGATGGCTTACTACTTCTGCTAGGATTTTGCAGTATGCAAGCGATGTACACTACGCTAACTACACTATCCCAGAAGTTACCGGGAGGTTGACAACCGTAGAAGAAGAAACTTCACCCGCTAAAAGTGACATCCGATACTTACTCGGATGAATTAATTAGCAATAGCAAACAGTGATCGACAACTACATCTGTGTGCTTGTTAGTGAATGGGAATGGAGACAGCAGCCAGGGAGAGATTATTTTTATATTTTTACAATTTTATTAAAAATTTGTTTAGTGATAACAGGGGAAAAGGGCCAGACGTCCTGTGATGTTTAACTCCTTTTCCAACCGTTTCTATACAATCCTTAAAAAGCGATTGAATTAAAACGCAAATGCAGACTGCTTAGTAAATAAAAGCCACATGTACTTCAGTAAATAAAACATGTCCATAGTCATTCACATCACCAATGTGAGTAAAAAGTCGCCGCTATGACTGCGATGCTAACTAGCTGTGGTAGCTAACCCTCCGCTTCAAGCTGCAAAATCGCGACGTTGATGTAAACATCCGGGTCACAAAACAGGCAATATGGCGATGTTGTAGTACGTCCGAATTGTGCCTACTACTGGCTAGCTTTCTATGTAGTAGGCACTACTGCAATGGTCGAGTAGTAGGCACTCAGTAGTACGCACTCAGTAGTACGCAGTGCGTACTAAGGATTCGGACGCAGCCTCTGTGTTGCGGTCACCTCTCCAGTTCCTTCATTCATCATCTCGCGATGAATAGAGGGACCACTGAAAATGCTGCCATTGAGGTGCATGCGCACATCTTATCTCATAATTTCAACTTTTTATGTCATAATTTCGATTTACTTTGAGGATTTTTTTTCTTTCACTGGCAGCTTCCATAGATTATTCCATATTTTATATTTCATTCATTTGTTGCTTATTTTAGAATATTTTATTTAACTTAATATTGCCAAGCAGCACTTTGCATTTATTTTATTTCCCCATTTGTATAATGTTACAACAAATTGTTGGTTTAATAAACACGCAAATAAACAAGCAAATGGTTTTGCATTTTGTTCCCATATTGTACTAAAAATGAACCAAACCATGACCTCAAAACCGAGGTATGTACCAAACCATGATTTTTGTGTACTGTTACAGCCCTAGTATGTACAATTGTTCTTTGTTTTAAATCAAATCAAAATATCAGAAGGACCAAATGTTAATTTTGTATAAAACTTGACACTTCTTACCACATTTCACCAGGTGAAAATACCTAAGTGAATGCGAACCAATTTCACACCAGTCAAAGTATTTGAGAGTGATCCAGTGAACTCTGTTTTGTTTTTTTCTGGTAATTGGTTCTATTAGTTATGATAACAGTGCAATCAGAGATTGTAGAACATGAAAGTAATGCCAAAAACAAATGTACCCACACAGCTTTCCCTGGCAGTTAAAGGGAAAATCCAGAGTTATAGATATTCTACTGTTATTTTTGGACGATAAGGAGTTGATACTTTGTGTTGGTAGCAAAATCACATCAATCGGATCTTTCGTTTGAAATGGCAAAACATTTTTTGCTACCAACACAAAGTATGATAAAGCACATAATTTGAAAATAGTCCTAGAATTTCTGTAAAACTGGACTTTTCCTTCAAGGTTATTAGCTACACATCAGGGGGCCTCATTTATAAAACTTTGCATAGGATTCACATCAAAAGGTAGTGTACAGACAAAACACAAATGCTACCAACCCTCACAGGTGAGGGTTGTTAGCATTCAATCAAGAATAAGTCCTTTAGTTCCAAATTGAATTTAATTACTTTCATCATTTTCAAAAAACTCATTAAAACTAATCAGCTTCCATTTGTCTAACTCTGTATAAACAGAAGCTTGCAAGCAACACATAAACCAGTTTTTTTATTTGTTACAGATTAAAATCGCAAAGTCAGCTTTCTTGTGGTTTATTTAAATCAATTAATATATATAAGTAAAAAAAAAAAAAAAAAACAAAAAAACACTGAATGAACCCAATTCCACATGGTGGGCAAGATACATCCTGGATGAATAATTTAAGGATAAACATACACTTTCACATTTAAGCTCCACATAACCATTAATTATTAATAATAATAATTAGCTGAAATTAGCTAGTAATAATTAGGTTAAAAAACACCAAACCTTTATCCATGGAACTGGTGTGGTTTGATTTTCCTATTGGGTTACAGCTCTATCAGGATCTACCTGTCTTCATGACTTTCATTGCATACTCTTTATGTCTTCTGTCTTCACAACACATCAGCAATCACTATCAGCAGTTGACTCATACACTCTAAAAAACGATTCATGGGCTTAGAAAGTATAGCTCAAAATCAACAACTTTTTCTGTATAAAAAATGAGTTTATGTGTATCCATTATGAGTTGATAACTTGATTTAATAAGTTGGTCTCAAACAAACAAAAAATGTCTCAACTCAATAACATATGAATTTTCAACAGAAATTACTGCCTTAACTCAACATACAGGTGTATTAAGTTAGCAGAATTTAAAAATCTGTGTCCATGTTAGTTAAAACATGAGTACAAGGCTGACTAATAACTTCATGGCTAAGCCGTTGTAGGTGATTGAGCACACATTTGCTTTGTTAGACAGCCATTTGCAGCAGCCAGTTCAGTCTAAAAACCGCACTGACAATGCAAATATTATTGACGCAACAGGAGTGGTCATACCAGTTGTGCCTAGTTAATAATAACAGCAGGAGTATATAATTCCCTACTGAAAATTCTGTTACAATATTTTGTGTGTATTTTCTTTCGTTTTTCATCTTGAATAGTCAAAATCCGTTAAATCAAATTTATTGTACGCCTACTTAAATTGCACAAGTTGTAGGCACCATGGACTCACAGTGGTGGGCATAAATTTTTTTAGTATATAACTGTGGTGCTGTGGCTGTGTAATGTGTTCTACAATTAAACAAAAATAGCAGGGTCATGTTTACATAAAACAACTGTGTCTATGTGGAATTTACTCACTACAAACAAACTTAAAACATTTATACTGATTCTGACCTAGCAGGGTGGTGACGAGGATATTTCAGGCAAACTGATGAAGATTGTCACAGCAGGAGGTGGCATACCTGCAGCCAGTGCAAATATCGTCCTGGAGGGAACAGAGGTCCTAACGGATGTGGATATTCCCAGAGCCTGTGCCTTACTAATTACACACCCTGTGCCCATGGGGCTAATATACACACTCAACCTCAGCTACCCAAAAGAACTCAAAAATACTTTTGAAGTGTTTCAAAAGATATTCTTCGAGTTGGATGACCTGAAAGCAAGTTCTAAGGTAATGTTGCTGAAAATTAAGCTGCTGTGTTAAAAAAAAAATGTGAGGAGGAAAGCTGTCGTCAAATGACAGAAGATGAAAGATGAAAATATTGCAGTGTTATTTGCAATGTGTTGTTTACATACTGTATGTAGGTGTCGTGTTGAGAGTTTATTAACTACACCTAGTTCAAAGTAATGTACTTTTATACAAAAGAACTCAAATCAGTCTCAAGAGCATGACTGTCAAAATGTTCAATCTTTCTAAGACAGTTTAACAGGGCTATTTTATGTTGTAAGTTTTCTGATTTATTTTATGAAGGATACATTTTTGTGTGCTATTAAAATGTCAATATACGCTCAGTCCTGTTACTGTGGGATGTGGGATGCTGACAGGTGTTGTTGTTAAATAAACATGTAAAACTGGAATTTCAATGTGCGATTTATTCTGACTTCTTGTTCTTGTACTAAAAAACATTAAGGTAACAATTTGCATGGACATTTCTGAGTAGAATAAAAGGAAAAGAAATAAGTTAGAATAACTAAAAGGAATCATTTTAACACAATTAAAATTAAGTTGGTTTAACTTAAATAAGCATGTAGAGGACAAGGCAAATCATGTTGCTTGTACTAAAGTAATTGAGTTGGCCTAACTAGAGAAGTCTTGTGGCATGTACTCAATAATAGCTAAGTTGCAATAACTTAGAAATATCCATGCAAATTGTTACATCAATGTTTTATGTTGAGCCAGCACATCATTTTTCTGGCTTTTTAACTTTCTTGGTCCATCCATGAGGTCATTCTTGGACTTTCAAGCTCAACTTTTCACACCACACCTGAAAAAATGTGTAAAAGAAAACAAAAACTAAGCAGACTTAGGAGTTAGGCTTGAGTTAAGTATTAAACTTTCCTTGAAGTTTAATGACCAAGTGGTTCTCAATGCTTAAAGAGAAATTCAATGACTAGACAGCTAGGCAGAGCATCAAGTTTGGACAGTATTTAAATGATCAGCTCCTCCCACATTGACACCACATTGACATAATAAAGATGCACAGCCCAGTCAATGAGCTGCAGAGCAAACAGGAAACAGCATAGCAAACTGATTACTGTGCTGGGGTACAGCGGTGGCTCTTGTATGTTCCCAAATGTCGGAAGCTGCGTCCACATTGCTGGCAACAGTAAGGTGTAGCCCCACTGTGAATCCTCTGATGGGTGTACAGGTTCCCAAGCTCCTTGAAGCGCCGGCCACACTGAGGACAGGCGTACGGACTCTCACCAGTATGCACCCGTTGGTGTCTCTTGAGTCCAGACAGTACTGAGAAACCTTTGCCACACTGGGGGCAGGGGAAGGGGCTCTGGGCTCCACTGTGCACTAGCCTATGGCTCTTTAACCGGGCTGCATGGCGGAACCTCTCTCCACATTCTGAACATACGAAGGGCTTCTCTCCAGTATGGATACGCTGGTGCTGCCGCAGGTTGCCGAGGTAGTTAAAATGGCGGCCACACTCCCCACACTCATAAGCCCCCTCAATTTTAATTTCCTTTTTCATAGACCCCCCTCCCTGATTATGGCTAACACCAGTCCCTGGTCTTGTGCCATCCTTGTTCTGTCTTCCCTCACCCCTCCTGGAGTCACTGATGCTGTCCCCCATGGTAGGTGCAGCCGAGGAGGTGGACTGCAGTGCCTGGAGAGTCTTTGCACCTGCAGAGTCTGAGTGTATCAGTTTAATATGTTCTTCCAGGAAAACAGAATCAGGGCAGAAGGTTCCACAAAGAGAGCAGATGTAAGTATGACTGGGAAACTGTTGACCTGAAATCAGAATGGAAGGTATTTGATCTTGTCAATAATTTAAAGACACTTAGGCTATTTCGAATATATGGGCCTCAAAGCACAACCTCAATGAAACAATAGTGAGTTTACATGTGATGACTGTACGACCACGGATCAAAAAACTTGCACACCACAGCTTCCTCAGATTTAACTAGGCTGGTGATTCTACATAGTGAGGACATGCCTCAACAATCAGAACCAGACTGTAAGACTTCATAAAGATGAGGAGAGAACATAACAGTGTTAACAGATTACTGTAAATGAGCTGAAACAGCTACAGCAGTGTTAAGACATACAAGAAAATGCACGGCACCAAGAACACAAGGATGTTACAAAGTTATCGATCTTCATTTGTTGTTGTTTTCAACAGTTGGAAAAACTACAACATTAAATTTGTGTTGCAAATAATTGTAGGTAGCAGTGAAGTCCCAAAACAGATTCTCTAGAAGTTTGCAGAGAGGACTCGAAGAATACTCTCATTATTCAGTTTTCCACAGGACACAGTGGTCTGCACATCTGGATGTAGCTACTGTGTACGTAGACTGTACATCCACTTAGCTTCCAAGTTCCAAACTTGAATCATATGACTCCAGTGACACTCTAGTCACTATCATTACAATCGCTATCACACCTAGCTCAACTCACTGATAAACTGTATGAACTATGATTAACTATAATTACTTCAGTTAATACATTAATCACATGATAATATATTAGGTTAATGTCAGTTTTGGATGACAGCATTTATATACATTCACAAGCAAATTTCTCACTTCAGAACTCCAGAGTCAGTGTGATAAAAGACCAGGTGGGAAAACAGTAAAGAAGGAAACAGTAAAGATGCAAGTGAACTGAGATAAATACAAGCTGAGATTTTTCTGAATCACATCTTTTCTTGTCCAATATGTAAATAAAGTTGAAGAAAATGCAGTTAAAGTTAAACCAGCAGTAACCAGGGCCTGGAGTATTCCAGTTAGAGCTGGCTAGCATGACCAAAATTCTATATCACAGTATTTTTCACAATAATACAGAGGTTTCTCTGTATTTGACAGACATTCTTGGTAGGAAAGGGAGGAGGTGATGCTACAGGATATGCGTAGTCTCATGGGCAGAGCACTGGAGCTACAGTGGTGGGGCAGAAATAAAGAGCTGGGCAGCAGTGTGCTATAGTTGGTTCGACATGGAAAAAATCTGTTTTTTGCAGAAAGGTTGGAAACCCTATGCTCAGGTGGTGCCGCAACCTGCTTAGGTGGTACAGCAACTTCAGGACAGCACAGCTCCTTTTTTTGGCAAAAGTTCCTCTGTCAGCATATTCAAATTCAACGTCAGCTAAAGCTTCAGTTGGGGAACCTTCTCTGTCCATTTTCACTTCACCTCCACTAACACAGCTGCTCTGCTGCATGCATGTTTAGCGGTGCAGCAGTGAAAAAAGGTTCCCCTTCAAACAGTTATCCACTGCATCACTTTCCAAACATTGTTTAGAATTTTTGAACAGGTACTGCATTATAAGAAATTCATATCAAAATATCTACAAAAATAAAAACCAGTATACTGCCCAGCTCTAATTCCAGCCCCTGGTTACTGCTGAGTTTAAATATGCCAGCTGACATTCATCCTGCTATATAACTTTCACCCACATGTTCTCTGTGATATTTTTTTAAATATATACACATCTTCATACAGTGCCCTCTGCAAACACTCAAACTATTTTATACTGTCTGGGCAGAAGAAACCACATCATGTGATTCCTAAAAATCGAGTCCAAGGTTCAAGTGTGATTACACAGATGCCTTCAGTCCAGATGCTCTGGCAGTGTGACACACCGATAATGTCAGTGACCATGGCTACACATGTGGAGAAAATTATCGGTACCCCTCTGTTAATGAAACATTAATCAACACTGGTCACTGAAATATCTTGAAACTGACAAAAGTAATAATAATAACGGGAAAATTAACCAATGAAAATCAGACATTACTTTTGAATTGTGGTTCAACAGAATTAATTTAAAAAACAAACTAATTTGCAAAAGAATTTGCAAAAATGCATATTTCCAAGCCACAAAGCTTTTGGGAGAATGTCCTTTGGACAGATGAGACAAAACTGGAGCACATCAGCTCTATGTTCACAGATGCAAAAATGAAGCATAGCAAGAAAAGAACATTGTCCCTACTGTGAAACATGGAGGAGGCTCGGTTATGTTCTCGGATTGCTCTGCTGCATCTGGCACAGGGTTTCTTGAATCTGTGCAGGATACAATGAAATCTCAAGACTATCAAGGCATTCTGGAATGAAATGTGTTGCCTAATGTCAGAAGGCTTGGTCTCAGCCATCTTCCAACAGTATAATGACCCAAAACACACAGCTAAAAACACTCAAGAATGGCTAAGAGCAAAACATTGGATAAACTATTCTGAAGCCCTCTATGAGCCCAGATCTAAATCCTATTGAACATCTGTAGAAAGGGACTGAAACATGCCGTCTGGAAAAGGTAACCTTCAAACCTGAGACAACTGGAGAGTTTGCTCACGAGGAGTGGGCCAAAAATACCTGTTGACAGGTGCAGAAGTGTCATTGACGGTTACAAAAATTGTTTGATGGCAGTGATTGCCTCAAAAGGTTGTGCAACAAGATATTAAGTTAAGAGTACTGTTATTGTTCAGGCCAGTTTCATTAGTTTTTTTTTTTTTAATAAATCTATGGAACCACAATTCAAATCAATGTCTGATTTTCATTAGTTAATTTTCAGTATTTTTTTATTTACTATTACTTTTGTCTGTTTCAAGTTATTTCAGTGACCATTGTTGGTTTTTCTTACATTAACAGAGGGATACCAACAATTTTGTCCACATGTGTATGTTTTTACAACAGCAACCTCTGCAGACACACTAGTGATATCTGATCTGAAACAGGAATCTGTCCTAAAGGTCTGATCTATGAGATGAATCTAATTTGCCTGCAGTCTGAACAAAAAAGTTTTGCACAACGCATGTAATGTGTAAACCTAGCCCTACAGTAGCACAATGTATGGGCACCCGTGTTTGTTTGGTATCATGTAAAAGATGGAGCACCAAATGTCAATGTCCTATCCCATATTTCCTTAATTTGGCATTTGGTGGAAAATATTCCACTGTTGTACAGAACACCATTTTAGAAAGCCTTCTAAAGAACATCTCCAATGCCTACTGATAGTGTGTAGATACTGATACTGCTTTGTTTACTGAAAGGTGCAAATATACTACAAGTTGCTTCAAGGCATTATCAAAGTCAGAGAACATTTACATAGCAAATTTTCCTTATCTGTGCAATGTCCATTATTTCCGTATCTAATACAATGATGACTATGAATATCACTTTCTGTTCTGTTGATTGAGTAGGCCAAGACCCACGCAAAAACAGCAAAACAGCATTAGCAAAACAAACTGGTGACTGTTCCCCTAAATAGAATAAAAGAAATATCTTAAATGTAAAAAAAAAAAAAAACAGCTGACAGCCATTTATATTCATGATCAGTCCACTCAAGTGAAGTTTATATGTGGGAAATCCTGGTCTTAAGAGCCCCAAGTTGATAGTTAAGTGACTCTACACAGTTTTATCATTATTATTAATTTTATTATTATTATTAACAGAGTTTTCTAGGATTTGGTTTCTGAAAAGGGAGATTTTCTTTCGGAATGTTTGACTTCAGGTGAGTCCTCAGTTCCTGCCTGTTTCTACATGACAGAAGGATTTTCTGTTCTGATTAGTACAGTCATATGACAGTCATTCATCTAGCCCCTATTCACACCAATACCTTTTACATTTTCACCATTTTCACCCACCTGCTTCAGGTCTGTCTGTGTTGCCTTCCTGGGAACTCCCTCTCTCTCCTGAAGAGCTCTGTGGCTCAATGGAGAAGTCTGGAGGCCCATGTGAGAGAGGAACCTGTGCCGGGTCATCTCCACCCCCCTCCCTCCTTAATGTGTCATCATCTTCATCATTACACGTCTCTCCAGCCATGGTGTTCTCACAATCAGGTTCCTTCATGACTGGAAAAAGAAGATCACAGTGCAACCATGACAACAAACAGACATGGTGAGAGGTCAGTTGAAACATTTACTGATCAATTTTTACGTTTGGCTGAAAGCTGATATGCAGGTGTGCCAGGTGTGTATTAAGACCAAAGTAGATTGTATCCTCATATCTGAGCCTTAGGAGTTAGAGCAAGTCGTCCACTTATGAGAAGTTTGGTGGGTCGATTCCTGTCTTCTCAAGCATGTCAAAGTGATTGCATGGCAAGATAATGAGCCTCTGATTCTCCTCCAACTGTACTACAACAACCTCAAACTAGACAATTCCCCTGCAGGAAATTGTGAGAGTGATGCACTGAGACTGAAAGATTTAAAACTGAAAAAGATAAGGAGAAATTATATAACAATGTCACTGAGGTTTTTGTCCTGAAGAAGGCAAATGGACTTTATTTACATAAGGGTAAGGCCACTGCAATATATCAGTGGCCTATATAGTCTGGGGGTGGGTGGTATAAACAGTAAACACAGTATATAATATAGTATAATAAGAGTATTATAATATTAATATACAGCAATATAAATTTGGCAAATGATAGAGATTTTGATTATACCTGATTATACCTATACCTCACATCCAATTTCATGGCGTGTAACGCCAGCTGTGCTGTATAGACATCAGCATGTTTAGCATCCTTTAGAATTGTCAGAATTTCAGCTAGACCTCAAACCATTTCTACAACCACCAAACACAGGTAAAGCTACAAACAATTAAAAGAACAAGTAAACATACTCCACAAAAAGACGTTTACACAAACCAGGAACCCTCCTCTCCACACTGTGCTTTGTAAACAAATGAGTGATGTCTCTGCTGAGAGCAGAGGTCTCACAGATTCTAAAACTACACATTTTATCAAGATCCTTCGAAAATTACCTGAATTAGCAGCAACAGACGACCAAAGACCTTTCGATGAACACAATCATGAATCCTGTGTTACCGTTGACCTCTTGTTTACAAAATGTAAATCCACAACGATAAGGCTGTATCCTAAACAACTACATCTCCCTAGATGCTTTGTGAGCAGTTTTCAAAAAGAGGCGAGAAGCCTCTTCTCTGGTTCACTTGCATGTCCCGCCTGTCTGGCCTGGACATGCAAGTGTCCAGCCGGACATTTGCATGTCCTGGTGAATGGTTGCAGTTAAGTAAATGTGGCTTCTAATTTTTCATTACTCACAAAGTTTACCTTAATTTTTTCTGTAACTGCAGTTTTGCACAATATATTTTGTTGCAGTAACATTCTTGACTATTTTATGTCAATTAATAGTTTAGAAAACAATTTCCTGCTAGAATGCCTTTACTATGAGCATATGGTACCCATTCAGAAATTTGTCTACCATCTATTGTTCAAATTATATCACAATATAAATTTTAGGCCATATTGCACATCCATAATTATATTATATTACTGAGCCGCCATTTAATATAGGACTGCTGATATCAAATGAAACACAGCCAGTAGCCAACGTGCAAGCTGGTCTAACCCGTCACCTAAATAGAAACGACACATAAGATCAAGAAATTCAAACTACATGCCGCCATGCGCAATATCAACGTCCTAGCAACCACCATAACAACGTGTCCCCACTATGTTTTTCTAGCAGCCTGACAAAATCTTCATATTAACTAATACACTAAACATCATATACATTCAGTCAACAAAGATTGTGAAGATGTCATCAAAATTTGAATTAATTCTACATTATCATTATTATTGTTCTTATCAACATTATTATTATTGTGGTAATGGTAGTCATAATTTTGCTGTAATAATTCAGGGCCTTAAATTCACTGTGGCATTGCATCATTGATTCCGGCAAATCTAGCTCTAACAATGCAGAAATTACAGTGAAATTTCCATGTGAACAGGTGAAACAGGCTAAATGTAAGTCACATCACACAGTGCAGCTTCACACCTCTAACTGCTAGTGTTCGGTCATTTAATTAAATCAAATTGATAGTAATGAAAGAAAAAGAAAAAAAAAAAACTGGCAGTGTTCTCTCTAACTGCTGGTCAATTGCTAGCGAGATGCATTCAGGAGCCTTTGTAAAACAATGAAAGCATTAATTGGACATAACATGTTACAATATTTTATAGTTATTATAATATTTAGAATTTTAAGTTTTCTATAAAGGCCTTCTTTGTTTTTATATATGACCGTGTGACAGCAGGCCTATATCAAAGACAGGCACATGCAGATGGTGATGCTTTAGGGGCTTGATACCCTGCATCATCAAAAAATCCTTTTTGAGAAGGCCTACCTGTGGCCTTTTAAAATTTTAATGATTAGCCCAAATACACAGTTCCAATTCATAATTTTTGAAATGATAACTGATTAAATAATTATGTGTATGTAAATTTACATACCTCGCTGCCACCAATCAATGATGTCAACTATGGATGTGAATTTTCACTTGCATTCACTCTGCATGAGATTTTGACATACAGTATGGATATAGAATAATGTTTTATTTTCAGGAGACAGTGTGGATAAATGATGGAAGGTTTGATCTCCATCAGTTTGCTATAATTCAACGTAATTAGCTGTTAATAAAGTTGAATTAGTGTTTACAAGTCTAGTTCTGTGTCCCTTTTTTTTTTTTTTTTTTTTTTTTAAATTGAGCCCCTGCCCCTCCAAAGGTGTCGACATGGCCCTGGTCTTGGGAGCTATCAAAACTGATTTCTTTTGGATAGAGATGTAGTATTGATGATATATTCTTTCTCATTTTATCATGGGTCCATGTACACGTTGCATAGATGTTAGTCAGTATTCTAAAACGTTTTTCCCTATAACATTGATCTAACATTGAATCTTGAACTATTCGTACTGACGGAGTAGCGGACCATGACGGTCATGGAAGATGTTTTATGAAGGCAGTGGCCCCCAATTATGGAGGGGCTCTGGGCTCAAATGTGTGTGTGTGTGTGTGTGTGTGTGTGTGTGTGTTACCTTTTAGGTCTGAGGAATACTCAATCGGCGCAATCCATTCGTAATCATACATCCGTTTACTGCCTGAAGGAAGCATACTGAAGATGTCATCCGTAGTGGACACGGATTCTCCGTGACCAGATTCGGACCCTGCCATCCCGCTGTCAGGCCACAGGTTGAGGGAGTGCGGGTCCTGATCTTGCTGAGACTCGCTGTCGCCCGTGGCCTGGCTGTTGTGGTCACCGTCCATGTCAGCGCCGCATCTGGAGTTCTTGTCTTTCATCAAATAGTCACATATGGCATCTATATTTTCCTTTTTCACGCCGGGCATGGTAGCTTTGGCTCTCCTGTGGTCAGTATTGTGCTTGGTTCCTGAGCTGAAATCAGCTTTCTTATAGCCAACCTCTGTAGATGGCTCAGCGATCGTAACGCCAGAGAAGGGGTCGCTGCCGTCCTTCTGGACTAAGTCCAATCTCGCCTTTAACATATCGATCTCCTTAGTTTTCTCCCGTAGCTCAATTTTCAAGACGCGAATTCTGATGCTGACCATCTTACGGATCTCAGACAGTGCCGCCTCCAGCACCACGGTGATGTTCCTGCCGAGGTGCTCGGTGATGTCGCTGACTGAGGAGAGGAGCTCTTCGTCGTGTTCCAGCTCCAGGAAATCGCTATCAGCTCGGCTCACTGACCCGAGAGGCTCCATGTAGGTGCCGCGCAGTTCAGGAGACAGACTAGGTACAGCGAAACTGTGTCTTTGTTTATGACTCATAGATTTCCTTATATTAGTTTGAGGTGTTTAGCTTGCTAACGCTAGTCAGCTAATGTTTGGATGATGCTGAAAAGAGTAATCACAGTTAGCATCAGTAACACCGGATATAAAAGCCTTTCTTCAAAACAAAAGCATCATCATGTTCAAGAATTGCTCGTGGTGTGTCAGACATTTGTTTTGAAATCACATAAAGGAAGTAGTCATTCGTAACTGCGATTGACAAATAACCAACGAAGTTGGAGTAACTACTGACTGTGGTAGATCGATTTTCACAAGTTGCGCCGTCTAGAGTTCACTTTGGGAAGCGAACAGCGACCGTTTTATTATGATTGAGGCAGGATCAGGAAAGTTAGTTTGCTTTCAGGGAGGAGGTACACCAAATGATTTATAGATTCCACAATTTGACTCTAAACATCAAGAAAAGGAAAGAAAATATCACTGATCTCCAGAGGACAAGGATGATCACCACCTCTAGAGATAAAGTCTCGACCCTCAAATTCTTGGACATTCACATGTAGGAGGATGTACAACACAAACTGTTTCATCAAGGCACAGCAGTGACTGAATATTCTGAGAACTTAAACGAAGATCAGTCAATCAGTCAACACCAGCTTTGCTGGTGAAAAAACTTTCAGTTAAGCCTTGAAGATTATAACACTGCTCCCATCCCAAAATTTAATGAATAAATTCATTTAAATGCCATAAATGTGCATTTCATTGCTCTAAAACTGTTGGTTTTTCCATATTTTTCATTTTTTGTAGATATGATATCATGGTTTTGAGAATTAATTTAATCCTTGATGATTTTAAAATGTCCACAGAAAGAAACATTCTGTTAGTGTGCAATAACATTTAGACAGAGTCAGTTGTAGTCTTAGTCCAAGGATAAATTAATTCTAATTAATATCATTAGTGATGAATTTGCAAATACTTGGCTCTATTGCTCACCCTTGCTTGACTATTTTTATCTTACCAAACAGAGTTAAAAAATCACTCAACAAGAGGGTAAAACAGGGTCTGATGCAATCAAGTATTTATTTATTTATTTTTTTTAAACATAGTTCACTATATATTATTTCACGTTTATGTCTTCCAGTGATTATACTGAAACGTCAGTCTTCTTTCACCTTAAGAGGATATGAAGGAATAAAGAATTAATGGTATAGCTAGAAAAATTACTGGAAAATCTTCAGTTAACTGAATTGCTGTGATGTTGTGCCTGGCTGTCCATGGGAAAATGGTTCTACAGCTTCTGCTGTGGATATTCCTGTACTGTCACTTGGAAAGGCAAGGCAGCTTCATTCGTATAGTACATTTATATGCAAGGGTAACTCAATGTACTTTACATAAAATAAAACATTTTAATTCTGGAAACTTACAATCTGAATAATAAAAGCACAGAATAATAAAAAGTTAAAAACTTTAATTTACTGTAAAATTAAAAAGAACAAAAATTACAAGAAAAGTAGCAAAAAAAATCAAATGCTTCCAAAAAAGAACAAAAATAGCAGCAATAACATTATAAACACAACTGCAACAACAAAGACAGACATGCTGACAACATCATTAGCAATGATAACTACAAAGACAGCAACAATAACAGAAGTACAGGACTATAGTAGTTTTAACATCTACCCATAGAAGTAATAGAGATCCACATCCGCTCTTGGTATGGCCCACAGATCAAGACTGAGGCTCCACAGCCCCATGCACACAGGGCCCACCCCCAACAGGGCCCCTTAGGTCTGCCTACATGTTGCTTATGTTTTCTCTGTTTTTCACAATATTTATGAAAAACAAAACAAACAAAAAAAAAAAAACAAAAAACCAAAAAAAAAAAAAAAAAAACAAATGAAATAGCATAACTACTACTACTTATTAAATTAAATTACATATAGTAGCTGTGGTCACACAATTTTGGGTGTACTATAGCAGTGTTCCCTGACTTATATTAGAGCTCTGTAGATGCAGCATTGGTGGTAAATATTCAGCAGGAGAGATACCAGTGATCATTTCAGTGGTTCTTACTATCCTGTTCAGTTGCTGTCTTTCTTCAGCTATGCAGCTGTGACCAGTACCACTGATGGCCAATATGGGTGCCTTACCTTTGTGATATTTAGAGTTCAAAATTGGTTCATCTGATTCAGTGTGTAAAATAGTTCTTAAAGATAAAAACCTGGGGCTGCTTTGCTCTTAACCTATTCTAAATGTTTAAAGTTAAGTAGATCACATGATCACAAGTTTTATAAAGGTAGCTTTACAACTTTTTAACATTTAACTGTAAAAGATTTTAAAAGTCTAACTCCATGGGAAACATCTGCAACACCATCAACCTGGTCTGACAATGGCACTATGCCTAGCAGAGTCTCAGGCTGAAACAGCTGATGGAAGCAGCAGAGCTGGTGTTGACTGATACCAGGACTGTGGACTCTCTACTGGGTATTTGGCCTGAGTGGGCAGTTCAGGAGTCCTGGGGTTCTGGGGACAAAGACTTGCTGGTAGAGAAAGGCATCACAATTTGGAGTACAACTAGGGTACTGCTTAATTGACCCCTGCTAATTGGAAAAAATGAGCACAGACTCTCACTGAACGGAACAACTGACAAATGTCTCCCAAAATGTTATTTGGCTTAAAGCAGACATTTACTTGAATGCCCTCAGAATAACAATATTAAGATATACTACTAATATTCAGAAATAGAATAGAATAGAATAGAATAGAATAGAATAGAATAGAATAGAATAGAATAGAATAGAATAGAATAGAATAGAATAGAATATATTTTATTTGTACCGCAAGGGGAAATTTATCTGTTTGACAGCATAAAAATCATGAGAATACATTAACAGAAATAGAAACAGAAACAGAAAAAATAAAATAAAAAAGTTAACAGAAACTTAAATTTAATACTGCACAGGTTGATCACGGTTTTGACAGCGTTGCATCTTGCCTACGTTCAACACTTGATGCTGTTGCCCCAGGAGAGTTCCTTGGTTTAACTCACAAACACAGGCTTTAAAGCAACAGTCACAGATTCTAGAGAGGAAGTGGCGTTCAACCAAACAAGAAGAATTTTATGTAGCCTGAAGTGATAGTTTCACGGAATATAAGAGAGTCCTCAGAAAGGCCAGAGCCTCTTACTATTCTTCTTTAATTGAGGAAAACAAGAACAACCCCAGGTTCCTTTTCAGTACTGTAGCCAGGCTGACAGAAAGCCATAGCTCTGTGGAGCCCTCTATTCCAGTAAACCTCAGCAGCAATGACTTTATGAACTTTTTTACAAATAAAATTGTTGTCACCAGAGATAAAATTAGTTACCACCTTCCCACTTCTGGCACGGATATTTCACCCAGTGCAGTAGACTTGGAATCAGCATTAACAGCTGACTTTTAACTGTACAGTTTTTTCCCCATAGATCTCTCTGAACTGATTACAACCGTTTCTTCTTCCAGACCAACGACTTGTCTCTTAGACCCTGTTCCAACCAGGCTGTTTAAAGACGTCCTACCTTTAATTGACACATCCATCTTGCATCTGATAAATCTATCTCTAGTAAAAGGCTACGTACCACAGACTTTTAAAGCTGCAGTAATCAAACCATTACTTAAAAAGCCTACTCTGGACCCAGGTGATCTAGCTAATTATAGACCCATATCAAATCTCCCTTTTATGTCCAAAATCCTGGAGAAAGTTGTTGCTGCTCAACTATGTGATTACTTACATGGGAATAGTCTTTATGAGGATTTCCAGTCAGGGTTTAGAGCTCATCATAGTACAGAAACAGCATTAGTGAAAGTTATCAACGACCTTCTTATGGCCTCAGACAATGGACTTGTCTCTATTCTTGTCCTGCTGGATCTTAGTGCTGCGTTTGACACAATTGATCATAACATCCTATTACATAGACTAGAACATGTTGTTGGGATTAGAGGCACTGCACTAGACTGGACTACTGTAACTCTCTACTATCAGGGTGTTCCAGTAACTTCATCAAAAACCTTTAGTTAATCCAGAATGCTGCAGCACGGGTATTGACAGGAAGTAGGACCAGAGATCATATTTCTCCTGTATTGGCTGCTCTTAATTGGCTTCCTGTAAAATCTAGAATAGAATTCAAAATCCTCCTGCTTGCCTATAAAACCCTTAATGATCAGGCTCCATCATATCTTAAGGAACTCATAGTTCCTTATTATCCAAATAGATCACTTTGATCACAAACTGCTGGTTTACTTGTAGTTCCTAGAGTCTCTAAGACCAGAATGGGAGGTAGAACCTTTAGTTATCAGGCTCCTCTCTTATGGACCCAGCCTGGGTCCGGGAGGCAGACACCCTTTCTACATTTCAGGTTAGACTAAAAACCTTCCTTAATGATAAAGCCTATAGTTAAGGATGGTCCAGGTAGGACACGGGCCTGCCTGAACCATCCTTTAGTTAAGCTGCTATAGGATTAGACTGCTGGGGGACTCTGACAATACACTGCTCCTCTCTGTCCGTCACTCCTCACGTCTCTGTCTCTCCCTCACACTTCATGTCCTGATATTAATATATTACATATTATTAACATCAACTGCTCTCTCTTGCAGTTGTGTCTCCCCCTACCCCTTTCTCTTTTTCAGGAAGTTTTGACTCTTTCTTTCTTTTTTTTGATTCTTTGACAACATCATCATTTTTGTCTTCATCATTATTATTATTATTATTATTATTATTATTGTAATATTAATTGTAATGATAATTTTACTTTAACAACTACTTGTAAACATCTAGTCTCTACTGTCTCTTCCTGGTCTCCCTCTTTTCTTCCTCCACCCTCCCCGTCCTCCTCCCTCCATTTCCTCTGTCTCTTCTCTTTTCCCTGTTTTCATTTCACTCCAACCAGTTGAGGCAGATGACCGTCCACTCTGAGTCTGGTTCTGTTGGAGGTTTCTTCCTGTTAAAAGGGAGTTTTTCCTCTCCATTGTCGCCAAGCGCTTGCTCATTGTGGAAATGTTGGGTTTCTCTACGTAAAGTGCCTTGAGATAAATGTTTTTATGACCTGGCGCTATATAAATAAAATAAATCCATTTGAATTGAATTGAGAAAATAATATGAAAAGTTTGCAGTTTGTTCAGAGATGAGGAGGAAGACTTGTGGGTGCGATGTTAACAGCTGGGACATGACAGAGTACAAGTAGCTTTGGCTGATAGCGAATTATCGTAATGACTTGCGAGAACTCCTGATGTTACACCGTCGCTCTCCTTAATAAACATCATGATCCCCACATCTCGTTAGTCTCCCTGTCCACTGACAGGTCTCAGCGTGGCCCTGATGCTGCTCTCCCAGTAGATACTCCCTCTCTAGACTGGTCACTGCCGTGAGTTCCTGATCTTATGGGGACAGATCGTACATTCCTCATAGATACAGACGTAATGATAATGTGTGTACCATCTTTTCTCCTCACGCTGCTCCACTCCTACTCTGCATCCACCTTATCTCCTTATCTTACTTTATCTTACCTTACTTTATCTTACCACCTTATCTTATATCTTGGGTCTCTTGTCAGGTTGTGTCTCTGAGCAGCATCGTGGCATCAGCTGATCACTGCTATAATAACAGACTAACAGCTCAACGGCTCTCTGGATGTAAAACAGAACAAAAACAGCCGAAAAGTGAACACGATAAAAGAAAAGGGAAAAAAAAACATGAAAAAAGCTGCCCCGATAAAAAGGAAGAACGTTTTAGTTAAAATGTTGAAAAGTTTAGGGAAAAAGAGGAAAAAAGTAAGAAAAGTATAGCAACAACTCTAAGTTGTTGAATATGACCTATGTCATTGCACGACCCTATCTAGAACACCCTATTAGCTGTAAAGTCACAGGAAACATCATGTCCATCCATGTCCACCCATCCATTAAATCCTGGTTTAGTTTTTGGGTTATTTATTTTTTGGTATTGCAGCAATATGCTTACATAGAAAATCATGGTGGTTATGCAATATGCTTACATAGATTGAAGTAAATTGCATGGAAAAAATATAAATGGAATCTCATCATCATGTTAATACAATGTATATTTATATGACTAAATTGCAGAAATCGTATGCAGGATATGTTTAGTGCTGAGCATCACAGAACTCACCAGTCCCTGTTTGCAGTAGTGTTGGCCTCTTGCTCCAACTTTAGAGAAACAGACTGGTAAAAAGGAAATGCTGAGTGTGTTCCTGGGATGTCGCTCATACAAAGAGGGGAAAAAAAAGGTGGTGGTGGTGGGTTTTTTCATGACAGAGAAGGAGACCAGGAAGAGACAATATGTACTGTTATCAAAATTATCATTATAATTAATACAATAATAATAATAATAATAATGTAGAATAGCGTAGGATCAGGATCTAACAGCTCTGGAGTCAAAGCTACCTGTAAAAAGAGAAAGTGGTGGGTGGGACACAAATACCACCGAGAGCAGATGAGTGTTAGTAATATGTAATATATTGATATAAAGACATCAACTGTGAGGGAGAGACAGAGACAAGAAGAGTGAGGCACGGAGAGAAGAGGTGCAGTGGATCATCAGAGTTTCCCAGCAGTCTAATCCTATTGCAGATTAACTAAAGGATGGTTCAGGCAGGTCCATGACCCACCTGAATCATCATTAACTATAAGCTTTATCATACAGGAAAGTTTTAAGCCTAACCTTAAATGTGGTGGTGGTGTCTTGGTGTCTTCTCCCCAGACCCAAACTACAATCTGGTTCCATAAGAGTGGAGCCTAATAACTAAAGGCTCTACCTCCCATTCTGGTCTTAGAGACTCTAGGAACCACAAGTAAACCAGCAGGTTGTGATCAAAGTTATGTATTAAGAGAATAAGGAACTATGAGCTCCTTAAGATATGATGGAGCCTATTTTGGATTTTACAAGAAGCCAATGAAGAGCAGCCAATACAGGAGAAATATGTTCTCTGGTCCTACTTCCTGTCAGTACTCGTGCTGCAGCATTCTGGATTATTTGAAGGTATTTGATGGAGGTACTGGAACACCCTGTTAGTAAAGAATCACAGTAGTCCAGGTAACAAATGCATTAATTAACTTCATATGTATAACTGGATATCATCTGCACAACAACAGAAGTTTTATCCTGTGTGTGACACTGACGTTCACTGGATTACTCCATCTCACCTAAATAAACATTGCAATTCACATGTTCTTCTTGCTTTTCTCATTAGCCTCCCTGTGCACTGACAGGTCTCATTTAGGCACATGATGCAGCTCTCCCAGTAGGCTGGTCAGTGCTGCGAGTTGTTCATCTTATGGGGACAGACCATATATTCCTCTTAGTTACAGACAGTATGGATGGTTTGTACCATCTACTCCTCTCACGACACTTTACTCCTCCTCTGCATCCCCTTCTCCTCCACCTTATTTCCACCTGGACCTGGGGTCTCTTTTTGTGTTGTATTTTTTAAAAAGCACATTGCCATCAGCTGATGACTGGAGTAACAATTAGGCAACAGCTCAATGGCTCTCTGGTTGTCATAGTCAAAAACAAAAACTGGCCAAAAAAAAAAAGCTGTCCCGATAGAGAGAAAGAAAATAAAATGTTTAGAAATAGCTATCTTTGAGCTCTTCCAGACATCTAAATGAAAAACAATATATTGTTTTTAATATAAAGAATGAAACTAGACTTTGTGTGTTGATACAGCTGTGTTTTAGTTGAAAATAACTGGTCAAAGCTGGTAAGCAGGTATCTGACACATTAACACAGGGTCAATGTTCTGCTTCTTCTTCAGGTGCTCGGACTGGTTGATTGTGTTTCCTGACCATATTACCTTGTACTGTATTTTGTCTGTTGACTCTTTTTTTTCCACTTCCACTTCCACCTTCCACACTGCTGATTTATTCCTGAGACTGTGACTGAAGCCATGTTTCTACCAAGTAAGCTGAGACATATCACAGGGTTAGAGTTTTATTAAAAGGAGAGTGAAGTGTGAGGGATTTTAGCTTTAAACCATGTTGTTTTGAGTTTGAGCCATTCGATAGACATCTAAAAACATTTATCAGAAAAAATGTTTTGTATTTGTTTTGAACACAATTTATCACAAACACAATTAATCCATTCATATAATTGTTCAGACAAAAGTGCTCTGTTTAATGCAAAAGTTACTAGTATTTAAAGACTGTTGAGAATACATTATATATCAGTTTAAACAAAGCTATCTAACTATTTAAACTCTGAGTATTTGTTTGGAACACCACCAGTACTTGTACTTGTTGAGTACTATTTCAGTCATGTAACAATACTACTTGAGTGCAGATTTTCAGTACTCTTTCTATCAATGGCTGCCACCCCCGCTACGGCTTAGGACACGTAGTGTAAATGGTGGAGGGATGGATTCATAAAGAGATAAACTGTAACAGTCACTTGAGGTTAGCTTTTCTGTAAACATGACCTTTATTTTGAAAAGAAGCACTTCGTACTACGACAGTTCCTGTAGTGAGCCTGACAAACCTAGGTCGTGCACAAAGGCAAGTTTAGCTGAGCCAGACCGACAGAGACATCAGGAGTTAGGAGACGCAGGAACTGCTCTAACAGCGGCCGGCAGCGAAATGGGTGCGTGACTTTGAATATACACATATTTATTTGATATATTTTACTACTACTGTTGTTAAGTGAATGAGCACGTCACATTAGTTGATTTGATATAGTTTCAGGTTTCAGTGAAAACTGATATACGTTCTGAATGTATCTCTACATCTGTATGTAGACAATATTCACTGATGTCCAAGTTTTAAGCGACAAGTCATTTTGAGAGGAAAATGTTTGAAAGACAAATCATAACATATCACCATTTAGAGACGTGTTTAATCGGTGTGTGTGTGTGTGTGTGTGTGTGTGTGCGCGCGCGCGCGCGTGATAAGGGTTCTTAGAGTATAGCGGACAGAATCATGCATCATGCACAGAATCATGTATTGTACCCATTAGCGTCTCACCTCATTCTATGTTGAGGAGGAAACATAAGCTGATTTTCACACAAACTGTTTATGGTTTTAAGCATGTGACATGTAAAACACAATTGACCCCAGTGGAAAATCATGTTACAAAGTTTATGTGGTTTATACCTTGTACCTGTGTGTTAAGGTACTTATTAATCTGCGTTAGGGTCACGCAGGCTTTATGACCAAATTTGAACAAACAGTAGAAAAGCTACCGTAAAAGTACCGTATTGACAAAAATATAAGACGATCCTGAACGTAAGACTGTGGTCGCATCTCTCCAGGTCACTGGTGTGTGTGAGAAGAAGCTCTGACTTGTTTGGGGAGAAGACGTTTGACGCCACGGGTTTAGACCCCCGATTCTCTGGCCCCACGAATATAAGATGACCCATCTTTTTTCAAAATTTTTTTCTAGGGAAAAAATAACAATAATAATAATAATAATAATAATAATAATAATAAAACCGTCTTATATTCATGTCAATACAGTGTCAACTGTTAGATGGGACATTTGTCAATCATGAACTCAAACTTTTTTATTATGACATCATAATTTCATTATATACTTTTATTTTGACACTGGGGTGTGACTTGCTTTATTATGCCAATTTTGCTGATGCTGCAAGAACGACTCAGTTAATGTTTTTTCAAAAAAGCAAAGATTAATCTCATTGCTTCATAGGTTACAAATAAGTTATACCAACTAACTTAGATGTAGATAATTTCGAGTTCACCATAAGACTGATTATTTATTTATTCATGCCAGCACCGCTGGTTCCTCTCACAGCCTCTGGAAAGTATTTGGACTTAAGTCTTGTAGTTCTGGCTGTAATCCTGTGTAGCTGCATATATGCTGAAGAAGGCAACTGAACTTGCCTGAAATACTCAAAGAAGTTGTTAATGGCTTCTTAAGTTTTGCATAACTTGTTGAGAGTTAAAACCTTAGCAGTAGAGATTGCAGAAGTTAGCCTACTGTATTGAGTTTTTAAGGTCCCATATTCTAATAAAAATCACTTTTGATGGTTTTTGAATGTCTTTTTAGGTTTATACTGCCTCTACACATACTGTGAGTTTGACAGAAAAAAAATGTTTAAATAGTAAATTCACCAGTGTTAGGAACTGCGTGCTTAAACAGTCTGTTTAGATTTCTCCCCATCTTCTATGTCACAGACAAATATATTTGATTAACACCCACCTCCACCCTTCAGCGTAATTAATCCCCACCCAACAGGTAGAACTAAGCAGACAGAGCTGCCTTATCCGCCATTTTTTTTCGCAAGCGCTGGCTCAGATGTCATCCAATCACAGCCTGTTACCAGACAGGAAAGGCTGATTTTTGACCTTTGACTGCTCACAAAGCATCATGGGAGGTGTAGTTATTTAGGAAATGCAGCTTTATCGCTGTGGATTTTGTCTTGTAAAAAAGACAACAAATGTAAAGTTTTATGATCATGTTTATCAATCGTTTGAATGTTTTTGATCGTTCTATAACTGCTGGTTCAGCCAGTTTGTGGGATCTTGATTATACTTGTTGTTTTATAATCTATACGTCTTTACGTCTTTTTGTGGAGTTTGTTTACTTGCTCCTTACTTGTTTTTTGTTTTAGCTGTGTTTGGTGGTTGCAGAAGTGATTCGATTCCAAACATATGTGCCAATGATTACGAAGCAGAGGCGGCGTTACATGCCTCAAAATCAGATGTGACACACTGCCCTGGGACCGGGGGTGTTGGGGCTCAAGATTAATCTCAAAGGTCTGTAGTCAGCTTCGTAAATGTTGCAGGCATTCTGTTCTGCAGTGAGTTGACAAGTAGGCAGACAGGCGGGGTGGTCTGTTATACAGAGGACTTCCTCAGCCTGCTGCAACCTGTTATGGTGAATTTATCTGTAGTCATACAAGGATGTACAGCTTCAACTGAAAATATTACCTCTGGGTCAAACTTGACTTTAAACAGCCTGGTTGGAACAGGGTCTAAGAGACAAGTTGTTGGTCTGGATGAAGAAACTGTTGTAGTCAGTTCAGAGAGATCAATGGGAGAAAAACTATCCAGATAAAAATCAGCTGTTACTTCTGATTCCAAGTCTACTGCACTGGGCAAAATATCAGTGCCTGAAGTGGGAAGGAGGTAGCTAATTTTATCTCAGATGACAACTATATTATTTGTAAAAACGTTCATAAAGTCATTACTGCTAAGGAATCAGTGACTGTTGCTTTAAAGCCTGTGTATGTGAGTTAAACCAAGGAACTCTCCTCCTCTGATTCACTACCTTCTTTCTCAGGGGGGCGACAGCATCACATATTGAATGTTGGCAAAATGCAAGGCTGTCAAAACCATAATTAACCTATGCAGCAGTAAATTTAAGATAGTCATATTCTACTGTATTCATGTACGGCACTTGAATGAATAACTGCTCTTTGAATTTAGCCACAGCATCATCAGACAGACACCTACTATAGTGAAACTGCTTCTCAGAAGTTGTGTAATCTAGCACTGTAAACTCAAATGTTATTCAGAAATGGAGAGAAGGGGATTATGAGGAAATGTTGTTACATTGTCAACATCAATACCATAAGTGAGAACAAGGTCAAGGATGTGGTTGAAACATTGAGTAGGTTCGTTTATGTGCTGAGAAAAGCCAATTGAATCTAACAATATTTTAAACACAGAACTGAGGCTGTCGCTATCAACATCTACATTCATGTAGATGTTGATAGACAGTTAACCTGTTAGTTAGTGGGTGATTTCAACATTCATGTTGAAATCACCCACTACAATAACTTTATCTGTACTACCTCAGACAAAAACTTTGAAAAGTCAGTTAGAAATTAGAGTAAGGACCAGGTGATCGATACACAGTAGGGTAAGTATACCCATTAAGCCCACCAAAATCTAAGTTCTCGTATTTTTCATAGATACCAAGACGGTTTATAAACATGATCATTTGTTAAAATGAAGGATTTCTCATTTACTTATGCATATTTTAATGGCTGATGAAGCGGTCACAGAGAAGACGATCTGCAAAGTCCGTCCCACTCTCTCGAAGCACCATTTTTAAAACCCAGCAGCAGAGGAGATCAATAAATAGTTTCTATAAATAGAATCAAAGAAGTAAACAAAGTGACAGTTGAAACCATCGCAAAATGATTGCAGGGTTTAACATATATTGATCAATGTGTGGCAGCCTCCACAGAGTCAACACTGGCCGCTAAAAATTAATTAATTAATTATTTTCCAACATGAAACACAATGTTAAAAACATTCTCTTTCCTTAAAAAAATGTCAGACGGAAGAGGTCATCGTTGCAACCATGTGTTGTCACTCACACAGGTATTTAACATCATCTGATTGGCTGTATTGATCGGCCTATAAAGAGAGTGCCGATCAAACAATATTTAGTGAATATCTGCCGATAATTATCAGCAACCGATCGAATTTTCCTATTGAAATACATTAGATGGGGTTTAATGGAATATACTGGGCTTAAATGGTTCTACAGTGATTACTGAGGGAATAAAGATATGTTCACACCAAAATAAAAATATATATATATATATATATATATATATATATATATATATATATATATATGTTTATTACATTTGGAATATAGATATGCTTTTAACATGTTTTCATAGTCTTGTTAAGCCCCGTCTTCAGAATTATTGAAGATGTTCTCTAAAAAAGTTTGCATAAGCAAAGCTGGTTTTGGGTCACTGCTTCATTTAAGCCCACCTTGAAAAAAACACAATTTTAAAAAATATTTACCTCACCCAACCCTTTTATTTTGCTTTTATTGATATATTGATTTGAAATGCATCAGAAAACATTTGATTTATGCACTTAATATTTCTAATACTCCAGCTGCATTGTTGCATTGTTGCATTGAATATCATGACTTCTGATTGACCTTCTGATTAGCTCGCTATGCTAACTTAGCAAAACTCATCTTTCTAAATAAAATCAACTAGGTCAAATTAACTAAGAACAACTTCATAATACACCAAACACAAATCATTAATCTTTCAAATTACATAATATGGATGTACTTACCAAATTAATGGTTGGAATTAGTTCTGAGATGATTATTTTCTGAGGGGTCTCAAAACACCAAAGTTTTGAGGCAGCTCAATGTGAGCCCCCATGGCAATGTGAGTGGTGTTCAACAAAAACTGATATGTTAGTAAGAAGTTGGATAAAATAATGAGCAACACAGAACAAGATTCACTTTTTTGATATTTGAAGTCAAAGTTGCAATTTGGCTTAAATGGTGCCTGGGCTTAATGGGTACACTTACTCTAACTATCGGAACAGTTTTTTTGCATTTTCCAGTTTGGATGTAAGAGACTAAGAGTGAGACTCTCAAATGAGTTATATCTAGTCTTAGGTTTAGGATTAATCAATAGACTAGAGTTAAAAATGGCTGCAACCCCTCCTCCTCGGCCTGTGCCTCAAGGAATGTGAACATTAACATGAGTTGGAGGAGTTGATTTATTCAGACTAACAAAATCCTCCTGCTTTAGCCAGGTTTCAGTGATGTAGAATAGATCAATGTTATGATCAATTATCAAATCATTCACTAACAAAGATTTGGATGGAAGTGATCTTGTGTTTAACAATCCACATTTAATAATCTTATGTTTTTATTCTACTGTAGTAGTTGTGTTAATCTTAATTACGTTTCTATTAGTAACTTTGTGGTTTAATAAGCTTGGGTGGTCGGGGAACAGACACATTTTCTATACATCTATGTGTGGGTGACTGCTCTGAGGCAAAGAGAAGCGTGTAGGACTGCAACTCAGGTTTTCAGGATGTAGGTCTAATAAAATCAGCCAGATTTCTACATAAGAAAACTGCTCTGTCCAAAGTGGGATGGATGCTGTCACGTTGGGTAGGAGTCCAGAGAAAATTATGAACATTAATTTTCGGCTCCAAGTGGCGTAGCCAGGTGTCATTATCACTGATGTGTAAAACAGTCTTACTGTATTTACAGTTACGTTTAGCCAGCAGTTTTAAATAGGAATCAACATCACCTGCTCTGGCCCCTGCGATACAGACTGTGGCCGCCTTGGTCACTAACTTTATGTTTCTCAAAATGGAGCTGCCAGTGACCAGAGTTGGTTTCTCAGTGGGTATGTCGCTGAATGGGGAAAATTTATTAGAAACGTGAAGGGGCTGGTGGTGAACCTGGGGCTTTGGTTTGGGGCTACACATCTTGTTATGGACAATCATCCAGCTGCCCTGGTTTCCTGGCTGCTCGGGAATTGCTGTGGGGGCTGGAGGTGCTACTCTAGGTCTGCACTGGGTACCGACTACTGGCTAACTACGCTAGCATAAGTCCTAGCTTCTGTGGTGTAGAACTGTGCTGCTAACTCGCTAAACCTCGCCTCCATAGCAGCAAACAAACTATACTTTATGGAAGTACCATTACTAGTAAAGGAGGCAGAGGAGTAACTGAACATCTTACACACTGCAAAAGACAGAACAGGAGAGAGAGAGGTGGAACAAGACGAGGCCTTATCAAAGTGCTAGTATGCTAGTTAGCTAAAAGTTTGTGCTTAGTGTGAGGCTACAGAGAAGCGCTTTAATTCATTCATTTAACATTTGTGTGTGAGAAGTAAGTGTGCAAACTGTTTTTTCGCTACAGAGAGAGAGAGAGACAATAGTAACAGAGCTGTGAGGGACTATCACTGACGGGAGGAAGTGATGCAATACGTTACCATAAATCGGCAGAAATGATGAACATTTCTCTATCTTTTTTATAAATCACAGTAATGATTGCAGTAGAGAACAATTCAGGGAGAGTTTGAGTCTTAGAGGCTAGATTAATGAGTAAATCCTTAAATTCCCTGTAAAATTCAGGAGAGAAACCATCTTCCCCTGGTGATTTATTAGATTGCAGCATAGATAAAGCCTTTTCAATTTCTTTTGAAGTGAATGGTAGACCTAAATATCTCTGGTCATCCTGATTCAATTTAGTTAGCTCAATATTAGATAAGAATGTATATATCGTAGTTAGATCTTCTGGTGATTCCAACTCATATAGATTAGCATAAAAGTTTTCATTTATTTCTTTTGGGTTCTTTCTTTTTCAAGTTGATTAAGTTTTTAATTGTTTTTTCTTTAATTACCAGGATAGAACTCTATGGGCTTTCTCTCCCAGTGTGTGTGTGTGTGAGAGAGTGGGAGCAAGAAAAAAAAACATCCATCTGTTTTTACTGTTGTGTTTAGTATTGGAAAAAATAAATTAAATAATTTGTAGCAGTCAGTGTTGATTCTGTGGAGGCCACCACACAGTGATCATTATATGTGAAACCCTATGATCATTTTGAGTTGAAACAAATGTTAGTAATTTCAATAAACTGCAAGTTAAGAAAGGCATGGAAATTTCTCTTTTTTTGTATCGAAAACATATTGAACCATGACACTATAAGTATCGAACTGTGAGTTTTGTGTATTTTTGCACCCCTAATATCTTCTTATCTCTATGTTGTTTAAAGTCTTTTTCGAACCTTAGAATTTCTCTTTCTAATGCTTCCCTTTCAGCTGCTTATTTTCTTTTAAACCCTTTTGTAAATGAAATTAGTTATCCTTTTAAATAAGCTTTTAATGTGTCTCATAATATGAAACTATTAGGAGAGGAAGCACAATTTATTTCACAAAATAATTTTATTTGCACCCTGAAGTTTACAAAAAACTTTTTTTTTTTTTTTTTGAACTTCTTTTTATTTCAGTTTAGGTATTTAATTTTTACAATTGCAGTCACATATCAATGAAAAAACAAGTATGTCTTTTTAGGCATATTGTAATACACATATATACATATAGTCCATATAGTCCAAATCACTCCAAAATCAAGTTGGATGTTACCTTGTCCAGTGTAGAACTCACATAAATCACATTGTTCTTTAATTAAACTTGTTGGTATACAGGAGATACAGAATAAGGTCAATCTAAAAGTCTATAAGTCACCAGCATATACAAATGAATGTTTGCATATTCATACATAACCATCCAACTGTCAAAAGAAGAAATCATAAATCAGGAGCCATTTGGTCAAAAAAAAAACATTCTGTTCTTAATGTTAATTTTGCAGTTATAAATTTCATGTTGTACACCTCTTTCACTCTTTGTTTCCTTTGTGTTATGGTGGGGGGCTGTGGTTTTAGCCAGGAGACTGTTATCATCTTCCTAGCAATTGAAAGAAGGACTCTTAATAATAAAACCCTATTTTCATCCTTTATGTTATGTGGTGTGATTCCCAATCAAAAAACACTTTTTTAAGGAGGGTTGGATTTAGCAACATATATACATGCTGGACATTTTCTCAGGCATTATTACATTCTAATGCTCTGTAATTCACTTGTGTTGACAACAGGAAAAAATCTATCCTACTGTGTGAATTCTGACAGTTTGAGTAGAAGGAGTAGTGATTTGGACTACTCCAAACCATAGACTTTAAATCTTTTGTAAATGTTAGAGTAGTTGAGGCTGATTTAGTTTTAGAAACTGAGGTTGCTGATTTATCCAGAATTCAATCTAAATAACAGAAATTAAAATCTCCTCCTATGAGAATATTTTTGTGGTCTCCTGACAGTTTAAGAAAAATGTCTTGAATAAAAAAAAGGAATCATAGTTGGGGGCACAGAGGTTTAGTAAAGTCCAGTGTTCTCAATAAATTTATTAAAGCATAGTGGCCTAATGGATCACTAAATGTTTCCTGAATAGCAATGCAAATGTATTTATTAAAATAGCGAGTCCTCTCACGTTAGAGTTGAAAGATGAAGATGAGACTTGGCCTATCCACCCTCTCTTAATTTGTTGTGCTCTTGTGCAGTAAGATGGGTCCCCTGGATAAAGGCTATATCAGTTTCAATCTGTTTCAAATATGTTAACATCCTTTTCCATTTAGACCATTGACATTAAAACTAGCAAATTTTACCACTTTAGTCATATGAAAAATTTTGAGATTTGATAGTAACTTGACTTGTAGCCTCTCCACAATAAGCTTAAAGAAAATGCCTCTTTTGAACAGACTAAACAGATAAATACAAATAAAACCAAACCCTCAACATTCCCCTAAGCACCAACATGCTGAACACTCTGCAACATTCAAAATCACCGACCGGGACCACTCTTTTGTACAGAAACTTATAATTCTGGGTATATAATTAAGCAACCTGAAGTTAAACATTTTAACACCTGCTTTAATAAAAAACAAATACAACCTCAAAGCAGTGAACTAAGCTATTTTCTTTTATCCAAAATGTCCAAAAATAGAGAGATAGAAAAAGAAGATATTTGAGGAATATTATTGGATATATATAAAAGTCACCAGTTTGTGGAGAGGATATACAGAAAATGTTGTTCTCCTCTCTGCATTAGAGGAGCTGCGGTGTTGCACCTATAGTTACCAGCGCAGATCAGGCCCTCCCGTGAGGTCTCGGAGAAAATGATGCTGCTGGTGTTTTGAAGAATTTCTTCTCTCCATTGGGTAGGATGATGCTCAAAGTCGCTGGATGCAGGAGGCTGAGTTGGATCTTCTTTGCGTGCAGCCCCTTCTTAACATGGTTAAAGTCTTTTCTGCGCTTCACAAGGTTTGCACTCAAATCAAACCATTGTAAGTGATTTGGCCACCGTTTTCTCTGGATATCTTGGAGGCTATTTGAATAATTTTATCCCAGTCCTGGCACTTTAGCAGACCGGTGAGAATGGGTCTGGGCCCTTTGTCTCTTGGCGGGATGTTCAAAACTGATGCACTCTTTCAATATTCAACAGCTGCATATTGAAGCCAACTGCTTCAACAGCAAACTCAATGTGAGGATGGCAACGATAAGTGATAAAGGGACAGATTTGATTTGCATTAATGCGTCAAATAAAAAAAAAAAAACAACATAACATAACTCCAGTGCTCATGGATTCCCTGGAGCCACAAATGGGGAAACCTTGAACATGGTCTTTTAACGTGTGAGAATATTTACTGAAACAAATGAGGGAGAGAAATAGAGAGGGCACTGGAATACTGACATATATATATATATATATACCGAGACATGAAAAAATGGGTAATGCACAAACGTAATTACTGCAATTGAATTATTTGTCTAGTTCACACGTTGGCATTATTGTTTTCCACACATTGGTATTATCTCGCAAATCTTGTGAGATCTTGCGATACATTTTGTGAGAGTTAGTATTTTAATTGGTAAATATCACTTTATAGCATTTGGTGGGCTTCATGCGCTCAGTAGCAGGCAATATTCTGTACTATACATGTTGGTGATAACGGTATAAATTCGGTATTTGGTATAAAACATGAAAATATTAAAGCTCCTTGTTTTCCATGAATCCATGATTAATCATGATTCCTTTAACACAGTCTATCTTTGCTGTGGTCTCACTATGTCCAGCTCTGCCGGTTGTCCTGGACATGGTCCGAGGTCCAAACCGTCTTCCTGCAGATGATTTAACGGAAACTTTGAGAGAGAAACTGCGTATTGTGCAGACTGACAGCACAAAGGTCAACACTCTGTTCATGGTATATATACACACACACACACACACACACACACACACACACACAGTCTGGTTTCCATAACATCAGGGGACATTTAATTGACTTGCATTCATTTCCTGGAGACTTTCCTGGAAACCTTAGAGATCTAGAGTTGTTGCTACCACTTTTCTAACCTTTATCTTAAATCATGTCTTCACCTTAATCTTAAATTTTTTATATTACCTGCTTTTTGTCCCTATAAGGGAGACAGGCCCCCATAATATGTAAACAGATTTAAGTCCCTAGAATGTAAGGTATACCTAAATCACACACACACACACACACACACACAGAGAGAGACCTATACTGAATTGTATACAAGCTGTATCTTACATTAAGATGACTGTCAATAGTGTGTCATTTTTCAGGTTGTCTATTAAGGAAAATATTTTTTTCAAATTCACAACTATGATTTCATTAATTTTTAATTATCTCCATCAACAAGTTGAAATGTCCTGGTAGGCTTTGAATTTACCATTTATATATACATAGATTTTGTTAGCTCAATGCAGGTCTGCATGTTGCGCTGCCATATTGAGAAAACAGGTGCACAACACTAGGTAAATATGGCTCCGCCTTTTGTGTTTTTACGTTTAGAGGCAGCGCGACTCACACTCACAGATGGAGATACCCATCATACATAGTCTACCAGAGAGCTTTGTGAGAAAACATTGATATATGCTCAATTGGTTGCAGTACAAGTTTTCACATATATGAGAGAAAATTTATCTCTTTACCCTAACCTGCATGTTGTATAAAGTAAACTAGATGAAAAAGTAGTTAGCACCTGTTTCTTCTCTACGTCTATAGGAGCTGTCTGCACATGTCATCTCAATCAACAGTGAAGAAAAGGTGATTTTTGTAAGCTTCAAAACGTTTGAGGAGATATGGAAGTTCTACACATATTACACACTAGGTATGTTTGGAATAACATTAATTAACATTGATTGTAATTGTTGTTCCAGTATTAAAGCTACATGCAAGTAAAACATACCCATGACTATCCTTCTAATGCTCCTCTCTCTCTTTCAGGTTTCCTGGGACAGTGTATGCAGACTCTGTTGTTTGACCAGAAGTTCTGGCTCAGTTCTGTGGAGGAGGAAGTCACTATTCAAGTTTCTGTTCCTGGGGAAACATTTAATCATGTTTATAAAACCCTCCTCATGCAAGAGGGTAAGTGATGATGTTTTAAGTCTATTAAACAACAGACAGAAGTTGAATGTTTTTCACTAATACTTTGTCCCAAAAGTGCAACAGTAGCATCTGAAGCACTTCTGAAGAGAGAGCATATTAAATAGCATCCCTCTTTGGTTCTTCCATCCCCAGCCATATTAGCCATATTGTTCTTATTCCTTCTTACAATTGATCACATATATTTTTATCATTGATAGGGATTAGGGGTGGAGGAGAAGAGGGTGGGTGGATGGGTAGAGGAGATTCTGTTTTTAATATGTAAAGAACTTTGTGCTACATTTTCATTGTACAAAATATGCAACATAAATAAAATTTGATTTGATTTGTTTATCATCTGGAAGACCTAAGAGGGTTTGATATAAAATTAATATGAAATGCTATTAATTATGATTATTGTATGTTTTTATTGTAACATTTCACCTTCTTCTGTGTGCAACAGATTTGAAAAACGTTAGAGTACATTGCATGTCACGCTCTCTGTCCTCAGGTTCATTGTTTGCTAGCTGTAGTGCCAACCAGATGTTTGACAGCTCGACCTCCGTAGGGCACCTATTGTTGGAGCAGGGTGACATAGCACAATTTGAGCCTCCCTTCCTGGGCTCAGGTTGGACTGTCCAACGCTTAATAGATGGAGCGCGAGGTACTGCGCTCAAACCTGCCCTGGAGCCAGTTCCTCCTTTTCATCAGTGAGTCAGTCTGCATAGACTTCATATAGTAATATTGATCAGTGAGTCAGTCTGCATAGACTTCATATAGTAATATTGATCAGTGATGATACAGCAATAGTTAGGAGGTGTTCTGTCCAATCTGTTCACAGATGGTTTCTCAAATCCTGTGCTGAAAACATTTTAGTTGGTTTTGGCAAACCTGCCTGTGACTTCCCTCTTCAGTTTGGTGAGTGCATTTCAATCTAAATATAAACAGGGTGTACCATGAGAACATAAATTATGACTTTATAGCCTGATATTTATGTTCAAGCAGTTTCTCTTTCAGAGACCAGTTATGCCTTTCACTAACATTGTAAGAAAGGACATTTTAATTTCAAATTCATTCATTTCCTAAATGAAAATAATGTTTGGATCAAGAGAGAAAATTAGCCATATTTAAGTTTTTGATCTATGAATTTGTACAATTTAGAACATGCAGATGCATTATATCATGCATCTCAATTGACTCGTCTATCCGGACTATATATATATATATATATATATATATATATATATATATATACACACTCACTGGCCACTTTATTAGGTACACCTTGCTAGTACCAGGTTGAACCCCCTTTTGCCTTCATAACTGCCTTAATCCTTCATGGCATAGATTCAACAAGGTACTGGAAACATTACTCAGAGAGTTTGGTCCATATTGACATGATGGCATCACACAGTTCCTGCAGATTTGTCGGCTGCACATCCATGATGTGAATCTCCCGTTCCACCATATCCCAAAGGTGCTTTATTGAATTGAGATCTGGTGACTGTGGAGGCCATTTGAGTACAGTGAAGTCATGGTCATGTTCAAGAAACCAGTCTGAGATGATTCGAGCTTTATGACATGGCGCGTTATCCTGCTGGAAGTAGCCACCAAGATGGGTACACTGTGGTCATAAAGGGATGGACATGGTCAGTAACAATACTCAGGTAGGCTGTGGTGTTGCCATGATGCTCAGTAGGTACTTAGGGGCCCAAAGAGTGCCAAGAAAATATCCCCCACACCATTACACCACCACCACCAGCCTGAACCATTGATACAAGGCAGGATGGATCCATGCTTTCATGTTGTTGACGCCAAATTCTGACCCTACCATCTGAATATCGCAGCACAAATCGAGACTCATCAGACCAGGCAATGTTTTGACCAGGCAATCTTCTATTGTCCAATTTTGGTGAGCCTGTGTGAATTGTAGCCTCAGTTTCCTGTTCTTAGCTGAGTCTTCTGCTGCTGTAGCCCATTTGCCTCCAGGTTCGACGTGTATGCTCTTCTGCATACTTTGGTTGTAACTAGTGGTTATTTGAGTTACTGTTGCCTTTCTATCAGCTCGAACCAGTCTGGCCATTCTCCTCTGACCTCTGGCATCAACAAGACGTTTTCACCCACAGAACTGCCGCTCACTGGATATTTTCTTTTTTTCTGACCATTCTCTGTAAACCCTCGGTTTGAACTGCAGCAGATCGTCTTGACCATGTCTACATACCTAAATGCATTGAGTTACTGCCATGTGATTGGCTGATTAGAAATTTGTGTTAACGAGCAGTTGAACAGGTGTGCCAAATAAAGTGGCCAGTGAGTGTAGCTCTGCTGCTGCTCAACTGTAACTCATCCCAGTAACAGGTGATAAAGCCTGTTACTTTGGACACCTCTGGCTAGACCAGGGGTGTCCAAAGATTTTTAGTGAGTACAAAAGTACAAAAAACAAACAAAGGGCTGGGCCACACACTAGAGGTGACAAATTGACACATGAATACTATATACTATATATATATACTATAATGTGAAGAACATTGTACTCAGTGGGAGCAGTGATGTTGACCTTTGGATTGAAGGATGGCTGACATGTCAGGAGAAAGTTTGGTGGTTGAGACACGAAAGACTTCACAGAGATAGATATCAGTCATTCTGGTTCTCAGTTTGCTTTTGTTCTGATGTAACAGAGAAAATGTTTGTTCACATATGTATGTTGAGCCGAAAAGACTCATCATTCTTTTTGTGTGGCATCTCATCAGAGGAAACTTTGCATTATCCAAACTCTGATAGAAGTCAGGGAGGGGGAGAAGCTGATGTTGACTTTTCAAAAAATCATCACATTGTATTTCAATCAGTTCTAACTGCAGACTCTCTTCCACTTCTTCTGCATCCACCAGGAAAGGGGTCAAGAACAGCTTACTCCACAGAGCTTGTCCCATTTAAGCCCCATCTTTTCAACTGCCTCTGACACAGCTTCAAAAATATATCTACCCATCGTGCCTTTTAGGCTCATCATATCAAGCAGCTCCTCTTTACAGTAAAAATGATCATCTACTCCCCGCAAAAAAATTAACAGCTGCACGATGTCTGTGGCATCTGTGCTGTCATTGCATGCTATCATCAAAGTAAAAATCAAAAGCACAACCTTTGTCTCTGAGCTGAAGTTTCAAGTTAGCTGACAAGTCCTCGATTCTCCGCACCACTGTATTTCTGGATAAGCTCATGTTGAAATCCTGCACTTTTTCAGAGCACATTATTTCTGTGACTAATGAGGCACTCATCGATGAGGCACTGCTTTATGAAACCACTGTTTGAGAGTGGTTTACTGTGTTGGGTAACAAATTTAGCGACTTCATAGCTTGCTGTTGTGGTGTTTTCCTATATTTTGTTAGCACAAAAAAAAAAAACTGTTGTTGAGCTTGCCACTGCCATTTGCTTGAATTTCTGTGTTTGTTCGGCACTGGTGTACAATGTGTAGCTCTGATGTTTGGTCTCATAGTGCTGATGGACATTATACTCTTTAATCACAGAACATCTTCATTGCAAATCAAACAAACACCCTTTCCGTTGATTTCTTTGAGGAAATATTCATTTTCCCACCATGTTTGAAATCCTCTACACTCACTTGCTGTTTTGTCTAGTGGAGAAGCACCATTTCTGTGGCTGGCTCCATTTAGTGTTGAAACTGAGAAATGCAACAGAGTTGACCACGGGCCACAGTTGGTCTGGACACCCCTGGTCTAGACACCATGGATGCATCAGGTTTTCGGTATTTTATCAAACCATTCAACACCCCCAGTATTGCACCCATACACCCAGTTGAACCTCAATATTTCGGTACACGCAACATTAAACTTAATTTTATAAAACACAGGAAGGGAGGGGCTGCCTAGGGGGTTGCATCCACTCTGTGTTTTGGTTCTTGATTCCCTAAAAAGTTGCCTATTGTTGGGCATTTTCTATTCCAAATCTACTACACACGCACCTTACAAAAGGCAACAAATACATCTAAAACATTTAAAAACATCTTCCCGCACACTTGGTTGTGTATGAATTATGTGTAGTGTGTAGTGTAATGTAGTAATGTGATAGTGATGCAATCAAGCCGGCTCTATTGCAAACAAGAAGGGCTGACTCTCGTCGGAGAGAGCTGTCGCTCCTGCTCAACTCTGCTGAGAATCCATACAGGTAGGGGCGGGACTTTATTTTGATGGGCACGTCATGCAGACAATCACATGCGAGGACAGAGTAAGTTCATACCATTATGTGAAAGAAGGAAGACACTCCAAAAACAGCAAGTGTAGTGGCACAGGCCAGGTACACACAGAACAACAGAGAGATGGAGGAGATTGATCTAAATATGAGGACTTCAGGAAAAAGTGAGCAAAACACGAAAGAGAAGCAGTATTTGTGCAGAATTTGCACATTGAAAATATCTGTCTGAGCAGGGTCAACAACAAACCTGCACAGACATTTAGGAACACTGAATGAAAAAATGCTTACCAACACAAAAGCCATTTATAATAAAATAAAACAGAAGGATAAAATAGAAGGTTTAGAGTGATACTAAATGAAGAGCCAATTGGGAGTTATAAGAGCCGACTGGGGAGGTGTTTTCTCTTTAGCTATGCCCACAATCAAGTAACAACCACACTTACATCGCCACCACCGGGCTATAAACCAACACCAAACTGTTACCATGGCCCAAAAACCGTGATGTAAAATGAACAGTGGGCACACTGTACCGTTGCATCCCTACTAGACACATGAACTACAGTTATGCATTCTGTCTGTTTTGAGTAAAACGTACAAATATTATATTGTGTGCAATATGATATTTTCATTTCACATACAGTACATGTATAGAGTTCACAATATTGCTGTAGGGGCAAGTATATGGTAATTAGTGCATTGATTATCAATATGTGAATTAAGTTGAGTATACTGTCTCTAGTCTCAACCTGCAATCATGTTTTCTCTCCTCAGCCAGAGGAACCTGTGTGGCCACAGTGGAGTATGATGCAGAGGGACCAGATGAGCTGAGTATAGCACAAGGTGATCGGATCACCATTGTGGGACTTCTGGTGTCTTGCTTTGATTGGTTCACAGGGAGGAACGAGGCAACAGGTGAAGTAGGTCTGGTCAAGACAAGATTCGTGAAGCCATCTGCTGATATTTGTGGGTGGGTGCATCACAAAAATTGATATTCATATTTAATAAATGGTATGGATAATAAGTTGTCATCATAATTGAGCACATGTAATCATTTGATAATGGGGAGCCTAAGTCACACCCATCTACTTCGGGTCCATGGGTCCTCTGCTTGTAAAAATTATGAATTAGAATCTATGGAGAGAAAAAAAAAATTCTGGTCCCGTTTGAAATGTGCCATTGTTTTCACATATGATGTTTATGAATTTTAAAGATAATGTTTGACATCGAGAGAGCACTCTGTAGTGACAGACAGCAAACATTACTTTAGGTTTTGTGTGAGACCATGTAGTGGACTACAACGCTCATCTTGCTAAATTTATTTCACCATCAAACTCTGACAGCTAACGTTAGCTTAACAGCTAGCTACACTAACCTATGAAAATATCTCACCTGGTTTTATCCACCTACTCCTTGTTCTTCAGCCAGGAATAGAGGGGGAAAGATATTCAGTCACCTGTGCAACTATTTGGCTTGTAGTCTAACCAGTTACATATTTTCAGAAGCATATAAATCAACAATTACACAACAAATATTGCCTTGACTCACACTAATATTAGTTATCATTTAAATTAAGATACAGCATATGTGTGATTCAGGGTATAGGTCAAAGTGGATCGGAAAATAATTTTTATCTCCATTCACAGCAGTGTAATTTTTTTTTTTGATCCAAGGAACCAGTGTGTCCACCAGAAAGGGTGTGACTTAAGTTCCCTATATAGTGGCAAATGAAGTTTTTGGATCTAGCTGTATTTATATATAATGATGGTAAAATTCAGTTTGAACTTCCCAGTTCATTTTCAAACTGAGATATCAATAACCAGAGACTCAGCTGGACTTTAACAGTTTCAGCACCTTGGAGAGATTAAATGAATTCCCAGGTTTATCCTGGTGTCTTTCAGGAGAGCCGTAGAACGACCGGCCTCATTCACTAGTATGTGCTCAGAAGTATTGTTATTCTCCACAAAAAATAAATGTGTGCTTAAAGTTATTGCTGTATGCATGAAACTTGTGCACCAGCTAATTTTGTTCCCACCATCATGCATATCTTTGTGAATTAGAATCGGCAATCTGCATGCCTGCAATGCCTTATTGTCTTTATACAAGGACAATAGTTTGCTGTATCATGAAGAGATCCAGTGTGATCTGGTGTGTTGGGTGACTAAGATGATGCTCCAGGGAATTGCATAATTGCAGTAAAACATCTTGGCAGTTGGAAACAACTGTTAAGTCAGTCTTCAGTTTTGTCAAACATGTCAGATGGTGTCTGAAGGAGTGCTCTCTCCTGAAGGTATGGGCAGCAATATTTTCCAGTATGGCCAGTTTTTTTCCACTTGCTTTGGTGTATATTTGTCATTTATTTTTGTTTTTATATTTAGTAATTTATATATGCTACATTAGTATGCTACTGATTAATACATTTAGACAAACTACAGATGTACGTTGAACAAGAAATAGTTGGGACTGACAAGTTGTTTAGAGGGCAATAAACAATTTAATGAAAGCTAATAAACTCCACTGACATAGTTAAGGAACTGAATATAACAATATGAAATAATAATAATAATAACATAATGATAATCCATCCATCCATTTTCTTCCCCTCTATCCCATACTCAGGGGAGAGGGGGGACTGGAGCCTGTCCCAGCTGCTTATAGGCGAAGGCAGGGTATGAAGGCAGGGTACCTGGACAGTTGCCAGCTCGTCACGGGGCCACATATATACGAACACCACTTACAAACGAACAACCATTCGCAATTACATCCACACCTACGGGCAATTTTAGTATGCTCAATTCACCAATCCCCAATATTGCATGTGTTTTTGGCTCCCGGAGGAAACCCACGCAGACACAGGGAGAACATGCAAACTCCACACAGAATGACTCTGTGCCTGACCCGGGAGTCGAACCCAGGACCTTCTTGCTGTGAGGCAACAGCGCTGACCCTTGTTTTGCCGTGCTGCCCCAAAAACATAATAATAATAATAATAATAATAATAATAAAATGATTATTATTATTATGTTATTTTCTTTGGGCCTTTGAAAAGATAAACCTGATTAATTGACTATGTATTTAGTTTGCATTCAGGTGTGTTTTATGTATATATTTTTTATTTGTGCATATGCATGGCCTGGGGAAGTACTAAGTTTGTTCATAAAGTATGAACAAATTTGGGTAACAACATATTGATGAATCTTTCTACTGTACCAGTGTAGAAGGTTCTCATTATCGTACTAAACCCCATGGGACGTTCAGAGGAATTTGAATCCAGTAACCAGTATCCAGTATTTCAGTAACCTTGTTATAACAATTTGAGGCATATTCACTGCACTCGTGATCTCCATTTTACTAATTGTGAGGCCTCTAGCACCAGTTCACTGGACCTCTGTTGAGTCAGAAAGGGGATAAATATTTATACAGTCATTTAGTTTACATTATATAGTTTTAATTTAATTTACATTACTTTGCAGAAATCTTTTTTGTCATTTTCATTTTTTTTGTGAATTTTTTCACTGTATATTAGCATATATATGTATATTCTATTTTCTGTCAATCCCACAGCTCAACAGATATTTTTTTGGAAGAAGAGGAAGGGATGTTCTTCACTATGCAAGAGGACAGAGTCATCGAGGAAACTGTGGCCTTACTCAAGGAGAAATCTCAAAATAGTACTGGTTGTAACTATAAACTGGGTAAGAAAGACTTCACAGTCTGACAGATATTAACATGACTTTATTATATGTCTAATTAGAAAATGTTAATAACTGGTTAAAGTTGAAATTTTAAAATGTTATTCCATTCACTTTTTTGGAATCTTTGTTGTTCAATCTCAGATGTTATCAATTACCAGGACCTTAAAAGGAAATCGTCAGGTAAGTATTGCTGCCAAAATATCATGTTTTTTATTTTGTCAAAGAATCTTGTCTCCTCTTTATTGTAGCACTACTTTCTTCTTCAATTTTCCCATGCAGAAATCCCTCCAAGTAAAGCTGAAAGTAATCAGACTGACCTGAGGAGAACTATTCAGAGGATTCTCGATCAAAACGAAGACTCATTAGATTTATCTGTGACTGTGGAGGAAACTCTACAGGACTCTGTACTTCCCTCAGAGGTCCCCGACTCTCCATGTTTCATTATTGACCCAACTGCAGAGGGAAACAACACAGGAAACTTAATTCCCATACTCTCTTTTTTAGAGGGACAAGACTGGAAAGTAGAGTTTGGTGTGCTGTATGGACTGAGTTCTGAACAGCTCAGATCCACTATTTTCTATGGCCACTCTAATGAGGATGAGCTGATTAACTTTCTGAGTAGTGCCAGAGAAACATCTAGGAAAAAGCGCCTCTTTTGGTCACAGACACGTTTGTGCTTCCTCTTGGGTAAGCTCTGTGTTGGCAGGTCAAAGTTCAGCCAGGCTCAGGTTTACTTTGAGGAGGCCCTCAGTGTTCCACAAGGTGGCTTCAGGGACCTCAAGTTGTTGGCCAGAATCTACTCTAGCCTGGCTGGCATATATTGTTTGCAGAAAAATACAGAAAATTTCTTTGCTGTGACAGAGCGACTTATTGCCCTGCTGTTGGGAATCCCAGACTGCCTGGAAACCTTAGAGGACAACACTATCCTTAAATTCATGCTCAAGAAAGCAGCTCTCTCTCATAATAAAATGGCAGAGGCTCTGGGTTGTTATCTATTAGCAAAGCACCACTGGACTAACGCTGATGGAGCCCAAGCTGTCCCTTATCTTGAGAGACTACTTGTTCTTTGCCCTGAGGGACAAAGACCATGGGGCATCCCTCTCAGTCATGGGTACCTGACCCTGGCGAAGCTCTACAGTGAACTTTGCCTTCCATACCTCAGTGTTAGTTCAGCCAGCAGAGCTTCTTTCTTGCCACCTGCCAAACTTACCAACTGTCTCAGCAGCATGGTTCTGGTTTTGGACAATGTCAGCAAACTGTATGGGATCTCTGGACAGGAAGCCTCCATCCCACCAAACGTGGCTCCGTTTTTATATCAAGCCCTCTCTTTTACCAAGGTCCAAGAAATACGAGGGGACCAATACCATGTTTTGAATCACCAGCTCACAGTTTGTCTCAGCCAACTGTTTTACAAGCACAAAATGGTTGGACGTGCTATCCAACAAATGCACTTTCTGATCAATGATAGACCACTTCAACATCAGGTTCCCATCACTGTGTCAGAAAGAAATAGTGCACTTATCTGGCTGGCATGGCTTCACATTGACAATCATCAGCCTAGTGTGGCTTTGGATATACTGGACTTGGTCCTATCAAACATGCCAGTGCACTGCACCACCCCTCAGGAAGGTTAGTGGATTTCTATAGTTACGTGCGATGATGAAATTTTAATTGCACAGCTGTCAGTTATAATCACCCAACTCTGGCCATATGTTGTGGATACAGTTTTTAGGCTGAATTGGTGTTTTACAAGCTCAGGTCCTCACCTACAAATGAGTAGTGTTGTAATACCACTACTTTTGGTTGTAGCTGTTAGGGAACTACTTACTTTTTTCAAATTTAGTTACAATTAGAATAACTGAAATTAAACAGACTTGTCCCTCATAGTTTTTTCTGTGCAAACAGCTGTAGATTATAGCATACAAATGCAGCTGACTGAGTCAGTAGTAACTAATCATTCAATCAATTTTAACTTCTTTAACACTGTTAGTCAGTGGTTCGGATGTTCTGCTACTGAAAGAACTGTACAGTTTTAGGATTTTAGAACTTTACCCCCTTACAAGATTTCCATCATTGAATAGTTATAATGTAAATAGAATGCATCATATCTTCATGTGCTCTTTAATGCCTTCATAAGGTGAGGACAGCGAAAGCAGTAGAGCTCCATCTGATTATTTTGTCATATGTACGCATGTCAATATCATGTCAGTATTATGATATTTTTGGGTTAGGGTTAGCCCTTGTTCATTGAGCGTTATAGTTACCATTTATAACAGTGCTGCTGCTGCAATGATCTCGATAGTAGTCATCACTAAACACTATAACCCTGATGCACAGACATGTCTCCACACTAGGGTGTGCCTTAAACATTAAAGTACATTTTGGCAATTTGCAATTAAGGTGTGATCCTCAACATGCGTGGTGTGGCACTTCGATGTATTGGCAATATCCAGAGGGCTGCAGAGAGCTACCAGGCTGCTATTTACATCTGCCAGGAATATGAGGACCTGCCAAACTGGGCTGTAGCTCAGGCTAACTTTGGTAAGACTGCACTTAATTTATGGTAGATTGTTCTTCCAATGAATCTTAATTCTTTGAAATGACATTGTCCCTCTAACCCTCCCGAAGGGCTGTTGTGTCTGAAGGCTGGAGCTAACAGACTAGCAGAGAGGCACCTGACTGAGGCTGTGCAGCTCTTCTCAGGGCTTTGTGACACCAGCCATGTAGCTAACTTCATCACAGTGCTGCTCAGGTTGGGACAGCATCATCAGAAGCAGCAGCAGCTGTACTATGGAAAAGGATGCTACGAGTGGGCTTTACTGCTGGCTATCAATGCCAACCTGTTAGACTGTGAGGATATGTATCATTATTTATTTATGTTTTATATTCTGTGATAGTGCTGTATTGTTTTATATATATATATATTTTTTTACATTTCTGCCCTTTTTATGTGAAATTGACCATTGTTTACTGGCAGGCCAGCTCACTGCAACCAGACACCTATATCATCTGTATAGAGGTCAGAGTTCTGGCCAGGCCCAGTGTATCATCTACAGCCAGCAGCAGGTCCAGCTGTTAAGATGCATAGGAGACAGAGGACAGGAGGGAGATGAGCTGGAAGCTGTCAGCCAGCTCTACATCAGTCTGGGCACAGAAATGTGTGTGGGGGTGGGGGGGCTATAAAAGGTCCATTGTAACATTCATGTTCTTATTTGCAAAGATGACAGTGATAATTGCAGTGCTGCAGTCCAATGCTCTCATAAATTTCTATATATTTTCAGGGCTTACTGGGCAGCTCTTGATCACACCAAGAGCAGTCTGGGTATTTTCATTGACCTGGGCTGCAGGGAGAAGGAGGCATATGGCTGGCTTCAGGCAGGGAAGATCTACCACCTGCTTGGCCAGACTGAATTGGTGGACCTTTATGTCCAGGTCAGAGCATAGCTTTGTAGACATCACAGGAAACTGTTAAAACTTAGCTATGGGCTTTGCTGAGTTTTACAGTTCTGTAAATTCTAAAATAGTAATTAAAAATGATTTCTTACGTCATACCATTAAAGTGATTTATCCCACAAGGCATTACATATGTGTGTGTCTACAGACACACACAGAGGGAAATTTTATTTTCCAGTGCTTTGACAATTCCAGTGTCTTGCCAGAAAGGGCAGTTTTGAATAGTTGTTTCCAGATGTAACTGTATATCAATTTAAACATTTTCTGCTCCCTGCTCTTACCAGTACTGCATCTACAGCTTCTTCCTGAGGGTTTGGTTATATAGTTTACTGCTGTCTGCTGAAGGGGTAAATGTCACAAAAACACAGAAAAACAGTTATCTGAAAACTAAACTAATTACCAATTCAGAATGTTTACAACAATGGCCTTTGAACATTTTATGGCTACAGGGGACTGCACCCCTGATTCATTATTTCTTTCTACTGTATCATTCCCACACTAGACACCACCTTGGATGTTTCCTTTTTTATTGCTTTCATAAAACATAATTATAGCCAATAAAATGATGTCATTTCTATTTTAATCATTTACAAAAAATACTCTCATGTCAAAATTGTGTGTTTATCTCATTTTTCCATTAAAAGCAATGATAGCAGTGATATAATTACTTTACTGTTTTATTATTTTGAGCCCAGAAGGACTGAACTTGACTGGTTTTGAATCCATCTCATAGTATTGATACACATCAATGATGCAAATCTTTATCAAACATGGCTGCCTTGGTGGCCTGCTTTGTGAATGTCTGATCCGTATACCTCAAAATCTCTTGCGAACATCTATTTGGCACTTGGTGGCACTTGGTAACACTATACTTTTTCGGGACTGTGTTTTTGTTGTTTATCAGGCAGCCCATGAAGTTGCTCTGAGCACAGGAGACACTTGCTTCATCCTGACGCTTCTAGAAGCTGCAGGAGACATTTTCTTCAACAGCTGCAGGGACAGAGAAAAGGCCATCACCTTCTACCGCGTAAAGTCTCAATTTAAAAAAATAACACAAGTAAACGTGAATTGTCCTTTCAAAATGTCTTTTGTATGTTTGTAATCCACTATGTAGGACCAAGCTCTTCCCATTGCAGTGAAGAGCAGCGATGTTCATACCAGGCTGAGGCTATGTAATAAGATCGCTGAACTGATGTTCAGTCTCAAGCTGTATGGGGAAGCTGTGGAATTTGCACAGACTGCAGTGGACCTCAGCATTACTCAGGGTACGAAAAATTCCTAACACATAACTTTTTATTGCTTAGGTTTTCTTATATGCTGCCATATCTATTTACCATCTATACAAAATTACTTCATTACTTAAAGGAGAAATTCAGGGTAAAATGAACTTTTGGTATGTTAAAACATGATAACAAGTTGGTATGTTTGCTGAGGAGCAAAACTCTGCTAGCCTGTTTCATTCCAAACATTGTTATTTTTATTGTTTTCGTTGAAGATACCAAGGCAGCTTGAAGACACCTCTATTTTAAACCATTAAAAAAACTCAAAGTAGCTCCACACTTCCTTGCTAGTATAATAAGGGTCTTGACATTCAAAACTAAGCATTAAGAACTTCATTTATTAGATTGTTTATTAAAAAGAAAGCGTTTTCCATTTACAGAATCATTAAAAGGGGAAAACATTCAAAGCAGTGAATACTTTTTAAAGGCCACGTAGAGCAAGAGAAAGAGGGCTTAAAATACACAGTGGACTAGACAACCTTTAGAACAACTTTTCTTGTGAAAAAACTGGTATGCAAAGTAACAATAAAACTTATATATATATATACTTGAGGGCTCGTAAACTATTAAACTCTACTTGTGGTTTCAATTTATATATATATATATATATATATATATGTGTGTGTGTGTGTGTGTGTGTGTGTGTGTGTGTGTGTGTGTGTGCCAATTTTGGTGAGTTTTCGTCAATGGCAGAGACCTCAAATGGCCCTAATAATAAAAATCTGAGCAGAAGCAATAGGGTCCTCGCGCCGAGGTGCTTGGGCCCTAAATAATAAGAATCTGAGCAGAAGCAATAGGGTCCTCGCACCGAGGTGCTCAGGCCCTAATAAAGTCAGTGTTGGATGGAAACTCTTCAACAACTTGCATGTTACGGCAATGCTGAATGAAATCTATTGTTAGTAGCACAAGGTAGTCATGGCGGTCTTTATTATGATTGAATAACTGTCCTCTACTATCTATATACAGGTAAGCTTTTGAATGAACGAGTCGCCTACCACCGCCTGGCCTCACTATATCATTGTCTGGACCAGTGTGAACTTGCTGAACATTATTACCTGAAGACTCTGACCCTCTGTCCAACACCTCTTCGGTTTGATGAAGAAACACTGTACTATGTCAGGATCTACCAGAAACTGGGGGACATCATATTCTATGACCTGAAGGCACTGAGTATACATATTTTAACTTGAAACCATGTGAATAGAGTTTACTGATATCACTGAGACAATAATCAATGTGATATCCACTGTGATATCCACTGTAAATATATATATATATATATATATATATATATATATATATATATATATATATATATATATATATATATATATATATATATATATATAATATGTAACATTTAGTCTTGTGCCTAAGATTTAACTTGGTTCTATTGCTTTTTGTACATTGTTTTTAGTTGAATAAATAGATAAATGGACTGTAGGAGCAATGGTCTACATTGTAGTAATATACAAGTTTAATGTTAAATAAGTTTTAATATTAATTATACAGAATCTTTTTGTCATAAACATTTTATCTGTTTATTAATAGTTTTTCTGTTTTCTCTATAGGATCCATTTGACGCTGCAGGCTACTATCACATAGCTCTGGCTGCGGCCATGGATCTGGGAAACAAGAGGTCCCAGCTGCAGTTGTGCACACGCCTTGCCACTATCTACCACAACTTCCTCATTGACCGGGAACTGTCACTCTTCTTTTACCAGAAGGCAAGAGGATTTGCTGCAGAGCTGAATGTGAGAAGGATTAATATCTCACCCAATAAGCATATAAGCCACAACTCACAATACAAGACCACTGAAAAATAAGGAACACAGGAAACTAACTTCTTGCTCAATACATGAGAAAAAACACAACATAAACTTCAATTCCTCAAATATCTAAATGTTTCCTGGTTCAGGCATGTGTTTTGTGGTTTTAGTGTTTTCCTTGCTGTAATTCCTCCCCTTAGATATTATATTTATGGGGCAGTCACGATTCTGCAGACTTGTGACTTGATCTATTTCAATTATCCTGAGTGACTGATGAGTGCTAAAGCTTTTTTTGCTCTATGATGGACCCTCATTTTTTTAAGGAATATGCAGATTTTTTTAGCTTGGCCTTTTTGGCCATTTCATAACTTTACATTTAGGAATGACAAACATGGTTACTTGCACGGTCTCCATGACTCCAGGACTGTCATCAAGAGTTGATTTGGCAGCAAAATGGTGAATGGACTGCACTTATATTCTAGTCTTCTTGTCACTTCCCAAAGTGCTCTACACCACAGGTCCAGATGTGGACCATAGGACCATGTGTAGACAGGAAGATGTATAGGTACATGACAGTAGCGCATGAAACCAGTAATTTCATAAAATATCCGGCTCCACCTACAGCCTGTAATTAGGTTTGCAAAAAAACAGGAGTTTGACCAATTAGAGTGAAGGAGAGGAGTAGCTCCCTGTCAGTCACAGTTTGTGCATACACTGCATCAAGTTTGATGCAGAGTTAGCTACATTTCTCCTTGACAGGTAATTTTCTCTTTGTGCCTTGATGGTTCTCCACTCTATACATCCTTATATTTTAGCTTTCTCTTATTGCTTTTAAAAGAAAAAAAAATAACACATTTGATTACATTTTGACACACTAATGTTTTTGTGACTTTAAACACACATACATATATTTTCACATATAGGCCTTTTGCTCTTTGCTCCTATGCTCTTTGTGTTTCATTCATACAGATCATTACATATTGTAACATTTGCGCTAACATTGTGCTTTACTATGTTTTATATACTGTAGACCATACACACTTGGTTCACATTATACACTACAAAATGTGTGTAAGAGTTTTTGCTGTCCCCATATTCTTTTATGTGATAGTGTTGCTCAAGGGATGGGGATTTTTTTTTTGTCCTATTTTATCTTTTTTTTTTTTTTTTTATTTCTCCTGTGTGTCTTCTGGCTGCTCACTTAGGGGCGCTTAAGTCGCTTTTTAAGTGTCTCCAGTTAAGTGCTTCACATCTGCACATATTCTCCCGTTCTGACTGCAGACACATTCATTGGAAACGGAGGCAGGCTCAGCCATGATGTCATTAATTTTGGCTGTCTGGATATCATGGAACATGGAGTTTTCCTTAGACTTTTTGTCATTGAAATACATGAAAAACATATACCACAGTTTCAGGTTGAGCATGTTTTCAATCCTGTATGAAGTTAATCAATAAAATTAATTAAACCAAAACACTGTGCCGATGGCTGAATACATGTTTGGAGATCCATCAGAAAATCAAGGACAGGTGTGTTAGAAAATAGGAAATGGTTTGCTATTGGCCAAGGCCATTTGGATTTGTTGTATCTTAACAAGTCAAGGTTACCAAAAGAAATGCGTTTTTCCATTTGCCTCTTGGTTTGTTTTGTGGAATGTATGTTTTAGTAAAACATAGGACTGGGTGATAAATTGATTTTACAGATTAATTCAAATTTACAATTATGGAAGATGTGTTTTTTATGAAAATGGATTTTTTCTCGATTTTAACTTCCATCACCAACTAGAATATGGCAGTCCACCACAGTTTCATTTGACCATAATGAAATAATAATAATAATAATAATAATAAATATTATTTTCCCGTCCCTAATCTCTGTCACTCAGTCCATCCCACAGCTTTGCTCAGTTTCTATCTAGCCAGTGAGCGAGCGAGTGCGCACACTCATACACACACACACACACACACACACACACACACTAGCACAGGTTGTGTTGCATTTTTTTGGGCAGTGGCACCTGTGCAGAGAGTATTAAGTTGGATAACTAAGCAGTGTATTTTGCCAATCTTACTTTGCCAATCAACTTCTTACAGGTCGGTAAACCAAGGCTAACTTTCTGCACTCCATGAGGCAGGGGGCAGGCATGCGTGTTAAGGTTGGGGGGTGGAAGTGAGGGTATTTTTCTTAAGTTAGAAATCGATTGAAATCAAAAATCTGATTTTTTGTGAAAAAAATTGAAGATTTTTCACTCAATTGAAGATTTTTTTTGTTGGAAAACGTTAACTTGTGCTAATTTTAAAGGTTAAATGTCAGGTCAGAGGTCATATTCTCTCTGGACATAGGGGCCTCTCGGTCTCAAGGAGGTGAGATTTTGCAGATAAGAAAACATATAAAGAGAGTGTCTTGGGCTATGAAGGCAGGGGATCCTACAATTGGGACCAGAGACTCCCTCAGATTTGGCTGTTTTTTTTTTTTGTTTTTTTTTTTGTACATTATTTATTTTGTACATTATTTATTGTACATTATTCACTTCTTTCCATCAACACATCAATATACAACAGATTCAAGTATAACTAGATGATTGCAAGCAATCACAAAGTGGTCCATGCCCTTGCGAGGTTGTCCCCAAGTGGGACGCTGAGGCATAAGTGGGCCAGACACAGGCTGAAAGGCCGCCAACTGTCAGCGAAGGAATGTTTTGGCTGACAACTGAGCGAGACACAGGCGAGTCAACTGAGTAGGACACAGGACTTCAGGTTTAAGTGTCACCAGTAGCACCCTCTATGGACTGAATTTCACAAAACTTGGCACGTTTATACGCAAGCATATTATAATGACAGCTGCTAAGTTTCATAAGGATTGGGTGAATACTTCAAAAGATAATTATATCTTAAATATAAAGTTTCATTAAGTTTGGGTAAATACATTACAAGGTATAGCCATTGGAGGATATTGGGCCACACCCTCAAGAGTTATTGGCCATTAACTTTGTAATCAATAATCCTAGCAAAATCCCACCAGATATCGTTTGATTACATTTGTCCATAGATGATACATCCCGAGTTTGGTGAGAATGGATGGAGGACGGACGGGCTAGGAGTTCAATGAAATGTTATTTGAATTTTTTTCAAAATGACAGAAAAAATGGTGGGTGGATATGGGCATGGCCTAGTGCATTTGAACCAGGGCTATCCAAGGAATCAGACGGTGAAAGAATTTTGTTTCTAGGGCACGTGGTTCTCTAGCTATAAGTGAAAAGGTGCATTAGCCTATTATAGCACCACCTAGCAGGAGGCATGTGTAGGAGCCATTTCTATATTTAATTCTTTATTATAACTCTTATTTCCCTTTTTGCAATTGAGCAATTGAGCCTTGGCAAATTATAAATAGTCAAGGAGAAGGTCAATATGCTGTGAAAACATTGTTAGGACGGGTAGTTAATGGTCCATTGAGAGCTGGAACACAAGGCAACATTCAGTCTCTCAGAGTCAATAGAATCTCTGTCCATAATATGCATGAGATGTTAATTGCTCAGTACAACACTGATTTCAGTGAAAAGGCTTGGGAAGAAGTGAAGGAAATGTCTATTGAGGACAGGCGTTTTCTTAAAATAGCTGATGAATCTGTCAAAATAGTGGATGGACGCTACAGTCTTAAGTTACCATTCAGGAAGGATGATTGTGCACTCCCCAATAATCGCTGCATTGCAGAGCAACATCTGCAGAGTCTGAAAAGGAAATTTAAGAGGAATAAAGCATTCAAAGAGGAATATGTCACTTTCATGACTGACATGATTACCTAAGGATATGCTGAAATGGTGCCAGAGGGGCAGCTGACAAGAATGGATGGACAGTTGTGGTATCTGCCCCACCATGGGGTTTATCACCCTAAGAAAAGAAAAATAAGAGTGTATTTTGATTGTGGAGCATCTTTCCGTAGAAAGGCGTTGAGTGCAGAATTGCTTAAAGGGCCAGACTTAACTAACAGCCTTATAGATGTGCTCAACAGATTCCGCCAGGAGCCAGTTGGGCTGATGGCAGACATCACCGCCATATTCCACCAAGTATAGGTCCAAAACAGCAATGCTGAGGTTTCTGTGGTGTCCAGGAGAAGACGTGTCACAACCTCCCATGGAAGACAGGATGACCATCTCTTTGAGGCTACGTCATCCCCCTGCTGCGCAAGTTATGCACTCAGAAGAACAGCTAAGGACAACAGCGTGCACTTCAGTCCTGAGGTAGTAGATACTGTTCTGCATAATTTTTATGTTGATGATCTGTTAAAATCTGTATCTACTACAGAGGCAGCTATACAGCTCATTACAGACATCACTACACTCTGCCATAGAGGAGGCTTCCATCTCTTGAAATGGGCTACAAACAGCAAAGAGGTGCTGGCTTCTATTCCTGTGGAAGACAGAGTCAAGGAAATGATGGAGCTCAATCTGGACAGAGATAAACTCCCCACTGAGAGGGCTTTAGGTCTTCAATGGTGCATTGAAAATGACAACTTTACCTTCAACGTGCTGCCAAAACCACAGTCACTCACAAAAAGAGGAATGTTATAAATGGTCTGTTCAATCTATGACCCCCTTGGTTTCTTAACCCCATTTACACTAACAGCAAAACTCTTGTTGCCCAAGCTGTGTACGATGAACTTTGGCTGGGATAAGGAGGTACCCCCTGGCATCCACGAGCAATGGTCAAAGTGGTCAGCTGGCTTTCCTCAGACGTCAAACGTCAAAGTGCAACGCTGCTACAAGGTGACAGGATTTGGACCAGTAACGCATGCGCAGCTACATCATTCTACATCAAAGTAGATAAGCTGCTCAAATCAAGTTTACAGCTGCACCTTGACCGTTCCATATTCTGGACGGACAGCCAGTCAGTAATCAAATATATATCAAATGAACACTTCAGATACAAAACTTTGTTGCCAACAGCAGAATCATACAATATCTGGCCGACACTGGACATTTGAATACTTGCTGCTGTTCCAGGAGCACCAAAAGTGGAACACTAAAAGACAAAACTTCCAGTGTGATGACATTGTCTTGGTGGTGGATCCAACTTTGCCAAGAGGTTCCTGGATTCTAGGAAGAATAATTGAAATCTACCATGAAAAAAGAGGACTGGTACGAACAGTGAAAATTAAGACCCAAACCAGCATCATAAAGAGACCAATAACCAAATTATGTCTGATGCTGGAGGGTGATGAAGATGAGTTTTAGGGCAACAACCATGGTGACAATGGTTGTACTGTTTTCTTTATTTAAATTAATATTAATTAATAACAAATGATGAATTTAAGGCTTCTATTTTGCATATAAATTAGTAATTGTTTTGTTAACCAAATACAATTAGGGGCCGGTTATGTTGGAGTCATTTCTTCATTCAATTCTTTATTATAACTTGTATTTCCCTTTTTGCAAGTATGTGCCCTCTACAGGTCAAAGGCTATAAAATAGGATGGTGACCAGGTGGAGGTGTGGCTGACTGGGAGCACATAGCTTTTGACCTTGGCCCTGATGATTGAATGCTGCAGCTTTGTGCTCCATTTTCTTTTGCCTTATTTTCATTTTTATTCATTGGCTGTACCTATTTTTTGTAATAAACAAGACTACATCGTTTTGGAAACATATAACCTCTCTTGGATTCCTCCCTTTTTCCTTTTTGATTTTTTTTTTTTTCACAAACACAAGCATCAAAGATCCCCAGTCATCACCAACAGTGACAAACAAAGGAAATGAAGAAACTTAGGATAATTCATCACTACAGCATGTGTCATAACCCCTTGACAAAGTTAAATGCTACGAGTTCTACCATGCTGCCAAGTTTGATGCCCTTGCAGTTCATTCTCGGCAGACAGTTTTAAGGCGAAAGAATAATAATAATCCTAAGAAAACAATAGGGATCCTGCAACTTCATTGCATGGACCCCTATCAACACCCACATTGTAAAAGAAATCTGAAAGTGAAAATGTTGAACACAAAAAGGAAGCCAAATTTCAATAATGACTGTGCTGGTGCAGTGTGTAAAACGACACCATGCCATTCTGTATGGTAGGGATGCGCTCAAGGCTGATTATCGCCAATCGCCAAGAGGCAGCTTTATGGAACCAAACTGCCCAGGATGTTGCTGCTGTGGGGAGCTGTTACTGTACTATCTCAGACCTAAAACATATATGGAGAGACTTGCGGACCTCAGTTAATCTCCACATGCAACAAACCAGCACTGGATGAAGAGGTGGCATCCACGCTTTCCACAGTGGACATGGTCAGAAAGGATTGTGAAATAGATACCACGGACTGTGGTTTCCAAAATGTATTGGAAAATGTAGGCTAAAATAAACAACCTTAAAGATTTGAGTTTTTGGAAATATTTATTGTATTATTTTTCCCATTTTAAACAGTGGCAGGACCACGCCATGTGTTGCCAGACCAAGTAGTGCCCTCATCTTCTCAGCTGGCCAGAGGTAAGTGAACTGATTGCACCGTTCAATCTGCAGGAAAAAAAAAATGCAGATAACTCTTAAATTAAATTATTTTACAGATCAGGAAACTTTAGACTGCAGAGGAGTTTGGGGACTGTGGGGACAAGAGCCCAAGCCCATGAGACCGACCAGACCCCTTGCTGCTGCCAGAGGCTCCACATGGAGGAAAAAAAATGACCCATGTGTAGAGTACCGACATCTGGTCAAAATGGAGGAAGAGAGAATAACCAAGAGAGCAGAGAGGGAGCAACAGTGGCAGTTTTGCCAGGTTATCACCAAAATATTGACCAGCATGGACAACAGGAATAAAACAGGCTAGAGAAATAAAACTCTCAGTGACCCCCAAACTCTTCTGAAAAGACCAGACTCCTCCATAGCCGTAAAACCCTCTTTTTTTCCCTTATCTGATCAAAGCCAACCTGGACCAGTTGGTGCCACATTCCAAGGCGCAAAGCTCACTTCATGTGCTCATATTGAAACCTATAAGTTGCATTTCTTATATAACCATCCAGACTTCAATTATGTATTTATGTAATATTATTTGTCTTTATTGTGTTATCACCAGTTATGATCATTATATTATACAGGAAGTATTCAGTTATTCAGAATCAGCTTTATTGGCCAAGTATGTGAACACATACAAGGAATTTGACTATGGTTCTTTTCCTTTGCTTCAGTGTAATTTAAACATACAGACATTAAACATAGAATAAACATTATATACACAAAATATATAAATATTATATGGACACTGAGCTGGAGGACTGCAGTATAGAATAAATATGAATGAATGTGAATAGTGAATAGAAGTGTGTCGATCTCTCCAGTCTATTTAGATATTAAATATATTTTTTATTTATATATGTGTATGTATATGTATATGTATATGTATATACATATTAAATATTATTTAGTGTGTTGTTTTTTATGTACATAGTGCAAATTGCAGATCAAAAGGTCAGAATGGCAGAGTTATATACAAGGTGTTAGAGTTAGGTGGGTACAGTAGTTTTCAACAGAGTGAGGGCCTGGTTGTGATTCTGTAGGCCTCCTCCTTGGCCCAACAAGGCATCCTGAGTTTTGCAGTGAACCAGGGTTTATTGTTGTTGTATGTGCAGAAGAGCTAGTGTATGATGTCACAGTGTCAGTGAGTTCGTTTAGATAGCTAGGCCATGTGGCTGACAGTCTTTCTTTAGCTGTCTGCAAAATACCACACTTCATCCAGAAAAGTATGATGTCTCTCTCTCTGATGTGAAACCTGCCTTTGTGTCTGATACCGAATCTGATACCGATGAACATGTGTCTTTGTCATGAACCTGGCTTTCTGTTCCCGCCTAATGCTAATGTTTAGTCTATAGTTAACTCTTTGGTAGACATGATTGAGGATGCTGGCAACGAGCCTGGACCACAATACATACCTTCAGAAATCCTATCAAAAATGATTGGATATTCTCTCAACCAAGATATGTCAATGCTTGGGACATTTAATAGTCTCACACTTATTCTGTGAATTATCAGCACCATTCCATCCCAACCTGTATATAAGAGAAGCACTTGCAGGGAGCAAGTGGTTACCTACAGCCCACAATTAAGAAGAGAAAGAGAGCAAGCGAGAGAGAGAGTGCTGAGAAAGAAATGCAGTCATATATATGTATTGTTCCATTGGCTTCAGTTATTATGTTGTCAAAGGATTTTTACTACAAGGCCAATGATGTAATAACCAGCCAATAATGCAATTACTTGTTACATTATGGGCAAAATGTTCTTACGTTATTGGCTCAAACTTTTTTTTTTTTTTTTTTTTTTTTTTTACATTTTTGGCTTTATTACATTTAAAGGCCAAAATTATTACATTATTGGCCTTTGTAGGGTGTTAATGTTAGAGAACCCCTTTTAAAGGATGTACAAGGATGTCCTTTTACAGTGTAAAAAAACATCAGACTGCAGAGGTTTTTTTAAGTTCAGAGCTCTGGTTCTCTTTTACTTTTCTTTAACAAAAAAGTCACCAAAAAAAGGTGCTTGTGGTGATGGTGGACAGCTGCCTCCATCGCCCCAGGTGCAGCTGAGCTCCAGCAGCAGCCAGCCTTCTGTTTCTCCCCCTCACCACTGCCCCTGCCACACAACCTATATATGATGTTAACAATTTAATAATATTTCCTCATAATCCGCTTCTCTCTGACCATCTCTTAGTAAGGTTTGAGTTTACAGTGTTAGATTACATAACTTCTGAGAAGCAGTTTTACTACAGTAGGTGTCTATCTGACGATGCTGTGGCTAAATTCAAAGAACAGTTATCTATCCAAGTGCCATATATGAATACAGCAGAAGATGACTATTTTAAATTTACTGTTGCACAGGTTGATCATGGTTTTGACAGCATTGCATCTAGCCTACATTCAATACTTGATGCTGTTGCCCCACTGAGAAAGAAGGTAGTGAATCAGAGGAGGAGAGTTCCTTGGTTTAACTCACAAACACAGGCTTTAAAGCAACAGTTACGGATTCTAGAGAGGAAGTGGCGTTCAACCAAACAAGAAGAATTTTATGTAGCTTGGAGAAATAGTTTCACGGAATATAAGAGAGCTCTCAGAAAGGCCAGAGCCTCATACTGTTCTTCTTTAATGGAGGAAAACAAGAACAACCCCAGGTTCCTTTTCAGCACTGTAGCCAGGCTGACAGAAAGTCATAGCTCTGTGGAGCCCTCTATTCCAATAAACCTTAGCAGTAATGACTTTATGAACTTTTGAATGTTGTCATCAGAGATAAAAAATTAGTTACCACATTTCCACTTCAGGAGCTTATATTTCACCCAGTGCAGTAGACTTGGAATCAGCAGTAACAGCTGATTTTTATGTGGACAGTTTTTCTCCCATAGATCTCTCTGAACTGATTACAACCATTTCTTCATCCAGAGCAACAACTTGTCTCTTACCCTGTTGACCCTGTTCCGACCAGGCTGTTGAAGATGTCCTACCTTTAATTGACACATCCATCTTGGGTCTGATCAATCTATCTCTAGTAAAAGGCTACGTACCACAGGCTTTTAAAGCTGCAGTAATCAAACCATTACCTAAAAAGCCTACTCTGGACCCAGGTGATCTAGCTAATTATAGACGCATATCTCCCTTTTATGTCCAAAATCCTGGAGAAAGTTGTTGCTGCTCAACTATGTGATTACTTACATGGGAATAGTTTTTATGAGGATTTCCAGTCAGGGTTTAGAGCTCATCATAGTACAGAAACAGCATTAGTGAAAGTTACCAACGACCTTCTTATGGCCTCTGACAATGGACTTGTCTCTATTCTTGTCCTGCTGGATTTTAGTGCTGCGTTTGACACAATTGATCATAACATCCTATTACATAGACTAGAACATTCTACACTCAACAGTTGTGTCCCCCCCACCCCCTTTCTCTTTTTCAGGTCATTCTGACTCCAGAGCAGTTGGATTCAAATTCTCCGACGACATCATCATCATCATCATCATTATTATTATTATTATTATTATTGTAATATTAATTGTAATGATAATTTTGATTTAACAATCTGTAAACATCCAGTCTATTGTCTCTTCCTGGACTCCCTCTTTTCTTCCTCCCCCGTCCTCCTCCCCTCCCTTTCCTCTGTCTCTTTTTCTTTTCTCTGTTTTAATCTCACCCCAGCCGGTCGAGGCAGATGACCGTCCACTCTGAGTCTGGTTCTGCTGGAAGTTTCTTCCTGTTAAAAGGGATTTTTTTTTTCTCTCCAATGTTGCCAAGCGTTTGCTCATTGTGGAAATGTTGGGTTTCTCTATGTAAAGTGCCTTGAGATAAATGTTTTTATGATCTGGTGCTATATAAATAAAACTAAATTGAAGTGAATTGAATTGAACCTCCTAATAGGCTCCCATATTAATCCAGTGAAGGATTTTATGAGAAAAGCAGAAATTTCTGTTGTATTTAACTCACTGTGTTGTCCACATTTTTAACACCACGAACACAAAAAATTACATCAATGTGTTCACTAAAGCCTTGTAGGACTGATGGTGAAAATAAATTGTTGATATCTCTTTCACTTTTTGAATAAATAGCAGTAGTTTAAGCTCTACACAAAGGCAGACTCTGCCTGTTTAAGTTCCAATTATGATACACACACTCCTCTGTGTATTTATATAGGCTTTGTGATTCCCATTCAAATGAGTGGCTAGAAGGTGAATAATTTACATGACCTTGAGCTTGAATCTTCGCTGTGCTTTTATAAATTATGTGCAAATTATACACCAAAATGTGTCTTGGCAAGACTTTTACTTTTTTTTTTTTTTCCAGAATTGTAAAAATCTGCACAAAATACTCCCCATTAAAAATTAATGCGATTAGATTAAACAAATTATTATCCATTATGGAAAAAGGAAAAAAAGGGTTGGAAAAGAAAATTTTATGGTCACAAGAAATTTTATCACATCAAATTTACATTTAATTTTTTTTCCCACTTTTTTATTATAGAAAAATGATTGGGTAAGGAGATATATATTTTTCAAGATGGTAGTCTCGAAAAAAAAAAAGCAGCATAGTATCATCATAGCATCGTAGCATAATAGTATCATCATAGCATTGTAGCATCATAACATCATAGGATCATTGTATCATGATAGCATTGTATCATAGACTGCTACAGCCACTGCATCACTCTTGCAATTTCTCAATTCAATTCTCTAGTTGTTATCTGCTGTTTGACTGTAAACACTAACTGAGCACTTTTTAACCTCCTCACCGGTGCAGTTATCCAGTCTACCAATCATGTGGCAGAAGTGTGATGTTTAAACATATGGAGATTAACAGCATCAGTCAATGTGCACATCAAAGATTAGAGTGATGTTTTACTCAACTTCCATTGAATTCCCATCTCGTAACAGAATTGCAGATAAGAGTGCAGCTTTAGTACATGAATCATACTATTGACATTTGGTTTACATTATGTCGACTACATGCAAGGCAGTGTTTAGTATCTGACGAGTTGGTCCTCTCTCTGGTATGTCTGACTAGATTATTGCCAGAGGAGAAGGTCAACTTTGTAACTCTCCATCACTTCCTAATGACCCTAAATGGGAGTCCATGTCCTGGAATGATGACATCAGCAGTGCGCAATGCCTCCTGGCGGCTTGTCTCTTGTACCATAATGTTCAGACTCAGATCCCGCCAGCTGTCCTCATCTGAACAGCACTCAAATAAGTCCCCTGCAACAAGCAGGGTACCTACTAGGGTTCCCTTCACCTGAACGCAGACGTGTTGTCCTGTATGGCCTGGACTGGGAACCACAGATATCTGAGGGAGAGAAGTGTGTGAAGTCAGAGGAAAGGAGCATAGAAACTGCAGAACTTATCAGCTACCGTTAAATGCAGTATTAGTACTATTATACTTTAATTAGGGTTCCATGCAACAGAGTTGCTGGAACCCTATTGCTTTTCTGTTGATTTTTATCATTTAAACAAACCTAATAAATTGGTATAACTTGTGGCACTACACTTTCTGAAGGCGTTATGACACACACTTACTGCTAGCTGGTGCTATAATAAGCCAATTTACGTTTTGGCTCATATCTCAAAAACCATGTAGCTTAGAAACAACATTTTATTTTGCTCTGATTTCTTAGACAGTCCTACTTCAAATGACCTAGGCCATGCCCATTTCCGTCTGCCAAATCCCCACCATTTTGAAAAAAATGCATGTCAAAGTAAAATTAACAACTCCCTGCCCGTTCATCCAATCCTCACCAAACTTGGTAGATGTCATCTATGGATCAAGTGTATTGATACTTATCAAAAGATCTTTAATAGGATTGTTGATTACAACATGAAATGCCAATCATTTTTAGTGTGTGTGAAGTCTTTACCCAAACTTAATGAAAACTGAAATCTTTAATCACAATATTATTCTGTACAAGCACCCCAAGTTTTGTGACACTTGGTCTGTAGGGGGTGACATGTCTACATCTTAAAAACTGCCCCAGCAAACCTATTAGTTGTGCAATGGATCACAGTTGAACTGTGATCCGTACAGATCACTCGCCACGGTTTGGAACGCATGTGTACTGCAGATTGGCTGTGTTTTATTCAGGGACGCAATGATTGATTGATTATTTTATAAAGCTGGTTGTATGTTCACATAGCAGTATGCAGCAAATTGAGTAATACCACCGCAAACTGTTAGGGCAGTGTTGCGCAGCATAGCTCACGTATGATCAGCGAGAAGAACAAAGAAGAAGAAATCTCCAGCCACACACGACCTATTTAACGCCCGCACAAACCACTGCCGTCTACAGTGCTGTCTCTTTTTTATCGTTTTCTTACAATGTGCACTGTGATCTTCTTCACCGTCACCATGTTTGTTGTTGCTTGAAGCTTACGCTGGAGCTTGGAAATCTGCACTCGTCTGTGCCCTCTACAGGATGTGTTTTTAACAACCATGCCACCATAAAGAAGGCATGGGGAGTATAGATGGTCTGACGTTAGGAACACTGTTTTTTTTTGTTTGTTTGTTTGTTTGTTTGTTTGTTTTAAGATGTAATGCCTCATTTTGCACTTTTTTGGACTTTATTTTTTATTTTATTGCACTTTATTTCTTTTCTAAGGATTATTAGGGGTCCATACAACAGATTTGCATGGACATTATTATTAATCAATTAATTATTCAAACAAAATTGGGTAAAAACCAATTAATAAATAATTGAGATATGTTAAATTCAGCCTAATGTCATTCCAAACTGCACTTCATTTTTATTATGTATAGGTTACAACTATTTATTTAATTAATATTTATTAACTTCATACTAAGTTTTTTCAATGTGTGTGTGTGTGTGTGTGTCCCTTTTTTAACGGATTTTTCCACTACTGTAGATAATTTTGTCAACTTGTAATACTGTAAAGCTGCAAATAACAGCCCGGGCCGCTCAAGTTCTACATTTTTTATTTGAGGGGGCAAAACATTTATTTGAGGGGCGCTGACATTCCTTCCTACCTATAGACCTCCTACCAAGGCCCAGTACGCATGCGCTCAACACAAATTCACACACACTTCTAGCAGCTTCCTAACGCGCGTGGCAAGAGATTTGTCCTACCAAACACGTACACCCAGAGACTGTCTTATAAAAGGACTTTGATACGTCTATGTAGACGCATATTCTGATGGGGTTATAGTAATTGTTAGAACGTCATACCTGCTCACTTTAATGTAGAAGCATATTCTGAAGCATTATTATCAGAATTTCTTGCATGGTTTTGGACACATGCATTTTGGATACCATAACTTAAATACCCCTTAAAATAATCTGACAGCAATAACAAAAATTAAAAAAAAAAAAAAACTGAGACTGAATGTATACAAGTATTTTCGGGCGCAGTAGCACAGATCGACAGATAAAACTGTCAATTCAGCCTCCGGTAGGACGTTTCGCACAAGTAGGACGTTTTAAGAAAATACTGGCCCCGCGTGACACCCAATTTCAGGTCCCAGACACTTACATGCTCATCCACAATGTACACGTGGCCGTCCGCTATCTGGTGACGATACGTGTCCCCCTCGCTGACGTCATAACCTACAATCATTACCGCTGTTGAAAATAGACCTAAGTTTCCTACGTGGTCAGAATGCCCGTGAGTTCCCACGACGATGTTAATGTCTCCCGGTTTCAGGCCCTTCTGTTTCAGTGCTGCAAGGAGGAAGTCCCGGTCCCATGGCCCCCCGGTGTCCACCAGTATAGTCTTTGGTCCCGTTATGAGGGTGATGGTTCCATCGGCTCGAACCGTCCCATCGGTTTGAGGGAGACAATATCCAGGTTTGAGGACAGACACGGAGTATGGGTGACCAGGGAAGTCCAGCTCAGACTCTGACAGCGGTAGCAGAATCGGACCAGACACGTCTGACTTTGTCTCTGTCATGTCCGCACCCGTCTTCTGATCAAGCCTATCACCCATGACTTTTTTTTTTTTCTGCGCGTCTAGAAGTATACTTACGGTACGGATACTGACACGGGCCAAAATGAATGCCGCAAACATAACAACACAATGTACATAGCTTTGATGACATTTCCAATGGGTGCTTGTCAACATATTACCAGAATGACTGACAATTATTAGAATAAATCTGAAAAAAAATTTTTTTTAAAAATAATGACTTTTTCTGTACAATTTTGAAAAATTTAATTTCAAAAATGTCCTCTTTGATCAAAATCAGGTTAAGTACTTATAATATTTACTAATATTAAAAGTGTCAAGATAGATTTGCAAATATGTCCTGTGGATTCTAATTGACAGTCACCCTCACTATTACCAGAATACTTTTCAGGGCATTTTACTGCATACAGAGACCAGAGTTGTGTTCACACCCTGTTCACTTTTTAGAAATTTCTTATATTGCAGCCTGATGCAGTTTAAATTGCAATCGTTTAAATGAATTTTAGTAATTAAGAAAAAACACGGAAATATTACATTTACAGAAGTATTCAGTATGATGCAACAAACTTCGCACACCTGGATTGGAGGATTTGCCGCAATTGTTTTTAGCAAATCCTCTCAAGTTTGGTCAGGTTGAATGGGACCAATTCTATGGGAACAGCCATTTTCAGGTCTCTTCAGAGATGATTTACAGAGGATGGCAGAAAAGCCCCTAATCCAGGTGTGCAAAGCTTGTTGCATCATACCCAAAAAGACAAAAAAACTAAGTACTGAGTAAAGGGTTCGAGTGATACCAACAATCATTTCGGCTGGTGTCTGTATCCGTACCGTAAAGGTACTTCCAAAATCGTTTATGTGGCGGCTAAATCGACCGCAGCTTCTCATTATTTTAATTCTGTTTGCAGCTTTCTGGTGCATCAGCGCCACCTACTGCTCTGAAGTTCTGAACAACCGCAGACTTTGTGATCTGTTGAATTTAATTCATCGACCCATACTCCTGTCTGATGAATCATCAACCAGCATGTTGCATATGTTTAGCACTACTGCTAAAAACATTTAACTGTGTCAAAACTCGCACAGTCAGAACCACAGCCATGTGTGTCATCTTTCTTTTTGAGGCAGAGAATGGACTGACAGAATTAGATACAAGATATTTTTATTTGTCACAGGCACAGCTATATTCATACAACACGTAGTGAAATGTACCCAGATCTACCCCCAAGACGGTGCATTCAAACAGTACATTTTAAATTTAAAGAGCTAAAGAAGAAATCATAAAATAGCTAAGAAATTAATATTGAAACGGCATCTGGGACTATGTCCTCATCCAGTTTCTAATAATGATGATGATAATAATAATAATAATAATAATAATAATAATAATAATAATAATAATCATCATCATCATAATGGAATCTGTAGTGGTTGTACTAGCGGAACCTTTGTGTCATGAGGTGATCTGGACGGGCAGTTTTTTTTGTTACACATTTAACGGCAACGTTACCTGAAGTTGTCGACATGGCGGATCAAATGGTCCCAGAAGAAGGTTCTTCCTCCATGGATCCTGTCAAAGGTTTTCTCGTAACTTACTTCATGCCTGAGTCCTGCTACGATCAGTTCTTCCTCAACTTCAATTTGCTGGACGGTAAGTGGCCAATAATGCTACAACGCGACGGCTCAGTGACGAGGTTGTGCGGAACGTGACGACACATTGACGGTCATCTCCGTACCTGTATGTTTGTGTTTAATGGAGGTCATGAGGGGGTGTTGCACAAAACCACGATAAGGGATTAAGCCGGGATGTGTTGGTTATACTGGCGATATTTAGCCTCAAGTCGGTTGCATGAAAGCAGGTCAAACTTAACCCGGTTAAGTTACTATGGTGATGTATTCTCTGCAGCTAGCCTGTTTCAGACCAGGCTAAAATTAATCCCAGTGATTCTCCTACGTTTCTACTGTCAATCCTGTGAGGAATTAATGTGTTTTATACCATGTCCATGGTCTTTCTAAATGTTACATTGTTTTAATTATTCTGCATTAAAATAGTAAATATATATTGTCATTTGATATTTCATTTAAGTCTGTTGACTATTTGTAATTGCAACAGTCTTTTTATATTGATTGAAGTACTATTATTACGCAGGGCTAGTGTTATATTGCTATACTAATGAAGACTGATTATCATATTGCCATCAGGGGTTTCATGAATATGTATTTTATTGCAGTAATTGAGATTACAAAACATGGCTGATGAAGTTACAAAGGTGGTTTCAGACACTACAATATATTTTTTATTTGACTGTGGTCCATGTGCAGTAGTACTGCAGTATGTTCCTTGTATGAAGCAGACAGTTTCTGTGTAGTCATGTAATATTCGGATCTTTAGAGGGATTCGGATCATTCTGATTCACTCACTTATATGAATCAGGTTGAGTCACTTGACCCAAACATGTGTAACATATGGAACACTTTGCACAAATATGGTTTACTAACATTATTATTATTATTATTATTATTATTATTATTATTATTATAAATACAACCTTACATTATCTTAAAATGTCCAATGTGTGAGAGTTGAGTAAGACTAAAGTACAGCAGACTACAGTAAAAGCAGAACCATTTTTATTACAAAAGAGTAACAACTGTAATTAAAATCTGAGATGTGCAAAATACAATCTTACATTATCTTAACAATATGCCAACAAAATGCCTACAACAGTTTGGTAAAATAGAAAAATTATAATCAAGTAGCTTGATTATAAACTAAACGAAACTTACCCGACTCGTGACCACTACTTGTGGCTGTCTGCTTGTGGACTTACCTGACTCCCGTGTCGGGGTGAGTGTCTACAGTTTGCGCTACTTGCTTGGAGTCGGTACGTTTAGTTTCTCTGCTGAGTGAGATGTAAGATGTTTTAATGGTGTTGTTTATTGATTATATCAGTCAAATGTGATGGGACTCAACTGACTCAGTTAAATAGATGATAAACAATGGTTTGTAAGAGATTTTAGGGAGTTGGGTTAATGATTCGGATCTGGGATCTTTTTCCTACTACTATTTCTGTCTGAGTCTGTCACTGTCCCTCCATGGAACCTGAACACATTGATTTTCATCATCTGTGGACCCCCTGAAATAACTTTGGCCACCCTGTGCCCACCCCAAATATAAAAGGGCTTTTTTAAACTGCTGCAATCAAACAGTCATTCAATATCAGCACACACCTAATCTGTTCACCTGATTTGTTCATTGTCATGTACACTTAAGTCACTTACCAGCCTGCAAAATGTTCTTGTATTTAATTTTAACTTGTTGCCTTTTCTGGCCAGACAAGTGTGCTCTTTATGAAGGACAGATAGATCAAAAAAACATAACATGGGATTAATTTCCCTTTGGGATTAATAGAGAAAAAGATTCATTCTCAGCATTAGTAACGATGTTGTCTCACTGGTTGCATAGGGGGTCACCACTGTGACATCAATTTGGGTATCTCAAGCTGCTCCTCTTCCTACCTAGTTTCCAAGCAAAAATCTGGACCCGACATTGCGTTCAAGGCGTAATTCCCCGACTTAAATGAACTCTGTCATGTCCCAGCTGCAAACATTGCACCCACTAGCCTTCCCCATCATCTCTGGAGACTTGCATTTTTTTAATAGAAACTATTTATTTATTTTCTGTTAACTTTTTTTTATTTCCTGTTAATCTATTTCTCGTGATTTGTTTAGGCTGTCAAACAGGTAAATTTCCCCTTGTGGGACAAATAAAAATATTCTATTCTATTGTAAAGGTTGGAACTTCTGACTTTTCGACGTGCCTCAAGGCTGTACAAATCACGTCTCTGACTTCAGAGGGCCAAAGCAGTTTCTGCTGCTGTTCCATCTGGAGACTGTTGATTATCTCTTTAAAAAGGTAGCTGTCAGTGGGTGGCATATATTACACATAGGTGACCATTTTGGCCTATGAGATGATGCGAGAAGCATGAAATCTGACAGCTAGGGGACTCAGAGACTGCTGCTCTCTTGGCATACACTCATCAGTACCTACCAAAAGTGGCTCAACAAGGATGACCAATGTACTGAAAAAAAGGCCATTAGCAGTTAAGGTTTATTGACGTGTGTGGTCCAGTGCCACAGAAATTGGTGATAAGGTTACTGCTGGAACACAGTGCAGCATTGTGCATATGAGACTGTACAGCCTCAGACTTAGTGTGATGTGTTGAAATGTGAAACCTTGGTCCCTGCCGTTTATATGGACTTTTCTTTTACATGTACCATCTACCCAAACTGTGTTGCAGACTAAGTACATCATTTAATTGAAATCATAATTTCCTTATAGTACTGGCCTCTATTCAGTGGATAATTTTAATGCTAAAATTTATTAATGGTTAGGGGTGGTAATCTGCAATGTGAAGCTAATCTGTTCCCTTATGTTTTTGTACTAGTACCATGTCTGAAGATTGTTGTGAGTAAAGCTCTGGGGATTGGCATCATCCTGGGATCAGTAATGGGTAAAACTCTGCTTCTGTTACCTCTTGAAGTCTGAACTTTATATGAACTGATTGATCTGATGTATTTTGCTGTAGGTCAGTGGGATGTTTAAATTTACATTTAACTAAAAGCTTCTGTTTACTTTCTGGTCATAATAATCTGGTTAGATAAGAAATCTGGTCTGATTAGATATTTTCTGATTTAGTCAAAATTTTGAACTTAATCTTAAAAAACAGCAGTTTTCTAAAACCAACTTTTATTAGTTTTATATTACATAATATCAGCAACCAAAGCTTATTTTAGTTCATACCAGCATTTATACGAACCTGTTCACACAGACTCTTCCTGTTCGCAGTGAAACTGCCTCAGATCTTAAAGTTGATGGCAGCAAAGAGTGCTGAGGGGCTGAGCTTCAACTCAGTGCTGCTGGAGTTGCTAGCCATCACAGGAACAATGACCTACAGCATCGCCAACAAGTTCCCCTTCAGGTGAGAGTCTGCATTTCTGCTGTCATTGTACTGTAACTGTATGATGGTGCAGATGAAAGTTTTTGTTTCTTGATTAACAAACTAAGTAATTTACTGAATGTTCCTTCAGTGCGTGGGGAGAGGCTCTGTTCCTTATGCTGCAGACCATCACCATCAGTTTCCTCATCCAGTATTACGCAGGAAGAACCAGCAGAGGTTAGACTACATACCAGTATTCACAGTAAAACTAGGTAATAGATTACTGCTTCAAATAGTGACACAGTATAACATTGATCAACATAGTCATAAGGTTTGTTAAACTCATCCTGTAATTGACCCTGTTTACTGACATCACATTGCACACACCTGTTTCCTGAATCTGTATCTGGTGATGAATAAAAATGTGTGTCCACTCAACAACATGGTTATCAACAGCACTCAGAGTAAAAGTGTCTCTTGTTTCACAGGGGTGCTGTTCTTGGTTGTGTATTTTGGCCTGCTGGTTCTGCTGTTGTCTCCGGTGATTCCCATGTCTGTGGTTACATCTTTGCAGGCATTTAACATGCCTGCCGTCATTATCAGCAGGGTAGGCAATGACAGCAAAGTCTGATACATAGGTGATAATAAAATAGTGTTTATTATATACAATGTTGTTAAAGTTTAGTTGCATAACAGAGTCTAGCAGGAGGACAAACGTAATTCAGAATTATTTGACAAAGTTTACTAAAAGATGAGGTACATGCATATGTCCCAAGGTTTTCTTAGGATCTGTTAATAAATATTTTATTTGGAGTTTCATTATGTTTTTAATAATTACATATGCAGTATGCTACGTGGTGGTTGTTGTCCCATTTGCACTGTTACAATAAAAACAGTAGCTGATGCATGAACACGTAGAAGAATACACAGTAAACATAGGAGTTAACAATAGGAGTTACTAACACCCAATGCAGCAGAGACTGACTTTGTACACTTGTGTGTTTTCTCAGCTGATCCAGGCAGCCACCAATTTCAGTAATGGACACACTGGTCAGCTGTCTGCCATCTCTGTCTTCTTGCTGTTTGCTGGATCCCTTGCTCGCATCTTCACCTCTCTACAGGTATGAGTGTGCAGTATTTTGCAGTGTGTTGACGAGACTGTGGTGCCTTGTCATAATCTATTTTGCATTGCCATAGTTTCAAAATTGGGCTGGTGATAATTGTATTCTGTACATTATGGCACTTGGTTGCTGTAATGTGCAAATACCAGCAGGAGCGCATGTTAAGCACTCTATGGCACTACATGGCACACACTTGTTCGTGTGTAGGTTAATGGAAAATCTACCACTTAGAATTATGGAGAGTGGAACTTATAAGTAACTTTTAAGAGTTTGATTCTGAATGAATTCATTGAAATTCACTTCACTTTTATTTGTACAGCAGTAATTCATAAAACATCTTAAAAATATCTTAAGCTCAAGGCATTTCACAATATTATAGAAAAGAAAAGCCAACAGTTCCCACAGTGAGCAGCAACAATGGAGGAAAAACTCTCTTAATAGGAAGAAACCTCCAATAGAACCAGACTAAGAGTGGACGGCCATCTGCTTCGACTGGCTGGAGTGAAAGAAAAAAGAGAAAAAGAGAAGGGAAAGAGAGACAGACAAAGATTAGTCATTTTATACATATGATGAGCTAAAGCATCAATAGGTAATATGATATACTGTATTGACCCGAATATAACCCTGGATTTCCACTGGATGCAGAAGGTTTGTGTTGCGTCTCCGATCCGTCAATACCCACCGGATTCATTTTAGGTCCGGCGGCCGACATCACGAGATCTCGAGAATTTACGTGATTCAGCAGGATGTAGTTTCTATATATATAATGTCAACAGGGTGAAATGATGTCTGAAAACCTTCACTTCAGGCCTGCCTTTGCCCATTATGGCATTTTCACGGTGCTGTGCAGGTAAATATGATCTGTCGTGAACACAGTTTATTTTATTTTCAAAGTTAACTGGATGTTTTATTTTGTTTTTGTGCACGACTTCCTGTCCCACACAGTCTTTTGTGTGACAAATTGCCGCACCATGATCTTGCATCTGGCAAAAATAGGAGGCTTACGCATCGCCTGCTCCGGGCTCCAGAACACCAGATCAGAGATCAGTGGAAACACAACCATTGTCTATAATGGAAATGTGTCAGATCCGTCGGCAGATCACAGATGCAACCCAGGCGTTTTGTATTCAGTCTTTTTCAGACTTTTTTCTGGGGAAAGAAGTCTGAAAAAGACGGGTTGTCTTATAAGGAGACCCAGGGGTCTAAAGCAACAGGTGGCGTCAAACATCTTCTCCCCAAGTGAGTCAGAGCTTCTTCTCACTCACACACACCAGCGACCTGGTGAGATGCGACCGCAACTCCGAGACTTGCTACAAGGCTCAAACGTTGAGGAAGTTAACAAACAGCAGGACAGTGAGGAGGGCAGTGTTTCCCATACATTGACAAGACTATGGCTATGGCTGTTTCAAAATAAAGAGATAGAGAGAGTGAGAGAGAACTAGGCATCATGAGTGCATCAGTTCATCAGGTGGTTGATTTTTTTTTTTTAGCCAGGCAGTGTATTTGGCTTGGCTCCAAAAATTGACATATGGGCAGCTATGACTAGTTTTTCTCAGTGGAATGCCAGAGGCATGACAGTGGCATCCCACCAGTGAGGACTGTTTTATTTTCTTGTTGTTGTCCGATGTCTGTATTTTTTGGTGTGGCTTAATTTTGATGGCTTATTTTACCATGTAAAAATGACACCAACATGTACCGCCATTGTCCATTCAGAATAATGACTAACATGATTTTGAACTAAAGATATATGTGTATTACATACATATTATCTCCAAATGTATATTAGTATTTATTGTATCGGTATGCATAGTATTGTATAATCTTGTATTGTGTTGGCTCTTGCCTCAAATCGCCTATTTATTATCATATTTCACTGTCCTATTGTGGCTGTTAGTCCTGTATTTGCACCTTTTTATCTCTTGCATTATTACAACTGAGGCTTGAGTATTTTGCTGTATGACTATAGAACTTGAAAGTTTAAACTTAGGGTATAATACAAATTGTAATATTTTATGTCTTACACTGATTCAGATCGTTTAACATTATAAACACTTTCTTACAGACATTTTAAAAAGAGGAAAGATCTTGACTTGAATCTGAAATGGAATGCAGACTGTGGTGTAAGGAGATACCTGTATGAGACCCCATGATTGAAGGGGAGACTGGGGGTGGTTATAACATTAATGGGTTGCAACACTTCCAATATCGCCAATTTCTTCTATAGGAACAAATTACCTATAAGTTGATTCATCCTACACATCTCCAGTCTAGTCCTTATTAGACCTGTAAGGAACTAAAACCCTGTAGCAGATGGCCAATTTTAGAATAAAAATTAATTTTGAGGTGAGAAAGCTCTGACTTTAGCTGTTGTCTCGGGAAAACTGACATGGTTTTCTCCTCAACAACTGCTATTCACATGTCTCATGTCATCCCCTTACAGGAAACCGGAGACTCATTGATGGCCCTCACCTATGTCATATCCTCCACCTGTAATGGCATCATCACCCTGCAGGTCCTTTACTACTGGAACTGTTCCGTAGAATGCAAGAAGAAGAAGAGAGAATAGGCAAAGGACCTAAAACTAAACTTCAATCATAGAGCAAATGCCTCTACAGACTGTGGCTTACTGATTCACTGCACACATATGTGACTATGAAGCAAGGATGTTGCATAAGAGAGCAGCAGATCTAAAGTGCCGTTTTCTGTTCTGTCCCACTGGCTTTATGATTGACAGTTATCTGAGTTTCGGGGCAGGGTTTAGTGCTTAGCGGGACTGCTGGGTCCAGAGTGCCACTTGTGTGCTACACTGGTATTACATTCCTCTTTATTTAGTTTTCCCTATTACCATCCAGCTGTGTTCACACAGCTGGTCAAATCTTTGCAGATTGCTTTTGAAGATTTCATTGTGGGAATACTTTGTTTTGACCAAATGGATGCATGTAAAGATTTATTGATGTTGGTTCACATAAACATAATTCCACACAAGCTCCACTGACTCACAATGATTCAAACACTCTGCATACCCAGCTGCCCATAAGCCTATCCCACCTGCTTACGGGCAAAGGCAGGGTACACCCTGGGTGGTCGCTAGCTCATCACAGGGCAACATACAAATAACCATTTGCACTCACATCTACACCTACGGGCAATTTAGCATGCTCAATTCACCTATCCCCAACGAATGCATGTTTTTGGCTGCAGGAGGAAACCGACCAAGACACGGGGGAGAACATGCAAACTCCACACAAAAAGACCCGGGAGTCGAACCCGGGACCTTCTTCCTGTGAGGGAACAGCACTTACCCCTGTTCTGCTGTACTGCCCTATAAATTGAATTATGCGCTAAAATTTCTTTTACTATAATTTATAAAATGAATCTTAAATTTTAAAGTAAAAAACAAATTTCTACAAAGTGATGGCAGTAATCCAACCATTAGTCTGCTCACAGGCAAGAGGGGTGCTGGTGCCATTGTCCTGATGAGCCCCAGTCATTTTGTTAAATCACCTTATAGTGTTACATGACACAGCTGCAATCAAACATGGAAACAGAGAAAAAACACAAAGTCTTTAATCAGGCAAAAGTTTAGCATTATGCTGCTGTTGTTTTAAATATTGTAGGTGATACTGTGATGAGAGCAGTGTCTGCACAGACTGAACTCTGCTTAAACGAACATGGGATATTCCATATAATCTGATTTAGGCCCATTTAATTGAAATGAAAACTTTAGCATTGAGAACACACTTGTCTCCACTTGTCTCATGTCAGTCTAGTTTTAAGACAGCATTAGTTATTTTATTTAGACTTAGATTTTTTTATTTTTAAAATGGAGCCTCAGGGCTCCATTTTAAAAATCTCATCTCATTCAAGCCATCTCATTCAAGCCAAACATCTCATTCTTTTACAAGACCATATGCCAATCTGTCTTTGTCTGTCTAAGTTGGTACTGACATTAACTGCACTGATTGGCACAAGGGCTATAAATCGTAACCACGGTGTACCTTTTAAATCTACAAAATTATGGCTTTGGTAGAGGACCTTGGTAACGGGAATGAGACACATGGGTGTTCAGGGAACATCAAGATTTTTTGGCCCATGACCAAGATGCATATGCCTGTATATCTATACTGAACTGGGTCTAATTTCACTTTAGTTTATTCACTTCTACTGCAGTTTATTATTTACCATTTCACACAGTGCTTCTATATTTTAATTACATTCACACACCAATGCAAAAGCTGTCAGGGACAATTTGGGGTTCAGTATTTTGCCCCCCTGCTGATTAATAGATGACCTGCCCTACTTGAGCCACAGCTGCCACCAATCAAGGCTCTTCATAAAAGTTTGCATATTCATGTCCTGTTTTGCATTGACCATTTATGGGTTGTTGTGGGCTGAGTAAAAGGCAGAGAAGTAAAACGCCGCTACATACATGCACAATTCAGCACACATTTTTATTCATTATTGATTGATTTGTATACTGATTCTAGTGGTCTGGTTTATTGGGCAGAAAAAAATGGCTGTAGATGTTTTACTTGATTGTTCAGAATGTTTTTTAATCTCAGTTTTTTTTTATTCCTGGTTAAATAAAGATTAAATAAAAAACATAAACTAAAATGTGAAAAAACTGCTTAACTGTTTTATGAAATGTAATCAATATATTTGATGTAATTCAGTGTAACTAATTTATATAACGCCCCATGTATGTTCTCCCGAACCCAGTATGGAGTTCACACAAACACATGGGGACCATGCAAACTCCACACAGAAAGACTCAGGAGTCAAACCTGGGATCTTCTTTTTGTGAGGCAACAGAGCTAAACCCTTTTCTGCTGTGCTGACATATAAATTGAATTATGCTCTATAATTTCTTTTACCATAATTTACAAAATGAATCTTAAATGTTAAAGTAAAAAAAACATATTGTTAGATCTCCAGATTAAACCCCTGTAGAGGTGGTCTGGACCAGCCCTCCGTCCCTCAGGTTAGGGCTATCAGTAGTGACGGTGCTCACTAGCCACTGATTCTGAAGCCTGCTTAAGCTTGTGCAAGTAGATTCGCCTAGCTACTCACTGTATACTTCTGAGCGCCTATCCCACTTACTCTAGTGCTGCCTTGCAGCCAAGTGGCCCCTAGACCATAGGACACAAATTGTAATCCACTGCCTATTGGCAACTCTCTTTAATCTCTCCTCGTCCTTATCTTGACTCGGTTAGTAGATCTTCTTCGCAGTGATGTCTTGGATGGTAGCGTTGCTCAGTTGAACTCCGTCTCTACTTGGTTGGTGGCATGAGGAGGGGTCCTCTGCAGTCAATCCTCTTCAGTAGGTGACCAATGTTGGAAGAACGCAGAATCTGGCAGAATTCTGTGTTTTGTTTTTGTTTTCGACTCATTTGTCCTTCTTGTTCCTCTTTTGATATATCCATTTTTGGTCATAACTGTTCCAATCAGTATCAGGTGATTTTCCATCAGTCTTTGTCTCATCAAATTGTCCAGCCCACATCCACCATCTAGTCACATACACACCCTTATTCTCTATACATGACCACAGCATCATAGATTTTAACTAAATCACATACACATTCAAATCGCAACATATCATTTTAAATCATCATTAACTATAGTATTTCATGGTTACTGGGTACTTCCCTATTTTGGCTTGGTGCTTTCCTATCTTCCCTTTTCTGCCAGCTCGCACTTTTTGTTGGCAAGAGGGGTGCTGGTGCTGTCTTCCTGATGAGTCCCAGTCATTTTGTTAAATCACATGACACAGCTACAGTCAAACATGGAAACAGAAAAAAACACATTAAGTCTTTAATCAAGCAAAAGTTTAGCATTATGCTCTTTGTTGTTTTAAATATTGTAGGTGATGCTGTGATGATGGCAGTATCTGCACAGACTGAACTCTGCTTAAACAAACGTGGCATATTCCATATAAGCATCAGCATTGAGAGTACACTTGTCTCCAATGTCCACCTATATAAAAAGTTGCAGCTTCTTCACAATGGTGAGCCTCAATTTGGGTTTTCATTTCAGTCTAGTTTTAAGATAGCATTAGTTGTTTTATTTTGATTTTTATTATTATTATTATTTTAAATGTAGCCTGGGGCCTCATTTACAAAAGTTATTAGAAGTGTAGCTGAAGTTCCTTTTATAACTTGTTTAATGTTTGTTTCAGCACAGTATTGTGCTGGATTTCATGTCTGTTTGTATGACAACTGATAAATAAAAACCTCTAAAGCCTTGTGGATGTATTTCTCGTTGTTGACTTCAGTGAGTGGAGTTTGAGTTGCATTGAGTTGATCTGCTCCTGCGGCTGCTCGAGTATTTCACAGTGCATATATACATAGATCTCACAAAGCTCAGTGAGTCGGTCTGTAGAGAAAAGTGCATTTCCCTAAGCTGAAAAACTCCAGGAAAGCTGGCAGGTGTGGAAATCTCCCACAAGCTGGATGCTAACACGGGACTCTGTCAAATACCACCGACGGAAGATTCAGCAAAGCACACCACCTTCCATTCGGCTGCTATCACTTCAACAGACTCCCCTTCAGAATTACCAGGGTCGGTCACCAGAAGAACATGATAGCCAACTACATGCAGTGCTAGAGAGAAGAGATGCAGAATCCAGATACGGTTGTGTTCAATATAATAGCAGTCCAACATGACTAACCAGATCAATCACTGTTTTTGGTAGAAATTATTTTATTTTATGGCAAATAATTTACCAGTAGGTGTAGTAGAAGTGGGAGAAACCAACAGACCCAACATTCATGATATGCATGCTCCTGAGTCTGTGTAATTGAATAATTAATTCAAAGGGTCGTGTAATAGCACGAAATAAATAACAGCAGTGTGGAGTTCAATCAGTGAGGTCATTCATTATGTTAAGAAACAGGTGTCATTAATGTGGTCCTTATTTAAGGATGAACCCAGCACATGTTTTACATGGAATTCTCTCTGAAAACCGGAGAAAGATAGGTTGTGCCAGACATTGTTCAGAAGAACAGCGTGCTTTATTTAAAATGTCGATTGGAGAGGGGAAAACATATAAAGAAGTGCAGAAAATGATAGGCTGCTCAGCTAAAATGATCTCCAATGCTTTAAAATGGAGAGCCAAACCAGAGAGATGTGAAAGAAAAGGGAAGACTGTACCATTCGAATGGATCAAACAATAGCCAGAATGGCAAAGACTCAGCCAATGATCAGCTCCAGGGAGGTCAGAGACAGTCTGAAGTTACCTGTGAGTACTGTGACAATTAGAAGACGCTTGTCTCAGGCTAATCTATCGGCAAGAAGCCCCCACACAGTCCCACTGTTAAAAAAAAGATGTGCTGAAGAACATATTGACTGGCATAAAGAGAAATGGAGAAACATTTTGTAGACTGATGAAAGTAAGATGGCCAAAGGGCCACAGACAGTTTGTCAGACGACCCCCAAACACTGAATTCAAGCTACAGTACACTCTGAAGACCGTGAATCATGGTGGTGCAAGCATCATGATATGGGGCTGTTTCTCTTACTATGGTGTCGGGCCTATTTATCGCATACCAGGGATCATGGATCAATTTGCTTAAATCAAAATACTTGAAGAGGTCATGCTGCCTTATGCTGAAGAGGAAATGCCCTTGAAATGGGTGTATCAACAAGACAACAATCCCAAACATACCAGTAAGCAAGCAGCTTCTTGGTTCCAGACCAACAGAAATGGATCTTAGCGTTAGTTCTGGCAGGACACGGAGTCAATGCTAACGATAGCTCAGGTGATAGATCAGCTGACAGCTGATTTCTCACTTCGCTTTTGATTGGTAAGAACCCAGTAGAGCATTTAAATAGTCAAGCCTGCCTGCAATTCCTGCTCCTTGCCAGCCTTTGCAACCCACCTCCACCCCAGCTCCTCCTATTACAACCTCATTTTTGTTGACTAACATGTATTGGAGTTCTTATGTGTTAGTATTCAGTGTAATTTAAGATTCTTTGAGCATCAATAGGTCTATTTCAATTTCACCCCAACTGTTCAAGGCAGATAGCCGCCCACCCTGAGTCTGGTTCTGCTGGAGGTTTCTTCCTGTAGTTTTTCCGCCCCACCGTCACCAAGTGCTTGCTCACTGTGGAATCATTGAATTTCTGTCATTTATAACATAAGCACCCTAAGACATGTTTGTTGACATGGCATATACATGACTTGACATCTAAATCCTACAGTAGCGGCTACATGACTGTAACCTGCCAGAGATTGTCTTGCATACACATAGACACATACACATGGACCTGGAGGAATCAGCGGTCTGTGTGCTATTCCACTGTAAAAAAGAAAAAAAAAACATGCAGATAGTTGGTAGTGCATTTATGTCCGTAGCATCTGCCATCATCATGTATTGTTACCCTGCTGTGTTCTGTCCCTCCGCTAAGGCCATTCCATGATGGCTCTGCTCATGGGAGGTGGGAAAAACGCACCCCGCTTGCTCAGGCTCCTGGAGAGGAGGGACCCCAGGGTTCTGCTGCTGCCCTCTGTTTATGGCAGGGAAAATGCATCTTGCCCCAGGAGCAGGAGCCCCAGCAGGAGCCCCAGAATATAGCCATGCTGCCAAATGTAATTGTCCCAATAAAGTGTACCTAGCAAGTTTTCTGACAGAATTAAGGTTATGGAGTAGCCAGCCCAATCCCCGGACTTTAATCCAATAAAAAACTTGTGGGGTGACATCAAAAATGCTGTTTCTGAGGCAAAACCAAGAAATGCAGAGGAATTGTGGAAGGCTGTCAAATCATCCTGGGCTGGAATACCTGTTTACAGGTGCCAGAAGTTGGTTGACACCATGCAGCACAGATGTGAAGCAGTTCTCAAAAACAATGATTATACAACTAAATATTAGTTTAGTGATTCACAGGAATGATAAATCTTAATGTTTTTTCAGCTTATTGAGTAAATAGTAGTAGTAGTAGTAAAATGCAGACACTGCTAATTTTTTGAACAGCCCAATATCATTTTTTTCTTCATGTTTTGATGTAAAATATAGTATGCAGTGATTTTGGGCTTTATTCACTTAAAAAAACTGCTATTATTTTGAATACAATTCTACATAATACTGAACATTGAAAATGTGATCAGGCAAAACACTGTTATGTAATAACTATGTAATTTCCAACAGTGGCATCAGTCCAGACCCAAGGAAGACAGGGGCTATAACAAAGATGGATGAGCCTAGAAATGTGAGTGAGCTGAGGAGTTTTCTTGGCATGTCATGAGAATGAAACCTCTGCGAGATCTCCTCTCTAAGAAGAACTGCTGTGTGTGGGGTTTTGACAGGTCTGAGCTTTTGAAGGCTGCACTGTCAAGCCCACCAGTCTTGGCGATCCACAACCCAAAAAGGGAGGTCAAAGTGTCAGCAGACGCTTCTTCTTATCATAAAGAGCCCAAGATTCCCACAGAATCAAAGATTAGTCATATCAAAGATCTCTTCAGAAAAGCAGCTGACCCCTACCTAGCTCTTTTATCATACAGGGCCACGCCACTGCAAAACAGTTATAGCTCAGTTCAACTTGTAATGGGGAGAGGATTTCGCACAACTGTGCCAAAACTTCCTGCATTGCTCGACCCCACTTTCTCTGACAGTCAAGTTGAACCCCGAAAGGAAAGGAGAACTATGGATGTTAACCATGTGGACAAGCGTCCACAGTGAACATGTCACAGATAAAGTGTCAGCCAAATAATCAGCACAGTAACTGGCTGCATTCAGACTAAGTGCTCAGCAGAAAACACCTGAATAACAAAAACAAACATAAAACAAGAAGGCACTGATAGTAGCAAGTGAGGATCCAGGATGTTCCCAGGAGATATTGAAGATATCGTGTGTGTACATGACGGTGTCTACGTGATTGTTGACACTATTGACGGCGCACCTAATTAAACAAGACCCCACCCAACTGCAACACCAGATTCCTGGGAGGACCAATCCAAAGAAGCAACATCTTTTTTTATCACATTGTATAAAACTACTGGGTCATAGAAAGAACAGCCTGTCAGACTTTGTGAACTGAAACGCTCTGTTGTGGCTAGGGACAGAATTCTGACCCAGAGCTATGTAACGCTTTATTCATCTACTACTGATTAAAACATAATTTTGAGGCCGAATATCTTCTCCTATTCCTTCATTCAAAAGAACACGCAGACTTAGCTCACACATAGCCAGACAAAGTTCATAGACCGAGCGCTCAAGTCCAACAACCACTACAATATTAAATCTAAAATTTTAAAACCAAAAATATTTTATGTATATGAACTCTGACCATAGACTGACTCTGACCTTGTCCAGGGTCAAGGTTCAGTAGTGTGTGCATGACAAACTGCCATCTCACTCTTCGCTGAGACAAGCAACCCGGCATAGCTCGGTGCGGCTACCATAGGGACCTAAATGTGTTTTTTACATCCCCAAAATACAGAAAATGACAGATGACAGAAAAGCAATAGAAAATATATTATTTTAACAACGATTGAGTCCTTTTTTACAACAGTGAAAGAAAAGTGTGTATGTCTCATTTGCAGGGTGACAGTGACAGCAGCAAGTGAATGTGATAACTGACTTTAAAATGTTGAAATAAATGTTGTGAAAATAAATAATGTATGCTTAAATATATCTGTTTTCTACCATGGTAAATCATTTTTAATAATAATTGTGTGGATTTATTAATGTGATTAACATATTAATGTAAATTGATCAGACAGTCTCTTCACATATGTGCGTTATATTATAATAATAATGGCAGAGCTGTATTTACCTATAGCTAGTCTCAATTCAGATACTTCCATTAGTACACTTTCATATAGTGTACTATGCTACTTTCAACAGGATAATGTTGTTTCAAATAGTTGTGCACTCACCAGAAATGACGATCGTAACGTGCTCTTCTATTTTTTTTTAATGGTGAATTGCCAATGAATGGAATGTTAATCATCGATTTGGACTGCGATTGTCACCCACCAAGATATCTGCCGGCTTGTTTTTAATTACAATTAAGAATGACAGTCTTAATAGTACTGCTGTTTGCTTGTGTTTCATGCAATGTAGTGATTATGCCGCTGCCGTCCTTCCCCTTCTGCTACATAGCCAAGATGGCACTCCATGAGGGTGAGAAGTGTCCATCGTTCCACACTCAATTGTTTGACCGTAATGAATGCACCAACCGGGTATTAACAGTACACTGAATTTTACAGTACCATGCTTGTCAGTGTGAACGCATTTACGCACTCAAAATATTAAGTGTAAGTATGGAAGTATGCAAACTGAGACACATGGTGTTGTCCCACGTCAGGGCCTGTAGTCTGTAGATGGTGGCACAATGTGGTGACTGTCATTGAGCTTGCAAGATCTATGTATATATAAATGGAAAATTCAAAGCCTACTACAATATTTCTAATTGGTTAATGAAGGTAAATAACAATTAATCATGTCATAGTTGTGAATGATTTTTTTCATTGTAATAGACTAATTATAGACCCATATCAAACCTCCATTTTATTTCCAAAATCTGTGAGAAAGTTGTTGCTGCTCAATGTTGCGACTACTTACATAGGAATAGTCTTTTGATTTCCAGTCTGGGTTTAGAGCTCATCATTGTACAGATCCAGCATGTAAGTAAACAGTAAACAGTTGGTAAGTTACCAACTACCTTCTTATGGCCGTAGTACTTGTCTATATACTTGTCCTGTTGGATATTACTACTGCATTTGATACAGTTGATCACAAGATCCTATTACAAAGACTAGAATGTGTTTTTGGAATTAGAGGCACTGCACTATGCACAACACTGCACTAACTCTTCCATACGTACTCCAGTTAATCATGGAGTTCCACGGTTCCAAAGTTCTGTGTTAGGACCAGTTCTTTTAATCCTACACATGCTTTGTTTAGGCAATATCATCAGGAAACAAAATATAAACTTCCATTGTTATGCAGAATATTCCTAGATGGTTAGCCAAAATAACCAGGTTGTCAAACTTCAGGATTGTTTTAAAGACATAAAGGCCTGGATGACTCAGAATTTCTTACTTCTAAACTCAGACAAACTCTGACATTACTTGGCCTCCAGTTCTACTGTGAGGAACCTTGGTGTTATCTTTAATCAGGACATTACCTAAGTCTCTCGGACAGCTTTTTTTCCCACCCATGTAATACGGTGGGTAATACTGTCCCTCACCATACCACACGTCACGTCTTGCGGCTTCAATACATTTTTTCGGGCTAGTATATGTACATTTATATTGCAATAATTTTCATTGCAAGATTCTGTGGCCTACATGTATTTTAATTATTTTTGAGGTAAAATAAGCAATTTCTAGCCTAACGGGTGTTAGCAGGCCTCTCCAGTATTATAGCCTCCTCTTCTCTAACGTCACAGAGCAGTTCAGTGAAGGAAGGGGCAGATCTCTCATAACCTGCTGAATGTCCACCCTTGTGAAGCACAATGTGAAGCAGTTTGTCAAGCCTGAGTAGATATGCTGAGAGCCTCTCATCTTCAAGCTGAAATGTGTTATAAAACTTGAGAAACTGGGAACATGAGATCTGTAGCATTTTCTGTAGTTCCAAAGGCTGTTTCAAGGTGACTGCAGCATTGGGATTACTCACTCTCAGGCATCGGACGATATTGGCAGATGGCCCTTTAAGACATTCAGTTATTCTCTGTTTCTTGAATGAATCTGGACACTTCCACTCATCTAGCATGTGAGCTGTTTGTTCTGCCAATGCATCATATTCCTCGTCTCCCATAGGCTTGAAATTATATACTGGCGTGGTCTGACACCTATCAACCAGAGATGAGATGGCATTGACTAGCTGGGTGTTCAGGTCTAGCGGTGCAGGGGAGGCCATAACTGGGTGAAAGAGGTCTTGCATTTTGATGTTAATGGCATCATGTGAGATCTCATTAACCCTTTAACAACCCCACCAAGAAAAAAGCAGTGAAAAAAAACAGACAGTTTTCAACAGACCTTGTGGTTTTTAAAATATTGATCTCTACCATCAGCCAAATAGCAGAGATGGCTCAATCAGGTTGAGCTAAGCTAGGCACTCCTTTTATTGAGATATAGTGACCCAAAATGTGCTCAACCATATGGTCGAGCAGGCAGTTAAAGGGTTAAGAATAAAGTGATGTCTCTCACAGGTTGTTAAACAATGGCCGTTAACTTTGGATCTACCAAAAACTCCTGCATTATCTAAGACATTGTACAAAATTTAATCTGTAACATCTACTGCCACGTTACAAAGCACAATTGCCCTTTTAAAGTCAACAACACCTCTTCATGCCAGTGTACAATCTGTTTTGCCAGCTGTAGGGCACATATGGGCTGAATGACATGTACTTGGGTGGAGAGAGGTGAGTTAGGTAGCTGAAATTTTTGTTGACTGCTTTTTTGGTGGCACTTTGTCTTACTTTTGCTTGACACTGCTGCTGGCTGTGCATCTCGCTGATTAAGTAAGTATGTTCACCTGCGCATGTATGTGTGTGGAGAAGGAATCCAGATCGCATCAGTGATCAGTGATATATCAGTGATATATATATATATATATATATATATATATATATATCCAGTGTTTTATTGAAAATTATTCAGCTTAATATTGTAAAATAAGGAATTGTGGTTAAAAAAGAAATCATGAAATCAATTTATAGGCTTATAGGCTTTCACTTTTCTATCCAGTTCATACCAAACGAGCTTGATGGGGTTTAAATCTGGAGAGTGTGCTGGCCATTCCATATTTTCAAGTTTCTTATCTTGTTCTTTTTTCCTGAGGTAGTTCTGGCATAGCTTGGACCTATGTTTTGGGTCATTATCTTGCTATACAATGAACACCCCATGTACCCCATAACTACAAACATGGGGTGTTCTAAAACTTTTGATTGGTAGTGTATATATCCCATGCGAGCCCCCACGTGTTCTAAAAACTGCAATCTTATATCAGATATGTACACACACACATATGTATGTATGTATATATATATATATATATATATATATATATATATATGTGTGTGTGTGTGTGTGTGTGTGTGTGTGTGTGTGTGTGTGTGTGTGTGTGTGTGTGTATATATATATATATATATATATATATATATATATATATATATATATATATATATATATATATATATATAAAGGCTTATTGACATTGACATTTTTTTATTTGTAATCTAGTTGTGACAAACTGAGATGTGCACAGATAATTTTGGTCACAAGATGGCAGCATTGAGCCCTGTACTGTTAGGCAGCACCACAAAATGCATTTTGGTATTGTGTTCTTTCTTTTCCCGCAAAATGTGAGCGCTGGAGACTTTACATGTTTTAAGGACACTGTTGCTTTATGTAGAAGGTAAAGCCCAGCATTTACACAATGAGCAAGCACTTGGTGACAATGGAGGAAAATGTCCCTTTTAACAGAAAGAAACTTTCAGCAGAACCAGACTCAGCGTGGAAGGTCATCTGCCTCGACTGGTTGGGTGAAATAAAGACAGAGAAAGAGAAGAGACAGAAGAAAGGGAGGAGAGGAGGACAGGAGAAAGAAAAGAGGGAGACCAGGAAGACACAGTAGAGACTAAGTAGTTGTTAAAGCAAAATTGTCATTACAATTACCATTACAATAATAATAATCATCATCATCATCATGTTGTCATCAGGAGCATAGAATCTGGATCCAACTGCTCTGGGGTCAAAGCTACTTGAAAAGGAGAAAGGAGTGGGGGGCTGCTGCTAGAGAGAGCAGATGAATGTTAATAATATGTAATATATTGATACAAAGACATGAAGTGTGAGGGAGAGACAGAGACGAGAGGAGTGGGGGACAGAGAGAAGAGGTGCAGAGTATTGTCAGACTTCCCCAGCAGTCTAATCCTATAGCAGTTTAACTAAAGGATGGTTCAGGGTCCCACCTGAACCATCCTTAACTATAAGCTTTATCATAAAGAAAAGTTTTTAGCCTAACCTTAAGCTCTTGTTTCAGCTGTTGTGGGACAATGAGCTTTGCTGCTTTGAACATCAGCCCTGACATGTGTGATTTCACCTCAAAATGTCCAGTAAGGCTGAATTCCTTTTGGTCCTTTACTTTTGTCATCCGGCCAAACTCTTAATGTAGCGTCTCTCAGTAACTGCATTGCAAGATCCGCTGCCCTGAACTTGTGCATCTTTTCTCTTCATTTCAGCTCTTCATTTTTCTCATTTAGGAATGCTCAACTCTGGTCGATAGGTGACTTTAAGGCTGTATTTCTGCAGCCTTAGCAGCATCCTCTGAAGCCTCATGGGAGCTTGGTGCAAGGTTTTTTTGAAAATACTCTCCAGCGGCTTGTGGTCACTCTCAACCTGAATGTTTCCATTCCATTCCATACACATACTGATGGAACTTCTCACATCCATAGACAATGGCAAGTAGCTCTTTTTTAATTTGTGCATATCTGCGCTGACAGTCCGTGAGTGCCCTCAATCCATAAGCTACTAGTTGTCCATCCTGCTGTATGACTGCACCAATGCCTTCTGAGCTGGCATCTACTGACAATATCAGTGGTTTATTAACATCATAAAACTTTAGGGTTGGAGCGTTGGTGACCAGCTGTTTAAGATGCTCAAAACTCCTCTTTTGTGTTTCTTCCCAGTGCCATTTTGTGTCACCATCAAGCAGCTTTCTTAAAGGTGCACTGATGTCTGACAGGTTTGGAATGAACTTTGCGAGGTATTGAATCATTCCCATGAACCTCAGGAGTTCCTGCTTATCCTGTGGTTCTGGAAGCTGCGTCATTGCTCTCACTTTTTCCTCATCTGGTCTCAGTCCACTGGCACTGAGTGTGTGTCCAATGTATTTAATTTCTCTTGTCCTAGTAAAGCACTTGTTTTTATTATCTTTAGGTTGTTCTCTTTTGCTCTTTCCAGCACCAACTTCAATCTGTGGTCGTGCTCTTCCAGAGAGTCTCCTCAAACAAGCAAGTCATCAATAATGTTCACAACTCCATCTAGCCCTTCAAACATCTGTGCAATAGCCCTCTGAAACACCTCCAGTGCTGAGGAGATCCCAAACAGTAAATGCAGGGACCTGTATCTCCCAATGGGGTATTGATGGTGCAGAGCTTCGAACTTCATCAGAGTTTCATCGAGTTTTATCTGCCAAAAGCCTTGATTGGCATTCAGTACTGAGAAGTACTTAGAGTTTGGCATAGGAGGAAAAACTTGACTGTGAGTAATGGGTAATATTACCATTTGATTGCTTGGTTCAGGTCTTTTGGATTCATGCAGATGTGAATTTTCTTGGGTGTAACACTGTTACCATACTGTTCACCCATTCTGTTGGCTCCATCTGCCTGGTTATTACTCCCAATTTCTCCATGCACTGTAGTTTCTCAATTACTTTGTCTGTGAGTACTACAGGAATCCTTCTGGAAGTGTGAAAAACAGGTGTAACATTGTGATCGATCTGTATGTGATGCTGACCAGGTAAGCAACCTAGTCCGGTGAAAAGATCCTCCTAGTCTTTATGAATGTCATTTTCCTTTCCAACATCATGCATCCTCTTTAGTAAGCCTAGTTTCACACATGTGGCTCCTCCCAGTATAGCTGGAAAATCTTGTGTGATTTCAAACTCAGTCTTGTGACTTTTGCCTTTGCACTGACATGTTAATGCTCTTTTAACCAGTGATGCTATCTTCTGACTAAAGAAAGCAAGTTTACTATTACACACACTGAGCTTTCATCTGACATCCAGCACAGTTAATGTTTTAACTGACATAGCATTGCAATGTGCACCTATGTCCACTTTATGAGCCACAACTTGTTTATTTGCAGACTTTCAGTCCATTTTTCTTCCTCTTTTTCTGTTTGTGCAGACTCCATCACTTTCACATGTTTTGCATACTTTTTCCTGTGCCACTGTGCCAATAAATATGTCATTTTCTTCCTCACTTTGTTCTATTGCATGCACTTTCTTTCTCTGTTGGTGCTGCTGACTCTGTGATCTACACATCTTGGCAAAATGATTTTTCTTTTTCTATGTTTTACATGTTTGACCAATAGCTGGACATTTTTAGTTCCATGCTTGAAACCACATCTTCTGCAACTTCTCTCTTTTTGTTCTGTGTTAGCTTTTACTTTCTCTTTTCGCCTTACAGTCTGCACTATGTTGATTTCTTCTTCTGTCAGTGCTTTGACTTGGCTGGTTGTTCATTCAGCTCTTCTAACTATCTTCCTTGGCACGATTGTTTCTTAGCCATACAACATTGCTGGTTTTACCACTGTCTTGTACACACTGTCTTTCATTTTTACTGATACTCTTTTATCACACAAAACTCCTGATCTAAATCTTTCTCCACCAATTCCAACCTGCTTCCCACACCTCTTCACTTTTTTCCCCCACACACTCCACTGAAACCTACCAATTCATTTTCTTAATTAACTCATTAAATGCAACCATAGGGCGGGCTCAGGAACGACCTGGCGAAGCTTGTCCATAAATATCAGGCTTGTAAACAGAGAATGTACTGACGAACTGACCCTGTGGGTGGCAGCAGTGCCACTTTGAATGGGAGATGACGAGCGAGAAGAGGAGAGGTTAGAGGTGAGAGAACACAGCACAGGCGAGACGTAAGTTGGAGACGTTTTGGCAGCTCACACTCGAACAGAGTTTGTTTTGCAGTCGCAGTAGTTCGGGAAGTGTCGCTATTGTCGACGGAGATCAACCCGGGCCAAGCGGAGAGAGTAGCTGATGGTGTGTTTCATCACAGGCCAGCTCATCAGACAGTTGACAGTGAATTTAGTGAACCTGACCTGTCAGATGAGTGGTCGCCATCTGGATCAACCGGGAGCAGCAGAGCCTCGTCCCCAGACGCTCCAGGAAGACACGAGAGAGGTAAGAGCTAACTTTGATTGCTTTGATCGCTTGATTCGTTCCCTCACCCCCACTCCCTTTTCTCCCCTCCTTCACTTCATGTCACATAAACACCATTTAGTCCCACCAGTTTATATACTGTAACATCTGTTTGCCACATCATACCGCAACAATAAAAAAATATTATTATTATTATTATTTATCGTAATTGTTTATATTTCTATAATTTACAGGTCGTGCATTGAACAGAGGTCATCGGAAATGAGGTGTACTGTCAGCGCACGCAGGTGGAAGCGAAGCAAGGCCAAAATGTGGTGCAATTGTAATTACATTATTTGTTAATAAATTATTATTTTACTATCAAAAGCCCTTTCTCTGTGTTGTTTTTGCTGTTTTATAGAGAGCAACCACTTCTCAGATGTTTTAGGTGTCAGTAAAGCAAAAAAATATTGGTGTCAAAGACACTGTTCTGCTTGACTTTTCACAAAGAGCTTGTTTCCTCCATTTTTTTTTTTTTTTGGTCAAAAACAGGTCTTTGGTGAAACCAACCTATGTTCTCCTGCCCATTACTAAAGAACAGAAAAAGGTAGAAACAGCCTTTTTTTCCTGTTGAAAGAAGAGAGTCTACTCATTGTTTTGGTAGTTTATGTGTTTACATAGTCATAGAAGACAGTGTTCTGTGGGTCTTGAAAAATCTGTCAAAATGCTCAAAAACACTGACAAAATGGTGCTCTCTGCTCTCAAAACAGCTGACAGCCAATGAGTTAATGATTTTGTATCCTGTGCTTTTCCATTAGACATGTTTAGTTTTGGCTGTAAGTGTATATGTAGAGCACCCCCACAGTTTAGAAGGGCCACACTCTCTGATATCATATTTCTGATTTTCTTGAAAAAATAGATTTAGCTTCCAGGTGGCACAAACACAATCAGCAATGTAAGTGGATTCTCCTCAGTGTTTCCCCTCACTAAAATAAGTTGTCATTCCTCATCACTTATCTCAAATAAATTTTCAAGGTGTAGTCTTGGACTGTCCCTCCAGGTCTGTTAGTTTGGCATCTTGCATCTTGATGCATCTTGATGCATATGCATCTTGATCATCTCCGTTACTGCTTCCTCATTAGCTTGAATTTCAGCATCCATGATACTTTCTTCCACATCTCCCATTTCCTTGTTTGTTTAACTAATTTCCTCTCTGATTACTTTCATCTGCACTCAGTTTTCTTTCCTAAATCCTCTTAGTTCTCTGTTTATAAGGTCCAGGCTCAAAATACTAGCTTGTTCTACTAGCAGGTGAGGTCATCTCTGTTTTGCTTGTGCAACTCATACTGCATAGATTTCTTACTATTCTTTCGTATGGGCATCTTGAAACCCTCACACTTATTTCTTACTCTCACAAAATTCTTCATGAAATCAAGTTAAACTAATGGCTGTTTTTAACTTTATCATTGGCTGTTCCTATGATAGTATTTTCAACAACAATTAAATAAGGGATAACGTTCTGTGAGCCCCTTCATAGTGGAGCCCCTTCAGAGTGATGCAGGGCCCCTCTGCATCCACACTCCACGATAATGGACACATATACACAATAACACATTTTTATTATTGTTCTCACAGTAATTTTATTGATAATGATAAATAATAGCTTCCACGAAAAAAAAATAGTCCCCTAACTGACAGATCTAACTTAATGTTCTACAGATTACAAGCCTATTTATAGTTAATATTGAACTGGTCATTGCCATTAAAAGTAAAGTGTGACAGTGAGAACGGGACTTCTTGGGGGAAGTTAATGCTTATGTCTTTGTCCTTGCTGTTTCTGTCGTTCATTTGCCGTGGCATTGCTGTTTCCTTGTTCCCTTTGCCCAAGAATTGGAATTTTTGTGCTCCCCAAAAATGTTAAAATTTATATCAAATGGATTTTCCATTGTGCGGATCAACAGTTTCTTTGCGCAGATCAGCTGTAGTAGACCAGACGGATCAGCTGATGGTGCTTAGCAACAAATTTTTGTGACGGTGACGTGTGTGATAAGTGACGGGACTACTTGGGCAGCACAGTGGCACAGGGGTTAGCGCTGTGCCACACAGACACAATTTTTTGACATGATAATCCCTAAGGACTATTGTACAAAGCTTAATGGAGTTGGGAATATGAGATTTTTGCAATCACCCTCCCACCCTAGGGACTCCCTGATTGTCACGGGGGGCATTAAGATGTGTAAGGAATTGTGGGATACAATACCTTTGCTCAGAAATTACATCTCTTCTTAATTAACATTTTTCTGCCAATCTTACACTGTTCTGCATCCCCTTGCTCTATTACAATGTTGAGTTTGTTTGATGTGTTCTTCCTTTCTTTAGTGCCAATTAATACATGTAACACCTCAAGTGACCAGTGACAAAGATTACAAACTTTTTTGGTCTATAGTTCTTATCCTGAGGTCAGAAGTGTTCTTAAACATGACCTGTAGAAAGCATGCATAATCTAGGAGTCTTTTTGTTTGTTTGTTTGTTTTATCTTTGAATGTTGGGAAATTTTTGCTTCATTTATGCCTTTAATGATAGAAATAGTGTTGAAAGACAGGAATGGAGGAGAGCTTGTCTGGGTTGGGGTTCAAACTGGCAAACAGCTGCACGGCATATACACCAATGTGTTATGCCATAACCAGTGAGCTATCAAGGCAGAACAGTGTTTCATGCCCTTGAGCATTAGTGTTGGAGGACAATTAGCAGAGGCCCAATTTTTGTCCATGTCTGAGAAATACTGTCCTCCTTTGCTGTTTGTAACTTGCTCAATGTTTGAGTCACTGTTTTGTAGTGAGTCTCTGTGTTGCAGTTGCATCTCTCCAGGTCACTGGTGTTTGTGAGTGAGAAGAAGAAGCTCTGACTCGTTTGGGGAGAAGACGTTTGACGCTACCTGTTGGTTAAAATCCCCGGGTCTCTAGACCCCAAATATAAGACAACCTGTGTACTGTTCTATCCGTGTGCTGGTGCGTGAACACAGACTTCACAGCAAGCCAAACTTGTTTGACAAGCCAGGGAAAGTGAGCGTCTTGCTCCTTTACTTTCTTATTGTTTTGGACAAGCGAAAACAAGTAAAGCTGCAACAAACAAAAACTTAGTACATTTTCATTGTAACATGGATGCAGTAACGTTCATGTAGCAAATCAGCCATTTACCAGATCAGTACAACACTGCAACTGCCAAAGCTTATTAAATTACAGATAGACAAGCAAAATGAAACAAAAAACATCACAGACAACATGGATAAGCCAATATTAAAGTTAAGCGACATAAACTGGTAAAGAACAACATAAATATTTACAGATGTTGCTTGTCATAGGCATGGGACACACACACATTACACTGGAAATGATAAACGGAACCCGTTTACTATGGCAGCAGAGATGCCTCGTGCGACCTCTGTTATTCTGATCAACAGGGTAAACAGTAGCTCTTTTAAATAAAAGATATTACCTGAGTGTATTTATTGATATTAAATTTCTATTTACAAAAATTATTCCTCATGAACTCCATTCATGTACAGCAAACAATAACAACTTAATGTGTCATCTTTTAGGTCAATAAATCCTGGGGTAGAACAACCCGTCTTTTTCAAACTTTTTTCTAGAGAAAAAATACTGTCTATATATTCAGATCAATATGTTTTTGGTCGACATCTGTCTCTTCAAATCCAAAGTGTTCCCACAAAAGTGAGCTGACTGTACCTTTTTTTTTCCAGACTAAGTGCCTGATTTACTAAGATCCCATATAAGGAGTGTTAAATTTTTTGCGTGCACTAACAGATTGCATGTGCTATTGATTTGCGTGTTGTGGGTGATGACCTATGGGTGACCATTAAAAAATAAAATAAATAATATAATGATAATAAACAGTATTTCACCATCTCTAATCTCTGTCAGTCAGCCCATCCCACAGCTCGGTCTCTCCCTAGCCTGTGAGTTTGCGCACGCACATTCACACGTGTGTTTCCCATCAAGTGTTACTATGGGCGGTTGTTAAAGCCAGTTCCAGTGGACTGTAACACTGGCCGATGCTTTTGGGGCTCATACTGGGGTTGTGTGACTTAATGGACTGTGGGCCCTTAGAACTGTCACCACCTTTCCCCCCTGTACAACAGCGCTGTATGCAATTACATTGTTTCAAGTCGCAAACTGGTCTGCAGGTGGAAGAAATAAATTAGTAGTAAATTAGTGCTTGGGTGGGGATGAGCGGGTAGATTGAGTGATATGACAGAACCACCTGTGGCATTTACGGCACACATTCCTCTGTACTGTTGACTAGCGGTGCTGTGATATATACTGGAAGGATATGACAATGGACCCATAACATAATATGTTGATATAATATTTGATATCGCTGATGTGGCCTACACACCCACAGAGACCAGTTGCTGTACCAGTCTGAACAGCAGGAAAGAGATTTATTAAATTACCTTATAATTCAATAATTATTATAAGGGTGAGGGCAAGTATTAGTATCCAGCATGTCACTGTTTAATAAATCCACATCTAGTCTGTCCTTATAAAATGAAGTTTGTAAAGTGTTTGTAAAGGAGCGGACCTGCTGACAGTTTCCTCAGGGACTCGTTCCCGTGCCACTAACAGACCGCTTACGGGCTGTGCGGTAACATGTAGTAAATCAGGCAATGCCCATGAAGTCCAATTTTGTGTAATTTACCCTCACAATTGAATTTTTGTTTTATTGTATTACATAATATCCAAAATATCCACCCATTTGAACAGTCTTGTTGCACCTTCTTGGAAAAAACTTTAAAAAATAAAAGACATGTCATTAATCACAGTTACTATATGAAATCATTAAATTGATCACGCTTATTTTTTTTTTATTGTTTAGCAGCCTTAATGTGTGTGTGAGTGTGTGTGTGTGTGTGTGTGTGTGTGTGTGTGTGTGTGTGTGTGTGTGTGTGTGTGTGTGTGTGTGTATGAGTGTGAATAATCCACAAATGCTGCTTTGTGGTACAAGCCTCTGGTCTATCCTTCACAGTTCAAATGGATATCTTTGTCTATGTGTAGGAGGTAAGATACAGTGACTATCTGGTCAGGTGCATTAAAATCCTTGACTGCTGCTGAACAGAATACAACAGCAAATACAGCAAAATAACAACAAATACAGCAGCTGGTGAATAGGAACTCAACCTACAAACATCACAAGCGTTGGAATTCAAACCCAGTGGCTGCTATAACATGGAGGTTATGGGTAGATTGTGTGTCATCACAGTAAAATGCCAACTGACACAAAACTCTTTCACTGGTAACCATCACCTGATTTGCACACAGAGGCTGACCACAACTCTGAGTGGAGACTTTTAAGTCTCTGTTGATCCATAGCAACCACTTGTTGAAGCCTCACTGCTTGTTGCTAAGTGATAAGATGTATTGGACCAGAAAATCCTTCCATTGAAACCCCCACCCTTCACCCCCACTCCCAACACACACCACCACCCCCTCACCCCTTCCCCGCCCACCCTAACCTTGCCTTATCCCAACCCATAGACCATAGCCAAAACAACCCACATATTTGCCCTAACTTCATCTTGTTATTTAGAGCAACAAATTTTCATTTTCTATTTTGCCAAGTTCAGATTGTGCTACAACTTTTTACATTTTCTTCATGTATCCACAGGTTGAACTGTTCTTGAGTCTTACAGAAACTGTAGTTTCCCCAGACAGAATTAGTCTATGTCATGACTTCAGTCGTTCTTAGTTGTTAGGGTCAAAGCCCTAGTTTTACAACGATATTAGTTCCGGTAACATCGGGAGGAATGTGGCCATACACAATCTTCATAATGAAAAACTACATTAACTGCATTACACCACTGCATAGTTGGAGGGCTGTCGCCTTCCCCTTTGCATCTGTTCTCATTTCTCCTCCTGTTGATCCTGCTCCACTGCCCTCCCCCTACCCCTCCCCTTGCTGACCGATTAGCCAGCTTCTCTCTCATTTCCATGAGAAAAGCGGCAGTCAGTGAAAGGGTTAAGCCTGAGGACGAAACCCCAAAAAGCAGCCCTAATTTTCTGCCTGGCGGGGGAGTGGGCAAAGCGGGGAGAGAGAACAAAGACGCCCAGGGGAGGAGCGGAGACTCTGGCTTTACTATATGCACCTGCGGCCTGAAAAGCCACGGACAATGCGCCTCCGAAATGGCCAATTACGAACGGGCCATCCACTCGCTTTCTCCGTGAGAGTCGAGAGGAAGGAGAGAGAGTGAAAGGGAGGAGGAGGGGAAGAGGGAAAGTGAAATTTAAAACAGAGTAAAGATAAGAAAGTAAATAATCGAGTCTTAAATCATTGTGACCATCTAGACCACATAGACCATCACCCAAATCCACCCTCACTCTTGCATGTGCAAGACCTTTAGCTCCATCAGGACCCGACTCACTATATTGAGTGCATTGTGTGTGTGTGTGTGTGTGTGTGTGTGTGTGTGTGTGTGTGTGTAACAGGCCATCCTAACATACATGAGAGGGTCAAAAATATAGACACTTCTCAAGATGATGCACTCAAGTTTCATACCAGTTAATACTACAACTTCAATAATTACCATGTAGTTTAACGAATATCTCTTTGGCCATGTCAAACCAAAACTGAACATTATTATCTTTGCAAAGGCAGTGTGTGTGTGTGTAACACACTTTATCCTGTTTGACCCTCCTCTTCATGTCATGGCCATTTAACTGCATAATAAAAACTACCAGGAAACTTGCATTACAAATGTTATTATTACATGACAGTGTTAATGTCTTCAACACGTTTAAGGACTGGTTTTCATATTAAATACAATGGAGTGAAAGGTCACATAGACCATCATCAAAACTGCTGTGCTTTTCTAAACAAGCACCGATGTGTCATCTGAAATAATTCACAATATACTATATAATAAGCACACCACAGAAAATTAACGAGAATGAAAAAAAAGGAGTTGTACTTTTTATTAATTTGTCATGAACACCATAATAAAACATTTTTAATCAAAAAAGAATCAAGACTCTTAGTATAAGAGCCAAAACATGTGTACACTATTTACATGGAAGCTACACACAGTATCTCTAGTAAATGGCAGCATTTTCATAGTTCATTCTAAAGTCAGTAAAAAGTTAATTTTTCAGTTGTAAACATTCATGTGTTACTGATATATCTGTCTCCTGTGCAGGTTGAGTTAGTGATGATTCACACTGCAGAGCTGTAATGTGACATTCAACAGTGAGAGTCTGTAGACTGACAGTAAGATTTCTTCAGGTCCATAGCAGCACTAGTAAGCAGACAAATAACAGGACTGTCAGTCTGAAAGGAGCAGGATTAAAAACACTGTTTATTATCATATACAATAATAGGATGGAGATTTAGTGAGAAACATTTTCTTTACTGGTGATAAACAGCTGACAGGGGAATAAAAGCTTCCCATCAGCCCAGTAGTCTGTGGAACACATAACTCAAGTTTTAATCTGCTATTTGGAATAAAACAAATGAAATGCAGCATTTGATATCAAATTCCACTCACTTGATGTGAAGCTTGAAGACAAAACAGCTCCTGCCTATAGCAAAGTGACAATGTACACAGAGCAACAACTCAGGACACTGCTCAAAATTTATATCAAAAACAGTAAAAACTAAAACTAATCATAGCAAAAGTCATACAGGCAGCAACAGCAGACTCACAGCCTGGTTTCCTCCTGTCTGGTCTCAAAACTGATGCAGGCCGGTTCTCCAGTCCAACACTGCAGCTTGTGCAGGCCTCTGTGTGCCATGTGTCTCCCTGTGGAGGCAGTGTTGATTGTCCAACAGGTGTCTTCCAGCAGAATTTCATCAGATAAAATACAAACATACAAGAGCACTAAGCCAAAGCAAAGGCACAAGAGAGTTCATTTTGAAGCATTTGTGTTATTCAGGTTGTGCATTTCCTCCCATTTCCCCACCGACACAGCAGCTGTTCTCTAGCTGTGCAGGACTGCAGAGTCCCCCCTTGCACTGACTTTGTATGGCGGAATAGTGCTGCGTGCCAATCATCACGAATCAATCAGCAGTGTTTTGGATGGTATAAAGGAATCTTTTGACATTAGAGGTTTACCAAAAATATAAAACAGTATAAAAAGTAACATGCTGTAATATGTACACAGTGAGCAGGTCTGTCTTTACTGCATGAGACATCTGCTTGGAGGTGGTTGGCTGTGTGTGTGTGTGTGTGTGTGTGTGTGTGTCTTTCATTTGGGCTGATGTGGAACTAAAGAGGTAGAAAACAGCTTTTCAGTAGTGGTCATATGTATGCACATGCATGTGGAGGTGTAAGACTAATGAATGCTAGAAAAACATCTCTTTGCTTTGCCCATCTAACCCCTCACCCCACTCCAAAACTCCATCTCCAATCCAGCCAGGTGCATCATCAACATCCTAGATGTGTGTAAGTGGAACAGTTCCAGTGAGGTAGTGCTGCTGGACACTGCTGTAGCCCCTCTGTGTTGTTGTAGGGTCGCTGGTATCCCCTCCTGGTCCAGGAATGTACATGCTGATCATGTCCCTGAGATCACCCTGCAAAGGCCCTCTGTGATGGTTTTGTGCGGGCGGTGAGTGGGACACTGGTTCTGGTTTCACCATGGACATGGTGACAGGGCTTGGCTGCTGAGGGCTGCTGCTGTAGGACATGGGGCTGTACAGAGGTGACAGGGCAGATTAGAAGTCAAATCCACAGATATAAAACACTACCTCTGACAGACAAATTCTGACAAACACATTACACATTAGAGTGTTGCGACGTTAGCAGAGTTTATTTTACTGCTTAATCTCATCCAGGTGTTTTTCAATAATCCAAAAACTAGGAAACTGTTATGGAAGAAATGATCCGTAAACTACACCATTCTCTCCAGATTTTTAAATGAGCACATTTAATTTCCAGCTCATGTGCCGAGTATGAGAACAGATGGAAATGTAGCAAAAATATTTAGGAGATCACTGTCTCCAATTAGCAGCATTAAAGCTAATGAACTGGAAATTTGGCTCATTCATCTCTACTTGCATTCTTACATCTTCTGTTAAATTGTTTAGAGAGCAGGACATATATACTGTTCCAATATTCACTTAAACCTTTGCGCAATTGAAGAATTTTCATACTCTCCCTTGACTAAATTGGAACTGGATTTGATGTCATTTGATCTAATGAACAACACTGACCATAGATATGTAATACAGGAATGGATCTCAAGTGAATATATAATATATTAAATGTGATCATTTCTCACATTGATGGAGGAATATTAATCTTAATATTAATCTTTAATTCATAAATGAGACCTGTGTGCCCAGACAGATCTTGGCTCAGGTAGGATCAGACTCAGCAGATATTCAGCCTGAATGAAACTCACTTAAAGGAACAGTAATGCCAACATATGTTGGTCACCGTCATGTCAGTGGACACCATCAAGTTTGAACTGATCATTGCCACTATCTTCGTTAAATACATGAAGTTGCGTGACCTGTGCTGCTGCTCCCCTACAACTACAGCTCAGACTAACAGATAAATCTACCAGTTACAGTTAAATCTAGAGAGCATCATACTTATATCATCAGGCCTCTGAGCAGAGACAATAATGTTGTTTAAGTGTGTCGATCAGGTTGTTTTTAATATCTGATTAACTAAAAAGATTATATTAAACCCTAATTTAAATTTAATTTTCCCTTTTCCATCCATGTACATCAATAAGTTGACTGCAGTCAGTCAACCTGGAGATGATTTAGTCATCCACCTTCACAACATTAGTACAAGAGCTGAGTGTTTGTAATTTACAGGGGAAAGGTTGGTTGGGGGTATGACTGGATGCAATAATAGAAGGAGCATGGAACTGTGGGTAGGGGACCACACACAGAGTGGTCCATTGCCATCAAGTCATCCTGATCAACATTCCAAGCAGGACCCACCCTGAGCACAGCACCACATGCATAACAAGCAGGCAGCAGACTGAAGCCTGTTGTTCCATCACACTGACTCAGTTTGAACAAACTTCACTGACATATATTGAGTCTGACCTTAGGTGACCTCTGTACCTGAACAGAACAGGGTTTTAGACCAGTTGTCTTCAGTCTGTTTCTTCTGGTCTGGCTCACATTGTAAAAAATATTCACAGATTAATCTTTTACTCTCATCTCCATGTTAAAGTTCCCCGTGTAAGAAACACGATAACTGGATGAGGTGGACTCAGAAATATCTGTATCTGGACTGTGGATTGCACTTCTCTCCCTCTTCATTACGCTCGATGCTTCAGTCAGTCAAGTGACTTTAAACTTAATACTAGAATTTATTACACTGACTGAAACCAGGGTACTGGTCTCAAACACTCTGAGGAGACCCTGACCTTGGTCAGATCATGCTCACCTGTATGAATTGGTTCCGTTCATGTACGTCTGCGCTGCTGTCATTGTGGGAGGGTACTGCAGCGCGGACAGATCATAACGATGGAGCTGTTGCGTGTAGCCCAGCGCCTCGCCCTGCATGCTCGCGTACCCCCCAGTGGGGCCCCAGCCGTAGCTGTCCATCCTCGGACTACCGCCCTGACCCTGCGCAGCTGCTGCTAACAGATTCCCAGCGGACAGTGGGTACTTCCCCACCTGAGCGTCTTTCTTCAACAGAGGCTTGGTCTTGCGGCGCGGCTTATACTTGTAGTCGGGGTACTCCTTCATGTGGACCGCCCGCAGTCGTTTGGCCTCGTCGATGAAAGGCCGCTTTTCGGTGTCAGTTAGAAGTTTCCACTCTGCTCCCAGGCGCTTACTGATCTCAGAGTTGTGCATTTTGGGGTTTTCCTGGGCCATCTTGCGCCTCTGTCCTCTGGACCAGACCATGAATGCGTTCATGGGCCGCTTGACTTTGTCCATGGGGTCGCCTCCGGGTGAACATGTCGTCTTTGAACTCGGGTGAGAGTTGCCGTTGCTGCCCAAGTTTCCAGTCATGTTCCCGGTCACTGGTGACAGTCCCTGGGAGGTCTGATGAGAAGGGGGCTGGCCGGTCGGCTTCAGCTCGTGGTCCATCATGCTGTACATGTTGAGCAGATGTGTTGGAGTTTAGATGATTTACAGCGGGGGCGCACGGCAACCGTCTGGGGACTAGAAACCCGGGTTGCCTGCGAGTTTAACGAGAGCGCCGGGTGATCCAAATTAACTAATTACTCCCACCACAGCCGAAGGCAGCACGCAGCGGCCCGGAGTCCTACTCCGCGTGAGAGAAACGCGCGGCAAAAGCAGTCATTACTGTGACAAAGGGACAGGATGAGACAGCTCTGACTTCTCGGGATTCTCAGAACTCAGGACTAAACTCAGCCGTCTGCTTACTCTCAAACTTCCCCTGCTCCCGAACGCTCAGCTGCTCTGGACCAATGGGAAAGCTTCTGTCTGTGCGCGTGCATTTGCAATTGAAAGCCTCAAACGGTGCGAAAGACCCTTGTTACGGACGAAGGCGGAGAGAGGAGGCGAGCTTCTGAATAACAACTGCTCCTTTCGGAGTTTTAGTTTGTGAGTAGGTCCTGTAGTGTCCATGACACCTGTAAAACACCTGATCCACAGTCTGCTCACAGACCAGGAGACTGCCATGGTCACTGTGGTGGTGCCTGTTTACTCTGCATCCAACCTCGTTTGGTGCAAACGAAACGAGGTTGGATGCAGACATGTGTCAGACATGTTATCACTGAAAAATGGCTATTAAAGGAATGTGGAAATATACAACAGCTGAATAATAACAATTCCCCAGCCACTTAAGCTCTGACTGACTGTCATTTTAAGTTTTTCAATCACTGCTCATCCTGAAAACCCCTGAAACACTGAGTGTGTGCTTCCTCAGCTCATGAACACACACTAAGTTTCAAGTAGATCAGACATGATTTTCCTTTTCTGTTGGATATAAACTAGTTAAATTTAAACTATAGTTTAAAGGGAGGAAGCTAATTAAGTGCATTTCCAGTTTTAGAGCAACTTTTGCTTTATATGATCTCAGAGACAAACAATTTAGGTTCAAGGTATCTTAATTATCCTCACATGGCAATTTGTGTCGCAGCCAGCAGAAAGAACATGCAGTCACCAAGAGTATACATAAATAATTAAGTACAACATAAAACAAATTCAATTGTCATAGTTGAACATACAACACAAAAACCTTTAAACCTAGGAGCCATAAGAACATAATAACAACACTGAAAAACACTCAGTGCTTTACTGCTTTAATCAGCATGCTAAAGTATTCTGGCCTTGACACATTGGTGCATAAAACAAATAAAAGAGGTGAGAGGACACAGCCCTGTGGTGAACCAGTGGAGGAGCATCAGAGCATCTGATAAAATGTCATTGAACCTGACCCGATCTGACAGTTAAAAAAAATCTATTAGCCAAAATATAAGACCAGAATTAATGATGTATGTTTTTTTTTTTTTTTTTCAGCTAAAATAACGAAGGAGCAGCTTTGGAACAACTCTGTGACTGTTCTTGAATGGCCCAGCCAGACTTAAACCCATCTCTGGAGAGACCTGAAAATGGCTGTATACCATCCAACCTGACAGAACTGGAGAGGATCTGCAAGGAGGAATGGCAGAGCATCTCAAACCCAGGTGTGAAAAACTTGTTGCATCATTCCCAAGAAGACTCATGGCTGTATTAGCTCAAAAGGGAGCAAAAGCAATGAGCAAAGGCTCTGAAAACTTGTGACAATGTAATATTTCTGTTTTTGTTCTTTAATAAATGTGCAATTCTGTGTTTTTCTGTCTATGGGGTGTTGTGTGTACATTAATGAGGGGAAAAAAATGAACTTTTGATAATTTTAGCAAATGGCTGCAGTATAACAATCAATGAAAAATATAAGGGGTGGGTATTCTAATAAGAGTATCAATTATTAATTCAAATTCACACAAACCGAATACCCATCAGGAGCAATGTGGGGTTCAGTGCCTTGCTTAAAGACACTTTAGCAAGGGATCAAACCATCAACCTACTCGACGACCTGCTTTAGCCGATCGATAGTTTACATTTCAGTATCAAATTAATCAACAAGAGGTAATGGGTCTGAGACAGCCAAAGTGTGCACTTTGTGGAGATTAGTACAGAACCAAGGTCTGGAAGGAATTCCACGGATCAAGACTGGACACAAGCCCAGTTTCAAGTTTTACAGTGTATTACATTTACATTCCCTTCTGAGCTGGATGTGGGACAATCAAGACCAAGTAATTTTTTTCACTATCATCACACTGGTCACCAGGCAGGTGTGTCTATGTATGTGTGTTTCTCAGTCAGTTGGACATTATGCAGATTGTGTGTTCCTGCTGCAGGTGTGTGTTTGTCACCATGTGTTTGTGACTAATTGGGATTTGTGAGGCTCCAGTCTCCCATTTCCATCTCCATGCCAACATCATGTGGAATCCCCCCCTCCCCCTGAGACACACACACACACACACACACACACACACACACACACACACACACACACACACACCACCTCCTTTTCCTCCTACCTCCTCTCTGCTTCCCTGGCTCTACTCTTTCAAAAACAACTTACCCAGACTCACAGCCATTCTGTTATTCCTCATACAGAGTGGAGATGGAGGTTTTCAGCTTGTACACTTGTGTATACGTTGCAAATATATGTATCTCATCAGATACATGGAGCCAGAGTCGCGGCTGGTTGGGTGTGGACACATGTTATTCTTTTTTCTTAAACCTGAGACACGCTAAATACACCTACGGTTGCCTTCAGAAAAATCAGTAGATGTCAGATTTCACATTTCTGGTTTATATGTGTCATTATAACAACTTTTTGAGAGCAACATGAATTACAGTCTGTCAGTGAATAGTGCCTAAAGTAAGTGTTCAGTATAGTCAAACTACATGCATAGCATTTCTAATACTGTACTTCTCCATCTGTTTTATTTGCCATAGTTTTCAACAGGTGAAAGAGCAAGTGCAGTGACAAGTTCAGGTCAGCATCCTGTCAGTTAAGGCTCCTAGTTCACTTGGTTCAGGTGAAAGTGATAATTATTAATCAAAATAATCAAAATAATTGAGCAGTACAACCAGTGCTGTTATAATTAAGAAGTTTATCTGGGATGTGTTCTTGTGAATGTGGCAAATTTGCTTTGATTTCAAATAAGTGTTGTGACCGTCTGTTCCTGAGTTACCTTTGAGTTACCTTTTTTGAATTACCTTAAAAATGTCTGAAGTCCTTATGGTCAATATGTGTTCAGTTCATCACAAACAGGAAGAAAAATACAGAAAGAGGAACATTGTCCACCAGGAGAAGTTGTCCACACTGGAGTGGGACATGTAAGGGTTGAGCCTCCATCTGAATGAATGAATGAATGAATGAATGAATGAATGTGTTGTAGTGGTGAATGTTTAAAGGATTTGATTAAAATATCTGGTGACAGTAATGCTGGGAGGAAAATGCCATATAATGATGATGAGTACAGAAGTAACAGAATTGTTTAGTATGGTCTCGGGGTGCTCACTTGGAGTCGGCAGTTACATCTCCAAGAAACTTGGAGAACATCCTGTAAGTTTTAACTCCAGATTTGTTTTGGCTTCAGTCTAACAGCTCTGATAAACTGTGAATTGTTACTATTGTAGTGCTGATGAACAAGATTGAGCATAAAGCAGACTGCAGACCAAAACAGAACTAAAAAGACATTAAACATTGGTCACAAACAAAGTGAGTGTGCTGGACATATGAGGAGACATCTAATGTATTACATCAGCTTTACAAACTGTGACCGGCCCGTGGATGAAAATCTGTCTGTCTGCTCCAGTGGATAAAAACTATATTTTCAATCTAATAAAATCTACTGCTGATTCAAATGTGGACTACGGTAAGCAAGATGTTAGATCATCAAGTCATTTGACTTCTATTAGAATTAGAACTTTGACTATGAAGTGTCATTATAGCTGTTCATACACAACCCCCACAAATAATGAGGATTCAAGGCAGTGATGTTAAAATAGCTTGATGGAGAGATGGGAACATGTGAATCAACAGAGATGGAGTGGATGAAATAAGAAGAAATGAGGAGGGCAGTAGAGAGGGTACAGGGTATAGATTATTAGGTGAGAAAGAAGCAGTGAAGACAGGCAAATGAAAACCACAAAATGAAGGAATAAAGGGGGACTGAGATGGAGATGGAATACATGGGAGGAAGAGGAGGAGGGATGAAAGGATGAAGGGATGATGATAAAGGGGTGGGGTGTTAGGGTTTGGTGCAGGAGGGTGGTTTTGGGTGACAGGCCCCATTGAATAGACCTCTATTCTTCCTTCTGTTGGCTTCTCTTCTCATGCAAAAGAGGGCTGTTCAGCCTCCCAGCCATCCGTCACACAACAGAAGACCATGGCAGGCCCTTTACGAGCCTCACATTCGCATAATCCCCATCCCCCTCTGCCCCACCATCTCTCAACCCCACTATCCAACACCCAATGGGGGGTGGAGTGGATAACAGGGGTATGTATGTGTGTTGGGCAGTTGGGGGATGGGCACAGGGTATCTTCACCACAAAAAGTGCTTTTGGAAGACAGGCCACCTAGGCTGAGAGAAGGACAATAAACCCCAGAGACATAACATGTTTTCAGGCTGATGGACATCATATTGGGACACTGGAGAGATTAGGAGGGGTTAACCTGCCTGGGATGTGGCTTGTGTGTATGAGGGCGTGGGGATTTTAGGCCCTACATCATATTTGTGCAATACAATACAGGTAAGGATGCTGCACATATGATGCAATGCACTGAACTGAATTGAATGCCTTTATTGTCATTGAACTTAAAAATACAGCAACTCCACTGTTGTGCATACAGTAAATATAATAAGTAGGGCTGTCAGTGTTAACGCATTAATTGTTGCAATTAATAGGACAGCGATTTAAGCAATAAAATGAATGCAATAAAATGAATGCAATAAAAACGCATTTGACGCAAGTTTGTTTACTTCGGTATGCTCTGACTTCTGACACAAAAGCCAGCAATCATCCGCACGAAACTGTCACTAGCCTGCAGTCACTCAGAGGGGAAAAACTGAGAGACGTTAGCTGAAGATGTTGAGAGGTGAAGGATTGTTGGACGGTGACTGCTGGCCTATTAGCATAGTAGTGTAGGATGGTTGTGCTGACTGAGGTGATTTGAATTGCTTCAGGTAGCGTTTCCCATACATTGACGAGACTGTGGCACCCCGCCATAGTCTCAAAATTGGGCCAGTGAAAATTGTCCTCCATGCATTACGGCACTTGGTAGCTGTAATGCAATGCACTGGAGCACATGTTAAACACCGCTCCTTGATGGTGCGCACTCACCCCCACCCCACCCCAAATTATTAATCGCAATTAATCTAGATTAACAAATTTCACACCCAAATAAAGAAAAGAAAAAAGACATAAAAATATACATAAATAAAACAACAACAGTAAACAAGAAATAAGAAACAAAGTACAAATATTTATGTGCAAAAAGTCAGTGGCAGTGATTGATTATATTTGTTTCATTATATTTGTTTTTTATGACATTTTTGCATTTAGGAAGAAGCTATTTTTGAATCTGGTGGTACTGATTTATTGTCTTTGATGGTGTTTTTGGCTTTGAGAGTGTGCAGCTGAGTGTGATGTCTGACAGGGAGGGGGCAACCAATGATTTTTTCTGCAGTCCCATTCTCTGAATTCTCTGAAGAACCTCTTTGTCTGCAGCAGAACGTACAGCAAACCACACAGAAATACAGTTGAAAAGGATGCTCTCAATGGTGGATCTGTAGGAGGACACCAGCAGCCCCTGGTTCAGGTTGTCCTCTATGTTTTAAGTAACTTCCATGTGTCTATACTCTGATCAAGTTTCATACTCCCAGACTGATCTTTGCCTCAGCACTTTTTTATTACAGGTCTACAGAGAGCACTTTCACTTTAACATTTTAACAACACAGAAAAAGATTGATAATTGAAACACAGAGATGTGGGTTCACAGCAAGAAACACCACTGCAGCCACTGCAACCACTGCAACCAATCAGTGCTATCTGCAGGAGGGTGGTTTGGCTTTTGCTAGGCTAGCTAGCTTTCATTCATTCAATTGTTGACACTTACCATATGAACTGCAACAATTTCCTCTTCTCATCAGAAGAAAAACAGTAAAAAGACAATTGTAGTCTTTTTTGGATCAGCACTGCAGTTTGCTAAAAAGTCAAGAGCTGACCCAGCGAACGCTTGGACGGTGTGGACCCAGAAACCATATCATCTGAGGGTTTCTACATCACAACTTAACAAATGAATTGAGTCTCTGTAAACAATTATAATTTTTCTAGTCCTGCTAAATATGAATAGTGCTAGATAACTTAGAAAAATAGAAAATAGAATAGATAACTAGATAGATTAAAATAGATAACTTTTGCTATGATTTGTGCTCTGATAATAAAGCTGACTTGGTTTGACTTCTGTTTAATCATGGATAAAAGTCTTGAGTTTAATAACCATCCAAAACTTGGCTGTTGCATATTTAGTTTGCCATCCTTGTTTATGTCCAAAGATCTCCTGTACTCACCTCAACTTTGTAAATTTTGTTTTTTATGAATGCTAACCCTATCCTTGGACATACCATCTGGCAGTTGAAAAATTAAAACCTTTTTAACTTTGCCTCACAATTTTGTTGACTTGCTTTAAACCCATGCGGACCAAGAAGTAGATATTACGTCGTGCCTAACAAGTGGATAGTTCTTACTGCAGAGATCTGGATTCAGTTGTCACCTTGGACTTTCACTGCATGTCACCACCTTCTCTGTCCACTATCATGGCAACAGGTTTCTATAGCTGACAGCATTCACACATTTAGCAGTTGAATAAGCATTTCAAATCAACTTAGTCAGCTCAGTGGAGTGAACAATGTCTCCCTCTAGTGGAGTCAAAGTGTTTTTCCCCAGTAATATATGTCTCAGATGAGGAACAGCCAAAAGTGCTCCAGCATTACAATCAAGTGCTTCAGTGAGTTAAACCCTGTAACAATATGATCTACTGATACAGCTGAGCTTAAATGCTGAACAAATATGGAGCCTTTGCTTAGTTTCCACAAAGTTTTACCCTATCATTTCCAACGAACAGTCTGTAAAATCATGTTTATAAACTGAGAACTTGTTGATAGGATCTACCAGATGTAGGAAACACTTTTCTGAGGATCAAGGCCACGTTGACTTGATTGCATTGCATCATTTCGCAGATTCTAGGGATGGGTGGTAGTGTGCCGATGTTTCGGATTGTGTGTCCAGAAATGCTTCCAAAACATGCCTATATATACCGTATTGACCTGAATATAAGACGACCCCTCTTTCTCAAGACCCATTTTCGGAAAAATAAGTAAGTGAGCACATGACCTGAAGATTGTTTATTTTGTTTTACTTTTATCATTATTTGTTGGGGGTTTTGCATTTAATGATAGAGACAGTGTAGAAAGACAGGAATGGAGAACACACACGGAAACTAGTCTAGATGGGATTCGAACTTGGAAACAGCTGCGCAGGTGGCCCCTAGGGTCTGTATCTAACATGTGCACGCAAGCATTAGCATTAGTGTTATAGTAATGCATGAAGGACAGTTATTACTAACCCAGTTTAGAAACTATGGCTGAGCGCCACAGTCTGGTCAATGTCTGAGAAACACTGTCCTCCTCTGCTTTGGTAACTTGCTCAATGTTTGAGTCACGGTGGCATCTCTTCAGGTCACTGGTGTGTGTGAGTGAGAAGAAGCTCTGACACCACCTGTTGTTTTTTTTTTCTTCTTATATCTGGGTCAATATAGTATATGATATATATATATATATATATATATATATATATATATATATATATACATATATACCAGAATGGAACGCTGACACTTCATGGGTTGGCGATTTTGTTGGTTTGTGTGTGACATAGAGGTGCATTTTGTCATACTGCTGCTTGTTTTGATGAAGCCTATGAGCGAGAAAGTTTCCCCGCAATGTAGGAATCTGATCTCTCCCAATAAGTCAAGTACACTTTCAGTAACATTATTAAATATGTTTTATGTTTGTCAGAACCAAACAATCCCAGGACCGAGGACCCCCATCAGTACAGGAAGAAGCTTACACAAACTTGCTGTGGAGTTTTTGTGCACTCCTGCAAGAGTTTTGTCCAAAGCAGAAGTCGTTTCTAAGGTGGAATTGTCTGGACCCCAGAATAGTGGAACATATTTTGTTTCTAGATAAAAAAATCAATAAACTCCTTAATTTGCTCAAGCACATGCACTGGCCCTTACCTTGTTAAAACACTGCAACAGTTCGAAGACAATTGTACCAGTCATTATGAAATTCTTTTAAAACATTTGGAAAGTAATATTAGATTACATACTTACTTGGCAGTCTTTCTAATGGTTGCACTGCTGGAGGACAGTCTGGAGTGCATTACAAATTAAGAAAATTACCTATATCTGCCTGTTAAAAGTCTTTGACCAGCAGGGGGGTTTGTGTGCATATGAGGCTTTGATAAATGAACCTTTTTATGACCCATTTGGCTGGAAGGTTTCAAGGTTTCAAGAAGCTTCATCTCGTCATCAACGGCAGATTCATCAGATGCACATTCTCCTGTCAGTAACAAAATGGTTAACCGTGGCCATGACATTCAGACCAGGATTAGTATTAAGGTCCTGAACCAGAAAAACAATTCCATGGATGGAACTCTAACCCTACCGTCTGCTGTCCCTGCAGAAATTCAGATCCTCCTGACCAGTTCCTGTCCCATGTTAATGGGCCTGTGTCCACTGCAACCTTCAATTCTAGGCTCATAGGAACCTGAAATGGTCGCTGCTGTCACTCAGTTTTTGGTCGTCTGAGTTACTGGTCAGCAAATCTGAGCTCACATATGATTTGATTATTAGACAATTCTCATTCCTCAGCTGTGTCCTGGTCTATTTACCTGTTTTCACAGTGATATAGTCAGAGCATGTGGCTGAATAAATATCAACATGAAATTGAAGTTTTATTACATAAAGACAATAATCAGAAGAATCAATGTTCAGGTTAAATAAGAGACAGGTTGGTTTTTAACTGACCTCTTAGTACTTAATGCTGGTAGTGGAGCCTGCCGATTTGGTGGTCCAGAACTGCAGCATGTGTCTAATGGGGTACTTTCAATTAAGCCTCCAACAGATTTCACATTATTCAACAATGCAAAGGACAGTTTACGCTGTTAAAGGAGAAACCTTTATTTTTTTTTTTAAGACCATTAAAATAAATACTATACAGAATCCAATGTAGAAAACTTGATACACTGTTTCTGTCTCAAAAAGGTTAACAACTCCATAAAATCATTTAATAAAAAATAGCACTGACCATGCACCCCAAAACATGAGGGTTCTGCAAAACCAGACACCAAACTCAGAATGACAGGAATTTGAATGTGAGCGCTTATAACAAGCACAGGGAGGAGAGGGGGTTAAAACCTCCATATACTTAATTATCTGTAGTTTGGTCCTTTCATGTCACCCACCCCCTCCAAATATTTTGGCATGGTAGTTTGAGAAACTGATCACTACCTTCTCAACAATCCAATGTTCTGCTTCAAAATAAAACCAAAAGAATCAATGTCAAAGTTAGAGATGAAAATCAACCAGGCGGTCAGGTTGAAAGGGAGCGTCTAACAACTCACCGTCTTTGCCTCCCCACATGTGGCACCATCTTCAACTGAACATAACTGGTCAAATGACTGCACAGGTCAAGAAGCTCAAATCATAGTGATAAACAATGTCAAACACCAGAAGATCAATGTGGTAAACAACTCATTCATGATGGATTTTACTGTACAAGTCTTTTTTTATTGAATATGCCCTGTGTACTCTAGACCCCACCTCCCACCTCCACCCCTCAACTGTCAACATGATCATAGCTGCATGTTAAAGACTGTTTAAGTACACTGAGGATTGTTTGAATATTGATCTGGTCAAATGCATTTCAACGACCAGAGTCCAGAAAGAATAACTTTCAGCAGCACAGATGCAGATCACAACCACGTCTGACAAAAGCTTAAATCACCTGGTCACCATCTTTCCAGCTGAGCAAAACTATTGATCATGTCAAGCTTCTGCTCTTGGCTACATCAGATATAATGTAGTTAAAATGCTTTTGTTCTAAGTGGCTTTGTTCTGCACTTGTGGAGCCACTTAATTTTGCAAGACATCGATATGGAAAGGTTCAAATTAATGCTGTATGAAGAATTTTGGCGCTGATGCGGGGACTTTGAAACGCAGGGTCAGAAAGAAACAGCATTTTCCTCCCTTACAAAAAACAGAGGGTAGAGATTCAGATCATATAATAAACAAGGTTCGACTTCTAAGATATGTGGGGGTGCCGGTTGGGAGGGGGCGAAGGGCATGGGATTCCTTTAGATCAAATCGGCCACATTCATTGGCATCTCCTCGATGGTGGTGTTGTAGAATGTCTCAATGTCCCTTAGGGTTCGCTTGTCATCCTCAGTCACCATGTTGATGGCTACTCCCTTCCTACCAAAACGACCGCCACGGCCAATCCTGTCAAGGAGAAAACAGTCACTGACCATGCTGCTCAAGAAACTGACAGTTACCCATGACACATGTGACCTGAAAATGCAGTTTTGTGAGGTTCTGCTACCAGGTGCAAGATTGTTTTGGACATTCAAGAAGCTGCAACCAATCTGATGAGTCCTGTTTACCTGTGAATGTAGTTTTCTCTGTTGGTTGGCAGGTCGTAGTTGATGACTAGGGAGACCTGCTGGACATCAATACCTCTGGCCTGTGCAGGAACATCAGAATTAGTTACAGAGCAGACATGATCAAGTCTTTTTTTAAAAAAAAAACAAAAAAAAAAAAACCCACAACTAAATAAGAGGGTGTGTGATTTTTACCCCATTAAAGCAGCTGTGAATCAACCAGTATCCAAATACCATAGTGCTGAACAACTCGCAACTGTGTGAGCCATGTGTAGCTTTACTATTGATTTTAATGAACTTCTTATAACTGTAATCTGCCAATTAGTTGTGAATCAGGACTTAGACCCATTCACAGTGGAGGGCAGCTTGTTTCTGTACCAAGGAACTTTCAGTCCTTCACCAACAGTGCAGTTGGGAGGAGAGGGAACCTTGGATCCATGGGTGGCTCCATCCATGGTCAGCTATGTGCATCATCTTTTATCTACAGCATTTCCCAAGTAAACTTCCTCATGTAGTTCAGTGTAGATGGCTGCATGTGTACATACCAGAAGGTCAGTGGTAATAAGGACTCGACTGGAGCCAGAGCGGAACTCCCTCATGATCAAGTCTCTCTCTTTCTGGTCCATATCACCATGCTGGCAGACAAACCAGAGATAAGACCAGTGCAAATGTGAGTGAAACTACAATACAACAATTCACTGGTGTATCATAAACATTAACAGCAGCTTAGACACATTTTACAATTCTATGGTGTCTTGGACTGATTCAGAGCCCAGTTCATATAGAAATTGAATGTAGAGTTTTACCAAAGCAGACACTGTGAAGTCTCTGGCGTGCATTTTTTCAGTGAGCCAGTCAACTTTCCTTCTTGTATTGATGAAGATGACCGCTTGTGTGATGGTCAATGTCTCATACAGGTCACACAGCGTGTCCAGCTTCCACTCCTAGAAATAACAGGTCAGACAGTCCACAAAAACTGGTGTTAAGCAAAGCTTTAACTGTTCTACATAATGTGTCCCAACATAAACCTTTGGGTTAGTGTCAATTATTGGTCCCACTGTCATTTTGTATTGTGCAATTTTATTCACTACAAATACAGGACCCTGTCAAATACAGAATTCTCTGCATAATGCCAGTGAACAGGTAGCATTCACATGATGTTTACTCTACAAATCAAAATGTTGATTAAATGATGAATAAATATCTCTCCCTTGACAATGCGTCTTCACCTCTTTTTCCACATTGATGTAGAACTGGCGGATACCCTCAAGAGTCAGCTCCTCTTTCTTAACCAGGATCCGCACAGGTTCACGCATGAACTTCTTTGTGACCTCCAAAACATCAGCTGGCATGGTGGCTGACAGAAGGACAACCTGACAAAAATTAGTTCAGAAGTTAGTCCAGGATACACACTTTTTCATGTCCTCGCTTCAGTGTTTCACTGATGTTCTACTCTTACCTGTGTGCTGCTGGACAGTTTCTGGAAAATCTCATAGATCTGGTCCTTGAATCCTCGACTAAGCATCTCATCAGCCTCATCCAGCACAAACATTTTGATGTACTTAGAAGCTGGAACAAACCCCCAAAACAAAACATGTTAGCTTTATGTCATACTTTTGAAATTCCAGGATCCAATACTTTACAAAAAACAATATGTGCAATTTAGCCATAACACCTAGTCATCCACCTCTCTTCTTTTAACCCCATTCAATATTTTGCTGCATTTCTTTAGCCCATTCTCTATGCTGCCGGAACAACCCAGATCAAACTGTCTGAATAATCTGGACAGTTGAGCCAAATAAGCACAACATCCATTCTCTGACCCCAGTCAAGTATCTGCTACATTTAGTTTCTGTGTTTCCAGTGTGCATTTTTTGGTTTTGCTTTTGAAATGGTACTGACAGAGGGAAACAGCAATGAGGAATAGTAAAGGGACTGGTCTGGAGCGATTAGAAAATCCAGTTCAAGCAGCACATACTACTACAGTATAAACAGTCGCCACACTGGCATCCAGTCATTTTTCTTCTGTGTGATTGATAGATTTAACACTGCTGTTTACTCAATCTGTAAACCTGACAATGGCACATTAAGTTGTTCACAGTAAAGGGTGAAATGGACAAAAAGATAGTGTCTGAAACCAGTTCCAGCACTGACATGCAGTAAGGGTATAAAGCCTGCTGCAGTTTCCTGTGGTGTGAACCCATCACATCTTAAACCTGAACCGCTGTCTGATTATACCTGCTGATTCTTGCTAGTGCTGTATTCAGGAATGGTGATGTATGATCATGTCTCTGGTTCCCTGCTGTCTTGCAAACTCAGGCCAGCAAAACGCCAGCCAGAGCAACAACACAGCAAGGATTTACAGAGTCAGTTGACACGCATGAGTTTCATCATTATACAGCACTTCTGACATGAATGCTAACCTGGTGCTTGGTTGCAGTCAAACAACCCATTAAGGCAAAGGGAATCTGCAATAAACTTGGTTTCACTCTGGCAGGTTGTTTGAAAACTCATTCAGAATCTGTCAATTAACACATGACTTACACAGGTTTTTGCGGGTCAACATATCAAAGACACGACCTGGGGTTCCCACCACGATGTGAGGGGCTTCAGCCTGCAGCTTCTGGACTTCACTGCGAATGTTGGTCCCTCCAATACAGGCATAACAACTGGCTCCCATGTAGTCACCCAGGGCCAACACCACCTTCTGAATCTGAGGAGCAAGGTAAACAAAAACCACATCTTGATCTGTTTTATGCCAATGGGGAAAAAAAAAAAAAAAAAAAACAAAACACGGTAGATTTCAGATAGACACCAGACCATATACGATTCAAAGCCACACTGACATGCTGTCAGAATCAAAACACTTTATTGCTTTATTGTCATTGCACAAAAAAAGTAGAAGTTTTGCTGTGCATAGCCTGAAAATTAAAAAAAAAAAAAAAAAAAAAAAAAGTAAATGTTTCATGAGACTCATTTTCAGTGGATGTTTGATACTTGGCCTACCTGCTGGGCCAACTCCCGTGTAGGAGCCAGGACTAAAGCCTGGGTGCCTTTCAGCTCCACATCAATCTGCTGAAGAATGGAAATGGCAAAGGTGGCAGTCTTCCCAGTGCCTGACTGGGCCTGAGCAATCACATCATAACCTGATGAGAAAATAAAAACACAGCAACTAGTCACAAATTGTGCCCAGAGAGCACCAGAAAACCTGATATGGCGCCAATGTGTTACAGTCATCATTTTATTTAAATCAAACAGGTTTAGTGGCCAACAGTGTCTCGGACAGTTTAAACCTCTAAAATCTAAATTAGTTGTCGAGATGTGACCTACATCTGAGTAAAAATTAAGTCAAAATAAAACTAGATCACATGTCACGGTTTAAGTCCAATTTGATTTAGTCACTCACAAGGACCTACTAGCAGAGTCAAATTTCTCCAACTACCAAGGCAGCACAGTGTATTTTTGATTACCAGTGATATCTGGTAAAGTGGAAGACTGGAAGACTGAAATGCTCTGTGTCAGCATCTATGACTAGGACACAACATTTACTACTGTTAACAGATGAAGACATTTAACCATGACTTTAGCTGGGAGATCATATAGTTATGGTTGTGTAGTAAAGCTGCAACACAAGCATGCTGCTTTTTGGCACAAGTGTGAACAATATTTTCTACTAAAAGAACTCTTACTCACCCTTGATACAAGGAATAATGGCTCTCTGCTGGATTGCGGAAGGCTTCTCAAAACCATAGGCATAAATTCCCCTGAGAAGAGCCTCGCGCAGATTCATCTCATCAAAACTGTCCACGATCTGGTTCCAGTTGCTCTGCATCAAAATAAGAATAGTTGTGAAATTGTGACACTTATACAATTACTACTTTTGTAGCTACCAATGCATCAAGGATTCATATATCAAGTAAAAAAGTCTTTTGAAGGATATTCCTGTGCCTTATGGGCCATTTTTAACACAACTCACCTCAATGATCCCATCTGGCTCCATGCCTTCTGGGCCATTGTCTCTGCAGGTGACAAGAGAAGTTACTGGTATTGGTATTTCATGAGATGTACAGCAACAATTTAACACTTCATAAGGGAAAAGGACACAGGACCAATAACCCCCCCCCGCTATTTATTTTACAATGTAGTAGAGGAACACTCTCTCTAAATTAAAACAAATTAAAAGTGCACGTGAATTTGTTTTAAAATCAAATACTTAACGGTCAGACATTATCAAAGTTTTTTTCTATGAATATAAAGGTTGGATCTTAAGAAAATCTGATTCCATCCGTGTGCTTGAGGAGTGGGCGCCTTATTGGGAGTCCGCCATTTCTATAACATATATTCAAGATGGTCGTTGCGCCTCCACTCGAGGCTAAATGAGTCGGAAACGTGACAACGCGACTAATGACCGCAGACCAAGCAGCGATCACAGGTCAATTCTTAGACAACAAAATACAGTTAACCGGACAACATCGTGGCCTTAACGTGGCTCTAATATAAAGTTAAATAATAAAAGGTGTAGTTCGGTGCGGGCCCAGAGCTGCTACCGCGGACGCCAACGGGCCCCGTAACTCTTTCAGGCCTTAATCAGACAAAATCTAGTCAACAAAACCACCGATACCGCGCATCCATACAGATATACGTTTATTTAACGACGGGAGCAAAACGCTAACCCACAACGCAAAAGTAATCTGTTTCCGTGGCGCCGAGAGGCCTGCGGCTTTGTCTGTAGGTTAGCGCCACGGTCGGTTAGCGTGTTAGCTTCACCGCGACCATGTGCGCTCGTCGAACAAAAAAAAAAAAAACGATCATGTTCACATTTACAGCAGCGACTTCGGAGCGCCCCACCGCTGATAGAATGGCCCGGTCCCACGAGTCAACACATCGAAGTATTGTTTTAATTTCTGACTGAAGCCGACGGAGTCGTATGGACCCGGTTCTGCGCGGCCTACACCAGCCTCATTCACGTGCTACACCCGGCGCCAGCTGCCATTTCACTCGGTCCAGTCCAGGCCAGATCTAACGAATTCCATCGTCTCTACATCCCCTATCAAACTCGCTTAACACAATTTGCTGAGCGTTTTACAGAAAATGAGTATCAAATGATCGACCTGGACATCAGAGATAAATCGACGTTAAAAGTAAAGACTTGTGACGTTAGACTGAGGCTGTCGACAGGCCACACCGTTAAAGCCGCGCAGAAACGCCACGACGGTTCATTCAATATCCACATGTCGAATAGTCATCACTAACATTCACAAACTTATCGACGGTATCAACTAAATAACCGAATAGACCCATGTTCGCTTACAGTTATGTCCTGAAGACTACACACACGTCTCTTACCTATTATCATATTCAGCCGACATTATTCCAAAGAAAGAAACTGCGGCAGAAATGTCTTTTATACCGTGACAACACATAAAGAGGCTTTCTCATTGAAACTTATCACCGTCATTTAGCAGTAGTCCCGCCCATGCACACTTCTGATTGGCTTACTTGTATGCCATACGCTAGGTAGGCGGGTCGTAGTTTCTTCAGTATTGTGCGACTGTGTAACTGGTCGTGCCACAGGGGCGGTGTTTACACTGTTCAAGCGAACTGTTTAGAGAAGTAGCCAAGCTCCCCATTACCGGGCTGCCCAGGTATATGCTTTCAACATCACCCAGACTTTTTCAGCGGTTTGTCAGGCGGACAAAAGGCCCTGGGTATACTCTCCCCTTGTCGTGTCCTGGATATTATTTCCTCCGAGTCTTTCATGTATAGTATATCAGAAAATGGAAAATTCCAGCTGTGACAGAGTCCATGTCATGTGACCATAATGAATCACACTGTAGCCACGACTTTGGATACAGTCGTTTCTCACTCAGAATGGGGTTCGGTGCAAGTTTAAAAGGCAGAAGTAACGAGTTATAAAAAAAGGGAATAATCAAAGGGGCAACTCTGGTTGTATTTGTAAAAAAAAAAAATCTGACATGTAAAAGTTTACGCACATGCACACATCTGGGTCAGAGCATCACCAAAACTGCAGCTCTTGTGCTCCCAGACCGCAGTGGTTAGTATCTAAAGTGGTCCAAGGAAGGAGAAGTGATGAACAGGCGACAATTCCATGGCTCATTGGCCGAGGCTGATTGATGCATGTGGGGATTGAATGCTGGATTGTGTGGTCTGCTCCAACAGACAAGCCACTGTAGCTCAAATTGATGAAGAGGTTAATGCTGGTTCTGATTTTTTTTTAAAAGTGCTGGAATACCCAACGCAATGCAGTGCAGACCAGTCAGGGTCAAGGTGTCGACTGCTAAAAGCACCAACAGTGGGCACGTTGCATCAGAACTGGACCACAGAGCAATGGAGGAAGGTGGTCTGGTCTGATGAATCACATTTTTTTTTTTTTACATCGCATGAATGGCCTTACCTGGGGAACACATGGCACCAAGGATGCACTATGGGAAGAAGGCAAGCCGGCAGAGGCAGTGTGATGATTTGGGCAATGTTCTGCTGGGAAAACTTGGGTCCTGTTATCCATGTGGATATTAATTTGACATCCTACCATTTTTGTAAGCATTGTTGCAGACCTTGTACACCATTTGGTGGAAATTATATTTTTATATATATATATATATATATATATATATATATATATATATATATATCACATCCTGCTATTATATATATAGCAGGATGTGCCCTTCCACAAAGCAAAAATGGTTGAGGAATATTTGAGAAGCACAATGAGTCTCCAAATTCTCCACATCTCAGTCCAATCAAGCCTCTGCAGGATGTGCTAGACAAGCAAGTCTGATCCATGGAGGCCCCACCTCATAACTTACAGGACTTAAAGGATCTGCCACAGCATTTTTGGTGTTCTAGTGGGGTTTGGTCATGACTGATTTGCACATGGGCCAAATTTTGTGTGTGCGTGTGCGCGCACACACACACACACACACACACACACACACACACACACACACACACACACACACACACACAGTAATAAATAATATAATACATACATAATATAATGAGAACACTATTTTTCTATTTTTAAATGTTTTTTTTTTTTCAAGAGCAGTGGTATAAGTTTAAGGCATGATATGGAAGTTCTCCAAGGACTCAGTAGAACCTCAAGACTCCAACCTAGTTGCCTTTGCAGCACTGTCAATAAAATTCACCATCTTGTTTGCCACATATGTTTATTTTAGCAACCATAATGCATTGTAGAAGATATATAAAACTGTCAACTCTGTTGCATCAACTCCTGATTGAAAAAAAAGAGACAAAAACCAAAACACAGCTATCAAACAAATTTGTGTTTCATTATAAAAAGAAGAGGAGGATACTGGAAATCCGTTGTGGACATGCGTAATCTGTTGTGGTCCTTAACAAATGTCTCATTCTGTCAAAGAAATGCTAACCAGAGGAACTCTTTTGTACCTACACCAAAAATAACACATTACTCATCCTCCTTTTAAAATTTTGTTTAAAGTAATAGGCATAATCAAAACATTTATCGACAGAGATAAAACACAGAAAAGGATAAATGCAACGTAAAGCGTCCCCTTCTTTAGGCCAGTACATCATGTGAATGCTTTTAGATGGTGGGTGTAGGTCATCTTCCATGGCAAACCATGTGAACATGACCGATGACTATGAGGGGTGATGGAGGCAGAGTCAGTAGGTAGTGTGTTTAAGGGATGCAGTGTAAATTAGCTCTTCAATCTATGTTCCATTTTTAAATCCATCTACACACCTTGTAGGAAACTGTTGTACAAATATACATTTTAAACATCAGGCTGAACTGCAGCGGCAAGCGCGCTGAGTAGACAGAGAATCAACAATATAACAGCCGTTGTAGCATCAGGGAGGTTGTGTCCTTCATGGAATGGAACATGGCATGACGTATGGACTAGAGGCATGAAGGCAAATCCACTGCTACCATTTCACCACAAGCTTACATAGACTGGCACAAATCACTCTGCTCTAGGCTCATGCCACCTCTGCATTCATCATCTAGGCATCTTACCTTACAGCAGTAGTCACTTTGGACTGTGCTCCAGCCTTCATCTGTGTTCTACAGATAATGCCATCTTTTTTTATGCTCACCTTCAGACTAAACACAAATGGACTAACATAGGATTGAAGATCAGCACATCTTCAAAATGGAAGCTAGTCTTGGCCTCGGTCAACCACGAAGGAATAACCAGAACATGGACATTAAATCAGAGTTGTCAAAGTGTGGAGAGAAGGAGGCAAAGAGAGATGAAAAAGCAAAAAGAATGACTTCGCCTACAGTAGAAGTTATTTCTCTGGATACTGGCAGAGAAAAAAATAGTTTTTGAAACATTTGTCTTTTTCCAGTCAATCATTCGCTCCTCTTGTCCTCTTCTTGTTTAATCATTGTCCTCCATCTTGTTGAGGGTGAAGTGGGAACCAGTGGGGACAGTGGGCTGGAAACGGGGTGGTTGGTCACAGGATGAGTTTGCAGTGACATAGTTCTTTGTACATTTGCCTCCTCAGGCGGGGCATGTCTTGCTGGCCGAAGCTGAATGGCTGCCCTAGTGCCAGACACTTGCAGTACTGCAGGATAGTGTGTGTATGTGTGTTCGCAGGGGGTAAGAAGAGAAAAACATTACTTACAATAGATCCAGAACACATCTGCAACATACTAGACAACATGAGGCAGCAGGTAGGTGCTGTGGGACTAGATTCCGAAAAATTAGGTAGGCAGTCAGTGGTAACCATTTGTAACCACTAGCTACTAAAGTTGTCACAATACCATAATTTCAAACTCGATACCAATACCCAGGAAAATACTTGATACCCAATACCATTTTCGATACTATGAGTGAAAAAGTAACAAAATCAAAGACGCATATTATATTCATCTGTATTGTGTAATAAACAACAATACAAACATCAAAGACATCTTTATGGCTGGTCGATCTTTATCAGCTTCTATTTGTGACTTTAAAAAAAATGTAACATTTTGGTTTTACTGTACATTGTCCTTGGGTAATTTGAAAGGCAGTTCAAATAAAATGTATTATTATTATTATTATCGCATTTGACTTCACTGCGTGTAATGCCGCCTCTGCTCTATGCACATCGGCATGTGTTATATCCTCAGAAACATCAGAATATCAGCTAAAAGCTCATGTAAACTGTTTCTACAGCCATCAAACACAGCTAAAGCTACACACAATTAAAAGAGCAAGTAAACAAACTCCACAAAAAGATGCAAACTCAAACCCCGACCCCTCTGTCTCCACACAGCACAACAAGCAGTATTTTTCCCAACAGGTTGTCTAATATTCAGGGTCATCTTATATTCGGGTCATATGTTGTTCAGTTTTAAGTGGCTAATATTAACGTGTGCGGCCAGCCAGGTTAAGCTATTATTAAAAGTTTCATGTTAGCCGCTTACCTTCTATGTTAACGTTAGCAGTACTATTAGCCGCCACTCCTAATTTAAGTGGCTGGTCGGGAAGGTGCGTGTGCTGCTGCCGCACTCGCCAATGTTTGCTGTGTGTGCACACGGGATCAGTGAGTGGCAGGATAGTGCCGATTCCCAGCAGCGCTCTGTTAATATGGATACTGTTGCAAATGAGTATCAAGCTCGATAATAAATTTGACAACCCTACTAGCTGCAGTAGAAGAGCTAATTCATGTCACATGGCAGAAAAATGTTTAAGCTCACCATCTGCATGTTAGATAAAGCATAAGATACATACCTGTAGCACAAATGCCCCACAGTCACTGTCGTTGTTCTGACGACCCACATTCTGCAACATACAGTCAATAATACATCATCAATACACATGCAGCTGTCAACCTGTACATTTAAATGTCATCTATAACCAGTGCACGAGTAGATCAGCTACCTCCCACAGTGAACCTGAGCTCTCACCATTTTAAAAAAGCCTTTCCATCCGGTCAAAAAGTCTTGTTGGTCTTTTTTGATGGCCTCTGCTTGCAGATACTTAAAAATGTGCTGGAACAAAAAAAAAAAAAAAAAAAAAAAAAAAAAGAGTCAATGAAAAGACAAATGTCCCATCACTAAATTCCCCACAGATGATTTCCTGTATGAATGTGATAGAAAAAGGCCAATGTACTCTGGCACAGTGTGAATGTGATCTGTAGTGTAAAGGGCCTTGAGTGGAGTCAAATACTAGAAAGTGCTATATAAATGCAGGCAATTTACTTCTACCAACATGAAGAAACAAAGTGGAGGTACCTAAGCAATTTTAAGTGTTATTGACAATTGTCTGTATATTCAGTTTTTCCTTTTTAATGAATTTCTATTTCTAACATTTCTATAATTTCATATTTACAATGATCAACCTCAACAATTGAGAGGTGATCATCTCATTACAATACAATGTTGGGTTGGGAAAGTTTGAATCCTGTCATTCATCTGAAAGTTGATTAAACACAAACAACCTACTTAAACATTGTTTTAGACCAAACTCACTTCAATGTGCCCTGCATTACCATAGAAACTGCTATAATGGCTCAGAGAAATTTCAGGTTTCAGTATAAAACGTGAAACCTTTATCATATTGTTAAGATTACATAACGTGTTTACACTTTATGTAGTGTCATAGACTCTGTCCACATCTGATACTACACAGACAGACGCTAAAGAATACTATTCACATCCACTTGATGAGAGAAAACCTTACACGGTATGTCTTTAAAAAAAAGTTGAACATTACACACCAACAAAGGAACATTTAGTATATGACCTGGCTGGTGGTGCTTGTTAACTACACTCATCATTTGAGATAATTTAACACAATGCTGTGCTGTGTGTTGTGATATAGCAAGTAATACAAATTATTTTCTTATTTCAGTGATAGTGTCCTGGTGTAAGGGCTGAAAGTGGTTGTCCTACCTTTGGGCAGCGTCTGTTGAGGGTCCTCTGAGAGTCAAAGTAAGTGATTGCTCGACGAGGAATGTCAACACTGACCAGTGACCAGTGAACCTCTAGGTGGATCGGGATCAACAGGAGATCCTTCTGAAAGATGTCGACCTGATAGTAGTCAAGAGGACAGAACAGAATGGGATGTTGTCACACTGTCTCTTCAGGAACATTCTGCAGGAGGGAGCAGTCACTAATCACACAGATGCCATGGCGGTCACCTGGTAATAATAATAATAATACATTTTTTGTGCCTTTCAAAACACACAAGGACACTTTATAAAGGAAACAAAACAAAACAACAAAACACAAGTAAAGCTAGACAGAATGAAATGGAACAGTGCAATCACAGTGAGTATGCCATCTGGAACAGGTGAGTTTAGAGTGTGTCTAGTGTGCAGCAGGCAAGTGTCCACAGGTCAGTGCTGCATAGACAAATATGGTTTAACTTCCACATCAATACAAACAATTAGGTTTCAATCGTCCCTCTGTGAGTAAACCGATGGTTAAAGCTGCGTAATGTAGGACCAGGACCCTCCTTTGGTTATAGTGCTATATGCCATAGGCTGCTGTGAGGCCTTCCATGATACACTGAGCTGTCTCGTTTGTATCTCTTGTCAAATCTTGTGAATAGCTTGGTGACTAGCAAAATCCATAAGGAGGTCCTTATTGACACCAAATAAGGACCTCCTTATGGATACCAAATGAAAGTCAGATATTCTATATATGGGAAGGGGGGAGACTGTAATTTTGTTGTATGTGGAACATAGAATACGAATCAATGGCATATATATATATATATTGTATTTTCACCAAGCAAGTTCCAGGTGACGTTTAGGGGCCAGGAACTTTTTGGGAACGTTCTCTCACTCGGTCTTTGTAGCGTCCGTGTCTCCACTGAGGGTAAGACCCTGATCACTGATGGGACAGGGATGTGGGACGACTTTGCTGATTGTCCTCTCTGGGACCGCTCCATCGTGTTACTATTAATAAACTACATGCAGCATGTTTGTGTTTGTCTGTGTGTGTGTATGCGAGAGAAGGTGAGAGAATGGGACTGTCAATTTGTTTTACCATTGTGTTTTGCATTGGAAAAAAATCATTTAATTAATTTGGAGCAGTCAGTGTTGATTCTGTGGTGGCCCACTACACATAATAATAATTAAATGCAAAACCCTGTGATCATTTGCAAATTTTTGACCGTGTTGCCTTGTTTGCTTCTTCAATTCTATATTTATTGAAACACTTCTGCTGCTGGGCTTTAAGTGTTTGCACAAGCTGTGACTGACAGGCAGCTATTCTGCCCCCCCTAACCTGATTGGTGGAACAGCAAAGGGGGCGCAGGATATTTGCCTAATTATAGGGTTTAGATGGAGCTAGAAAATTTTAGAGTAGTTTTTCCTAAATAGCCTTTCCATTTCCTTTTCATGTACTACTTTCAGAATATGACTGCTCCAGCAAATAGGACTACAAAATGTTGCCAACTGCATCTTTAATGTGTAGCCTGAACAAATGAGATATATATATATATATATATATATGTGTGTGTGTGTGTGTGTGTGTGTCTATGTATACAGCCTATAAACTATAAGTTTCAATATCAAAACCATGAGGAATACTTCATTGGTCCCAGGGAGAAAATATCACTTCACAGTCCAATAAACATTCAAATCTAATTATAAATTATCGTTGGTGTTATCCACTAGTTTCTGTCTGCTGTTGTTTATTACAAAAAATAATAAACAATGCAGCACAAGGGCTGAGGGTGTTTGACTAAGTCTGTAATAAGTGCTGAAGTAATTCATAACGTTGCTCGATTCTACTACAGTTAGACTACCAAGATACTGCTAATTGTGTGGATGATTTATAAATAAAAGTGTAAATTATGGCCCATTTCTGACAGTGCTCTGATATCACAAGTGGCTAAACCCAAGTTTTCTTGTGGAGTTGGAAATTGGCAAATATGAACAGTGAGAGAGAGTATAGTCAGTGGTTGATGTTGGCATCAGGGGGAATGAAGGTCAATGTGCAGCTCTATCATTGTCCATCTGTCTTCTGTGTGGATGTGAATGGTAAATAATGTAAATAAAGAGTATTATGACTGAATGTCAAAAAGCTGTTTAGTGAATGGGGGGCACAGGCAATAGAGATGGGACAAAATGACTGCATTTTTAAATTAAAAGCTCATCTCATTTACCCTTAACTTAGAAAAATTACAACTTCTTGTTGCCTTGGCGCCATGCGAGTGGCAGCCAGTTTGACAGCAGCATCTCATTTTCTTACTTTTTTTCCACTTTTTACCTTAACTTTCCAACATTTTAACTAAAACCATTCTTCCTTTTTATTGGGACGGCTTTTTTATTACGTTTTTTTCGCCTTTCTTTTTTTTTGAGCAGGCGAGCCATTGCCCGATTGTTTCTCCAGTGATCAGCTGATGACACTGTGCTGCTCAAAGTCACGACCCAATAAGAGACCCCAGAGTCAAGTTGGAGGAGAAGGGGATGCAGAGTAGGAGTTAAGCGCCGTGAGAAGAATAGATGGTATGAACTATCAACATTGTCTGTAACTATGGGGAATGTACAATCTCTCCCCATACGATGAAGGCACTGACCAGCCTACAGAGCAGCATCATGTCTCACTGAGACCTGTCAGAGGACATGGGGGTTAACAAGACCGGCAAGAGGAAGGACATGGGGATCGCTATGTTCATTAAGGAAAGATGGAGAAAGCCAGCTTCACACTGTCGGGCCAATGCTAACTGGTGCCATGTTGGGGCTGTCTCTGTCCAGCCCCAGATTTCTGGCACAACCAAAACGTTGGGCCAAATGGGGCCATAGACGGTGCGTCAACATTAAGATGAAGTCAAACCCATTGCTGTAGGTGTCGAGACAGCAAGTAGAGGCAGTACTGCTGAAGATGGCAGTACAGAAATGTATTTACGATTTTAGCTGCTACAGAGAACAATGGACCGTCAGTACTGGTCTCACAATAATGTTCGTGCTCTGCTCTTGGAACAAGGAGGTCATGAAACACATCGTGGCAGAGCTTTCCAAGGTAGGCATGGAGGCCAGAGAACTGACCTCCAAGTCCGAGTAAGAAACCGTGGGTGCAGTATATGCTATGCTAGCGGCAGTCAGCAAGCTAACTCTTTACAGCAAACCTATGTAAATCTGCTACAACTAGAATTAAAAACAGTGACAGAATTGACTGTTTACTTGCCGCTAGTCATTTCTTTTTGAGTGCTTGAACCTCCCGTCCTGTTTGAAAATGGGGGTGTTGGTGACGTTTTCACAAACGGGGCCTGGTTGAAGGGTAATCCGGAGAGGCTAGTGGCCTGACTATCTGAACACAAAAGTATTGGGGCTATGCCTGGGACACTAGCACCTAGGTGGCCCCCAAATGGCTGTGGCCCAGCCTGGCCTGACAGTGTGAAGCCGGCTACTGTTACTGAGCAGTGCTGCTCACAGAACATTTAGCTGCTTGCTGTTAGTGTTTGGACGTACTACATCCAGAGGAATTCTCACAAGTCATCACGATAATTCGGTGTCAGCCAACGCTACAGCTACATGTGAACTCTGTTGCATCCCAGCTGCAAACATCGCACCCACAAGCTTTCCTCCTCATCTCTGGATCATGTCTTGCACCTTTTCTTTTTTATATAAACTATTTATTTATTTTTCTGTTAACATTTTTTTTTCCTGTTAATCTATTTTCATAATTTTTTAGGCTGCATTTTCATATTCTATTCTATTCACTGAAAAAACAGACAGATTTCTGCTTCTACTTACATTTTTTGTCCACCGTTTGACTCCGTCATAGCCCTTTGTCCTTAGCTTATCATAAAAAAAGCTGTTGAAAAAATGAACCTGAGGAAGAGAAAGGACAAAAATAGGATTTACAAGGACAGAAAACTGCTGGCCACCCTCATCATCACTGTCTGACAGTGAGCATTTCAAAAAGGATAATAAAAATAAATTACAGATTAAAGATTAAAGACTTTTTGACTTTTGTGACCAAACTTCATGTCCATTCACCTCATGACACATTTTAACCCACTGTCAGGTTTAGTCAAATGGCACATTTGTTGAAAAAAATTTAATAAATGTAGACCCTGAAGTAGAACCTTACAACACCACAAAACTGCATGCAACTCTGTTATCTATATAAAAAGGAGGGTTAACAAACACTGATACAGTCTGAACTCGAGCTTAACTGAACCTATATATATGTATGTATATATATGGGTCAGTGTATTTTTCCTAATTATGCCTAATAGCCTGATATTCATTTATTCCGCAATAGGCATATCCAATGTAACCTACAATTTCGTTTTCCACAGTCTATTTAATATCCATGTGTGAATTTGTTCATAATGTGACTTTTTTTTAATGAATTTGTTGTTTAGAATAACCCTCATGTGTTATTAACATGGCACTTTTACATGCAAAAATAACCAAGGTGGAGTACTGTTGGTGGTAGAGCAGCCATCAACCACACATGATCCTGCTGCTGTAAGTCATTATTTTACAGTCAGAATTATATTACTTGAGCCCACAGTCAATATTGCCGTTCTTATAAATATGAACAGACCGTATCAGCTGTAGAGAAGCCAACCACAATATCAGCTTAACATGCACTTAAATACCTGAACATAACCCAAAACCTACCTCCTACCAGGTTATGTTCAAAGTGTAAGTCACCATAAGGACTTATTTAGCCTGGCTATTTTGGAACTGAAACCCCATGTTTACAGCTTACTCTGGGTTAACATGGCCAATTAAGGCAGTAAACCCACCCCCTGGACTTAGTATCAATAGATATTCAATATGAAAAATTGCATCATGATTGGGAGCCAAAAAGAGCAGTTTTCTGTTTTCAGAAGGACATGGACACTGGATGACAATAAAATGAATTACATTCATGGACAAAGAGGCCTGATATTTTCCCTTGAACCCATATTGTCTACAAAGAGAGCTTAAACCTTAAGCTTTCATGATTAATTATATTTGACTTGACTAATGTCAGCAAAACCCTTCTTAGTCAACTAGGACATTACATAAATCTTTCAAGTTAGCTGGTCTTCAAGGGAGAAACATGTATAAGTTGGATCCAAACTTAAACAATTCAAAGATGGAGGACACTTCCTGTTTTTCACTACTGCCTTCTGTGAGCGCTGTTCACACATGTTTTAAGGTTGTACAATCTGCTTGGAACCAGCTCCACATGAGTAAATTAAACTTTTTATTTCCTTACCCTCTCTGGTACAGAGTCCATGACCAGGTCACCGTACATGTTCATAACCTTGACAAAAAACATAAACACAGGAAAATATAAACAAAGATAAAAAAAAATAAAAAATTCTGATCAGTGACTTTAAAAGAGTTATCTAATCTAGAGGAGCAGCGGTATTAAAGATTCTTTACTGCATCTGTAGGGACTCAAGGGAACTGATACATTTTGGCTCAGTTCAGAAAGAAGCCCAACTCAACAAGTGACATTTAGTGTGGATGTCACCTACTGCCATCGGATTTACATATAGGATACAGAATGAGGTGATTGCATCCATTAGTGCATCTCAGATTCTGCTTGCAGCATTTCCTTGTCATGCTCACTCCCACATAAACACACAAGTAGAGATGCGAGGGAAGAATCAAGGAAACACATTTTAGAAAACAGACATTTGTGCTTTGCAGAGTAGGAACAGTGCATTAAACATTCTCTTAAGAAAGTAGACAAACAGCAGCATGGGACATATCCCACCTGTACAGAATAAAATAAAGTAAAAATATAAATTAAAATAAAAATTCTTTAGTTCAACACAATAAAATCTCACTAAACAAGCCAAGTGATTAGTAGTTTTATTATTTTGATGCATTTACATTTTATGAGTTAATGTACCTAATATGCCTAAGAATCTGGTATACTCAGACCATGTAGGGCTGTTGTTACCATTGTTGAAAATGACAGCATTAATGTACCTGGTCATTGAGCCAGTTCTGTCCATACAGAGTGCCCAGATCATCCATAGTCAGGACATGACGCTTGTAGTTGACCCTGAATGTTTTAGCCAGGGCTGATCCTGATGAACGCTGGAAGGACTGTAATAGGTGCTGGACCACTGCCTTCCTAATGAAGAAACACATCAAACAGAGTCATTTCAGAAGAAAATATTCCTGTCAGATTCATCATCCTAAATGACCACCTTGCTAGGTGGTAATTCATTTCATTTCTATCTACTAACATGGATAGTCCCACTGTTATGGATAGAGCACACGTAAAGAAACATACATGGTGCAACATAACCATGAAACACTGACCACAATGACACATTATCAGGCTGTTTGTCCACAGAGTATGACTTAAAACTGAAATAAAAACTGAAGAATCCCTGTGCAGTATAACATGGATTTATTCAACCGTGGAGCCCAATGGCTACTTTTGACAAGGTTTCTTTTTGACAAGAGCCAAAACTGACAAATGAAGATGATCATCTTAGAGTGACAAAGGCCAAGTCAGTTTACACCAGACCTAAATTACTATAAACTGTCAGAACAACACAGATTATATCATGCTGTAAAACAAAAAAATTTCAACCTGTAACAGTATACCATGAATTGAAAAAAATGGCTGATGAAGTCAAAATAATAAACAGTCCATTAATTATTTCATTAAAGGAAATATATGACAGTGATGTGTCATTTTCTGTTTTATATAACTGTTGCAACTAAAGGGGAAAAAGAACAGATTAATTATTTTATCCAATGAATTCATCCACTACAAACAGACCATTTCATTAACCACTGTGACTGACCTATGTGGCTGTGAGAAGCTCTCACTGAAAATGTCCTGCAGCTTCTCTACAATGTCGTCCACATGGATGGGGATCAAACTGCCATACTGCTGTAGAGATTCGTCCAGGATTCCTACAGACAATAAAAGGCCCAAGAATATTATACTTGTTACCAATATTTTCTAACCAACAGTGACCATGAGCAGCCTCCATCTCTCATTCATACCAGTCACACAGGTCATGTGTTCTTCAGTGAGGGCCAGTTCCACTGGTTTGACCTCCACTTCCTGTCTCCCTGTGTCCTCTTGCTTGTGTGGAGAACAGCCACTTATGTTCTTAACTGCAACAAAAACACAAAGATTACACACACATAAAGCTGACCAAAATTCTATATCCCTGTATTTTTCAAAATGATACCTGTTTCACAGTATTTGATAGTATTTGACCTGGGGGTGGGGAAATGGGCTTAAAAAATTCACATCAAAAAAAAAAAAAATGTTTTCAGTATGAACCAGTATACTGCCCAGCTCCACACACACACACAAACATACAACTTTTTTTCCATACAGATTCTTATATCTAAATAGGTCTCATTGATTTACAAAAATAAAATGTGTTAAAGGCACATTTTGAAGGAATCAATGTAAATGTGGAGTATATGCAATAACAATCTGAACTGTAGAGTGTCAGTACCTCTATCAGACTCAAATCTCTCATCATTGCTGTCATCTTCTCCACTGGCGTACTCAGACTGCTGACACCTTTTTTTCCTCCTCTGCTTGCCATTCAGATTGTACCTTTGCCCTTTACGACTCCATCGGTGTCCTAGAAAGCAAACCCACTGGGCGCGCTGCCGCCAGCTCTTCCAGTTTTGTGTGAGCCGAAATCCAAGAGTTCCATTGGATCGCAAACGCTGCCAGCGCCGGAGCCTCCTCAGAGCCCTGTACCTGCTGAGATGAGACCTAAACAAGTCCCCTGCTGCAGCCTTGGAGAGAGTCTCCTCTACAGTAACGTCACCACCGTCTTCTGCCCTCTGTTGTGGTCCATAATGTTGATGTTGTTGTGAATGAGGATGCTCGGTGGACTGGAAGGGAAAGTCTTGGATCTCCCACTCCACCTCTGCTTGGTCTCCTTCCTCTTCCTCCTCATCGTTCTCCCAATTCTTGCCTTCAAATTCATCCTTGTCCTGCCTTTCCAGATTGTGTTCTTCTTCTTTGTCACCTATTGCCTCAATCCCATCCATGCCACCTCCCTCCTCCTCCTCCTCCTCCTCTTCATACTTGTGTGTCCACACTTTCTCTTTCTGCCCCAGTCTGAGGTGCATGGGGCTGGGTACACTTTGGCCTGACACTGGGACTATGAGGTGGTCACCAGGAATCCCACCTACACAAAAACATGAACAGTGGTTAACCACATCAGCTGTGTGCCATTAGGCCCAGGCTAATACAACCATACACATATGTACCTGTAACACAGGTGGAAAAAATGAGATGACACAGGCTGCTGCTTTTCAGTTTTTCATCCAAAGTGGTACCACAGTAATATACATCATCATTACTTTTAACAAATACACCATTTCTAATTTGTATAAAAGGACAGACTGGCCTTTGTTATCACTACACAGATTTCTTAGATTATCAAAGACAAAAGTTGGTATTAGGAAATGTTAAACACAAATCATGACTATAGTTCTGTCTGATCAAGTTCTACTCTTACTTGGGAATCCTGAAAGCTTAACTTAATTAGATTAGATAAGGGATTTCAAAGCAATCTGATTTAATATTGGACTTGGAATAGAGTTCTCCAATATTCATTCCAGTTATAACCTAAGGAAATAAGTAGGTGTGAGAAATTGCAACAGGGACCTTTAATTAGCCGTTGCAACTAGGCGATGCTGGCAGCAAGATGACGACAGATTATTAGAGAGCAAAGTTTTCTTTCTGAAACAGCTTTGTAATTAACGCTACAATGATTGACTCTTTATGGTATGCATTCTAATTGTACACAATTGTTGTGTTAGTGTGGTTTCCAATATTATTTTATTTTAATACCTGCTTAACAACTGTGCTGTGTCCACTTGGAAAAGGATGTAACATGCACTTATGTCCCACTTGTGTCTGCTTCAAACCACTGAAGTGCTACCAAAATGCTACCATTTGTCACACCGGAACTGATATTAATCATAACAATACAAACCTAACCAGAATGTAAACATATTATTGAGCAAGAGTAAAATGCCCACCTCCTCCGGTGTCATCCTGCCCCACAGCGGTCAGACCCAGGTCTCCCTGCCAACAGTTCTGGGCCAGGCTACCGCCACTGTCTCGCATTATCCACGGACAACCCACGACCTGCGCCAGCTCGTCAACTGCAAACGACAAACCGTGTCTACAGTGAGCTGGAACCACATAGTTAGCTCAGTAATTGATTGAGAAAATGAGTTTTGTTCCAAGTCTAGCAGTTAGACCCACACATTACCCAGTACATACAAACACATTCCCAATTTACAAAGATATCAGATGATAAAATACAGTTGCGTGCGAATATTTTTAATTCAACCATCAGTTTCTGAATTATTATCTTACTATTAGCTTAGTGGTAGTAACACAGGTCTATGGTATCTCAGACACCAGCAGTCACAACTAAGCCTCATGTAAAATACATCAGGCAAGATATGTGCCTTGGTTAAAACCAACCTTTAAACTCAGGGTTTTCAGACACTTTAACAGTTTAACTTAATTAGAATTAATCGGTACAGTGTATAAAATGATTTACTGAAGCCTCTGTTTCTTCCCTCCACAATATTTTATCACTTGAAACTGAACAAATGTAAGAAGACCATAATCTCTTTGAGGATGCAGTCCTATGCTGGGTATGAGGTAGCAATATGCTAATCTCCACATACTCAGTAAGCGCGGTGGTGTACCAAACCCATTCATGCCTTTCACCGGCCGTGCTGCAGCTGGTGCAAGAGACATGCAATACATAAGTGCAAGTATTTCAAGAGCTATGACCTCCCGTCAAACAAACCGCATGTTAATTAACGCTGCCTCAATGAGAACCAATCACGATTGGTCTCTAATCAGAATAGTATTGAACATGTGCACTTGGTCAGGTCCGAAAATGCAAGTTAGCTTGTTAGCTAATTAATGTTAGTGCATTCAGTGTACCAACGCCCAGTTATGAGGTTAAGAGGAGCCGCTGGCTAAAATAACAAGTCTAAAAGCACACCAACGATGTGACCTATGTAATTCATATAATACCTCAGGAAAGCTGCTTGATGAGAAGAACAATTATTTTCGATTCAGGAAATAGTCCTCACCAGGGCTAGCTTGTGCGCGAGGAGCGCTAGCACCGTCGCCGTCGTAGTTTTACTACTTGCACCTGAATATGAATTCACTATCTACAAGTTCTTTTTTAATCATTGGAAATGGAAAGGCAATGCCCCTGCAACATAACTAAGAAAAATCTGGATTAATCAGACTTATTCGGTTATCTGTTATTTGTACGTGCTAACGTGTTAGCTAGTTAGCCATGTTGTCGCTAGTTAGCTAGGCGTTAGTTTTGCAGATACCGTATTAGCATCAACAAAATGAAACGCACAGCGCATATATCCCTTACACAGCTGGGGCTGCAAGCATGCTTACCGTTAACCTGCAGATTTATGTGAGCGTATATCCAATTGTTTCTGACTGGACGTTGGGTGTGTTTAGTGGTGTATGGGTGTCGAACCAAAACAAATGCTAACTGGTGTTAAGCCTCATTCAATGAAGTCAGGTGTGGGCAATCCGATGTCACCTCCTTGGGAACTTTGATTTCTTTTAGGTCTTCCGGTTCAGAGAAAGGTGCAAATACTTCAGAGAAGCGCCGCGCTGTAGTCGACGATGCACACAAATTCGTCAGGAAAACTTTGTTTAAATTTGAGCGGTGGTGAGCGGAGACGACGTGCCCCGAGCCGGATCACTGCAGATTTTTCGCTATTAACTCCGTCGCGCAACAATGGCGTCACACACCGTCTATGTTTTTAAGAGTACCTTTTCATTTTGTCTGTCACTGCATTATTACAGTGACAAATCAAAATCTAAGCTCGATCTGATAGTTTAATAAATATTTGTGGAACCAATAGTCCTAACAGGACTTCGCGGCAAATGAAAACTAAACATAAAAATATCAGGGAACAAACATATTCACTTGTTAATTTAAAGCATACAAACTTCAGCAGCTAAAGTTGCTGATTGGCCCCTCACAATTATTGCAACAAAGTCCAAAGGGGGTGATCAGTGAAAGAGCAACATTTTTTATGGCTGGTTTTAAGCCGAAACTCGAAACATAATCTCCTCCTGACGAGGTTAAGTTTGCGGAAAAAGTTACTATAGTGATGTGGACAGATTGTGACATCTATGATGACTTTAGACTCAACACACGTCGCTAACACAACAATTTCACTTTTTACAACAATCCACGAGGGATCTTAAACAGACAAGTACAACAAAATTAGGAAACGCAAACGCTTGGAACAGACAACAGATATTTTACTGTTTCCTTTCTCGGTAATAATAACGTGTTATTTATTATGCCACACATTTAATTAAAAAAAAAAAAGATTATGTTAGAAGTACGTTATGTTTGCTGTTACAATGTAAAGACGTGGGCTGGAGCACATAAACACGTACTACTTCATGTGTGGAAACGCTGGTGGTGTGTTCCCGTTGTCATATCCGGCTTTCAAAATAAAAGCACAGGCGTTTGAAATTGGTTCAAATTATTCCTTGGCAATGTATTTATAACATTTATATGACATAAAAACTTAACAAAATGAATAGTGTGATATTTTTCGGGATAATCAGCTACTCAGCGTGATTTCGTTGTATTTTGAATTGCACTGACAGCGCTCTTGCTCTTAAGGATAGGGACCGGAAATGTCTTTATTGTTGCTACTGGCTGTTGGAGTACTGGTCCCCAAAGTACAAGACTGTCTGTACATAGGTTTACAGAGTTGACTGCTGAGGAGGAGGCGCAGCGGCGTGATTTAGGAAGGTTGTTTATAAGGTAAGATATGACTACAGATTTAGTGTTTTGCACAAATTAAGCTCCACTGAGAACAGCTGCATAATAGTGAACCGACGAGACGCGCTGACGTGAAAACTAGTTTTACTCGATAGACGCTAAACTCCGTAGTGTGAGAGAGACTAACCTGTCCCTCCGTGTGGACATTGTCCTCAGTCAGTGAGCTGACAGACGTAGACTCAGCCGTGAACTCTGTTTTGCAATGATAGCAGCTCCCACATCAAAGGTCGCTGTGAATGACATACGGTATTAGTTTGGATAGAATAACATTCGGTTTACATTAACTTTGACACAGAGTTTAATCACGTGTGGCCAATGAAAAATCTGGGGCCAGAACACGGTGAAACACGAAGGTCCGCCAGGTCCGATCTGGATACATGAAATTCAAACTACTTAGTCTCTTTGTGCCATATATAAGACTTATGTGACAGTTTACTTAAACGGAGGTTAGGGATAGGGAAATGCGAAATGTTTGTGCACTATAATGAAACGAAACGTTCGTAAAATTTGTTGACAAGGAAAAAATAGGTTTAAGCTTTATTTGAAACATTGCAAAATGTCTGCAGTCTCTCTGATACCCAATTTTGAGAAGTATTAACATCAAGCATTTATTAAAATTTATTGGCACACTTGATGCACATAGACCTGAGCACATGTACTCACACCAGCTCAAAGAAGCTGTGTCCAAGAGTTACAGCATGATATAAAATCTGACGTAAACAAAGTGTATTTCTTTGTCAGCTAATAAAACATAACTTGTGCGGTAAAGAAGAGAGCAAATACACACATACAAAGTCTTTTATATTCTCCCTGTCACTGGACACAAAAGGGAAACTTACAGCCTGTGGTAATTGTACATAAAAACATATGAACTGACAGAAAGATTTCTTTTCTCTGATATAGTTAAAAATATATTTCAAAGTTACCCTTTTTTTTTTTTTTTTTTTTGTTTACCTTTTACCTTATTTCTTTATCCATGGTTGAAAGTTTTGCTCAGGTTCACTTGGAGATGATAGGTAAGGCCTACACTGATAACGGATAATGGAAAATACCTGCAGCAAATCCTTTACTAATATCTGCTTACTGCAGATTTTAGCCTTGACAAGATGTTGCTGGTTTAATCATTCATTTTGCCATAACAATTGTTAGTAAATAGCACATATTATCCCATCCTGGTCTCCCTTTTTTCTTTCTCCCCCCTCCTCCGTTCTCCTCCCCTCCCTTTCCTCTGTTTCTTTTCTCTTCTCATCTGGTTCTGCTGAAAATTTCTTCCTGTTAAAAAGGATTTTTTGAAATTTGAAATAAATGTTTTTATGACCTGGTGTAATATAAATAAAATTGATTTGACTTTACTGGACTTAATGTTCTTCTGTGTTTCTTCTTAGAAAGCAAAGTGCCTCTTGATCTTGCATAGTGACATCTTCAGTCTGAAGACGAGATGATGGATCACGATGTGGCTGACCTCCCCAGTGGTCCCCTCAATGTTTATAGGCAAAAAGCTTCTTTCAACTGGAAGGACATGCTCCGCTTTATAGATGGAGAGGAGACTATAGCATTTAAGGTAATACCAGATCTGCTCAACAAAAAAAAATATATAATTTTGATGAAATGAAGGAAAGTACATAAGTCCTGATGTCTGAAGTTGAATCATTGAATCTAAGGCAACTGGACCTTTGTAGATTCTTGTAGACATTTCACCTTCATCCAAGAAGCTGGTGGATTCCTGGAATGTGTCCTCTGTTGGGGCAGACACCAGGGATCTTTGATTCAAAGGTGTACCTATGTCATTATGCAGCTCAGGTTATTTGTTCGATGGTGGTTATTGTACGACAGTCATTGAAGTCACTTGAGGTCGAGAGGCCACAATTGTTGTTCTCACCTGACGCAGATGATGTGTTAGGTCCTCTGGGAAGGGATGAAAGGGCAGCTTTGTATATGAGTGACAGATGATGTCACTGGTCTCCTCCTCTGTTGAGGGATGAGGGTTTTTCTATTTTCATATAGATTATTTTACTCCCCTTTCAAACAATCTATCTTGTCTGCTCAAGATGTGTCCCTCTTAGTCTTCAAAAGAGAATGTACTGCACAACACCACCCTGACGGTTTCCAGTGGCATCACTCCGTTTGCTGCGTACTGCCAGGGATCACTAAGCTCCATGAAAACAGACCAAATAACACATGTAATGGCAGACGAAAGGCTCTGTCCGTCTCCGTATGGGTATCCTGCGTAGAGCATAAACGCGCCTTAGGGGGCACGCGTAAAGCGCAAATGGGCCTTTAGTCTTACTTTTGCCTCTTGCAAACACATGCTTAAAGACCTGACCTTACACATACCCTTCCACCCTCACACAGGATGGGTTGGAGGAGCAATTAGGAGTTGACTGGGTTCTATTTTCCATAGAGGGTATTTAGGAATGTTGCACAAATGCAAAGAACACACTGTCACTGTTCTCTTTCTGTTGTTTGAAATTATTTTTAATTATTCTGTCATTTGTCTAACTTGATGGTTGAAGCATACTTCAACTCCATCATAAAGGTTCCATTTTGTAAAAAAAAAAAATCTTGAGTTTTACTATCAGATTTAGAGTTTGATAGTTCTACTTAAAAGGAAATTTACGTTTATAGTTCATTTTTCTGGGTTGTACTTTGCAGTTCAGAGGTTTGCATTAAAAAAACTTGAAATTGAGCAAATGTGTCATTATGGTGACAGTCCAGTTCTATTTTTTTTTTCAACAAGAGAGAGAAGATATTTTAGATGAATGAATATCATATGCAGTCAATGCAGTCATGTATCAAGGGTATGTGTAAGGTCACGTCTATAAGCATGTTTGCAAGAGGCAATAGTAAGTTTAAGTGTGACATTTTCTACCCAGAAAAATAAGAATGATATAAAGTAATATATTACTTATTACATTATTGGCTCCAGTTATTACATTGTCAAAGTAACATTACTTTGTTACATTACTACTAGGCCAAATACTGTAATAACCAGCCAATAATGCAATAACTTTATTACGTTATTGGCTCAAAAATTTTATTACATTATTGGCAAGTTATTACGTTATTGGCTCTACTACTTTTCAAAAGGGCCAAAATTATTACATTATTGGCAGATATTACGTTTTGGGTTGTTACACACGTGTCTGTCTGCTTCGATCAATTTTGTATATTTCCTTCATCATAACCCACTATTTTCCATCATGACTGAGAAAGCCTCTTAAATGAGAGGAGAAACATTTTCAAGAATCTACAACAGTCCATTTGCCTTAGATACAACTACGTTGGTTACTATGACAATGAGGAACGAGAATCTCCACAGACAAGTGCTGATGATTTCAAAGCCCCTCCCTGCAGGAGTTAGTACTATGTACAGGACCTGTCAGTTCACTAAATCAAAGACACATGGTTAAAATACTTTTCAATAGAATTAAATTAGAGGCCTCAGAAAATAACTAAAATGGGTGAATATCATATTACTAAATTATTTTCTTGGTCTTGGTTGGTAGTTGGTTCGTGACTGACTGACATTACTGTTGTGGGGACAACTTTAAACAGTGGATTAATCCACATTTGATGCTTTGGAGAGAACGTGAAATAATGGGATATTGTGTGGAACTGGATTACGACTTACAACAGTTCATCAGTCACTGACATGCTGTTGAGAAACTGTCACCATAAGATTTATTAAATAGCTGTTCATGAACTATTAATCCTGTTGTCGTCCTCATGTGATCTTGTTTTCCTCATGTCTATATTGGGGCTTAATATCTGCAGCGTAGCCCCAATATAGCCCCTAATATTTAGTGTGAACATTTATATTTTCATCCTAGTGTTATTTAAAAAAAAAAATGAATCCATTTAATTTTTAGTAATGACCTCACAAGCACTTTGTGTCTGTCTGCTACAGCGTCTTGTGTTTGAGACACTGGAGAAAGATCCTTTGTTCTCTCGGCAGCCTGGTGAAGACATTCCTATGGAGAAAATGAGAGAGCTTACCTTCCTTAGGTATAAACATGATCAAGTGAATTTATACACACAGTACTGTTAAATGATTTTACCAGAACTATAACGTGTTATTTATTGTATCCATATTTATATACCATGCATATATAAAGAATTATAAAAGTTGAGGTGAATATCCACAGAGTGAAGCAGCTGTTCCGTTACACCTTCATGACAGACGAGGAGTCGATGGCCAACCCCTGGAAGGCTTTGGTCCTCAATGACTGTCTGGGCATGTATGACTGGTCGTTGACCAGTAAGTTCTCCCTCAACAAAGGGGTGAGTGTGTAGAGGTCACTGTGATGGAAGTGCATGCAATGAAACACTTGCCATTATGAACAGATCAAACATTGAAAGGACAAGTTGTGTTTTCTGGTGATTTTTATTGATGTGTAAAGAAATACATTCAAGCCTCATTGTAATTGATCGCTGAAAATTATGCTTTGCATTTATTTCTTGTAAATTACTTCTGTACATTATTGTACATTACTTTGTCTGTTGTAGATGTTTGGGGGAACAGTTGCCAACTCAGGATCGGGGAGACACAGTAGATTTGTTGAAAATACTCAAAACATGACGGTAAGAATCAGAGACAGTAACATCACCTGGACAAGATTATTTCATGTCCTTCTATTTAATATGCTGACTTATTCTCACCAACACTACTAATTAGTCAGAATATGCAGTTATTTACTCAAAATCACAATACTTAATTGATTGCTAGGGGAAAATTGGACAAGTGTTTATTAGGGGGTAGCTGTGGTTTCTGGCTTGGCCAGGGACACAGTTGTCCTTGGGGAAGAAACTGAACCCCTCCAAATGGCCCCGATGTGTAAAATAATCCATCATTCATTTGTTTCTATAACTCAAGGTTAATCTTTGATTTTACTGAAAACTATGAAGAATTTGTGTAGATGTTGAATGCAACTGAGTGTTGGTTTGTGTCTTAACTGTTTATTCAAATCAAGTCAAGTTTATCTCTATAACGCCAAATGTTAAAAACATTTATCTCAAGGCAAAGGAAACTCAACAGTTCCCACAGTGAGTAGCACTTGGTGACAGTGGAGGAAAAACAGGAACAAACCTCCAGAACCAGACTCAGAGTGGACGGTCATCGGCCCAAGTGGTTGGAGCAAGGGGTGTAACAGCAAATTATCATTACCATGATTAAAAAAAAAAATAATAGTAATGAAAGATACCCATAAAAAGAGAAAGTGGTGTTGGTTGGAAACAATTACAACAGAAAGCTGATGAATGTTAATAATATGCAATACACTGATATAAAGGCATGGCATGTGAGGGAGAGACAGAGACATAAAGAGAGGTAAAGGAACAGAGAGCGTGTTGGAGTTCCCCAGCAGCCTAATCCTGTAGCAGTTTAATTAAAAGAGTAAATTTCCTTATCTCTCTCTCTCAATCACACACACACACACATACACACACACACACAAACACACACATACATACATATATATATATATATATATATATATATGTTTGTGTGTGTGTTTGTGATTTTGCGGTTTGTTCAATTATTTTGAAACCGTGTTTCAAAATGACACTTGGTAACCTTGGCCTGGTAACCATTTACTGCTCCACAGATTTTGCCTCAATGTCCAGAGAGGTGTTGGTTCAGACAGTTGCTTACAGAGCATCACTATAAGATAATTGTTTGTGTTTATAGACGTTTGGATGCTTTGCACTGACTGAACTGAGTCATGGCAGTAACACCAGGGCCATGAGGACCACGGCCATGTACGATCCCTCCACCCAGGTCAGCACACCACACAGCTTTCACACGTGCACACACATTGAGGACCACAGTCTTGTCTTGGTTTGAGGGATTCTGTAGAGTTTAACATCTTTGTATTTGTATTGTAAGTCGTGTAACACTGATATAAGATATAACATTATCCATTAATTCTCAAGCCAGGCTTAGGACTGGAGAGTTCAGAATATCTAAGTTCCTGAGCCACAGTACCTCTCTTGTCTCTAGGAGTTTGTGATTAACTCCCCAGACTTTGAGGCTGCCAAATTCTGGGTGGGAAACCTTGGTAAAACAGCCACCCATGCTGTGGTGTTTGCTCAGCTCTACACACCTGACCAGGTGTGTCATGGCCTGCACTCTTTCATTGTCCCGGTAAGACTCTGACCTTTGACACTTTGACTTTTTAAACCATCCGAACAAGATGATCATGAAGTGAATGTGCTGGAAATAGTTAAGCTGTCAGTGGAAGTGACAGTGGACATGAAGTGTAATTTAAAAAGAGCAGGATCAGAGTAGTTTAAGTGAAGGGGTTATCTTCTGTTAAACCATGACATGAATAGTCAACATGCTGATGCATAAGAAGAATAAAAAATTTGAAAGTGAGAATTTAAAAGATATTTTTCTTGATGAATAGCCATTCATACACAGTGAGATAAATCAACCTGTGCTTAGGTTGAACCATTATACAGAGTAGGGTTAGAACCTAAAAAGAAACTGGACATTTCTGCAGCATGAACGTCTTAACCACAGATCAGTTCATTATTCCAGGACACTGTGTGTCATATCCAGTATCTGTAATTGTAACTCTGCTGCAGGTGAGAGACCCCAAAACCTTGTTGAGTCTGCCGGGGGTACTGGTTGGAGACATGGGCAAGAAGCTGGGCCAGAATGGACTGGACAATGGGTTTGTGATAGCAGAGGGGACAGCACGAGTCCTGTTCCTTTTTTCACCCACTGAAATTTATTGTGTATGGGATTTATTGTGGTAGAAAGAAATGGCGGTTCTCCATCAACTCCACTTTATAGCAGCTATGATATGAATTGATTTACTAAAGCACCTCTAACACTTTTTCTGAGACATTCACAGACCATTCATACCCTGATGGATCAGCCGTCAGGGACAATTTGCGGTCCAATATTGAGGCCATGGACGACATGTGACAATTGTTGACAACCGTTTTTGAAATTGGCCCATTTTCTAGCGACATTTCTAAAAGAGGAGTTTCTATGAAAAGGAGATGTTCAGAATTTCTAGCACACTTTAATCACCTTCCACCTTGTTCTGACTTATGGCATAAGTATTGAAGACTTGATATTTCTCCACAATCCTCAACTCTCTGACCATTTTTAATAATGTTTCAATTTACAACATTAGACTTATATTTTATATATTTTCCACATCTTCAGGGGAAAAGTCCAATTACAGTAGGTGTCTCTGATGCTGTGAAAACATTTAAAGAAGAGAATCCACTGTTATTTACTCCAGTGCCTCATGTCCATACAACAGAGGACAGTTATCTCAACTTGCTTTCTATTTGCATAAGTATAGTCTAGATATTTTGAAGATTTTCAGTAAGGGTTCAGATACATCATAGTACAGAATTAGCACCAGTGACCATAATTTATCAATGACCATTTTTTCTTAATCTTTTCCCATCAGCTTTGCTTTGTTCCACAATGTGAGGATCCCAAGGGAGAATCTGCTGAACAAGACAGGAGATGTTACTCCTGATGGACGCTATGTTACACCTTTCAAGGTTAGAAACTTTTTCATTGGAACAAACATGGTTATTTTACCCCAGGGTACATGGTGTCTGGACTAGCTCTCTGTTCAAAAGGTTAGAGCCAACAGCTGAAACAGTGTCCACCTGTTTGCAGTTTCTGAGGCTGTGTAAGCCATCGACAAGGAGACTTGCCAAGCTACTAACTGTCTACCTCCGGGTACCTATCCTTCTATGTCTGATAATGCTACTGGCCAAATGTCCCTTGAGGTCAATATCTATCACCAGATATACTTGTTAACGATAGCTCTCTTCTTATAGATCTATGCACTTGGTGTGTGGTGTGATATGTTAGAACTGTTTTAGGCTAGAATAACATTTTAGTACCTTCTAAAACTATGATAACACACAATCTCTACCTTAATATCTAAGAATACAGCAAGCAGAGGAGAATTGTAAATGCACCACCATGTAGAGACAGACATGTTGTTGTATAAATAAGAAAAAAAAATAAGCCTCTTTAGTTTGTTTAATAAAAGGACAAGGTATAGACCTGTTCTATAGGAAAGGTAACTTTAAATGAGTTCTGTTGTAATCTGGTGCTATATAAAAAATAAAATTAAATAACGTTAACTTGACCGTCAAAGGGGGCAGAAGGTGCCATTGGAGGGGCGGTGCACCCCCTAATATTATGGTATGTGAAAGAATTGCAGCTTCTGTGAGCGGCTCACACTCTTTACAGAAGATAACAGAGAGATAAGAGACGAAACATGGTAAAATGATAAGTGTTACTGTGAAATCCGTAGTGAATACCTTTTTTTTCTGTCATTACTCTGTGACTTTCTTCTTCCCCTCCAGGATCCCAACAAACGTTTTGGGGCATCTTTGGGTGCCCTGTCTGGTGGTAGGGTGTACATCACCAGGATGGCTCTGATCAACTTGAAGCTGGCTCTGGTTGTAGCCATTCGCTTTTCAGCCACCAGAAGGCAGTTTGGACCCAAAGACACAGAGGAGGTTCCAGTTTTGGAATACCAGCTGCAGGTCAGAATGGAGGGATAAAGGAAAGACTCAGACAGTGTGTGTGTAGGATGTACTCATATGACATACTGTACATATCTCACTCACACATGAGTTACTGTAAATTATCAAATGAGAAAAGAAAGACGCCTGTATTGGAACACCCTATGTGGAAATGTAAAAAGTGTAATTAATGCTTATTTTTTGTGCTGGATTGCGAGTGATAACATTTTTGTTCTGTCATTTCTTCTAGCAATGGCGTCTGATCCCGTACCTGGCAGCAGCATATGCTCTTGAACACTTCACTAAATCCATCTTCATGAACTTTGTCGAATTCCAGATTGGACAGATGATGAGAGACAAGGGTGACAGACAAGTTAGTGAACATAGCTTTAAATAGTGCATATTATATCTCCTTCATAATTCTTTCTATATTTATGCAAACCTACAAAAATTAAGGCTCAGGCCTGTCTGTGTGTATCCAAGGAAGCGATGGGCAGGGAGATCCATGCCATCGGCTGCTCCAGTAAACCTCTGGGTTCATGGATTGCTCAGAGAGGGATCCAAGAGTGCAGGGAGGCCTGTGGTGGACACGGATACCTGGCTAGTAAGTTTCACACACATAACTGTCTTGTGTAGCTGTGGGGGGACTTAGTGACATGATGCATAACGTAGCCCAACATTACCAATGGCAACCCATGACAAAAACACAATCTCAGAGATCTAACTGCTTTTTTTTGTGTCTTTCAGTGAACCGGCTTGGTAACCTGCGTGATGACAATGACCCAAACTGTACATATGAAGGAGACAACAATGTTTTGCTGCAGCAGACCAGCAACTACCTGCTGAACTGGCTCCATGCTAAGCTCCACGGTCAGTCCATCTTTTAAAATTAGTTAAGGTTTGTTATGGCTGGTGGTGAGATGCAAAACTAACTCCCAACTGAAAGGTCATGCTGACAGGTGATCATAAGTTGAAGTATAGATATATTGTATATGTGATATTGCTTGTGTTGATGTGCTTGTCAACATTAAGATAGGAATGAAATGAAATGTGGAACTTGAGTTTCTTCAGTCCCCTGTCAGTGGATCCAAGTGTATTAGACATGAACTGCCCCTTGTTTGGACAGTAGTCCATATCACTTTGTGCTCATTTTGCAGTTGTGTGGAGTGTGGCCTTTGGGATGTGTTCTGCACACCAGACCACTCTGCTGACTTCCTTTCTGTCAGGGATCTGCTCCTTCCATACCAGACTGTGATGCTGCTAGTGACTACTGACTGTATGGTAGCAGTGTAGAAGTTCAGCTGCACCACTGATGAGACCTTGAATTTCTTCAGCTGTCTGGCCAGGACAGGTGATGGGACAACGCCTAGGTATTTGGAGGTGGATATCCTCTCTACTGGCGTGCCATAGATGGTGGTGAATGGTGTGTGTTGGGGCTTCTCCCTCCTAAAATTCACAACCATCTCTGTAGTCTTAGAGACATTCAAGTCCAGATTATTGTCTCCATACCATGAAGATGCTGCTGCCACCTTGCCCATATAGGCAGGTTTCAGTAAATTTCACAATTGTGTTGGGGCTGTGGTGGGCAGAGCAATTGTGTGTAGAGGGAGTAAAGCAGGGGACTTTAAACGCACCCTTGAGGGACACTGGTGTTGAGGGTGATGCTGCTGGAGTAGTGGTGTCCAGTCCTGACTGCTTGTGGTCTGCTGGTCAGGAAGCTCAGGATCCAGGAACAGGGTGAGGTACTTAGCCTCAGGTCACTGAACTTGGAAATGAGTCTGGAGGGGTCTATTGCGCTGAATGCAGGCAGAGCCTGCTCTTGGCATAGGCCACATAGGTGGTCTAGGGCATCACCTGCTGGAGGGGTGCTGCTGGCATATGGTGGAGGGGTATGGTGGTGCAAAAACGTACCTAAGTGCGTACCTAATGATTCAATCCTGCAGGTGCCAAACCATAATCTTGCCTAGGGTTCTAAAATGAGCCAGTTCTGAACAGAGCTATAGTCAATGAACAACAGTCTAGTGTAATTCCCTTTGCCAAAGTCTAAATGTGTGAAGCACGTGAGATATGTACTGTATATGTGCTGTACTTCTGTTTGGACGGTACGCGAACTGCTGAGGATCTATAGAGGTTGGTTGAGCAGATGAAGTCTTTCAACAGTTTTTCAAAACACTTCATCACCACTGATATCAGTGGTCATCAAGACATGTTGGATCAAATGTTGAAATCAACCTATAATCAAAATATACAGGCAAAAGAAGAAAACACAGAACAATTGATTCTGTTGTTCACTTGCCAGATATTCAGGATTGTCAAGATGGTATATCTTTTCAGGTGTTATAAGAATCTTCACATCTTACCACTGGTTTCTCATGTTAATAACATCAACCACATCACTTGAACAAAAAGTGGTTGAATCCTCTTATGAACCAAACAGGAGTTTTATCAGGGAAGACACAGACTTTTCTTAGCATGCCTCAGTCATCTATTTGGACACTCAATAAATCCCCATGAACTAAACTGGACCTGGCTGCAAGTTCTAGGAGGATCAGACACTGGGCGACTGTGTCTCAGGGGCTAGAGCAAGCCTACTGCTAATTGGAAGATTGGCAGTTCGATTCCTGTCTCCTCCAGTCCAGTTGGCATGAAGTGTCCTTACTAACAATCACCTTTTTTACTAAGGGGAAAATAATCTGTCAAACTGTCTTCTTCTGAAATCAAGCTGACTAGCTGTGTCATCATCCATGGTCTTGAGCTGCCCTCTTGTGGTGGCTTGTCTCTCATAAACTGCCTGATATCTGATAAAAAAACAGAGTCAAGTAAAGGCAGATACAAACTGTGTGATCTGATTTTAGATGGTGTGAAGATTAAGTCTCCTCTTTCCTCTGTGGATTTCCTGGATGATTTCCACCACATTCTGGAGAGCAAGTTCACAGCAGCAACCATGGAGGAGTGTATGGACTTGACAGGTACTGCTGTAATCCAGCTGTGAGAAATAGAGGAAGGATTATGCTATGTAAAAAGTATACATGTATAAAAGTCAGTTGACAGGTGGAAAATTAGAGGTTGAATATTTATTAATTATTGAATATTTATATTCAGTTTATATTATAATATTAAATATTTAGAATATCAGATCTGTAAAGTTGGAATTTCATTACATTACTAATAAAGTGATGGTGATGAGCTCATTGAGTAGGGAGACAGCCAGATGAAGCAGCAGATGTTGATATGGCTCTTGCCTCATTAAGAGGCTGAACAAAGCCAAACACTGTTAATGTCTAATCTAAAGACAGAAGAATATGTGTAAATACAACTGTCCCTACAGTTACATTGACATATTGTTGGTATGACTTTCTTCTTGAAATTGCTTCCTGTATCCTGGTGTGTATCCTCCCTTCTGTGTGTCACATCAGTATCACTAGCAGCCTATAGGTGGCTGGTGTGTTTCCTGTTGAAGGAGAGCCAGAAGAGGCTGGAACAGCAGAAGGCATTGGCCAAAGATGAGTTCGAGGCTCATAACAACAGCCAGGTAACATACATACACACTCTGATCTCAGTGCACCAGCAGCAGTTTTAAATAGTTTTCACACATCTTCACATTATTGTGTTATATATTTAATGTTAGTCTAACAGTAAAGGCGACTGATTGAAGTAGCCACTGTTTTCTCTCACTTTATAATAAACTAACTACAGTGTGTGTGTGCGTGTGTGTGTGTATATGTGTGTGTGTGTGTGTACGTGTGCATGGCAGGTTTTCTACTGCCGCTCCCTGGCTATCGCCTATATTGAACACAATTGCCTGCAGAGGTTTTACCACCAAACTACCGATCAGGACACACCAGCAGGTCTCAGACCAGTGTTAAAGAAGCTGGGTGCCTTGTATGGGTTGTGGAGCGTCAGTAACCACATGGCCACACTGTACCAGGGTATGTGTTGAACTCTTTATGATGTGTGATACTTAGACATGAAGACAACACATTCCACTTTGCTGATGTTTGTGACATGACACTTTGTCTAGGTAATTACTTCAGTGGACAGAGGCCAGCAGAGCTTGTTCAGACAACCATTCTCACTCTCTGCTCTCAGGTACCCTATCTCTTGTCTCTGACTGTCTCTAAGTCTGTGTCATTCATCTGTAATTCAGACCATGAGTAGACACACAAAGAGATGTTTCTGTTTTTCTACTAACACAGCCTGATCTAATTAGTCCAGTAAAAACAGTTGAGGCTCTGAGCACAGACCTACTGAAAACAAGCTTCATCTCATGTCATGAAACTTATCATGAAACTGTTTATCAGTATTAGGTAATCTACTGTGCTGATTCTAGTTCCTTTCTTCTGTCTTTCCTTGTGTCCTTTCTCCACTCTCCCTCTGTCATCATGGAGCTGAATGATGACATCCTGCCTCACTGATGTGATCTGCTCTCTCTTCCAGCTCAAAGATGATGCTGTAGCACTGGTAGATGTGTTGGCTCCACCTGATTTCATCCTCAACTCACCTATTGGCAATGCTGATGGACAGGTAATATACATACTGTAAAAATCTGAAGCCTTCCTTTTAGACAGTCACAGCCACTTTCACAGTTGAACAATCAGCTGATATCCCATCCTCTCTTGCTTTAGCTTTGTGTGTAGCTTTAGTGTTACCAGATTTCTGGTCTGTGGTTGGCTTAGCACACAGCTCTTTGCCAGGATAAATGCAAGGACGAGGCTATCTAAATGTGTGACCCATAGTCCATTTATATCATACAAGAAAGTTGCATTAGGAAACTGCTCCAGTGTTTTAGTTTAGATTAGGATTCACCAGTATACAAGGAGTGTTTTTTTTTGTTTTTTTTTGGAATGGGGTCACGACAATCTTTTTACTCTGCTTTATCTTGTTTGTTTTCTTCTCCATGCAGCTTTACAAAAACCTGTGGTCAGCAGTGCTGCAGGGTAATCAGGTGCTGGACCGTCCCTCCTGGTGGAAAGAGTTCTGCTCAGACAAACCCATGGTCGGATCCCTGCGTCCTAAACTCTAGAACCCTTGCTCAACTACAACTCTGGATATGAATGAGGAGGGTTCAGGTTTTAGCTGCAACATTTACGATTCCTTAAAATCACCCCACAATGCAAGTGTACTTTACTTTTTTAATGAAGCACCTAACAGCAAAGGCTTAGAAAATTAGGTTTGCTAAAAATTTGAAGGGTTATTATGTAGAAAAACAAATAGAATGACAAGAAGAGGTTCAATAGCCACAAGGATCTTAGCATTTTTAAAATGTTTGAAGCTGAAACAATAATTTAACAGAAATCGATTAAATGACTGAAATTTAATCAGCCATTATTTTAGTAATAATAAATTAACTGGATTGTTGGATTGTTGATTCTCCTATTATCAGTTTTCTCTCCACTCTGAACCCTTCAACACAAATGACCTGTTCCCTGCAGCTGCATCATGGCCACTGCCTGGGGGACAGTATTTTGCTATATACATTTTAATGTCATCTTGATTCACATATTAGGAATTCCTATATAAAGAGAAGTTATCAGCCAAGGCTGTTTACAAATATAAAGATGCAACGATAATGATGATGAATACTTGATCCCAAAGGGAAATTAAGGCAACTTAATTAACTTCAGTGTTTTCAAATTTTTTGTTTTTAAACTTTCCTCATATGTAAGGGAAACAGCAACGCTGTTGTTGCTGAAGAGTCTGCATCCACTTTATATTCACATAGACACATTCTTTTCTTTACATAAAATTGTTCCTTCACATATGAGTGTGGGGGACACCACTACAAGAGAGAGCAATGTATATAGTGCAATGCAATATAGTGATATAAAGGCATGGAGATGAAGAGAGAGGAAGCAGTGCATCATGAGAGTTTCTCTGCAGTCTTATAGCAGCTTAACTAAAGGATGGTTCAACATACATGAGATATGAGGTTTCCCTCACATTTTTACACCACTGAGTCAGCTTCACTTTCACTTAATTTGATAAATCTTGTACGCTCTTGTACCCTTGGGCACATGAGCTTTCCCTCCCTCTGCCCACATTCTCATCATTTCAGCAGGGGCCTCCATCGACAGTATTACATCTGACTTCCCAGGTCATTGGGAAGGTTATTGGTCTTTCTGTGCTTTTCTGTATGCTTTTATCTTATGGTGGAAACATCAGGTGGCTCAAGTCCTAGCACTTGCTTGAGGTTCTAGATTAATTTTAACATTCTTCAAATGTCCATTCTTCCACTCTTTTCTGTAGATTCTTGTTTATATGACGAAGTAGTCTATGTTTTGAGTGATGTCTCTCAGGGGTCAGCTTTTCTTTGCATATCAGAACACAAACAGAGTTCAAATTCAAATAATTAATCAATAAATTCTAAATAAAGCTGAAGATGTTTGGATAACAATAAAAGAACATTAAGAAGAAAGACTGTGCATTTCTGGATTGTATGAGCAAATAAAACACACATTCTCCCATTTATGTTGGACACCAATGACCTATCCTGAGCTGATGTCCCCTCCAACATCTATTCAAGTGTCAGAGTCCCAAATGACTGCTCTTGGTTGCCCTCCAAGAGCTGCTGATGGCAGCCAGACTGCAGACTGGAAAGATGTCTGCTAGGTCCTGCATTTGGGCCCTGATCTGCTGAATAATTCTGATGCTGATGTTGAATTGAACTAAGACTCTCTGAATAACCATAACAGCCAAAGAATGACTTAGAGAAAACAGTAATGGGAAATTTCTTAGGTTTATTTAAATAAAAGAGCTAGTAATACTACAATTGAATCATGTTGCATTCAGTTTCACATATAAAGAAAATAATTGGTTTTTAAAGTTGGATGTATTAAAATAGAAATACTGAAGTACATAAAACTCATTGTATCAGGGCTGCATTACAGGCTTCTAACCCAATCATTATGCCAAGCTGTTCTTAACTCCAGTGTCTTTACTTGAGAGAATAGTTTTCAGTAACATTTTGGAAAATAGAGTTATTTACTTCCTTTTGTATCAAGAATACGGCTTTGTAATGAAAACATTGTTTAGCTCTGTACGTTCAAAAACACACCAACAACTTCGCAGTAACAAAAATATGATGTATCTGGTTTGTGTAATTGTACATACAGAATTGAAAAATTAGTTTTTGAACTGTTACCTGTGTCATAGCTGCAGAGTTTGCACAGAGGAAACCTGACAGGCAAATCAAAGATCTATTCTTCATCAAAAAAATTGTTCCAGCACTTAACTTCCCCATATACCACAAATGGCCATTCATCCAATTAAGTCTCTGTGTAGGTTAAACCAGCCACACAAAACTGAGTTTTAGAGGTATTGGCAGGCAGAGACAGGCTTGCTAGTCCCACATGTTTGTGGTCTCCAGCTCCAGATGTAAGACATCGTGGTATATCAAGTGAAAAAAAAAAAAAATCTACAATTCTTTGAATAGGAAAAAAGTGAAGGAAAACACAGACTCTTTTCTCATCTTTACTTTTACAATACAACAAATGAGTCGGGACTGTTCATAGTCCCCTTTGTGGAGATCAATCTATTTATCTATGACAAAGCAGTCACTACAAGTCAAGCACAGTGAAATATTTAATGTACAGACATAAAGGTTTGCATCACTGAGTGCATATTAGAATAAAATGATCTTTAAGCCTACACATTTCTACCATCACGCTGGCTAGTTAAAACTAGCAGTGCATCTTAGTTATTTTTGCATGTAAAACCTTTAGTTTTAAAATTAGTAATCACTACTGCTGAAGGTAATGAGGTGGAGTAAAAAAGACATTTCCCTCTGAAATGTAAAAGTATTAGATCTCACAAAATGGAATTACTCAAGTAAAATAAACAACTTAAAAGCTACTACACTAAATGTACTTTTAGTTCTTACTAACCTACAATAGTTTCTCAGCACACAGCTAATTCAACCTCTCATTATATTAATCTTACAGTAGTTAGTCTGTTTTGAGAGTAAAATATAGTCTCAGACTCAGCATTGAAGAGACAGACAGAGAAAAGACTCAGCAGACATGAAAGTATATGATTGTTTCTTGACATCAATATGTGAAAAAAAAAAAACAAACAAACATTTGTTTTACATTGAAGTTGATGCTACTTTTTAGGAGATAGGAAATATCTTATTGCCAAAGACAACTAAAGTGCATGCTGCTTTATCCACTAACTCAATGGGTTGTATAGCAATTCATAAAATACACAATAATGTAATATTTCACCCAATAAAACTTGCAGGGTTTGCAGCTCAATTTGTTAGCATCTTATTCACCTGTATATAAAGTACGTCACCATCACATTTCTCAAACAAAGTGCTAAACCAAATAAAACACATCCAGCTATTGATGATACTTCTGACTTCTGCTTCTGTGATACAGACTCTGTGACAAATATAGAAATTTATTAGTCTTGAAATTTGGCACTTTCATCTAAGCACATGGTATATCCACCTCCAGTGACTGAGAGCATTTTCTGAAAATATAGTGTGTTTGTGCACCTTTTTTCTGTACATGAATCTGAAATTAACACAGACTGGAGACACTTCTGAGACTATACCTGATTAATGGGACAATGTGACCTGACAGGGCCAAGTGTATTCATCTAATGCTCCATGTGTAGTTTTCTCAACCTCTATGTATCCTCTAGTTTTCCTGACTTATACATGCTGGTGATATGCATCCAGCCTCAGTATTTGCCCTTTACGTGTTTTTTTTTTAATTTTTATTTCTCTTATTAGACTTTTACAAGTTTTACCAATGGTTCTCTTAACAGTTTATAAGTAATTTATTAACAAAGCAGTGACATTTGTACTGGTTTAAATTATGTTTGTATGTCTTTTATTCATCAGTGAAACTTCCCTCCACTCCCCTATACTGGCTATAAGAAACACAAGTCTTTAGCATATAGAGCAAGCAGTAGCTTTTATGTTCTTACAGTTTTAAACTTTCAAGTCAAAAGTCATGGTAGAGGCTGTGTCCACAAAATGCTGAATGTTGACAAAAGTTCTTTGACGCAATCTGTGTGACACAGGCTGTTGGTTGAAGACAGTTTCCTTCACTAACCAAACAGTTAACCTAATTCTAAAATCTAAATCTAAATTATGAAATGATTATTCTTAAATTAGCCATTATTTACGTATTGTAACTCTGTAAGAAGTGGTACTGAACATGGTTTACCCCAAAGTCAAAACTCCAAGAGACAGACTCCAATCAATACATTAGGACTAAGCAGGGAAAGTGAGAGATTTTTTACAGAATGTAAAAGAGATGCTCACTAATAATCATCAATCAATGGTTTGTGCTGATCTCAGTCTATATGATCTCAGTAAATGAGGCATCTCACATAATAGATACATACAGGTTTCAGTACAATACAAAGACATGCAGAGACAGAATGTAGTGATAGTTTCTGCATCTTTGTTATTGCTAGTGTATCTGGAATATGAAATGCATCTGGTTAGTCTAAAATGTTTCTGTTTTGTGATGATGACTGGGTACTTGTAAAGTCTTTATACAGCTTACAGCTACAGTTAAGTGACATTCTGGTATTTAGTAAAGTTTTCATTCTGGTATCGCACAAGCTCCACAAGCTTTTCAGTACAATGTACAATATCTAAATGTTGTTATTAAGGACCCTATGCACCCTGTAAAAATGAGAGTTCTACCAAAGCATGCAGAAAATTGGGAGGGAAATATCAATCTGGATATAAAAAGTATGTTTTAAAGAAACGTTTTCCAGACTAGTTAGAATGACAATAGTAGTAACACTGGCAGTGTGTGAGTTTAGGGGTGGAGAGAAGCTGCATATGTACATGTATGTCTTCACCACTGGATAACAGTTTCTAAAATCTTGGGTTCCAATGTCTGTTCTTGTAAATGTTTGTGTGTTTTTCAATCATGTCATGTTCCCAAAATTAACTTCAATAAAGAGTTGTTTTCATGTGATCTTAAATTGAACACACAATAAACTGACTTCTCATGATCGTTGCAGTGTTTCTTTATCTATTGTAATCACTTCCAGGTCTGTGGTCATGGTTATCTGGTGAGAAATGGTAGATTAATAACTTAGTGTTGGGAGAGAGTAGTTGCTGCACTGGAGAACTGCACCAGTTCAAATATCTTGGGGCTCTTGGAATCTGATCAAAATGCAGATTGTTGCCAAGTCATTGGTCATGCGGGTGCTGTATCAAACTATTGCTTGTGAAAAGGGGCCCCAGGCTGGAATCACTGGATTTAACAGCCTTCACCTATAATCATGATGTCAATCATGATGTAAGGCGAGGAATCCAATATCTTGAGGTCTTGGTGGATCAACATACCAACTGATGCTGCATCCACGGTAATGTGGTTATTGTCATGATCAAGACAAAGGTTTATGAACCACTATGTTTACCATGTTCTAAGTCTCAATGATCAGTGAAACTGCAAATGCATGACTTTCCTTCACAGGTTATCTGGTCTCATCCTTAAAGACAGAGTATCTTAAAGACGCTCTGTCTTTAAGTGTGGGGCAGTTAAGTCTGTCAGTTAAGTGTGGGGCTATCTTAGTATAGTTTAGAGGTACTATGAGCACTGCAGGATGAGCAAAATGCACACGGGGCCTGTAGTGACTCAGACTTGTTATCATGAACACAATGGTACATATTTTCAGAACACAGTTTGGATCATGTATGCCAAGATGAAAAATACTAATTACATTATAATGTAGCTGATCATCAGAAAACAAAATCCATAGTCTGTCCAACATTGCATATTTTATGTACAGTCCAGGCAGCAAACAACAGGGACTTCAGACGAGTGGTCATTTTCTTTGGTAACAAACCACAACAGGGTAAAAATGGAATGGGACATGTGAAATACATCATGAAAAGTGGCCATATATAATATTATTCATCTAAAAACCACTGAAATTATTTTTTGGTAAAACACTTTAAGACTCATTGTATCTGTCTCAAAATACTAGGGCTGGCCATTCTCACTCTTAAAAATATTACACCACAGGAAGAAGGTGGTCCAAGTCAAGATAAAATCTAGTCAAATCAATGAGATGGCAAAATAGTTCTATACAAACGAATGCGTTTTTTTACAGCAAGATAGTTGTGTTTGGCTCAGACTAATTGTCCTATGGCGCATACTTCGTATGGCCATTTAAAGGGAGACTTACAGGGTGTGTGTGTGTGGGTGTGTGTGTGTGTGTGTGCAGGGCTATGGCTGCTGGATTTTTCTGTGCCTGGGGATGTCAGTGTCTAGTATTGTGCTTACACTCTGGTCAAACACGAAAAAAAATGATGGTTGGTGCTAAAACATTTTTGTATTAGTATTGGGATATTCTTTCATTTTTATTCTTGAGTCTCATTTTGGTTTTTTATTACAGTCTAAATTTAGGAGAGAATTAGTAGTTTTATCTTGAGTTTAAACTTGAATGCAGTTTGAGAACTGGACTTTTTTGTGTTATGAGATATTCACATTACGAGGAAAACATTGATTTAAAGAAGCCAGAAAAATTAAGAAGGAAGAATGCATGACATTGAATATGAGCTACAAAACCAATGTTTATTAAAAGGTCCCATCTTATGCAAGTTTCTACATGAGCAAGAGGACACAAGAGCAGGAGAAGCCCTGAGTGTCAGCCCATTTTCAATTACCTGCTGCTATTTAATGTTTAAACTGGGCTGTTCCATTCCAAGCTCCATTATGCCCATTTGTTTCTTGGTGTACGCTGTGTAAAAGGATATTTCTGTAAAGAAATAACCAATTGTATTAGCCAGCAAGATTATTGTAAATTATGATTGTATTGTCTAATCACATCATAAAACAATTTTTCAAAATGAAAAAAGGGGACATGTCTGCAGACAGTTGCTGTACCCAAGGGAAATCTTGAAGCTGCCAGTTAAAACGCAACCTCTGGTCACATGCTCTTCAAAAGTTTTCAGAGCTACATCAACACTTGTTTGGTTGTCACCTGGCAGGCAGAAGTCTATAAGAAGTATATATATTCACATTAAAATGGGTTAAAGTTACCACATGAATACACGGTGAATTAGGATGAGTAAGTAATCTTGACCTCATAAATATTTGCCTTTAATTAATGCCATTAATTGATGTTTAATGTAATATCATCTCATGGGATTTGGGAAATAATGGAAATAATGAGAAATAAGGGGTGCAGTGATCCAGCACCCCCTAATGACAAGCCATCACTGACAGCAGTGTGATTGGCTGAGTGAGACAGAATGTAGAATTGTTACCAATTTAGTGTTTTGAGCTAAACAGTAGTGTTAGCATGCTAACATGCACACAACAACAGCTTTAGCAGGAATAATATTTACTGTATTTGCCACATTAGCATCCTGACATTCCCTGATCAAAACTTTAAAAAAGAAAGTAAAAGTACAGCTGAGGCTGTTGGGAATGTCTTTAGTTTTGCAGGTTGTTGATCATAAAACAGTGTATCTCACAATATTTACCTGATTATCATTAGTGTCACTGAAATTCATATAGTAGGGATCCTGAAGCTGTGTACTGCATTCTGGGTAAATCTGTATCACAAATTAGAAGTCACTGATTACTCTGTAATGTAAGATTGACTGGTGGAGTATCAGAGACACTAGGATTCATCTGCTGTGAAAATTAGCTGCTGCACCACATTTAATGACAATCTATCTCATAGTTTCCAAGACATTCCAGTCTGGGTAACAGTGGATGACCAACATACCACCCCACACTGGAAGCACCCAGAAAGATGCAGTCATGGTAGCTAAATGTCTGATTTTGACACTCACTGAGGCTCATCACTCCTCAAATTAGAGTGCTTACTACAATTATAGGTGTTACAGTTGTCCTGATTTTGACCAATGAGTAATGTCCCCAGAAATAATTACATTTTCTGTTTGTATCTACTCTATAAACTGAGATGTGTGTGTTATAAATCTAAACTGTCATTTTGTCTCCCTACAATTTCTGAATCCATTAGTAAACTGTACAGATCTTGCAACAATTTTAAGCACTAGCATTTTGTTTGGCATTATGCTGGCAAGAAGAAAGTCTAGATTATACGTACAGCTTCCATAATTAATTATCTCTATTAACATTTAATTGTTGTATTTAAATAAAAATATTACATTAGTACCTTAATACTTATAGTAATAATAATAATTAACAAAGAAGATCAAAGCTAAGACATAACCTTGACCATGACAAAGGGTAAACCGAAGTTTGTTTGTGACGTTAATATTGTATGTTAATATATTCTTGTGTCTGCAGAGATTTCTTGTTGCGGTTTCTAAAGTAATGCTAGTTATCAGGCACATCCATCAGCGTCAGAGTGATGGGATTTGTAAATTACCCCATTAAATCCTGATCTGTTCCTCTATAACTCTGACACAGCATGTCTGTTTAGTTTTAATAAAGTGCCCTAAGAGTTGTGCAGATTTAAACCCAACTTTAAACCCAACAACCAGCTTGTGTACATATTTACAAAAAGAACAGAGATGAAAGATTTGAGATGCCCTAAGTGTATTTCAGGTTTTCGTTAAAGAATATCATTAACATGTTGATTGGTTTAGGTTTTTAGGTTTCATTACTGTTACCAGTGAAAGGTTCCTCTTATTATACCTGTCCATGACATGATGCATACAAGGGTGGACATAAAATCAAAAACACCTGTAATCACTGTGAGGAATCTTAAATTCAAGATCACTAACTATTGGAATGACAAGTTAACCCAACAAACACAGGCTTGAACAATGGGGTTGACTATGGACTATGTAGGAATGGGTTTCCTACTCTACTAAAAGGTATTCATGCTATTAAATCCCCTTTGTACATATTGCAGGCATGAAATATTAAATGCACCTGAAAACCAAGACCTCAAAAACAACAAAAACTTTAAAATATTTGTATGATCTTAACACATCTGACACTGATTGGAAAACTGAATTTTCAGATATCAAAAGGTCACAGACCTGCTGATATCTGATGATTTGAATTGTGTTTCTGAATTTATGTCCACATTGTGCATATGTTCTTTCACTGTGAAACTGAACTGGCTGCATTCCAATTTATTTTGATATCTTTGCTTGGTTTCTGTCTCCTCAACACAGTGGGTTCATATTTTTCTGTTTTGTGTAATTGAATTGTGCCTATTTGTTGCTGTCTAGACCCTTGTTTCCTTTCCTGTCTCGCTCCTTCATCTTCTTGTCCCTTATTTTCTCTTTCTGTTACTACACAACATCTGACTCCACCACACACTGCTCTGTGTACTCTTTCACCAGCTCCACATTTAAGGTCTTGTGACAGAATTCAGCCATGGGCTTCCATAGCAGTGGGTCCAGGAACATCTGGCACATTACGTGACCCTTCAGGGTGGTGGTGTGGCGTTGCAGGTGGCGCAAGAACTGCTGCTGAGCCAGGTCCAGGTCTTTACCGAACATATCAATATTCAGATAATACCTAGTTCAAAAACAGTGCATTAGTAAAATGTAAATTAACATGCCTCAAATGTCATAGTAAAGCCACTATGTGTATATTTAATACAGATTTGAGTTCTCCTTTGTTACTCTCAGAAGGCAGCAGACAGCAGTACACACACTATACTATTGTACACATACTTTGGGATTAGGGATGCACCGATTAATTGGTTGGTGACCAGAAGTGACCAGTTTTCATGTGATTGGCCATGACTGGTGATCGGGCCGGTCAGTCTAAAATATGTTGGGCAAATGCACAATAAATATTACATAGTGATACCCATACATGCACGCCCATGTACAAGTTGCACACATTATCCTGATTAGAGCTGAGTAAATTTGAAAAGGATTTGAAACTCCCAGGCCAATAACTCACAAATAAAAAGTTACAAAAACACAATGACACTTCTTTATAACCAAGGTAGACCGTGAACTACAACCCTGTTTTCATCTAAACCAGCCTGCCTCTGTCTTGTAGCAGTTATAATAGTCCCCATTAGCAGTCACTACAACACTCAGGGACCATCTGAAAAGTGCAACACAAAAGAGAGATACCACGAAAATATTCAATAACTGTACCCTTCTACACTGTAGTGTTAGTCGTCGCCTGTTGTATATACTACAACATCTGGATTAGTGAAAGTTGCTTTGTTGTCATTTTAGAGAGAAAATAAAAATAATAGCCTACAAATAGACATCATTATTACTTTGTCAAATAAGACAGAATGTTCCATGTCATTATGTCCAAATGTATGAAAATATTTTTTTTTATTTTTAGTTGAACATTCAATGTGAAAAGAAGAAAATAGATGGTAATGGTAATTATTATATTTTGAAACCACACCTGAAGTTATATTGGTACAAAGAACACCCTTTGTTTGAGATGTTCAGAATTTAATCAGCATCTGCCAAAATTGGTATCAGCAGGTCAAACTCCATGAAAAATCAAAAATCAATCCGAACTGGCCCAGAAAATTCCAATCGGTGCATCTCTAATGCTTATGAACAGTAGTTAAGTGACTTTGACTGTAGTCTGACTTAACTAGTAACATTAAAGGCTGCTTGGCATTATGGGTAAATAAAAGAAAGTTACCAGTCATCTCCAATGGGCACCCTGAAAGGGAAAGTACATAGGCTGGCCACTGTGGGGTTGGACACATCATCCACCATCCAATCAATGTCCTTCTTCAGTAGGATGGCCATGTTACTGGGCAGAAGCTTGAATGGTTGCCAGTCTTGAATGATGGTGGCATTAGGAAGGACTCCCTGCATGAGGTCAGTGGTCAGATACAGCCGATGGATGGCTGTATGATCGAGACGCACTGGAGAAGAGTTAGAGGAGGGGGTGGGCAAAGAGGACTGGATGTCTCCACCCAACTCAAGATCAGACAGGCGGAGCTTGAGCTCCTCAGCTCTGAAGCGCACCAGCAGAATACCCTGTAGGATAAAGCCAATGTGTGAACTGACAAGAACTACAGGTAAGTACGGTAAACAAGTACAAGTAAACACTCAGACGGATATGTATTACCATGCCTATGCCATTACCAACATCCACAGACAAACAGTGTTTGTATTGTGCCTGGTACCTGCTTGGTTATGATGCGATACTTTTGGAAGTCCTTGGGTCCCAGCTGATCATCACGGGTTAGGCGGGTCACTTTGACCTCTGGGTACTTGGATTTGACTAGTTCGGAGCAAAATCGCAGAAGAACTCCTGCAACACCCTTCCCCCTTTCTTGTGGGGCAACACGGAGACCTTCGACTAGCATGGTCTCCCCATCATCAATCACACACACAGATTCCAGAGCGATCTGTCAACCACCACAAGTGAAGAAGGAAGACAGTAGTTGACAATTTATCACACTGAAATTGTCCTTTTTTTGAGCTACACATAACCCCTACACCCTGGATAGAGCAATGAAACAGAAGTGGCAGTGGTAACAGGCTAAGCACAGTCATATTAACTGCAAAAGGCAAAAGATGTAACCTATAGTGTGAACCCTTCAGAAATCAGTACCACTTGTCGTAGTATTGGAAAAACAGTGGCTTTCTCCACTGTACTTGCTATGTTTACACATGAGAGGAAGATGAAACAAATTCCACCCACAGAGCTGTGCTGGTTCTTGTACAGGCCTAAAAGTGAAGCTTGATTTTCTAGTCAGTGTTCATTCCAATGTTCACCTCTGATCATGCCTCCAAGTGATCATAGAAAGAATGGCAGAATCATGCAGCCACAACCCCTTTCCATCATATGGTAGTTGGGCTACATTTCTAAGAATGGGGGGCAGCCAAATGGAGCCACTAAATGTTATGTCCCAGGGAAACCCAGAAAAAGCTGGAGAGATTACATAACGCATCTGACCTGGTAATACCCAGAGATACCCCACGAGGCATTTGAGGATGTGGCTGAGGACCAGGGCTAAAGCCTGCTGCCACTGCCTCACACAACTTTGCAAAAAACTTTAATTACCTTGTTATCCTCAAATCCAATCTAACACAGAACATAGTGTCTTTAAGTTCTTCTGGTAGTTAATAGTAAGGTTGACGGATCCAGTTCCTAATGAAGTTACCAGCTTTGAATGTTAGTAATACACTTCACAATTAAAGCAAAGAAAATATTTTTTTCTGTCAGTGTGTTCACATAAGTGTGTGCTGGTAATCTTGCTCATGAACTGATTGGAACAATGCACTGCCATTCATGTACAGTGACACCAGGGCAGCTACTGCAACTTTATGTTTTTTGGTTACACCAATGTCACTGAATATCTAAAATAGAATAATCAAAATCCTTTGTATCTCAAGTATTTCCTGGGTGATTTTCCTCTTAATTTTAAAACTGAATGGTACAATGTGGTGGTATTAGAATGTACAAAGATTTACTAGTAAATCATTCATTTTGAGATATTTTCATACTCTTTATTGAACTTACCACTTTTCCATGCTTGCGGGCCAGTATGACTGTACGGTTGCTTTCCTGCAGCCAGCTGGTGTATCTAGTGGGCAAGTAGTCTAGGCCTCCATAGATATCCTGGCTCATTGCCATGATGTCATCAAAGTCCTCCACAGTGGCCACAGTGAACTGTAGGCCTGCCTGGGACAAGGCCTCTGGAAGCTGGGGCATAGTCAGGCTGGTATCAATCTTCATCTTGAAAAAGCTGATGAGACACAAAATGGAGGAGTTTATTTATCCATCCATTCTCTACCCCTTTATCTCGCATTTGAGGATAAAGAACCCTGCAAACTCCAGGGTCAAACCCAGGACCTTCTTGCTGGGAGGCAACAGCACTGATCACTGCATCGCTGCACTGCCCATATATATTGCTTGTATTTATTAAGTATCTGAGCGCACTCAACTATTCTCCCACTGTCCAAACCAGGATTTAGCAGAGTTCAGGATCTATTTTGTCTGGGTGGTGTGCAAACAGAAGGCACTCTTTTGATTCAAAGCAACAACACACTTCAAAAATGTTTTATAGCATAATATTCATTTCAAGATTACAAACTATTTCAATCACTCAAACAAAAACAAAAATCACAAAATAACAAATTCAATATTCCTCTGCCAATTCAAATTATATACCATAAAGCTGCAAATAATAGCCAAGAAGTGAATAGACGCCTGTCCCTTTTAATAGCTGGGGGCAGCAACATATTTTGACAAATAAAGGCCGGGTCTGATTTTCTCCTCATCGAATATATATCATTCTAACTCCCCTGTAGTCAGACCACAGCATGTAAGCGGAGCACGTGAAATATAGTCGGAAGGTTATTATTCCAACACTGGCGCGATTGCTCCTTCTGGCTCCGGTTCCACTCTGATACCGCTCATATCTCCAGTCTAGGGCTGGTGGTATGAGTGGTATGAGTGACTTTTAAAAGATTGGGGCTTCATGGGGCCGCATGCATTTAAAAGACAGGGCTGACAGCTGATGCGCCGCGCACGCACCGTGCCTGCAGACATGCCTGGTTATGAATTACACACATGCTCCTGTGCCGCTTACAGACAGCTTCCGCCCTGCACCACTCACATGCTGTGCAGTGTGAATCCGGCCATAGACAAGTTTCCATTGATAAATAACAATAAAAGACTTAAAATTGTAACAATACTGGAGCGCTGCAGTATTTCTGTACTTTGCCTTAAAAAATTAAAAGCCTGTCTCATATAGACGTCTGTCCCAAATATACACAGGGTCTGTTCCGTCATTTGGAAAAATTAACGCCTGGGCTGTTATTTGCAGCTTTATGGTAACTAAAATAATTAAATTAGTGCAGACAGACCGAAAAGGAAAAAAATGTGTCATGCCAAAATCATGATTGAGAATTTAGGAGGGATCTGTATATTTGGGAATATCATGTGTGACTATTTTTGTTATACGTACACAATAGAAAACAGAAGGCTAAGCATCAACCCATAAACAATAAAAATGAAAAAGAAAGGGGAGTAAGTGAATAATGGTGCCATGCAACTATACCTCTCTCTACCTGCACCACACATTTGATAAGAGACAAAACTTAGCCACTATAACCGCTGACTGCCACACTTAGAATTAATCAGAAACACAATCATAGCCCCAAAACGTAGTCCAAAGATGACCAAAACACAAATGGCTGTTAGGAGTGTCGAGAGCGCTATGTAGGTTTATTTGATTAAGGATTTGGTAAATGTGCAGAGCAACATGGATGAAGAGACCAGAACCACCAAATAGTAAGACAAAAGAAAACAAAGAGAATAAACCTCAGACTAGACAGAAACAAGGGCAAAACAGACGAATGACAGCAGACACAGCATGTGGAAGACTGGCAAACTATGGTTTTCCCTTTGTATATTCCCATATATCCTGTAAATCCATACTCTGCGCACTGTACTCTGTACACTAATACTCTTTGATACCACCTCCATATTACAAATGTAGGTGTTAGCCCATAGCTTAGATACAGAACTCAGAATTAAATGCACAACATGTAATGGAGAAAACGAAACAAACAACATCTTCCAAGCCTAAAACATGTCTGTTACTCTTCTCTCAAAGAAGATGCACATCCCAAGTATCTGTATGTAAGTTAGGGGCAGGGTGAGGATCCATACATGTAATTAATACAGAAAATTGAATACAAATGAAGAGAATGAACAACATAATCCTGTGAGGAAAACAAAAACAAGAGGCTGCTCAGAGTTGTTCATTTAATCAGGTTCAAATTTACATTAACACATAATGCAGTGTGATCAAATCAAATAAAACAAGCTTGTGCAAAAAAAGCATGCCACATAAAAATCCATACACATCACTTCAAAAGAGAAGTAATACGATATGATAAGGTATAAAATATAAATTTATGGTACACCAACACACTAATATTTAGGTAGAGCTGGGTAAGGAAACTTAATAGGGTTTGAATATTGCTCTGGTCATTCTACCCATTAATTTAAGATAGCTGTAAGATATGTTAATCTTACATATATATATGTAAGATTTGTTCAAGATATCTATTTATTTTATCACTCTCGGTTTTCTTTATTTATTTACTATAAATTATTATTATTTTATATTTTTTTTCCCAAATTGTCCCCTGTTTTAACAAGAGTGTTGGTAATGTTGGAAATTCATCTAGACTGGAGTTACAGCCATTGCAAACCACAGCTCTGCAGTCATACAATATTTTTTTATCTATTTTTTTGATACTGATGACAAATGGTTCCAAACAATACCGAGCCCTTGCTGGGGCTAAGTACATTCAGTGCCAGTAAAATAAGAAAATTCTACCAGAGATTCAAAACAAAGGCTAGCCCCACCTACTGGAGCAATACAATTGTGCTGAGGCTCATGAGACAGATATTGACCAAGCTGAAAGGACAAACAGGATGTTGCAGTACATGAAGGAAATAATATAGTGAATTCAACATAAGAGTTACCTGTCTTTGGATACATGGCACTGTAGAAGGCACAGTCTCATCTGAATCTGAGTATCATTGCCATCACATGAAGGACTCCTATTACATGACCATGGTCAAACCTGAACCACCCATCATGCTAATGCCATCCAGAAAGGGAGTTAGACCACAAAAATGACAAATGGTGTCAGTCTTGTCTGAAGTGCTCCACAATAGCGCTCAAAACTCTAGTCAATTGACAGACACACCAGAAAATTCTCACTCAGTGCATTCATGCTATGAAGCACAAAGTAAACTATAGAGTTGCAATTAGTCTCCAAAGAAACCTTCAAGTGTTGCTGCACTGCCAATGGATTAACTTCAACCATGGCAGTTGTTCCCCCTATGCAGGGACTACATCTTGTCACCAACTGTTGATACATGGTCATATGGAGACAGAACAGGCAGGTGGTCACACAGCGACAGAAGGAAGTGTTATACTTAGGGGATTCACAATTACATGGGAACCATGCCGCAAGAAAGACATACAACATAATAGAAACTGCATTGCAACAACAAGCCAATCCTCAATGCATGAGATATACCAGTCTCATATCAGTATCAGTATTTGTATACTAAGGCAGTCAAGGTGGGACATGGTAACTGCAAATATTGAGGCAATGCAAGAAGAAAGGATTACACCTCAAGTTCAGTACCTGCAGACTCAGAGAGAGGAGGAGCAGGGATAAGCAGTGTCGTAAAAAAAAAGGCAAAACATCTACAAATAGATCTACACAATGCCATCTAAAGACATCACCAGTGCAGCAGGTTGGGACTAGGGAAGGCCAAGATGACATGACTGGATAAGGACCAGAAACCACAGACAATGTACAGCAGCATGTTACAACCCAAGGTACAAGATAACGCTTTATGAAAATTACCACAGAATAAAGAGTTAACCAAGACAACAAAACACAACATACTCAAAGCCAGATGAGTAAGTAAACTAATGTCTAAAGCTATTAAAGAAATCATAGTTATAAGATATCAGTTTGGTAAAGCACAGCTTTTGCACAAAGAAATTTCATAGTTTGGATATGCTCACCCCAAAATGGAACAATATAATGAAAACTGCCTTTAATCAAAGATAAAGCATCCTTTACATTTGTGAAAACACAAGACACATCTACAGATCATAATCATGTCTGCTGCTCATCCAAAAAGTGGTTGCAGAGACCCATTTGTACAACACAAGCACCATCTTGTGTTCATTTGACTGTACTCTATTTTACTTTATTTATTTACTTATCTTTTTCATTACCTGTTAGTTTGCGTTTGTCTTTTGGCTCCACTAAGAGAGGTGACTGGAGGGTCCAGTCAGTCCCTCAAGGGAGATGTTGATTTGTAGAGGCTGGCACAGAAATGCTAGACATGTTCCAATAATCTATCAATCAGCCATGTGAGCTGTGGAGGTATTTGTAGTAAAAACACTGTCTGGTCACAGCAGACCCACACACGAACACATGGTGGACACTGGTATTTTTCCATCATGCTTTGATGCTTGAGATGAGCTGTCAGGCTTGGCTGGGTAGTGCAGTCCTGCCAATGGGAGCAATACTGCTGCGTTTTTGTGTTTCTGTCTCCTGCTCTCTTTCACACAGTCACTGATTCATTCTTCCTCTATACACGTTTTTCAGCTGGCAGTATACTCCAAACAAAATGGAATTTGGCACATTTACAGAGACTGTTGAACTGCCATCAAATATACCACTGTGAGCATAAGTCAGTCTGCTCCTTGGATGGTAAAGTGTAGTCATTTAATTTTACACATCTTTTAACATTACAAAAAAAAAAAAAAAAAAAAAAAAAAAAAAAAAAAAAAAGGGGGGGGGGGGGGGGGGACCCAAATGATGCACAAAAACTTCATTGCATGATATTGTGTGAATTGTCAAAGTCATGGGAAACAACAGTGATGGTTACCAAAGTGGTGTATGTTGGCAATAAACATGTTGGGAATTTTTACACATTTGACCAAAAATGCTACAAATAAATAAATAGATAGAAAACAAAACAACAAAATAACAAACAATCCATGACCAGTGGTTTGGCTTTTAGCAAAAATTCCAAGGGGGGGAGTTATAATAAGTATACACAGTATGTCCAAATAGGACATCCAATGACAGGCACATCAGAGAGGTCAATATAATATCTATAACATAATGGTGAATAAATCCACCATTGGCACATATTACTCATGAACAATTCTCTTTAAGCTTAGTTTTAATTAAATAAATTGTAATTTATTTGGAGTATGCTGCCAGGTCTCCTTTTTGTCTTCCAAAACTTCCACACAGAACAGGTAGGATGATCATACTTAAAATGTCTCGAGTGCCTGAATAATACAGAACTTAAAGGAACACACCATGTCTTTGGTAGATTATCCTGTTGGTCAAGTGATGAGAACATGGACACCAAAATCATTCATGTCTCCTGGGTAGATCCTTGACTCCAGTGCTTCATGCCAGTAGGCTCCATGCTGATGCAAACACATTAGCATACTACCCTGTTGTGTGATAGCAGGCTCCATGTCATTTTCCCACGTAGTCCCGCCTATGCATGAAACAAACCAGTGACAGACAGGTACCAGAAAATTAGTTATTGTTAATTCTCACTTCGCTTGTTACCATAAAAATAACTCTATAACTCTCTAACTGTGTAATGACTGCATGATATATTTCAATGTTGTCATGTACACCCTTTAGTTCTGTGTAGGAATATTTATGTTTTGAGAATATCATACTTAAAGTCAAGTGACTTTTGTACACAAGTATTTATTTATAAGTATGTATAAAGTAACGCACAGTTTCAAACAATTTTCCACAATGTTTTCAGTTGATTCATTCATTATCAATGAGCTCTGAAAAATGTCTTCAAAGCCTCAGCCTCAGCTGACTGATAAGCAGTGACCATATCTCAGCATGGGACTAAACTATGAACACTGGACTCTAATGTCCAAAATGTCCTTGTGGGTGTGATGAACAGGGAAACCTTAACCTTCACCCTGCAGATTGTAGGATGCGCATCCAATTAGGTAATATGGATGACTCCATGTTTCAGAGATATAGGGGCATGTGTGGGACGTTTTGCTGTGCCCCACGGAAAATTTAGAAGCTGACAATTAAAACGCAGCCTTAAATCACATGCTCTGCAAATGTTAATGGTGTTACATACACACCTATTTAGCCAGTGTTCTGATATCTGGAAGTGAATGTGAAGTATATGTATTTACATTAAGTTCAATAAATAAAAGTAAATAAATACAGTTTATAGATGAGTTATAAATTATATATGGATACAGAATGAGGTAGGATTAATCACATTTGACCCAATATACATTTCTATTTGATTAATTTCTATTTGATAAAATATTTTGACAGCTAAATAATTGGAAGAGGCAGCACTCCACTGCACCCTACTGAGCCAGCTGTCACTGATAATATCTCCAAGCTGTGACAAATGTTTCACCACATTTAACTATTGGGAAATTACAGCTGGACAATGTCAATGATTTTGAACCACTATGTATTAGCAGTGACAAGGCAGCTTTGGTAAACTGTTGCAGCATTCAGTATCAGGTGTTGGCTATGGTGGCTTATTAAGGACATTATGTGGAACATCTGAAAATATATAACCTTAGACTCAGGGTTCAATTCATACATGGTGCAACACAGATAGTGAGGCAGAAGCTACAGTCGTTCTAATGGTCAAGGGTGGAAATAAACATAGCAAAGTTAAACAAAGTCATCTTACAGATTCTGTTGAGCACAAATGTGTCGATTGATATGTTTTTCAAAGGATTATTTAAGAGGAATCCCAAGGACATCTGTTTTGTAACAGGAGATATCCCCAAAAAAGTAGGGATTACACCCACCCCAGGACCATCTCTAGAAGAGTACTTATAATCAGAGAGCTGATGAATTCATAGAGATGTACCAGCTGCTACAGCACACTCTAGCATAATTCTGTGTTGCTTTTTCAGATCAGAGTATGGCACCATCCAGTGGAGGCACAAGGTCACCAATCACCCCTGTAGCTTATCAATAGAATTACTGCCTGTGCAATTGGAATCAGATTTTTTTCCACAAGGCAGGCTGAAGCAAACAGCCTATGAAAGCCTATCAAAAATCAATTGTTTTTGTTTTGTTTTGTTTGTTTTAGGGCAGAGTACTGTCACATGCACAAGGTTTTAATGCTCATTTACAGTTCGTTTCTGCAGCCATATTACCTGGGTTCATTCTTAAGGATTAAAGGCAGAGTTTGTGTTGTTTGCTTGTTACTGACCTGGGAAAGGAAGAATAATACAGGATGAAGGTGGATATAAGGATCTAACAATGTATATATACTATGAATTTTGACATCTGACACAATTTCTGACACATGAAAAAAAAAATGTATTACCCTCACCTTGGCAAGAACTCTGGGGTTTGTTGACAGCGACAATTCCTTTCTTCCTCAAAAGCAAAAGTGCTTAAAGGTTTAAGACCACCACCTGTAATGCAGCATTGGTCATGAATAATGCCTTAAATGAGGCCATATGCATAATTCAGAATAGGATAGTATAGGCTTACCAGGTGCAGAGACTGCTTTCTTGAAAGCTGAAATCCCTTGATGAACTTCTGAGAAAATTATATTTCTATGTTTAGTGTTTCACTGAGTCACACAGATCATTTCTTCTGTCTACACAGCTCATGGCTGTATCACACTGAGCAGCTTAGACTCTTACCTGCTGATGTCAACATCCTGGTTTTCTTCCTCCCAGTAATGAACCATACAAACAAAAATCACGACAATAATTTGACTATAGAGTTTTTGTATTTTGAGCTCTACTTTCCTACATATTACTTCTCTTTCAGGATGCTTTGAACCCTGGGTCTATTTCACGATGCACAGGAATTGAATATCGCCTTAAGAGATTTTTTTAAATTTTTTTTTACATTGGTTAAAATAGCTATTTGGCTGTGAAAACAAGACGGTCAAACTTGATATTACTTTGACCAACATAAAATATCTTCAGCTAAATTACCATATTAACCAGAATATAAGACGACCTGTCTTTTTTTTCAGACTTTTTTCTAGTGAAAAATGCTGTCTTATGTTCGGGTCAATACGATACTCTGGATCATCATTTCAGATTTGTGAATTTATGTGAATGATCATGTCTTGGAGTAGTGTCTTCCTAAAGTTTTGTCTGTTTTCAGTCTTTATGCTACAGCTATAAACTGCCAGCTTCCTGGAGCAAGAAAATGAATTTCCCCAAAATAATGAACAATGCGTACATAGAGGTTCTTATCAAAGCAAAAAGTATCAATCATTATATGAATATCAAACTGTTAAAAGTTGATACTGGTATTGACTGAAAAAAAAAAAAAAAAAAAAAAAAAAGTAGCTTTGGGGGCAGTATTTGGGGCAGCAGTGTGTGTGTGAGTGAGTGAGTGAGAGAGAGAGAGGGAGAGTGAGTAAATGAGAGAATCAGCGAAAGAAGACATCACTTGTAAGATCTGATTGCAAGTTGGATCAAAATGAAAATACTGAATAAAACAGTTTACTGTATTCACTTTCAGTTTAAACAAGATGTTGCACAACAATGTGAGTTGTGACTGATTTTTCATCCTCCCACATTGCTGCTGTTTGTTCTTATTCATCATCGTCATCATACAGTGCAGAGTATCATGATAATCTAAGTGTTTATCAATCTAAGAGGAGTTTACAAATGTTTCAACTGTGTCACTTCAGTTCACTTCTTCTGTTCTATTCATAGAAACTATTTATTGATACACTTCTGTTGCTGGGTTTTAAAAACGCTGCGCTTCTTTGTTGACTGCGTATGTGCCGTCTTGAGTTACAACCAATCACCACCGAGTCAACCTAAAACCTCACCCAAAGCCTTTTCGGGGTTGAAAAAATTACCTACCCATGGGCAGGGACTTTTTCAGCCCATAAAAGTTTCCGCGGTCTTGACTTTTAGGAACTGTTCCTCTGGTAGAGACGCGCCAACGGCCGAGTTCCTGTATTATTACCCGGAGGTTCCTGCGATGGAAACGGGCCATTTGTTTCTCTCCTCTTAAATCATTCCTCTTTCTTCTCTCATGTCCTCCACTGGCTTTCCTCTCTGCACTGCAGCACCTACACCCTTAATAATCTCCAAGGTCATTTTAGTGCTACTCAAAAAAGCATGTATGTTTAAGTTCTCTAATACTACACAACTCAACAGGACATAAGTCCTGCTGACAGCAGATTTATGCACAATAACATTACCATTGCTCCCGGGAGGTACATTTTTGTATGTTTCCTTGGTTGTGACTCAGAACCCTCTTTCACTTAATCTGAATGATATCAAAAAGAGCTCACTTTCTCTCATGTTAATGTTTCACATCTCTAATCAGATACCACAGATCCCATGCAGAAGTGTCTGAGGGCCCCACAGGACTCATATTCATCATCATTTGCAATGATCAGTAAAGGGTGATGCTGTTGCCTTTCCTCACAGAGTACTCATCTAATCTTCTGCTTTTCTACTTAACACACATCCCATAGTGGTTAGTTGTTTTCAGCTACCCATTGCTACCTTCACTGACACTGGTGATTAAGTCATTAACCCATTAACTGATCATTAACTGATATCAAACTAAACAACAGATATGTCTGACAGATCAGTAGGAATTTATATTTCTCAACATCTATGTGCATAAAATTTAAACTAAACGATACACGAGCACTATACTATACTATATTAGACATGTACACCTGCACGCGTCCAATCATGTAGCAGTAGATCAAATACAGAAGTCAAACATGTGACTTTGACTCTCACAATTGTTGGTGTCTGATGGCTGAACAATGGTTAGACTGATAACTAAGACATTCTTTACCAGTGTGTTGAGCAGAAACACATCAGAGGGAACAACATGTCCAATCCTGAGGTGAATATAAGGTAACAGGCTCATCAACACTGGACAGAAAAAGAGTGGAATATCCTAGTCTGATGGAGCTGGATTTCTGCAGTCAGCAGATGGGTCAGAATCTGGATCTATAGACACAACCTGCCTTGTGTCAATAGTCCAAGCTGGTGGTGGTGGTGGTGTGATTGTGTAGGGGATTACTTTCCTGATTCACTTAATACTTAATGGGTCTTAATACTCATCATTCGTGTCTAAATGCCACATCTTCATCTGTGAGGATGGATCTGTGAGTGTCGACTATATTCATCTATGTGTGACCACAGTACTACTATTACATCTATGTCACAAATCTACAGTGATCTCAAACTGGTGTCATGAACGTGACAGTGAGTTCAGATCTAATCTCCAGATCTGCAACCACTAGATCAGTTTTTGGATGTAGTAGAACAAGACATGAGCAAAATTAGTCTGTGGTCAAAAGTTAACATGAAGCAGGACCTGAAGAATGTTTCCAATGTCTGGACAATCCAGAAAGACCTGCGGCTGATGGAACTACTAGTGTTGAGAGTGGTTAAAAGTGGTTTTCCTAACAGAGATGAGTGTAAATGTATATTCCCAGTCTATCACCTGCAAACACAGTAACTTAAAATGTATGCAGAGAACACACAAAACGAACAGGAGTGTTCACTGCCAGTGATCCTGCTGCTGTCTGCAGGCACAGACATGGAGACTGAACTGTGTGAGGAAATGTGTTGACAATAGTGGAAAGAACAGGATCTCCATGTTGTGCTTTCCTGTTTTTTCTCTCCCTTCCCTGATTAAGACAATAATGCCTCAATGCTTTCAATTCCAAATACCAAACTGTCAGAGGACATCAGATCACATTCAAACCTCTTTCTCTCTCTTTCTACCTCACTCTCTCTCTAGAGAAGCTACAAGAGCAGGAATGGCAACAAATGTTTCATTCATGGGTCATCATGTTGAGAAAAGATGCATGTTGTTTGTTTTTTTTAGCAATGGATCAGACTAATTTATAATTATCATCAGTTCTAGTTTGTTGTTTCAAAACTTTAAAAACTCTGATCTGATTACATTAGCATCATACCCAGTAGCAGGTTGTTTTAAGCAACTTAGAGATCAGCTGAAGTGTTTATGACGATGTCAAACTACAATGTATCTGAATTGAGTTTTAACAGACCTGTGTTGGCTGAAACATTTACCTCATCAGTTCTACAATGAGAATATGTCAGATGCTCCTGAGGAGCAGAAAATGATTAGTATTAGAGTTAGTGAACATGGTTTCTTCCTCTGTTTTTTATACTGCAGTCAACACTGTGACTACATACTCATGACAAAGAGTTTGTAACAACGCCAGTATATTAATGTTACATCAGGTTACATTAACAACGTATTCTTGTTTCCTCTTAATAAAGTTAAAGCAAAAGTCTTTGGTGATCAATTTCCAACAGCTCGATTTTGTCACCAAGAGTGTTATATTTATAACAATGGTTTTATTTATTTATTTTTTTTTACAGCAGTACAACCCCAGTTCCAAAAAAGTTGGGATGTAGTGCAAATTGTAAATTGTGCAAATTTTGTAACTGAAACTGTATCATTTTAAGGAAAAAATAAGGTAATTTTGAATGTCATGGTAACAACACGTCTCAAAAAAGATGGGACAAGGCCATAAACATCTGGGAACTGAGGAGAACAGTCTCTTGAGGTGGGTTTTGAACTGAGCACTGATAACAAGCTGGGTGGTCCTCCTCTTTTTTAGTCTTGTTGACACAGTATCCCTCCTGGTTTCTGAAAAGAATTTCAAATTTTGATTTGTCTGACCACTTAGCCTCAGTCAATTTCAAAAGAGCTGTGGTCCAGAGAAGACGTTGGTGCTTCTGGATCATGCTCAGGTATGGCTTCTTCTGTGAATGATAGAGATTTAACTAGTATCTGTGGATGGCACGAAAAATTGTGTCTATTGACAGTGTTTTTCTGGAAATATTACTGAGGACCTTTAGTGATCTCCATCACAGATTCATGATGCAGTGCATTCAGATCACAGACATTTTTTTTTTTTTTTTGGCCTTGTCCATTAAGCACGGAGATTTCTCCATATTCTCGGAATCTTTTGATTGTATAATGTACTTCAGATGACAATATAATTTACCTTTTAGTAATTTTACACTGAAGATCAGGAAATTGCTCCACTATTTGTTGATGCAGTATTAGGGAGATTCTCTGTCCACCTTTACTTCTGGGAGACAGTGCCACTCAAGATGCTCTTTTTATACCCAATCATGTTACTGACCCGTTGCCAGTTGACCCAATTAGCTGCTAATATGTCTGCCAGTTGTTACTTTATTGTAGCGCTAACTTTTCCAACCTCTTATTGTCTCAACTTTAACTCAATGTGTCTCAACTTTTTTGAGCCACATTGCCATCATGAAATTCAAAATGAGATGATATTTTCCATAAAATAGCAAATTGTCTCACTTTCAACTTTTGATATGTTTTATATGTTCTGTTATAAATAAAATATAGGTTTATGACATATCATAAACATTCCATAAACATGCATATCATTGCATTCTGTTTTTATTTACAATTTGCACAATTTCCCATTTTTTTCGGAATTGGGATTGTACACTGAAAGCCAACATAAATGCTGTCATCTGTAACCATTTCACCCCTGTAATCAATAAAGTATTTCTGATTCCAAGATGAGCTTGTAGCTTATGTGAGCTGCTGTATAAACACCATCTGCACTGAACCAAGTAGACTCCAAGTGGACTCAAAAGTATAATAAGAACAACTACATGGCATAGTGTCCACAGCTACCTATGAGTGCCACCCCAAAGAAATATAATTAAGGCTGAAGAATTATCCCTATGCAATCACAGCCCTGCTAACAAGACATGATGCTTCTATCAAATGAATTTACAGGAGAAAAATAAATTGTTAGGGGATCAAAATAGCATTCTACCTCAGCCATGTAATGGTGTTCCTAATACAATGCAGTGAGGGTTGTGTACCCTCCTGCTGGTGACTGTGCTGCTAGTGTTAACAGCAGCAAAAAATGTCATTTACAGGAGACAGGGTCCTCTGTGCCTCCTTCTGAGCATGCTCTTGTAGGATACTAGTGTGCCCCACTTCTATTTGAAATGAAGGAGTGGTGGTTATTTTGAGTTCAGATCATCCAGCAAATATAACATTTTCACATGCGTAGTCAAATTTCCCTGGTGGGGGATTTATCAAAGTCTAATCTAATCTAATCTAAATCAAGTAAGAGAAGAACTTTCCCAGAATGCATTGCAGCTGTTGTTGAGGAATGACTAAATCTGCTGTGTAGATGTCGCCTTACAGTCTTCACATTACACAGAAAATATAGTCAGATAGAATATATGACACGTATGCTGTATGTTACTGATTCTTCATGACCTGACAATTGTTGCATTATAACACTGATACTCACAGCTGGTCCTGCACTGGGTACAGTGCGGAAATTGACCCTACTTACCCCCAGTCAAGAGCACCTTGGGACAAGTGATAGAGTTACAGAAAAAGAAATGAGAGAGGCCCATGTCTGTTAACTTCACATGTGTCTCATATCCGTTTACAGTCTTAGTATAAGGGAAGACACTATCTATACTCACATTCTGGAGAAACATTTGTTTCTGTTCTGATGAATCATAACAACTCCGGTGATAGCTCACCTTTATCCAGTGCAACCAGGCAGTCAACATTTTCACTTCATTATGATAAGATGCTGCTAAAACTAACAAATCCTTCCTTTCATTGTGTCTTTGACATTAATCCTAACAAAGCAAGTTCACACACATAAATTACAACTTTATCATGCTCCAATATAGCATGTCAGAATAGTGTAGCCTGTACATCTTTACATTATTATGATAACCATGAGATGGTAACATGTTATATAACATATTACAAGTGATTGAGTGAAAATTAATTAATTAACATATTACATACTCTAGCATAGTGACACAATAAAATTGAACATTACTGTACTAATATATGCTATGTTACATGTCAAAATTGTGAATATGTAGTCTCAGAAAACATGTAGTCTTACACTACACATGTAGTGTAAGTGTAGTCTCTTTCGCACAATGTAGCACAATTTGATTTCTTGGAGCTGAACTTGTTGGTACATTCACATAACAAACCACTCTGAAACTTGGAATTAACTGCTGCTGCCATGTCTCACATCATATAAATGTAACAGTAACATGAATCAGCTGTTAATAATGCTGGCAGTGTTTGTAGCTGTTAATGTGATACGAAAAGCTTTATGAGTAGATCTGAGCAATGTTAAACTGTGGTTGAAGACATTTAAGCACCAACTTATTGTGCAGAAGAACTGAACACTACCTGTTTCTTGTAGTCAGAGAAGTGAACACTTTTCCACACAACCATCATCAGTTACATTTAATGCTTGTATAAAGAGTTTCCAAAATACTGTACATACAATAATAAAACTCAAAGGATGGAAGTCCTAATCCTTATTCAAATCTCTTCCCAACAGAGAGAAAAATATGAGCTTTCACCAGATTACGCCCTGTGAAGGTGTGTGTACTGAAACTACACAGATACAAAACCCCTACTTCTAATAATATAAGTTTGTAGACAGTCCTTCATCAGCAAGCTGCAAAAAAAAAAAAAAAAAAAAAACTTGCATATTTGCCATGATGTGACTCTGACATAACACTGTGTTCCATAAAACAACTCAGTATCACAGACGTGGGAGGTTTATGCTTTGGTAGGATTTTGATTTTGATCTGAATCAGGATCTTGTGTCTGTGTCTGACTGGTTCAGAGGTAAAATCTCTTTTTGAAACACGAACTGCATTATTGCAATAAACAAAATATAACATAAATATAAATTTGACCTGAGCCTGAAACAGTTAATGAATCAGTTAATTAATCAATTTGTCAGCCAACAGATAACAAACACCAGCCCTGATTCAACAAGCAATCTTAGTCTGAGATATTCTGAATTAGGTTAAATCCCAGTGTGTTAATGAGAACTATGGAATTATTCCACACAACTAGAGATTATAGGTGTTTGTTATTTTCTCCAGATTAACACAGACACACACACAAAAAGTTAGTGTTGTTCTGGAGGTTTCTTCCTGCTAAAAGGCATCTTTTCCACTCTATTGTCCCAAAGTCCTGCTCACTGTGGGATTTTCTCTACAATATTGTCTAGTGCCTTGACATAAATGTATGTTGTGATTTGGCCCTATACAAATAAATTAAAACATTTAACTAGTATATGACATGATAAAACACATTAAAGCATGTTTACAGTGTCCTTTAGTCATTATATAACCAGAGTGTGTGTTTTAGTGAAGTGTGTGTGTGGAGTTGACTGTTGCATCACTATGCTGCTGTATCACAGGATCAGATGGTATGGATGAAGTAAACTGAATACGAACCTTCTGAGCGTCCTGCCGCAGAAGTATATGTTTAGCAGCGCTCAGACGCAGCCTTTTACAGGAGCAGGCATCGTGCTGACGGACGCTACTCCATGTCTCAGCTGTGTGTGTGTGTGTGTGTGGTCATTAGAGCTGCGCACAGAAGATGGAACAGGGCTCGAATCATCCAACAAGGTCACGGTGTGTCATTAAAGCACCCCTCCCCCAGCACATACACACACTCGCGCGCGCGCGCGCACACACACACACACACACACACACACACACACACACACACACACACACACACACACACACACACACACACACACTATAAGGCTCCCTGAAACCATCGCAGATTAAATCAGACTACACCATAAAGCCGGTACGTCACAATGAACCCGGGGCCTGCGAGCTGATGTCGGGCTGGTAATTTTCCTTCAGATGGCCACAGCCTATAGACAGCACCGAGCCATCTGATATCTAACGCTCTGCAGCCGCGTGCTCTACGGGTCTTACCGCTGATGATGGCCGGTGGCGGTGTCCTTGATGTCGGTGGTCGGAAGAGACAGTGAGCGGTGTGGCGGATGGTGGAGGCTACAGGCTGCACAGTTCCGGTGATGAATGAAGGATAGACCGGCTCCGTCGGTGTCCACTGGGTATTCAATACGAACCTCAGGCTCCACCCCTCCCAGTCCCTACGTCAGGCCTCCGCACTGGACTCACTGGAGCAGCTCAGCATCACGCCCCCTCCCCCCAGACATCCTCATCAATTGCAGATCCTGACAATGAAACACTGTAACTGTCTTTATCAGTATCCAACTTTCCAGCTGCAGCTAAATGACCCTCGACACCATCACTGCACTTTTACTGAGCTTAGTGTAATAGTTGTTTTAGTTTCAGTAATTAATAGTCATTTGATGTGGTTCGTTTGCTTCTTGTATTGACCATAATTAGCTTTTACAATTAAATTATTGATTGGTTGATACACAGTGCACAACACACAGGCAGTTACTATACATAGTGTCACATATTTGTAATCAGATCTAAAGACACTTATTGTGGATTACTGCATTTGCTTAAAGCAGTGACTGCTCCTGAGACGAGTAACAGGTGTGAGTAACACGAGAAGATACGAATGCTGCAGACACTAGACACTCTGTATGGCTGTGTAAACCAGTGTTTCTCTCTGGCAAAAACGAAACATCTGCAAATTCTAGAAATTCTCTCTCTCTCTCTCTCTCTCTCTCTCTCTCTCTCTCTCTATCTATCTATCTATCTATCTATCTATCTATCTATCTATCTATCTATCTATCTATCTATCTATCTATCTATCTATCTATCTATCTATCTATCTATCTATCTATCTATCTATCTATCTATCTGTCTATCTATCTTTCTATCTATCTATCTAAGTCCCTCTAGGACTTAAACATGCTGGGCATCCGAATCAGAAATACTTTATTTATTCCAGAGGAAAATTGAATTTGTTACAAGGGGGGTCTGTAGGTGAGCTGGCAACCAAGGCAGCAGAAGTTGCCATGGATCAAGAAAGGAATCCGCAGATAAGTGGACTGGGTGGAGGACTCTGATATTGGAGATTGAAAGATGACACACCTGATGTAGAAACAACACTGATTATATGTTCTGACACAATACAAAATGAAAGTAAACTCACTAATAAAACACCAAAAGTGTTGGTGTTGATTAAACATGTTTGGTGTTTCATTGAGTAAACCATTTCATCCAATGACTGCTTGAATCTCTTTTGACAACAGTAATGTCAACCATTACTGTTGTTGATGCTGAGTGTATGAATTATATTTTCAGTATGGACAAGAACAATACAACAATTTGTATGATGTTAGTTAGAATTGATTGTGTTTGTTCAGTAATAAGATGTGATGATATTTTAAGACAAAATTATACACAAAGATAATTTCATTAATATCCCACATTTCAAAAGGGTCCAGTGATGTTTTTTTTTCATGCCATTGTGTGTGTGATTGCCGGTCATCACAGTCAATGTCTATCTAAATAAAAATATAGCTATTTATTCTGTCACTTGGATGTTGTGAGCTTCACTGTAATTTGCACTTCATAGTCAGGAATAATATAATTATAAGATGCACATGGATTTAGAATTCCATGATTGTTGAGACTATTTTTTTTTTTTTTTTTGGCGATTTTTCTGTTTTATTGAAATAATTAAAAGTGGCCAAGAAGTGGCCAACAGCTCAAAAGTATATAATTATATACATTTTGTAACATTTTTATAGATTTTATATATTTGAATTATATGCATTTTGTAATATTTCTATAGATTTTTATTAGAATTACATACATTTTGTAACATTTTATTTTGTACATTAAAAATACGTCGTTCAACGTCTTTTCTTATGGGATATTAAAACAAAAAAGTGTCTCATGACAGCCACAGATAATAAAAAAAGGACTACATCTCCCAGCATTCCTTGTAGACGTTAGTTTTGACAGACAGCCAATCCGCGCCATGACAGCCCCGCACGTGACGTAGAGTAAGTTCCTGCTGTGGCTTCAGGGTAAACGGATCGACATTCAGCCACGGCCATCGCTCTTTGCGGGTAAGTTGAAGCATTTTGCCACAATAAGATCATCCGAGTCCATGTAAAGTGATGTTGGGGAGCGGTTACTGCAGGTTATGGCGCGCTGTGGGAGTGTAGGAGCCTGAATATGGCGATGAACGAGCCGCCGCACCGTCTAGGCCTCCGCTATTTCCTGGTGCAACTCCAACTCCGGCTGCATCTATTGGAATGGCCAAGTTGGAAAAGTTCAGTTTTCGGGCTTTAGCGGAACCCTGTTCCGCTCTGGGCCGCTTGGTAGCGTCTCGTGCATCACAGTGCTCGGAACAAACTCGGGTCCGACACCTGCGGGGTGTGAATGATGAAAAAGAGTGAAAGCCTCGACTTGTTTATGTTCGCAGCGCAGACCTCAGATGACAGGGGTGTTAGACTGTCCGCGTTGACACTGAATCTATGGACTGTTTTTATTAAAAGTGTTTTGAGTATCAGAAGCTCACTGGATTTAAATTACTTTATGTTCACAGATAATGTCTAGTGTTTCTGTTGCGGTACAAATGTTTGTGCTTTGTATCGTGAGTCGTCGTCAGTGTGTCAGTGATGGCTAGATCGGGACAAGCTCTTTACCTGTAACAGTAACCCGGGAGAAACCCGCTTCTACTGTAAATACACATGGACCCTCGGATGGTGATGCGATTTACTTGATGTTGTCACAGCGTGAGTCTGCGCCAACTGCGACAGCTGCTGCCTCTTCAGTATATGAGTCAGATCAACATATCAACAGAGCCAGTTTTACTGATAGATCAGGTTAGTGTGGACCTGTAGCACTCAAGAACAGACCAGAACACCTGAGTTTGATTTAAGGTCAGGCTTTTAACATTTCAGTCTGGCTTGTCTCTTGTACTTTTCATCTTACAGGTGTTTACAGGTGGTGTGGTTAGTTAAGAGACAGTATTTACCTGTTTACTGTGACATGAGTCCATCCTCAGTATAACTAGCTATCAGTTTAGACTGTGGCTGTTATTATTATTGCACTCTATATAGGAAGTTGTATCATGCTGGTAATTTCCATTTTCTGCGAAACCCCAGATTCACTACACTATAAATAGTTCACATGCATGTTTAGGTCTTCGTGCCTCACTGTGCTGTTAAAGACTTTAACAGAATAAGGAAGTTCTTGCTGCTGGTTTCAAGTTTCATGTCTTCTTATTGTGAGTAATGTTGCATATGTGAGGCGTCACTCACAGTCAGAGATGTACAGATGTACAACATATCTGTAGCAGCTGTAGGCCCCCACTGTGGAAGTGAGTGAATCTTAACAGGACGATGGCATTTATTGTGACTTTCTTCGCTGAAATGTTGATTATCAGTAGATGGGTTTCCACTCAGGTGTCATACAGATTTTAAATTTATTCAGATACACTTAGCAAGACTAAATGCAAATTTCTATGTCCCAGTATCATTCAGATAGGAGGAGTTGGTTTCTTAGGATAAACAGCTAATGTTACTAATTGATAAGTAAAACACAATAAGATGATGTCATTAAAATCTCACAACTGAAAATTTCTGTAGACAACAAAATGTGGCATGTGTTTGTTTGAGGTATTAAGTCTTCTCAGTCTCTTCAGTGGTCATCAACGTCGTCAACTCAGTTTGCCACTATTCATTTTCCAAGTTTGTTTCAATTGAGCATTTCACTTTTATTGATGCACAAACATTATTGCCTTGGCCAAGTCAGTCATTTCTTGTGTCTTGTTTTTTATGGACAAATCAATAATAAGTGGATGGTAAGACTTGGCTCAAACGGCTCAAATGAATACAGTCTAATACAAGAGCAATAAATCCTCCCTCATACGGGTTATAATGATAATTTAAAGAGCTGTATGGTGTTTTTGGTCTTAGGTTGTGGTGTTTTTATTTTGACACATGAATAAATTAACACAAGTTGTTACTGGGCTTAGTTAAATAAAAACGGCATATTTTTTCATTCCTCCTCAATCAAACCAAATCAAGAGTAACCCTGTCAGAGGCACTGAAGAGAGACAGGAAACGGGAAGGAGAGTCCGGAAAAGACACGCAGGAAAGTCCGACTCGGGATTCGAACCGGCAAACGGCTACATGAATATATGCCAACGTGGTGTGCCACATACCACTTGGTTATCTTTACACCCCTTTTTATGTAAATAATTCACATAGACAAAAACAGTTATCTGTTATTCTTTTTCTTTAACTACTGTATTTTAAACTATATATGACTCATAAGGTTCAGGGAGTTCAAGGCAAGGATCTGAACCTTGCCTTCAGGAGATGTACAATAAAATAACTTGCAACAGCTTGTACACCTGCTTATTCATGAAGTTATATAATCAGATAATTATGTGGCAACAGTTCAGATACAGGGCAGGAACTTACAGTAGGTGTTTCAGTAGGTGTCACTCTGTAGTTCAGACTAGGGATGTCTAGGGATAACTAGGGATGATTATAGATTTCATTGGTAAGATTATTGTCAGAGAATTTATCACGATATTCCGATTATCACAATTAAGTGTTAAGTGATTTCACACTATGAATGCGTAAAATTACATGAAAAAAAAATCACCCCTTGTAGGTCTTAAAGTTTCCTTTATTTCTATCTTTAGATGCCAACAAAACAAAAATATATATCAACAAAGTCAAGCAACCAAAAAGTACAAAAAAAAAAAGGATTGCAAATGACACGCTAACCTTTAATTTCCTACCAGTTCAATCATTCAATGTTACATTAGGAAAACACTGATGTAATTTATTCCAGTTACTGTGTATTTACCTTTATGGGAAACTGCCATCCACAATGACACCTGGTCATTTTTTTTTTTTTTTTTGTAGCCAAATAATTCCATACAGCTGATTTAGTGCACTTGTTTGGTGGAAATAACTCCTCTGCCATTTTTTGCATGGACCAAATTGCTTAGACTGAAAACAAAGCACACTGTGGTGTACTAGTTCGGGCTGGCAAAATATTTCCCATTGGTATTTAGGAAACATTATGATCAATTAACGTGATTAATTGTGATATTGAGTAATCGTGAAATCCCTAGTTCAGACTCAGACTAGCCCCAAAAACAGGATACAGTCAGTGAGCAGCAGCCCTGGGTCCATGAGAGGAAGTTAGAGGACAATGGTCAGAATGGTTGAAGCTGTTAGACAGACTATGGCAACAAAGACAACCTTTTTTTTCCCGGTGTGCTGAGTAGAAACACATCAGATTGAACAACCCCTTAACCTTCATGTGAATATAAGGTGCAGTGGAGAGACAGGCATCATCAACACTGGACAGAAAAAGAGTGGAAAATCCTAGTCTGATGGAGCTGGATTTCTGCAGTCAGCAGATGGGTCAGAATCTTGATCCATAGACACAACCTGCCTTGTGTCAACAGTCCAGGCTGGTGGTGGTGTGATGGTGTAGGGGATTGTTTTCCTGATTCACCTTGGGCCTTAATACTAATTATGCTGGTCTGAACACCACAGTGTCATCTGAGTGTTGTAGCCCAACATGTCCATCGTTTAATGCCTATAGTATACCATCTTCTAATGGCCACTTCCTGCAGGATAATGTGCATATCTGAGACTCTTTGAGCAACCCTTTAAGCAACATTGGGTTTTAAAAACTGTGTTTTTAATAATTGAGATTCGGATTGAGAGACCACTGGAAACTGTCAGGACAGTGTTGCACAGTGTAGCTCACATGCGACCAGCTAAAGGAACAAAGAAGAAGACAACAGAAATCTCCGACCATGATTTATTTAACGGTCACACAAACCACCGCCGTCTACAGTGCTGCCTCTTTTTATCGCTTTCTTAGAATGTGGGCTGTGATCTCCTTCACTGTCGCCATGTTTGTTATTGTCAGAAAATTACATTGCAGTTCAGAACTCTGCACTTGGCACTGCCCTATAGTGGATGTTTGTTAACAACCATGGCAACATGAAATACGCATAGAGAGTATGCATGGTCCAACGCTAGGAATGCACATACCTATTTACATACATCAAGGGAGCATTAATGGGCCTTTAATGGATAATGAGCTTAGTCACACACACACAGACACACACAGAATGTGTTACTGAGTTCTGCCTGTAGAGGGAAGTATAACCTTTATTGCTGCAGGTTATCAGTGTGTAAATCCAACTGGTCAAGGCAGATGAACCCCCCTGTCTGAGTCTGGCTCTGGAAGTCTCTTCCTATTTAAGGGAGGTTTTCTTCTCCACTTTTCAGAATTTCTAAAATTTCAGAAAACAAATTACCAAGACACGAAACACTTATACAAACGGCAAAACAAATTTATAAGCGGCGAAACACAAGTCCCAAAACAAATTTACAAGTATCAACCATCAACCGGAAAGGGAATGTACCAACTCCAGGGTTGGTTTGCACCTCCTGGCCACCATAGGTCTACTCTCTCATTGGCTCCAATGTTAATCCACAGAGGCATTTTACCAAAAAAGCAGAAATGTCTGTCGTTTTGAACTCGCTCTGTTGTCCACATTTTTGACACCAGGGACAAAAAAATGACATTGATGTGTTCATTAAAGCCTTGCAGTGCTGAATGTGACATGATTTTGTGGATATCTGCTTTAATTTTCGAATAAATAGCAGACACACACACACACTCCAGTGTGTAGTTTATGAATAATAATGTGATGAAATGATCACAGAGAAGACGATCGGTAAAGTCCGTCCCACCGCCCCTTACTGTCCGTGATCCCCTGGTGTGACAGACATATTCTCGTGTGTGTGTGTGTGTGTGTGTGTGTGTGTGTGTGTGTGTGTGTCTGCATGGGAGTTTGACTCATTAGTGAAGGAGCAGCTGTCTCTGTGTCGTCTTTTTCTTTTCTCCAAAAATCACAAAAAAAAAGAATTTGCGAAATAATTCACAACAAAAGTGTGCCAAATTCTTCCCATTGAAAATGAATGTGACTAGATGAAAAGTTCATGAAAAAGGTGAAAAAGGAAATAATTTCATCATATCAAGTTTCATCATCATTTCATCTTTTTCTATTCATTATAGCAAAATGATTCATTATGGATAATGCAGCATTGTAGCATCGTAGCAACATAAATAGCATCTTATCATAGACTGCTACAGCAAACTGCATCACTCGCAATTTCCCGCAGGGGAATTGTCTAGTTCTCTGCTACTGCTTCCATGTGTGTACCTGACGGTCTGTAGTGCACATGTGCTGTCACTGCATCAAAGGAAGCACGTTTGCTTTGTAGAGGATAATTTTGTCTGTCTCAGAGTATCCGGTCACACCCTTTTCCAACACCAAATGCCACAAAAACTGTAGTAAAATCTCTTTATTTTTCATGCCAGCCATTCATCTTATTGGTAACATTTTTGTTTGTCATTTGTAGTCGTTTTTGCATCGGAACATCTATAACTATGATCATATATACCCAATGTCAATGTTTTCTCCTTTTAGTTTAAAACAACGTTATTCAAGTAAACAAATATTAATTCAGGTCATCTTGATTCACAGCTTAAAGAGACTGAAATAAACAGGAGCACTTGAGTCAGATTGTTTACTTTCACCATAGCAAGTGATAGTAAGTTCAGTTTAGTTCAGCCTTACTGCTTGATTGGAATTGGAAACGAGTTCAATTTATACAAACTCTTTATATGAACTTTTTCCTGCACTTGTTCAAGTTATCCCACAGAAAATGAAGCATTTACACTAGTATTGGAACCAAAACATCACAAGTAATGTGAAGGCAGTGTCACTGAGCTACTATGGTTTAGCTTGTGTGTGTGTGTCACTCACTTGTGGCAGTGACTGACTGACAGAGATCAGTAACAGTAAAATACTGTTTCTTATTACTATTATTATTTTTATATGGTCAAATGAGGCTGTGACGGGTTGCTGTAGTCTTAATGGGATACACACAATGACATCACTGACCCACTGACTTCTAAATTCGCTGTCAACTAATTTTTCCTTTGACTATTTGTCAACTAGTCGACTAGTCTGCAGCCCTACTGCTAACTACACTGTGTCTCTTCCTCAGCCTGCGGAAGCCCTCTCCCTGAAAAATGGCCTCACCACTCTCAGTTTACAACTCCAATACCTTGGACACACACATCTCCAGTGTAAGTGGCCTCACAGTAGCTTCAATCCTTCATTTTTTACACACACTTAATTGTATTGTTGAGTTGTTTTTGAGTGTCCCCTGCCAGGGGGTTTATTTGTATCTACTGGCACCAGATGGGCTGTTTAGGTGCATCCTGTGTAGTAGTGAGCAGAAAATATATGACCAGCTCACAAGATTTAAGAAAATACACGTTTTGATTGTAATCAAAGTTGATGATCGTTGCAAACATTCAAAAACTATTATTGCCATTTTTTCAGCAAGAAATATTTCAAAATGTGCCCCAAAATAAATAAATTTTTCTTTCAAACGACCTGAGGAGTGAAGTGTTAACAAACATCTGACAAATTAGCGTCACCAGAATCAATATTTGACATTTAATCACTTAGTGTCCTGTTTGCTTGAATGAGCCATAGACATGAAACATGGTACCACTACTGGAAATGTTAAGTGAAATGACAGATGTTTTGTTAATTTACACAAAGTGAAAAAAAAACAACAAAAAAATAATTAGAGCTTCTGTCTACACCAAACTTTACAATGTCAAGGCAATATGATTCAATTATTCAGCATTTTTTCTGATTTGTTTTGTAGTTGAATATGAATATACACTCACTTTTTGCTGTTCACCTCTTTGAATTAATGAGCTATATTTTCCAGTTGGGTGAAAATAGGATAGGACCCAAAACTTGCTGGTTGTGTCTGTATTTCCTGAAGGGACTTCGTTTGCGATTCTCCAACATGGCACTATTTGACAGTATTGTTTTCAGGCATTATGATTGTTTATTTGATTTTCTTGAAAGTAATATCTCAAAAAACCACTTGAGGTAAAGCTTTGCAAACATAACAGTTTGCAAAAGACTGATATACAACATAACAATGAACTTCAACTTGAGTTGACTTTGCTTTACAAATGTCTATTCAGGTTAAATTATTAAATGGTATTTTTTTAAAAAATTTTAAAAGTTGACTTCATGTCACATTGTAATCTGTGAAAAGGCTCTGTGATTCAACACTATCCCTCGTTTCACGTTTCATATTTGGTTGGATATTTAACTGGTGGCTATCTTTTCATTTGCTTGTGTGTTGCGTAGGCACAGACCTCAAGAGACTCTCTGAAGATGGAGTTGTTGGCAGATGTGTCTCTGCTGCCAGGGGAGGACAGGATTATTGGTGAGTGTAACTTACTGTGTCCGTGTCGGAACCTGTTTGACGTGTTATTTCCACTAGTTTAGTAATGTGTGTAGAATGGCTCTGTACACACTTGAGTTTTACACTCATTAGATAGTTGATTCTTACTATTGGTGGACATTTCTCTTTTTATGCTTCCTCCTGTCTGCACCTGTCGTGATTTTGTTTTGTCAAGGCTCACCAAGAGTAATAATGACTTTTGAGTACTATTCTTAAAAAGAAACCTATTCATGCTCTCTTGGTGAAAAATCTCGCAATGAATTTAAAGCTTATGTGTTTTCTGTGTCTACAGATAAGGACATTATCTACATCTGTCCCTTCAGTGGAGCTGTGAAAGGCAAAGTGTTGATCACCAACTACAGACTGTACTTCAAGAGCTCAGATGCTGTAAGTTGCCTTTGACATCTATTCAGAGGCCGATTTCCTATATGCATCTGGATTTGGATGTTATAGCTGTATATTAGTCACTGTAATTGACAGTTCTTGACACCATATGCACCCACCAAGTCGCAAGCAAATGCAAATACAAAACCTGAACATCCTCAGTAGCTGACAAAATGCCAGGTATGTACACAGCTGAGGAACATCAACATCCTTCCTCCACCATACTTTATGGTTGGGATGATGTTTCATGATCATATGCCATGGCCTTTCTATGCTGGATGTAGTGCAGTGACTTTTCCCAAATAGTTCAGTCTTAGTTTTATCAGTTCCCAAAATATTTGGTCAATATCACTGTGGAGTGTCAATGTGCAAACTTCTGGTGTAGAAGCTGTACTGGAGCTACAGCTCATTGTCCGCCGCAGCCACCACCATTCCCAGGAAGGCCCTGAAGCACTGAGTTCGAGGAAGCTAGCTGACCCCAGGAGAGCGCTCTGGAGACTGTGACACAAGCAAGGCAAGAGGAGAGGGCTAGATGCTAGGCCTAGCCTCCGGGTAGCCAACATGCGGTTCCTTGAAAACAAACTGGACGAGCTACAAGCCAGGATGATAACACAGCACAAAATTGCTGTGTTATAATTTTAACCACGGCCTGGCTTTCAAGCAGAGTCCCATAATGCTCCGTCCAGCTACAGACCCACTCCATACACTGAGGAGACCGCAACTGCAGCCTCCAGCAAGCACAGAGAGGGAGGTGTGTGTTTGTCAACAACTCGTGGTGTGGAGATGTACAGACTGTCCATACAAACTGTTCGCCAGATGCGGAGGTTTTTATTGCTGAAATGCCATCCCTATTATCTACCGAGGGAATTTACTGCAGTGTTTCTGGCCACTGTTTCCTTCCCCTGTGAGCTGATTCTTCAGCAGCGCTCAGTGAACTCCATGACGTCATCAGTGCACTTGAGACTGCTCACTCTCATGCTGTTTTTACTATCATCAGCGACTTTAACCAGTGCAACCTATGGACTGTACTCCTCAAATATTACCAACATGTGGACATTCCCACCTGAGACAAGAAAACACTGGACCATATTTCCAGCAACATACGTGGTGCATACAAGGCTGCACCATACCCCCAATTCGGCCATTTGGACCTAGGGATGTCACGATTATAGATTTCCTTTGTACGATTATTGTCAGACAATTTATTGTGATATTATGATTATCACAATTATTATGCGTGTGATCTACACCAGATGTTAAAGTTTATTTTAATTGTTTTAAGCATTTGTCTAATTTCATGTTTAAATTACAAAATTAATAATAAATGAAACAGACATCCTATAGTGCAGGAACCACAAGCCCAGCTTTTCCTCACAGAGAGGAGGAAGCAAATGTTGATGCTACTCTCTGACCATCGACCTCACACTGTGTTTACATACCAACTTTTATTGTAATGTGAGGTGAATACTATGTAATCATGTTGTACTAAAAGGCGAACCTGTGTCGCACTCGTGCACAGTTAATAGTTCAATCATTCAGTGTTATGTTAGAAAAACACTGTTTTAATTTAATCTAGTAACTGTGTATTTACCTTTACTTTGGAAAACAAATTCGGGTGGTTGTCCCGCAGGTGTCGAAACATATTGGACATATATTGGACTGCAATTTGTTTATGGCAGCTTTACGTGCCGGGAAGCTGTCATCCACGATGACACCTTGATGTAGCCAAAATAATTCCATAAAGCTGATTGAATGCGCTTGTTTGGTGAAAATAACTCTTGTTAAGCTTGCTTTCTTGCATTTGAGAAACACCGGTAATACACAGCTGTAGTGTACTTTGTTTTTGTTCCGTTTGAGTTGTGCTTAACTATAGTTCTGGGCCGGCATAATATTTTCCAACGGGATTCAGGAAACGTTATGATCAATGAGTTGAGTAATCGTGACTCAAACAACCCTGTCACCAAGCAGATCATACTCTGGATCCCAGAGTCTGAGAGCATCCTCTGTCTGAGAGCATCTCTGGAGACCTCCTCTGTACATTAGCACATGTGTTGACAACAAGAAATGGAAGGAATATGGTACATGTAAATCTGCCAATATCAGACCATCCTCACAAACTGAGTGACCGTGAAAGAAGGAGACTAGTGAGAGAGGCCACCAGGAGACCTATGACTATTCTGAAGGAGTTACAAACTTCAGCAGCTGAGATTGGAGAGACTCTGCATACAACAACTGTGGCCTGTGTTCTTTAGCAGTCAAAGCTTTATGGGAGAGTGGCAGTGAGAATGCCATTGTTGAAGAAAATGCATGTCAAGTCTCGACTAGAGTTTGCCAAAAGGCATGTTGGAGACACCATGGTCAAGTGAAAGAAGGTTCTTTGGTCTGATGAGACCAAAATGGAGCTTTTTGGCCATCACACAAGATGCTGATTGCAAGCATCTTGATGCAAGATTGGTGGAACACTCCACATCATCACAAACACACCATCCCCACTGTGAAGCACAGTAGTGGCAGCATCATGCTGTGGGGATGCTTCTCAGCAGCAGGCGCTGAAAGGTTTGTATAGGTAGAAGGTAAAATGAATGCAGCAAAATAAAGGGAAATTCTGGAGGATAATCTGACTACGCCTTGGGAAAAGAGTTATTTTCCAGCAAGACAATGACTCAATGCATACAGCTAAAGCTACACAGAAATGGTTTGAAGACAACAAGGTGGATGTTCTGGAGTGGCCAAGTCAAAGCCCAGACCTCAATCTGATAGAGAATTTGTGGCTGACTTAAAAGGGCTGTTCAAACCTGATCCCCACACAACCCGACAGAGCTTGAACAGTAGGAAGGAAGAATGGAGTAAAATTGCAATATCCAGATGTGCAAGCCTGATTGAGACCTATCCACACAGTCTCCGTGCTGTGAGTGTAGCCAAAGGTGCATGTACTAAACGCTGACTAAAGGGGTTGAATATTTATGCATTCACTTATTTTGTGTTCCATACTGTTATTAAATTGTCAATACTTTGGTCAAAAAAGCCAAATTACATTGATCATTACTGATTTATCAAAGCAATAAATGGGTAAAACATCCAAGGGGGTGAATACTTTTTATAGGCACTGTAGTCAATGTCAATCCCACACTCAGTCCAGGTTAAAGGTACACTATGCAAATCTGGTTGCTTTTTTTTTCTCTACAAAGCTTCTTAAACAGTGTTGGAGTAAGGCTGAAACTGAAGTACTGACTCCATGTTTCATAGGATGTGACGGTGACTCTGGATGTGCCTTTGGGTGCCATCAGTCGGGTGGAGAAGATGGGTGGAGCAACAAGCAGAGGCGAAAACTCCTATGGCCTGGATATAACCTGCAAGGTGTGTGTGTGTGTGTGTGTGTGTGTGTGTGTGCGCGTGTGTGCGTGCGCGCGTGCGCGCACTGTGCATATATAAAACTCTTTTTGAGTCTTCTGGTGATGACTCGAAGTGCTTCACACTAGTGTTTTTGCCATTCACAGAGCACCTCTACAAATAAAGTGTACATGTTATTCTAGGACGTAGTGTTTGGTGTAATGTGTTACAAAAGTAATGCAGTAACAGTAGTGTATTACTTTCTGCTGTCACAGTAATGTAAGACATAACTAGTCTGTTTTTAGTAATATTATATTTGTTACATTTCTCAGTAACATGCGTTACAACAGCAAATTGCAGACTCTCACTATTTTCAGTTCGTCAGTGTTGACATTTGTAAGTTAGGATGTGCAAGCTCTAGAGGAGGATTGATGCTCACGCTTGCCATATGTCCCAGCTGCTCACCTCCCCTTCACCTGCAGTGGCAACTGAATGGACATCTAGATCGTTGCTATGCAAGGGTGATCTGAGAAGAGAAAAACGTCTGAGGTCCAGAGTATGGATAAGACAAAGCAGCAGAAATTGAGTTTCACTGCACCAGTTATATTAATAATATAGTTATTAGTAGCCTTGAGGGCTTACGGTCATTCTGCTACACCATCACTGTCCACTGGATGTAGATGAGCTGCAGTAAAATATATATGTAATATATATGTAAAATATTATTTTAGAAGACAAGTCCTGCTTTCACAGTTATTTTTAAAAGTAACTGAGATATAATGTGATGCAATACAATTTAGAGACATTAATATTGTAATGTAACTAATTACTTTGAAATAACAGTAACTAGTAATCTATACTGTGTTACATTTTGGAAGTAACTTGCCCAAGACTGCTAGTAGCATTCACGCACACTTTCTCAAACGCTATGAGTTTCAGTTAAAAAAATCATCCATAAATCATTTATATCAGCACACTGTAGTTGCACATATGTCCTTGAAGAGATGTATCTCTGTTTAGGTTCTCTGTGTGAGTATTGGTAATGAATGTTTTGATCTCGTCTGTCTTCAGGACATGAGGAACCTGAGGTTTGCTTTAAAGCAGGAGGGTCACAGCAGACGAGATATCTTTGACCTCCTCTTCAGACACGCCTTCCCCCTCTCCCATAATCTGGTATGTCGCCTGCTCACTTGTTCTACTGTTTTCTTGTATCAGGAGACTCATAATTTTTTGCCAGAGAAATTCAACATTGTAGAGCTGTGTGTGTGTGTGCGCATATTTATTTTCAGGGTCAGTGTGATAGTGTGAATAGTGTTTGTCTCCCCTCTATGCAGTTTCTGTTTGCATATGTAACCCAGGAGAAGTACGAGGAGAGTGGCTGGAATATCTACAAACCTATAGAGGAGTTCAGACGCCAGGTAAAGTCTCTATGTCAGCACCTGTCTGATACAGTCAGGTGATACCAGTACACATCAATACTATCTTATGGAGGTATTAATATTAGAGGTGTTTCAGTCTGTTAATGATGATCACTGTCATTCACAGGGTTTACCAAATACTAAGTGGCGTATTACACTCATTAATAAGAACTATGAGCTGTGTGACACCTACCCCACTGTACTGGTTGTACCCTATAAAAGTACAGAGGATGACCTCAAGAGAGTCGCCGCTTTCAGGTCAAGAGGACGCATTCCGGTGAGCATGATACTGATCTGTATACAACTGCACTGATGCCTGAGTTTAGAGTCTATGAGCCAAACATACCTTTACAAAGCTTTTGTCACATGTAGTCTTCTGACATGAAAACTACATTCCTTCCTGTTCCTTATGAATTTAGTCTCACCTTCCATAATCCACAAATATTCTCCCTAATATACTCACAACCAATAGCTGGAATCCAGTAACAGATCCAGATGTTCAGAACTTACCTGCTAGTCCTAGTCTCTCCGATTGCCTTTTTTCTGTGTCTATAAAATTCACAAGTAGTACAGAACTCGAGCTGTCCAGATGGTCACAATCTTTCATGATACAGTGTTCAGTGAAATGGCTGCTCATGTTGAATATTTTTTTAACTTGTGTGGACTTGTCTTCCCAATTTGTCTTTGAGTTGACCTTGTAATTGCACTGTGAAAAAATAATGCATCAAGCATTTTTGATATGAACTCACCTTAATAGCTGTTTTTTACAGCAGCCAATCAGCCATGAGCCTGTTTTGCGAGCTCTGGAAGAGCTCACCAGACCACATGATCAACACACAGAACATTATGGGTAGTAGCAGCCAACTAAACATAGTCTTGTATACCTGGTCATTGAGCACTACGATGAACTCAAACTATTACAAAAATAAATCAATGACAAAAATGGCTGTCCGTGGAAAGAACGTTTCAAGACATTCACCACTGCTGTCCCAGCATACACTCAGAATTTCACAGAACAATGTCCTTTTTCAAAACAAACACATCAGTCATCATGTCCAGGGGTTAAAATGGGCCATAACGATCTGGAACAGTGTTTCAACACCTTGATACAGGCATTTTCTTTGAAACAAATATCCCACAGTCTGAGGGGCTTTAACTCCGTGTTTCTTTCTTTTCACATCTTTTCTTAAGGTTTTTATGGTTAAGGTCTTTCACATTCCATGTCCTGTCATCCTGACCGTTCCACCTGTGTCTGTACCTCAGGTTTTGTCATGGATCCACAGGGAGAACCAGGCAGTGATCGTTCGCTGTAGTCAGCCTCTGGTCGGCATGTCAGGGAAAAGGAGCAAGGATGATGAACGATATCTGGATCTAATCAGAGAGGCTAACGACACCACCAGGCTGACCATATATGACGCCAGGCCCAATGTCAACGCTGTGGCCAACAAGGTCAGAATGGAGCGGGAAATAGAAGTTAGCTGAGAATAGAGGAAGATCAAAAGCAACTATCAAGTCTCATGATTCATTTATCTAACACACAAGGATCAGTTTACAATGATACAGAAATGCCAAATCCTCTAATGAGAGAAGCTGGTGACAGATTACAGATTGTTTTGTTGATGACTTATCTAAACTGTTGTTTTTTTGTTTTGTCTGTTTGAGATGAAAATATTAGCTGTGTGTTGAGCGCTCACAGCACTTTGACGTTCTCATGCAAACATAAATGACATCCATCATGTTTCCATGGTTTGGGAGCTCTTTTAACCACATCATCTTATTACGCCTTCTTTTACTGTACTAATTTGAAGGCACATGATTGGCGAAATAGAGCCACAAGAGTGTGACATCATCATGATGTGATCATCAGTGGTGGTTATGTCTTCGTCTTTTACATCATGGTTTTCTGTGCATTGCACCACTGCCACTCTCTTATTACCAGGCCACTGGAGGAGGCTATGAGGGTGATGAGTACCAGAACACAGAGCTCATTTTTTTGGACATCCAGAACATTCATGTCATGAGGGAGTCCCTGAAGAAACTCAAAGACATCGTCTATCCCAATGTGGAGGAATCACACTGGCTGTCCAGTCTAGAGTCTACACACTGGTTAGAACATGTTAAGGTAAAAACTGTTAATTCATTTCAAATGTTAGTTAAACTCTTAATTCATAACTCTTATTTGTAGGTAACCCTTTTTCAAAATGATTAAACATTCTGTCTGTTGTGTAGTTGGTGCTCTCTGGAGCCATCCAGGTAGCAGACAAGGTTTCCAGTGGAAACTCAGTGGTGGTTCACTGCAGTGACGGCTGGGACCGGACAGCTCAGCTCACATCTCTGGCCATGCTGATGCTGGACAGTCACTACCGCACACTCCGAGGCTTCCAGGTTAGCGGCTGAACAGAAACTGCTCAGACACTTGAAGAACCCACATTAGTTGAGCTGCTAAATTCAAACTATGATGTAACGACCAATATTTGTACTGTTTCAGGTGCTGATTGAGAAAGAATGGATCAGCTTTGGGCATAAATTTGCTTCAGTAAGTGACATTATTACTATTAGTTTGAGAGTTTAAAATGTTTACCTTCCTGTTTATTATCTGTTGTGTGTGTTTGGATTTGTGCATGTGTGTGTAGAGGATAGGTCACGGTGACAAGAACCATGCAGATCAGGACAGATCACCCATCTTTGTCCAGTTCATTGACTGCGTGTGGCAGATGACTAAACAGGTATGTATCATCAAGATGAATGCAAGCCAAAGAAAAATAACGTAGGTGTAGGGGCACAGACTAGTATAGGGCAGTCCTCAGACTGCAGGGTCTTCATCTGCTGTTTCAGAACGTGGGGGTGCTATGTCTGGGTTGCACAAATCACAGTGATACAGCTGGTAAATGTGCTGCCACTGCTTCAAAAATGAAACACACAAAAAGAAAAAACAAGGAGTGCATTTTGAAGACTGAGATGACTGAACTGTACCTGTTTAACCCTCCGCTCGTCTCAGTTCCCCACAGCCTTTGAGTTCAATGAACGCCTTTTGCTGACAATCCTGGATCATCTGTACAGCTGTCGCTTTGGGACTTTCCTCTACAACTGTGAGAGTTCAAGAGACCAGCATGTAAGACCACATGAACACATGACACCACCTACACCATACATGTAAACATGTTGATCTGTGTTTCAGTGTATTTCACTTGAAGACATTTGTTCTACACTGTCTGTGGTGCAGGAGCTGAGGTTAAAGACAGTGTCGCTGTGGTCTCTGGTCAACAGCAAGATGGACATTTATTTAAATCCTTTCTACACCCCTGAGTCTGGCAGAGTCCTTTACCCTGTGGCCAGCATGCGCCACCTAGAGCTGTGGGTAACATATTACATCCGTTGGAACCCACGCATCCGACAGCAGGTAGGACTGTTACTGATCACTAGTCTGGCATTTACATGCTCTATCTGTTTTGTATCTGTTCAAATCTGTGGGTGTCTGTACCTTATATTAGTGACACTAATTTCAAAGAATAAGGACATGGTGTTGATGTTGAAATAACTTAGGAACATTGCCAAAACTACATAATTTAAGTCATTTGTCTCCAAATGACAAAAAGGGTTATCAGAATATATACAGTACTTTGTTAAGTTATAGGCACCCCACATGTTGTGTTTTAGCAGTGCAGTAAAGACCATACATATTTATCTCTCACTTTCTTTATATAATATATAAACATTCTTATATATATGACATTCTTTATATAATGTCACTGAAGCCCCGCTGGGGCAATAAATCTGGGGGTGTCCCGAGTCTGAATCCAGAATCATTAGTACATTTTGTGTTGTTAAATACTTTGTGCACATTTCCTGTATTTTATTATTATATCTGCATAAAAAAATAAATGAGAGATAAATATGCATGGTCTTTAAAGCACTGTTAAAACAAAACATGCAGTGGGTGCCTATAACTTTTACACAGTACTGTACTTCCTAAGGTGAGTATCAACGCTGGTCCCAAACATCCCATACCCCCATCCCAGGCCATAATATCAAGAATGAGGTCATAATATTGTAACAATAGGATATATGTATTTTATATTTGTAGACAATTAGCAGAGGCTGAGTGTTTTAATTGTCAGTAAGGTGTGTATCTGTGTGTTCCAGCAGCAGAGCCCAGTGGAGCAGCGCTACAAAGAGCTGCTGGCCCTCAGAGACGAGTACCTGAAAAAACTGGAGGAGCTGCAGCTGTCTGACTCCTCCCCGTCTTCCCGTCTGGCGAACAGTCCCACCCCCAACACGTCATCATCCACTTCCTCCACACCATCACAGCAATACACACAATTACACACTCCCTTTTGAGGGCTGGTGACACACACACACCTCTCTCTCTCTCTCTCTCTCTCTCTCTCTCTCTCTCTCTCTCTCTCTCTCTCTAATATACCTGTTGACTTGCACTTTTGTCTTTTCTCACTTTGGTTTCTTTCTGTCTTAAACACATGCAGGGAGTCAGTGTGGTGCAGTCCTAACTGTGTATAACAAGAACTGCTAATGAGACTTAGATCTGATGTTAACTCTAACACCATAGTGGTGATGATGGTGATTTATGCAATATGTCACAGTACAGCCTTGTCACAAGATGTCTCTATACACACACACTCACCGTACAGTGAAGCCTTAAAGATAGTCAATGGCTTTCAGTCAAAGGGCTTGAACACACAGGACTCACAGCAGTTGTATTTACATTCTGTACAGTAGGGTTGCAGTCATTGTCTTCGTCCACTCCATGCTCTAATTAATCGGATTTGTCTATAATTTGTGACTACGAGATGACAAATAACCTTGAGTCAAGCTGAAATCATCCAGGTGAAACCAGCAAGTGAAGGAACCTCTGTGAAATGTGCTACTGCTGTCCATTAAAGAAAATGGAAAAAGTTATCATTATGAGAGAGAGCAGGCTGATCTCTGTGCCTTCAGTCAGAGAGAGGTCAGGGGCGTGCCTTGGCCTGTGCTAGCTTTAGCTTAGATTAAATAAGGACAAGCTTAGTTCAGTTTAAAGTAGATATTTTATTTATCAGCCATACAGCTGAGTTAAACCCTCAGATGTGTTCATTATCTACATGTAGAATAAACTCTCATACACAAGTTTTAAAATGGGGAAATACACAGGGATATGTACCTGGAGCTGATCGGGGTTGAATCAGGGATGTGTGATTTCAGCTTTAGGATGTGTCTTTTTTTCTTTTTGTCTTGCTCACTTTTCAGGATGATTTCAGGATTTTTCAGCCTCAGTTCACTGATGAAACTTTACACTCAAATGTATCTTTTAGAACTACATTAGAAGATATGCTAAAATAGCGAAATTAAACCTGTGTGCATATGAGGCCAAACACCAGCCCGAGTCAATGGCAGAGAAGTGATGTTGATATAACAGCTGATCAGTCATGATTGGTCAGTTGATTGATGTTTGGGAATAATGCACCAGGTGTCACAGTGAGACATCAGAGCACACTCAACCCTGTTCTGTATGAACAACACCTGATCTTCTCACTCTTCACTCACATCTGCACAGTTTAATACCGGAGCTTCTACAGTGATGTCTCGTTAAGACTCCAGCTGCATATGTAAATCAGGTGTATTCAGATTCAGATAGATCAGTGTAGAATTGTTTGTCTCTGTCACCTCAGTATTATTTCTCAGCTCTTTCTAAGCTTTCTAAGAGCAACTGCAGGTCTAACCTGAGAATAGTCTGGTTAAAGTCAATCACTTATTTACTTTATGGTATGGTTTAAAATGTATTTCAGGTATAGAGAGTTTAAGAAGATGAAGTAGTGCTGGCCTCTGATCCTACATCACCTCTTGTACATTTAAGGTCTAAACATAGACCATGGTTGATGGATCCATGATAGCCTTAATATGGTGCTTGTTACCCGCATGCATATACACCAGTTAATGCAATTTTTGTAAATCAGCCTGTTTGTAGATCCAGATCCCCTGCACTGAAACATCCCATGCGATTTATGATCTAGCAGCAGGTGTGTTGTTTGGACAGGTGTTGGTTTTTGCCATATTACAGCTGAATCTCGTGGGAAATATTACTTCAATGATTTTACATTTAGGCTTTTCAGGCATTTGGCTGGATAATATATAGATAGATGGACAACTTTATTAATCCCTTTGGAAGATTCCCTCAGGGAAATAGAATATAATTGTTTGTGTGGACTTGGGCTTGTTTGTGTGTCTAGATGTCTGCACTAAAACTGGTATCATAACTGCCAAGAACAATCTAAAACATCAGCAAATATTTAATTTTATGTAATTTTAAGTAGATTTATGGAGGATAATCTGCTAGGAAAATAAAAGTAGATAGAGTAGAAATATTCATGAATTGTCCAAGATTTTGGAACCCACTTTGAAATAGTGACACAGATACACACAGTTGATTCTTTTATCTCACAACGGTGGTACAAGTTGTTGTGTAGTATTTTGAGTCACATATCATCATTCTTTCATTGTAAATATTTTGACTCTTAAAACCCTACTTTTATTTTTTTCATTTTTATTTTTGATAAAATCCTCTCCTCCAGTAGAGGAACTAGGAAACCAGCCTGTTTACAAAGCACCTGCTGCTCAAACATTAGTGTCTTTGGGTTTTCTGTGCTGTCATGAAGCTGGTGTTCACAGCACAGAGCAGCGTCAAACTCAGGATGGGTGAGTGAGTGTGTGTGCGTGCCATAATTCTGTATTATGACAGTGGACTTAAAGACAGAATCATAAATACTGTGCAGGTGAAACTAACAGTATGAGTTGAGGTCCTCTGCTGAATGTTAACAATAGCTTCGGAGAGCAATTAAAATCAACAGTTTGCTTTGGATTTTTTTTTTTTTTTTTTTTTTTGGATGGCAGTGCAAGCATTTACTGATGTGTGTTAATGTAGGTAAAGGGAGCGATTGTTACAGCAGCCTGATACTGTGGTTGGGGAAGAGCGCTCATTGACAATGACTGAACTGAAACTTTCTATTTTAGTTGTAGTGGTTGTCAAATGTACATCTTGTCTTTTACTTGCCCAAACAGTAATTGCAAGAAAGAGCAAATAACATGAGTTTGCTTCCCACTAAAGCATTTATCACGAAAATGTGTACTGCATTAGTCAGTCTGCCATGGCGATTACATAAGTATTTAATACAATCTGCGTTTTCAACTCTGAAACCACGGTTTCTTTAGTCTGTGTAATAACAGGTGTGGTCGTCAGAAGTAATTGTGGCTGGTGACCGGTGACCAGAGGGTTAGTAGTGTACAACTGGAGTGTATACAGTGCATCATCATCCTTGTATAATATTGTGGCAGTTGCAACTGTGGGCTTCACCACTGAAAACATAATAAAGCTAATTAACATGATTAAAAAGGGAAAATCTCAAGATGTGGGTCTTGGTAGTAGTTTAGCTTTAGATATGATGCGGCTCTGAAGCTAATATACATGCAATCTGGATGAATCACCACTGCAGGATAAGGCTTTCATTGCAGACTACAAAGCTGTCACAGGCACACTAATGACAGCAACTTCATCTATCATAGGATTTGATAGACCCACAAAATCCCCTCAGCATGTTCTGACCATTTTATCTTTCTGTTGACTCTTGGAGACTGGATCTTTGTTTGATTACAGAAGAGTTTGTTAGACCACAGTAGGTCCATATCATCTGATTTGTTGAAGTGCCCAGGAGAGATGCAGAGTGTGATGAGCAGCTGGTTCCAGGAGTTTCCACACTGCAGAGTACTGGCTATGATGGGCTCACCTCTGCTCTGTAACATGTGAAGCCTACATACCCACACAGACATGCATGCAGCCCATCTGCTTGCCAACCTGGACTTTGGGATATATGTGGTCCTGTTTTGTGAGCATTGGTTAAAGAAAGAAACTGCTTTCAATGATTTTAATTTCAATCTGCTGTTATCAGCAAAGGAATCACAACTGAAGCTTGGTGATTGCATGCTCCCTACCAATGTACTGTGGGAGTTGCAGTTAAATCAAGTTATGTTTGCGGGATACTTCTGGAACCATGGTTACTCATTATAACTCCTTCCAACATGATTCTCTGCAGCATCCTTGGACTTCACATTAGCTGCCTACCTTATGTGTTGAGCTGAATAGTGAGTGATTAGTCTAGCTCTCCAGTGACCTGGAAGCAGTGATAGCTTGTAATGATATATTGTTTGTAAAATGATCTCAGTGTCAGTTATTAATGAGGTGTAAGTCAGTGTATACAGTGCATCAGGTGATGTCCAGATTTGTGCCTTGATTCTCGTTAGAATCACCTTGCGTAGTGTTTGAGCTTTACTGCTGTGCAGCTATTTTCCGAACAGACACCTCATGGACTCTTGTTTGGGAAGGTGATGCTTCACTGCTCTGGATAGGGATTTGTGTTAGTCTGAGGTATGATCATGTGTGTGGTCAGTGTTGGTGTTCCCCAGGAAACTGCAGAATGGGAATACAGAGCAGTTTAATGAGGTAGAAGTACACTTCCTGTTGGCAATTTTCTTTGTTACTTTATTACCATACCCTTAAAGTGATGGTCCAGAGTAATTTGAACCCGAGGGTCTAAAAACCAGGACCAGTTTTACAAGACTTACCCAAAGTCTTGTTTCACAACAAGTGGTGATGAAGGGTGGTAAAGATCATCAGATTTGTAATTTTGTGATATATATGTGAGCAGGAAGAATGATGAAGTTTTGTAAAACAGTCTTTTTGATAAACTCTCAATACACTTACTAAGTTATCAGTACTTCAGTTTATGTGTAGGGACCCTATTCATGCTACCACTTATATTCATTGTTAGCTATTTGTCTGTTAAAATAAAAACAAAAAAACCAACTTAAAATAGCTCTTGAGTGAGCGTTTGACTCGCATGTGGTGACAGACTTTTGGGCCAGATTTGAATTAATCTGGACCATCACTTTAAATTGTCCAGGTACATCGGTTTCACCCTGCACCACCTATGTACAACTCAATGTTTGGTCTTAGTCTTGGAGTGTAGCTCTGTCAAAACTGTTTGTCTGACAGTGGACTGGGAGAGAGAGGACATCACCAAATGGAAATTTCTCAAACTGACAATCCAACGTTCACACCCACATTGCACTGATGAGTCAGCTGTGTGGAGGTGGGAAGCACAGGGTTTCAGCTCTTTTTTTTTTTTTTTTCGTCCTTTACAACTGTTTACCATGTGTCCACACCACACCATGCCTTATACAACAGCTCCTTATACAAACTCCATCCCATCCCTAATCCCTCCACACCAACTAAGAAAATGTAAATCCATGATTGTCAGCAGGTGTTGCCAAACCTGCAGCAGACAGTCAGGAGGAAGTGGCAGAAGGTGGTGCTTGCTAACATGATGTTCCTGCGCTGGGTGGAGTTGACAGATTAGACAGATTGATTTCCGTGTTCAAAATGATGTGAATTGATTAAGTTTCTACAGAATGAATTCTTCTAGGACTCCTCTAGGATGTTCCCATTGAGGAGTTCAGATGAAAAAGACAGTGGCAGCAAAATGTGTATTGGTCAGGTGGTTGTTGTGTTTTTTGAGGGTAGCATATAAAAATCTATTTTATTTTTTACTTTACAAGCACCGTGATGTAATTACCTCAATCAAAACCTATTTTACTGTCTAAAGTTCTATTGTTGTAAAATACAATTATTTTGTGTAGTGTAAAATCTTAAAGTTTTATAAAAAAAAAAAGGAAAGTAATGTTGGTTCAGAAATTTTTGGTATAAATTTTGGATTTCTGCTCCATTGGTTAAATATTTTCTTCATGAGGGCATTTTTTAATGTTTCGCTAGCCTAGGATAAAAGGGCAGAATCATCTGGATACTGTTCACAAATGCAAATCTTCATCCCAGTTCTCTGATGGATCTGTGGTGGTATTTCTGTGGTGATTTACCTGACACTTGTCACTGTTTGTTTCACTCTGACTCATTAACAATGGAGTATTGTAGTTTGAGGGTTTGTGTTATAATATTAGCCTGCTTTTAAATACATACACATGAAATGTGTCTCAGCATCTTTTTGCCATCAATGATGGAAGATTACATTTCAAATGTGTTTCTTTTAATTATGTTATATCCTCTCCACAGTTTGTTTGCCAATTCCTCTTATGTAAATATTACTGATTAAATTAATTTAAGTATTTGTGTGTCTTGCTTTTTGTTTATTGAATTATCAGTTATCATTTTTGTCCATGTTCCAGTGTGGATATGTTGTTATCCATTGATTAAAAAAGTTTTTTATTGCCAGGTTGTGAAAAATTCTTCAGCACAAAGCTGACAACTGGACCAACAACACAGTCATCTTTACAGTGATACATTTTAGTGTTTTATGGTGTGACTATGCAACAAGAACAGATCTCATCTAGATCACATCTAATGTTTTTTAGGATATAGAGTGAAAAATCAGACTAAAGGGGACCAAGGACAAGAAAACTGGACTCTGGCTCAGGAGACAGAGCAGGTCATCCTCTAAGTGGAAGGTCAGCAGTTCAGCGCTCTCAAAAGACTTAATAAGATCTACATGAATTAGGTCTCTTTACCATTTTACACACATTTCATTAAAATTCCTGAATCCTTGTGGAGAGGTAGTTGTTTCTTTACAAATATGTAAATCACACTAGCCTGTGCTGGCCTCAGCCAGGGAACCTTCCAATCTGGTCGCTACGCAAACATTTGCATGTCTGCACCTCAATAGCCAAGTGGTTATGGTGCACTACGCTGGCACATATGTCGTGCAGCTGTTTGCTGGTTTGAATCTGAACAAGGCAAACTTTCCTGTGTGTCTTTCCCCCACTCTCTTCCCTGTTTCTTGTCTCTCTTTGTATGTATCATTAAAGGCAAAAAATGCTTGAAAAAAATTCAATAATAATATTAATTATAAAAAACATTACATTTCATGTCAAATAGGGAGTAGCTCGATTTCAGTTTGTATCAGATGGATCCTAAACCTGATCCTACACATTAGTAGTGGAAAGAGATTGGGGCTCCAAATCATTAACCTGACTCCCTAAAATCACTCACGAGTCATGGATCTAGACATCTGTTTAACCAAGTCAGTTGAGTCCTATCATATTTGATTGATATAATCAATCAATGGCATCATTCAAACTCACTTGCACATCTTTCACTCGGCAGACAAACAAAATGTACTTGACTTGTAGCCTAGGCTGAGTGAAACCTGCATATCCACTCACAGTCTCGCACACAGGAATGAGTGCTTCCTGTTGTTTACTTTTATGACCACTGTATTTGATTGATATAATCAATCAATGGCATCAATTTTGAGCTTTAGGTTCATTCATTGTCTAATTTTGAGCTTTAGGTTTAGGCTTATGTAAGCTACTTGATTTTCAATGATAGGTTATTGGTAAGTTTTTATGCTATCATACTAGAACTTCTTATTAATAATAACATTATTAATAATAAGTGTATATTCTTTATTATGTCTCAAATGAATGTGCCAAGGTTCTTGCTAATACTGGAAACACTTTCTTGAGCAGTCACGCCATTTTGGGTCAAGTGACTCTATTGACTTGCACAACCCAACTCATTGAGTCGCTCAGTGAATGAATGATCCGAATCCCTCGAAAGATCTAAATATTACATTACTACTAAACATAATGAAATCAACCTACCAATCAACCTGCCACCAAACAGGACAGGAACAGACTGAAACAGATCACTGTACGCCAAAACAGCAAGACACAAGAACAGTTTTTTCCCCCAGGCCGTCACTCTGATGAACACTACTGTACCCACCTAACTCAAAAACATTGCACAAAACCCTGCCACTCTGACTGACTGATTTGCAATTTTTGCACTATGTACATAAAAAACAACACACTGTAAATAATATTTAATATTTTATAAACATATACATAAATATATATTCAATACCTAAAAAGACCAGACAGATCAACACACTTCTATTCACTATTCATATATATTTATTCTATACAGCAGTCATCCAGCTCAGTAAATACAATGTTTATATGTTTATATTTTCTGTATATAATGTTTATTCTGTGTTTTTCTATGTTGTATGTTTAAACTATAATGGAGCGAAGGAATAGAACCGTAGCCAAATTCCTTGTATGTGTTCACATACTTGGCCAATAAAACAGCTAAATTCTGATTCTGATTCTGATTCTGATTTTTTTCTGTTGACAGATGCTCACCTCAAACCAACTAACCTTGCTGCCAGGTTTCCTCTGGGTTTTAAGCCCATGGCCCAAACTATTATCCATTTCTAAAATGAATTATCTACAACATGTACTATTTTGTCCACAAATATCTATCAATACATTTAATATAATATTACAAACATTCTGGTTACAGGATGCAATTGTTATACATAATACCAACACCATAAATAACCATGCAACTCTTAACCCCGCAAACACCCCTCTTCTAACACAAAGTTTAGCCGGCACATCTCTGATGTCACTCTGGCAACACTTAAATAGTCCTTCTCGTGCTACCATCAGATCCTTTGACCAACAACAAGGAAGTCACCGTGCAACAGTCCAGTAAATCAGCTTGCTATTGTGTGCCCAACGTGAAATGTTTGTAACATGTCCACAGTCCTTCATATTCAGTCGGCACCCCTTGAGCGTAAGGCATTTTATTGAAGTGGTTATGTTTGTGTTGCAGATTCCGTTCCCCCTCACTGGCTGCCAATCCATGTTTGTGTAAAAAAATAAAAAGAAAGTCTGTTGTCCATGGTGTTTGTGTCAGCAATGTATGTGCGGTGCAAAATGGTAATGGGCAGCCACACAAGGACTGGCAAAGCATATGACATGAAGGGTGGAAATTAATATTTATAATTATTTTTGGCCTCTGAAAAAACAACTCTGTAACCCAACAGCTGTGATTCTTAAAGGCTATGATATATTTTGTCAAATCCAAGATATACATATAGGTCTTCATGATAGTTATGTGGTGACCACATGAAAAACTGGTATCATAAATTGAATTTAGGTTTTGGGTGAAATTACAATCTTGTAAAATTTTTAACTAAAACTTCAGCTAGCTTGACTCGGCCAATTACAGTCTGTCTTCATTATGTGCCCCTCTGTGTGAGACTGGGAACAAACCAGGTCTACACTGTCATCGATCCTGAAGAGTTGAGTAATATGTTGATGCTTGTTTTATCTGTTCTATTCTATGTGATGAACAGATGAGGCATTTTCAATAAACTTGTACTTTATTACATGATTTTGCTGCAGCATGTCAGGACATCCATCAAAAAACTGACTGGATCACATAGTCTATCTAACCGTATAATGCGCATGCCTAACTTACTAAAGATTGTTAGAATTGGAGTTCTTATGCTACTAACACATAACACTACAAAACCTAAATGCTATTGTGCTGTACACATATTTCTGGCTTCTTGTGTAATAAACGGACAGTGTGTCTCACAGACAGTGAGAGCTGTGGTATATCACTTGAGGCTGTAGCTTGAACCAAATGTGCAGGCTGATTCTGGATATGCAGAGAAGTTGTTCTGAAAGGAAGTGGAGACCACAACCAGGTCTTCACTAAGGTCCAGTCAGACAGTCCAGCCAGTTGTATAAAGTACCTGAAAGTCAAACTAAAGTAGAAGTATACTAGAGTAAAAGTACAGATACTCCACCAAAACATAACTGGTAGAAGATCTTAAAGTATCTAATGTTTACTGTACTTAAGTATAATAAGTAATCTATAAGTAAATGTAGTTAAGTGTTAAAAGTAAAAGTACAGGTACATGTTAATAAAAACAGAAGAACATTATGAAGTTTATCCAGCACTTTAAAATATAGAGACTACAACAATCTCCATAGACAATGTCTTGAGTCTGAACTGAAGTACCAAACCTCCTTTTTTCAAAAACATTCTGCTTGATATAGTCTTAACAGTCACAATAAGATTTAGATTGAACCGGGGCGGTAGACAAAACACCACATTTATTTAGTCTGATTTTTTTTTTTTTTTCTTAACAACACTCAACATTGAAAATGAATGAGTAAAAATATGTCATTAGTTTCGAAATGTAGTCAAGTGAAAATTGACAGAATTAAAAAAAAAAAAAAAACTCAAGTAAAGTACAGATACTCTCGAAACATACTGACGTACAGTAGTTATGTATTATTGCTTTGTTACTATACAACACTGGTCCTTCCTCCTCTCTTCACCCCCATCCTCGCATCTCTGCTGTATTGTGAAGGGGCGGGGCTATAAACAGAGGACGAGATGCGCGTAAGAGTCAGTTGAACAGGAAGAGGAAATCTGAGGGTCTACTAGAACCAGGACCCGGCCCAGAACCGTGCTACTAACAGAACAGGAGCCGGATTCTGGACTCAGAACGGGATTTCATTCTATCCGCATCCTCATCTCACATGAGTGGAAGTCGACCCCCCCCGCCCACACAGCGCCTGCAGTAAACAGATGGAGAAACAGGCCGGAGCGACGGACGGAACAGGGCCGAACAGAAAGCCCTGGGGCGCGGCGACCTGCGGTCCGACGTCCGCAGACACACAGGAAAGGTGCGTAGATCTGGTGCGGTACCGACTACCGGAAGTCAAACTGTCTGTTCACGAATATTTCCTGGATTTGAGAGAAAAACGATCCAATTGAACACAGAGTGCATGAGGTTCTTAATGCCGGCATCGTAAATCTGGAACAGTGACATTTTACATCTGCTCACGGTGAATAAACAGGCCACAGACTGTGGCTGTGTAAATGTGACCCCAGTGTAACAGACCGACGGCGAAACAACATGGTGTATAACAGGAACCGCTATATACACTGTATGTATGCTACCTATCATGTGCAATAGGTGGTGCTGTCGCTGCCTATTTGCATGTATCACTGATTTATTTCCTATCGTTAATGAGGCTGGTTCTGTGGTAACCATGGTAACGACATGCTTACCTGGGGGTTACAAGTGATAAATCACCAAGGTAACCTGCTCCAGTTTAATTTTTCTTGCCAACTAACCAATCAGAGCAGGCCTCTACATGACCAAAAGCTTTACAATATAAACATAAACATGAAGCTGTATTTACAGTATTTACTTTTCTGTTGAACTAGGATTGTTTGATTCTGTTTTTGAATAAATACACACACTCTCATACATATAGCCAGCTCAGCCATGGTCCAGGTATCTCTCTGAGGGCACCTGAACATTTCGACTGTATCATTGTTTTTGGTGTGTTGAGACAAGTAGGGCAGTGGTCTCAACACACCAAAAACAACATGCCACCCTAGGAGCAACCCAAAGAAAACATGGATATTTATAACACTTTTATGGCAAGGTATTTGACATTGATTACACACTGATTTGTATATATATCACTGACCCACACACATTGACTTTCCTTTTTTTATTGGTATGTATCAGCAGCCTTTGTCTCTGTGTTCAGTCCAACAGGTTCTCATGTAGAGTGGTGTAAACAGTTGATTGCAGCCACCATCTCCAGTCAGATTTCAGGATCTGTCCCACCTGACATTGTGAACAGGGATAACAAGGTAATTAAAACATACCCACTCACACAAAGACAAACACACACACACACACACACACACTAAGTTCACAGTGTTTCTCATCAGTTTGTGTGTTTTGTAACTGATAGGCTGGGAGAAGACCAGATTTTATGGTAAGGCTACTGTGTGTGTACACGTGTGCTGTATGTGTGCTTCAGCGTGTGGGCATGTGTGTGTGGGTGTGTTATATCGCAGCTATTGTCACTATATAGTTCGGCTGCTGTACAGTTTCTCTGCTGCCTGTCTGTGTGAAGCTCCCACTGCTTCATCAATAACTTAAGAGATTGTAAGGAGTTGAGAAAGCAGTCAGGCAACCCTCAGTAAGGCAACCCAAGAGATTCTTGAAGACAGAGAAAGACTCTGATCTGTTCCACAATCAGGAACCACAGAATTCAGTCAGTTTGTGCAGGGGGCTCTTAGGGCATGTTGCACTTCTGGAATATTGTAACAGCTTTAGCGTTAACAATGTGGTCATTTTGAAAGCTGAAGTTGAAGCTGAAGTGTTGCAGCTTTCTAAATCCATCCAACAGTTTCCCATACTGTTTATCCTGTTAAAGATCACAAGGAGACGGGAGTCAATCTCTGCACACTGACTGTGTCAAACAAACTAAAATCACAACATTTTGCTCTTGTTTGTCCAGGTTTGTAGAAAGACCATCTATCTACAATATCCACAGACCTGTTTCAGTCTTCGACTGAAACAGGTCTGTGGATTCTATGCACAAACAATGCCCTCCTCGTCTTGCTGTGTTTGGCTGGAGTTAGGGCTCAGTATATGCTCTGTGTGTAGTTTTGTGATGCGTTTTATCACATATGGTGCTTTTCTGTTGGTTGTTTGGAAAACATTAACAGATGGTCTGTTGATGATTTGTTCTTTCTGCACCTTTTTTTTTTTTTTTTTACTGCAGCTCGTTTCAATTTGTCAGCCTTTACTTGGTGTCACATTTTGCACGTCTCTCAACAAATACATTTAGTATTTAGTTTAATAACTCTTTTTTGATATCAGAGAGTGATATGGTTTTCTATTTCATGTGAACTCATGTGTGTTTCTGTTTTGTACTGGGTATGTTTAACCTCTAGGTGTCCAAGCGGCTGAATCCCAGGGTAAGAGCCACAGTCTTATCAGAGATAATAGACAGACGCCTTCACACTGTCGACCCCACAGATTGTCAACAAGAGACAGAGTTCACACTAATAGCTCTGCTGGCAGCTGGATGCTTTCATATATAATTGTGTATTCTCCTGAGTGAAGTGAATGAAGGCTATTTTCCCTATAGTGGAACAAATAAAGGAATTTGAATTAATAATATATGAAGTGTGAGTGAAGAGTGATGAGTCCAAAGGTCGGACATGGTTCTTGGTCAGCAAAATAAAATGAATGTTCTCTGATGCTAAACCACAGCCATTTATCTCTGTATTAGTTTTATCATAAAAGACAAATAATAGGGAAGAGGGAACAACAGGAGCTCTGACTGTTTTTTTCACTGCTTCACCAAGGCCAGTGACAACAGCAGAAGGTAGTTCTTAAGCTCCCTTAATGTTGATGTTGATTTGATTTGTGTCTATTGAAACTAAAATCTATTACAGGATCAAGACACAGTACAGGTAGATTCCCTGTGCTCAGAGGCACAATTGAAAGAGACTATGAACTACGCTCCATTTCTCTGTTGACCTGGCACCATTGTAATCTCAGATAAAGCTTTTGCCTCCCAAGACTGAAAATCTTCATATTCCACCCTTTGCTGTCTTCTTTCCTCCACTACATAAATGCATCACAAACAGGATTGGCTTAGGGTCCAGCAAGGTGGCATCCACTGGTGTCTTTAATTTGCACATGTTGTAATGTATATAACCCCTCTACCTGTTTCTCTCTCTCTCTCTCTTCTTCTCACACTTTCTCCATGCTGGCTTTCCCCTGCAACAGGATTTACATGATGATGGGCTTTGTTACCATGGAGAAAGTGATTCTGAGCATCCTTCCAGTGCTTTGGCAAGTCTTTCACTGTCTGTCCTTCCTCCTGCATATCTGGCTCTGTCCCAGTCCGCACACCTAATCCTTCACCTGCTCTTCCCCATCTCTCTCCTGTCTCTATTATGTCCTGAGGAAAGACAATCACTGCATGTCCAAAGAACAAAGCTGTTGACATGCATTTTTGTATAAATGGTGGTGTTGTTGCTAGCTTAATGCATATTAAGGATGTTTATGCCTTTATACTGGATGAGTTTTGACCACGTCTCACACAACCCCCTTAAAATTACAGGAATGAAAATTAAATCACTGGAGGACTAGTTTAGTTATTACATTACAACATGTCTGGATATTCTGTTATCTCTATTATTTGTGCACAGATGTTGTCAGAATTGCCTGTACCTATTTATAACAAGTGTAGAATGAACTCACAGCAGGTCAAGTATCTAAGCATCATTTTAACAGGCTGAGTGTCTGATTGTAAGACTGAAGACTCAGATGCCAACTGCTTGAAATATATAATCTAGGTATTTATCACCAGACAAGCCAGACGTCCTTGTAGAGTAAGCAAGAATTCATCTTTTTACATTGTCTACAGCAAAATAAAGTCATGTCAATGTTTGTCAATAGGAACAGGGCTTTGGGAGTGAGCTGTGACAGTTTCCACACTTCTAGCCACACATTTCTAATTATTACCTATTTCTTATATAAACCAGTAAGAAATGGTTTTAGTGTTGTCAGTGTAATATATGTGAAGAGCTTGTGCAGCAGTGGCAGAATATTCATTAAGCACCCTGCAGCTGACAACACCAGGTCACAGACCGAGACTGCATTGACTCTCAGAGTCATGGACCCACAGCTCATTGTTCACACGCTCAACTCTGATTGGCAGATACTTTTGCCACAGTAGATTATCCAGCAAGTCACATTTCCACTCTTTGTCTACCTTTGTATTAGATTGTTTTAGTTTTACAGTTATCAGAGAAATGTATCCTGTTGATACATTTAAAAACATTAACATTTTAAAACACAACAGTGACCTCAGTTGTATAAGATAAGTTGAGAATAAAGTGCCACACATCACCCTCATCAGAGGACATTAACATAAAAGCTGAGACTTGTCCACATCATGACCACTGTTCTGTTGTGTAGCTGGCTAGTCTTTGACTCTGTATATGCTCCTAGGCTCTGACATACAGGTTGTTGACATATTGGCTCATTTTCTGTTTATCTTGTACAGATTTCATCACTTTCCATCTCATCAGTCAGTTTGATTTCCACAGAAATACCACACACTTGTTTTCCATACACATACTGATCTATCCAGGTATTCAGGGTTTATTGGGTCTGGTGACCACAGTCAATCCTGTCAGTTGCTCTGCTGGTCTTTGTTGTGACTTGTTCCACTCTGGTCTCTGTGTAGAACCTTCCTGCTCTTAGATACGGAGCACAGGTCAAGATATTCCAGAATCAGGTTCCACTGCTGCCAGGAGAGACCATCCAAACCACAGGTACAGTCACTTTTTCTGAGCACACTGTCTGTTCTTCATTATAGCATCAGTTATTATATACCTTAACTCTCCTCTGTGCATCTGTGTATGTTTTGTGTGTGTGTGTACAGTCAAGGATGTCATGTATGTCTGTCCATTCAGCGGTCTGGTTACTGGGACTCTGACCATCACAGACTACAAGCTCTACTTCACCAGTATGGAACGGGTACAGCAGACATCACCTTTAATTCTTTAATTTACAGTCTGAGGGAGTAATGATTAATTGATTGATGGATAGATATGCAGGTGCAATAGCTGCTAGTGTGTTAATGTTGATCTGTACCTGTAGGAGTCTCAGTTTGTTCTTGATGTGAACTTGGGAGTCATCAGTAGACTGGAGACCATCAGCGTTTCCACACAGGGAGAGAACACCAAAGGACTTGAACTGGTCTGCAAGGTACCACCTATCTGCACAAACATGGATTTGAATTTCAAAAGTAGATTTCAAAAGTGGATTCAAAAAAAGGCTAACCAAAAACTGCTGTTGTACCTGAAAGTTCAAATAATAAAGAAGTAGAAATTCAATTCACCAACTAAAATGCTACTCAACTAAAAATCTGAAAGTATCTTTTATAGTATATACAATAGGCCTGTCAGCATCAATGCATTAATGCATTGATATTTAACGTATTAACGTAATTTAACTGATTTAATGCATTTAATGCAACTTTGTTTACTTCGGGTGTGAGCTGATCTCTGACACAAAAGCTTCAATTATCTGTACGCAACTGTCACGTGCCTGCAGTCAATCAGAGAGGAGAGACGATAGCTGAAGATGGAGAGAGAGCAAATCCTCAGCCTTACTCCCTTATTAGAATTGCTTCAGGTAGAGTTTCCATACATTGACTATGGCACCCTGTCATAGTTTGTTCTGCCATAGTTTTAAAATTGGGCCATATTATGAAGTTTATCACTTTAAAACATGGAGCCTATGGCAATCTTCAGAGAAAATGTCTTTACAGTGGCAGTCATTTCTAGTATTTTCTAATGAAAACATTTTTGGGCCAAAAACTGTCCTTCAGTGAAAATCCAAGCATCAAACTATCAAAGGTCCATTGCATTGCACTGTTGGATTGTGGAACTTGTTATCTAATGTCCAATGTTAGACATTAGGTAACATCTGGCAGCCAAAGTAAAGTAACACTGTAGGCCATATTGACACATGTGGACTAAACAGTCACATGTAGACTTATAGAGTGAACTGGAGTCCTAGAGAAAACACCACATTTACTTTACTCGCTGAACACTGAAAATGGATCAGAGGAAAAGTGTCATTAAGTGAGGAAATGTTGACAAAGTGAAAGCTGACACAATTAAAAAAACTCAAGTAAAGTACAGATACTTCCAAAACATACTGACGTACAGCAGTGAAGTGTTATTATTTCCTTACTATACAAGGAACCAACTCAGTCTGAGTCACTTACTGAGACGCATCTTTTAAAAATGTAACAATTTCCTCTCTGCATCAGGACATGAGGAGTCCCCGGTTTGCCTATAAGACAGAGGAGAGTCATCCAGATGTGGTGGAGGTGCTGACCAAGAATGCCTTCCCCCTCTCCCACAGCCTGGTCAGTGTCATTCACATTTCTATTGGCTTGATGGGTTGAATGTGTTTGTGGTACTGCTGGCCTTTACTTGATATTTTTTAAAAACCTACACAGTGTGTTTTTTTTCAATAAAAGGAGCCTCCAGTTTATATATACAACTGTAACAAATCCCAGAATATAAACAACAAATCAGAACACACTGAGATGACTGAGCAAAACACAAATCAAAGAAAAATGCAGCACAGGTACTAGTGCTAATAATCAATTAAATCACTGTTGTAGCAATGTAAAGTAAAATAAATGTATAGCAAACAAATTTTGCATTTAGAACTAGAATTAAATAAATTAAAGAAAACTAATAAAGATAAACCACTTACAGACACAAGGTGTGAAAGGAGGAAGACCACAGAAAACTCATGAAGTCATGCTCTTATATGTCCTTATATGAGGGACATTCCCTGCTTTGCCACTACTGTCAAATTACTAGAAGAGGGCACTGCAGTTCACAAGCATTTATTTAATTTAACAAAAATATAATAATATAGTTAACTACAGCTTGTAAAATGTGTGTAAATTCCTGAGTCGTTTAATAAGTGATTGCTAACATGTATCCTGTGTCTTCCTCTGGCAGCGTCTGTTTGCCTTTCTGTACAAGGAGCAGTTTCCTGTGGATGGATGGAAGGTGTACGACCCAGTGGCAGAGTACAGGCGTCAGGTAGTAGCTCTGGCAGATCCCGATACTGTCCAAGGATCCAGATCCACCAGTCTGACAGTTCAGAAAGCAGGGCCCATTCACACTGCAGTTTATAAAAACCTGTCAGACTTTACAGAAACATCAGAACAACAGATTACCTCAGTTTGTCCACTTCAACAAGTTCCTGCAGATTTTTTTACATAAAAAGTTGCAGCAAAAGTCAGTGATTCTTTGCCTGAGCAGCTGGAAGAATTTTCATCTGAAACATATGCACAAATGAGAACCTTGACTTTGCTGGTGTGTATTATGTTTATAGCTTAGCTTTCTGTAGATTAACAACTGAAAGAAAAAGTATTGCAAATGTAGCAATGCGCTTTTTCCCAGCATTTTTCTAATGTTTCCTCCTTGTGGTTGGGTGTGTTTTGTTAGGGTCTCCCTAATGAGAGCTGGACCATCAGCAAGATCAACAGCAACTATGAACTGTGTGACACATACCCCTCCATCCTGGTCATCCCCACCCACATCAGTGAGGAAGACATCAGACGAGTGGCCATGTTCAGAGCTAAGCATCGGATACCAGTCTGTCTGACAGAAGCACAACTGAACATGTGATCGATTTAAAAAGGTCCTGATTGTGAATCGCTCCTGCTCTTCCTGCAGGTCTTGTCCTGGATCCACCCAGAGTCTCAAGCCACCATTGTGCGCTGCAGCCAGCCCTTGGTTGGACCATCAGATCGTCGCTGTAAAGAGGATGAACGCTTCCTCCAGATTATCATGGATGCCAATGCCCAGTCCCACAAACTCATCATCTTTGACGCCCGTCAGAGCAGTGTGGCCATCACAAACAAGGTATGACAGGCTTTCATTGATGATGCTTCAACACTCTGCTCTCAATCATTAAATGCTGATCTCTTCAAACCTTGTCTCCAAACCAATGCCACCTGCAGACAAAGGATGGAGGGTATGAGAGTGAAAGTTTCTATGCCAATGTGGAGCTGAACTTCCTGGAAATCCCCAACATCCATGTGATGAGGGAGTCCCTGAGGAAGATGAAGGATGTGGTTTATCCCACAATAGATGAAGCCCACTGGCATTCTGCTGTTGACCAGACTCACTGGCTGGAGTACATACGGGTACATCACAAACAAACACACCGTAAAGAGGTTGTTACTTTATTACTACAACATGTTTTTTAAGCAAACTGGTGGTTGTGTATGTAGCTGTTGTTGGCAGGAGCATCAAAAATAGCTGATAAGGTTGAATCTGGGAAAACGTCGGTGGTGGTTCACTGCAGTGACGGCTGGGACCGGACAGCTCAGCTCACATCTCTGGCCATGCTGATGCTGGACGGTCACTACCGCACACTCCGAGGCTTCCAGGTGCCACCTTGAACTTCATCATCATATAGTTTCATACTGTGGTCTCTGTCTGTAAGCTGTCATCATACCTCTGTCCTGATGTGTTTGCAGGTGCTGGTGGAGAAGGAATGGATTAGTTTTGGACACAAGTTTGCTGCAGTAAGGACCTGAGACGGAACTGATACAGTCATTATCTCCGTTTTATCAGAACAACAGTCTGTTTTTACACTGTGCAGTTGAATATTCAACCTCTAAACAAGGAGAAACATCATCTAAATGTTTATGTCACCAAATTATACATTCACTCCCTACACTCAAAGTGCGTGCCTGCTTAAAGTTGGTTTCCTGTGTTGCAGCGTGTGGGTCATGGAGATGAGAACCATGCCAACTCAGAGCGCTCCCCTCTCTTCGTTCAGTTCATTGACTGTGTTTGGCAGATGACTCAACAGGTCAGTCTCTTTCGTGCCTTCATACCTAGGCCTAGGTAAAGGCTGGGTTACATGTTTATGAAGCAACATCATGGATGTGTCTTGTTCATGCTTAGCTCAGGATGAGATCAGTAATGTGTGTGTGTGTGCTCTCAGTTGTAGACTCTCTGCTCATTACCACCTCCCCTTGTCTGTCCACAGTTCCCAGCAGCGTTTGAGTTCAATGAGCTGTTCCTGATCACAGTGCTGGACCACCTGTACAGCTGTCTGTTCGGTACTTTCCTATATAACAGTGAGGAGGAGCGGGTAGCCGAGGTATGTGAATGGGTGGGAGGAAAACGTTCACAGGTATGAAGACTTTAGTCAGATAAAAACTCTTATGTGTTGTGCAGGAAGTGCAGACCAACACTGTGTCCCTGTGGTCCTACATCAACAGGTAAGATCCTGCCTTAGTGACAGGAGTGATTGACAGGAGGCATTCTTTAACTGTCTGGTGTTCTCTACACCCACAGTCAACCTGAGGACTTCACGAACCCCTTCTATGTGGACTATGAACATCATGTTCTGTATCCATTAGTCTCCTCCAGACACCTGGAGCTATGGACCAGCTACTACGCCCGCTGGAACCCACGCATGAGACCACAGGTACTACTGACTCCTGACAAACCTGCTGATTAAAATCACCATTAGTCTTTATGACATTATATTATATTACAGGTTGTTGTCATTATGATTATTCATTTTTCAGGTGCCAGTGCACCAGACTCTGAAGGAGCTTCTGATCCTAAGGGCAGAGCTGCAGAGGAGGGTGGAGGATTTGCAGAGAGAAGCCTCTTCCCACTCTCTGTCCTCCTCCTCTGAACACTCCCCTTCTACCACACACACCACAGGAACTCCACTGCACACTGCTGTCTGACACACACACACACACACGCTTTCTGTCATATGTTTCAGATATGCTGCAGTATTGTAATGAAGGAAATTACATAGTTTTTGTGATTTAAAAATGACACCTCTTGTAAATTTTCAGCCTTTATTGTGACCTATAACCTGTATAATTTAACTGATGGAGTTTTTTTTTTTAATGGTGACAGAAATTTCAATCTTAAGTAATGGGGTTACATAAATATTCACAATGTCATAACTGAAGTATCTTTTGATTTTATTAAAATTCAGGCTTTTTAAGGTGGAGCATATCTTGACAATATTTCTCCTGTCTTCCTCGCAAATATCTGTAAATCTAGGGCAGGTTTTCAGTTGGATTGATTCAGTTGGAGCTGACCCCTCAATACTGTTCTTCACTATGGACATGTGATCTTTTAGTGGTGTGAAGTGAAGTGAGCCAGACAGACTTTTTGAAATTAATAGAGAAGGTTGTGGTCACATTTAGTACACAACAATGACTTTGCAGAAATTCCTGTAGTTTTTTAAATGTTGCTGTAAATGTATCTAATGTCCTGGAAATTCGCTTGTACCTTTCATACAACTTCCTGTTTGAATACAGCCACATCCAAAATTATAATAGTGTGTGCAGTTATGCATTTAAATTTAGTTTTTTTTTTCATGTTTTTTTCCTTCTAAAAGATTTAAGCCTGTTTTTCAGTTGAATTGTATAAGTTGTATGAAGACTGATTTTTCTGACATCTGACATCTCAGAAACCATGATCATCCAACAGGTTGTCGACCTTCATCTGTATCAACCGTCTCTTTTCCAGCAGTCAAGAGAAATGTAACAGTATTAAAGAGGAGAAAAGAGTGGTACATAGTCCTCAGCATGTATTTCATAGTTCCTCTCACATGTTGTAATGGTATTGTGAACTCCACCACTTGTGTTGCATTGAGCACTGAACAGCAAGTGATCACTGCCTTTCTCTACGTTTACTCTACCTTCCAAAGTCACTGATCTTACTACTCCTATAGTGTGATGTTCTTCTCTGCCGTTGTCATTCTCCTAGTCCTTTACTTTTATTACAGTTTAACCTTAACAGAGCTCACCTGTGATTATGTAAATGCTGATGTTCCTTTTTTAACAATAAATGAGACAGTTCAAACCAGCAGTGTGTGTTTGTCTTTTTAAACAGTTTATTGTAGTCCAGTTTTACATCACAGACATTTCCCAGTAGAGAGATTATCATACTGGAGTAAGAGGAAGCAGAAGGGTGGAAGTATTATTAGCAATGACAGAAAGACATAGTTAAACAGTTGTAAGCAACAGGATATGTGTATAGAGTATGTAGAGAAAAGCATGCATCGGTTATGTGTGAAAGCAGTACACTGTATGTGACGGGTATCCTTGCAAAGCCAGAAGCCAAACAAAAATAACTGAGGTAATTTATTTATTTATTTATTTTTATCTCTCAAACTGTGAACAAGACGTGAGTGTTGTTTTTCACCAGGGTCTGTTTCTGAGTCAAAAAGTGAAGCTTTAAGATGGGCTGGCTTTGCAGGGCACAGAGTGGTAGAGGACAGTCATATAACAGGAAGTCAGTGTCATATGGTGCACACAGTCTGAGGAAGCAATTTACAAAATGTCTTCAGGACTTTGCTGATGATTTGTCACTAAATTAGCTTGAGAGTTATTCATTGTAAAGTCTAAATATTTGACTTTAATCAAATTGATGGGTACAGTTTGCGGTCACTTCTACATTTATGCATTACTCTGCAGGCTCCAGCCTCTCTGACTAAAAGTGGCTGCTGTGTACAACTCAAAATAGCTGCTGTCTTCCTCTCTGACATGCTGATGCTGCTTTAAAGATACACTATGCAAGTCTGATCACTTTTTCTCTGCAGAGCCCCCACCCCCACAGTCTTGGAGTATAGCTGAGTTCAAGACGCACAATATGTAGCAAAACATTTAACAGAGACAGAGGTGCTGAACAGCCTGCATGAGGTCAGCTTTACGAATACTGACGACAGCTTTTTAAATGGGCAGGATTTATATACACATTGGCACTGATTGGGTACCTCCTTGAACACGTCCACCAGAAGAGACAGTGGAGGCGGCAGACAAACTCTTTATACACCCTGTAAGCAGTCATTTAACCATCACAGTGACTACGAAGCTGCTACATTAAATTGAAATTCTTGCGTAGTGCACCTTTAAAAGGTTGATGCTCACACCTCAAAGGCCCCTAAACCTTGGTTTTCTAAAGCTTGCTTTATAAAACACTTCACATCATCAGACATGATCAGTGGTACCACCTTCACCTGCCACTGCCCCGCAGCGTTATGCACATTAACAGTATGTGTTACTGCTGTCCAGATCATCTACACTGGATGAAGACCACAACTGGGAAGGACTAGGTGCCATCAGTCTTCAGTAACCAGCTATGACCAGTAGTGTTCCAGCTGTTTCAGGACAGTATGAACATCTGCAGAGCTAATAACAACACAGCCAGTCACACACTGTTTGAATGAAATCCATATTATATCAATTGTAACTACATTGTCAGACACTCTGCATTGAACAATCAACCTAATTCAAATGCAACACTGAAATGGTGAAGACATTTGTTTACATTCAGCTTTTTGCCAGAAATAAAGGCAGAATCTGTCTCATCGAGTGCTACATCTTTGGTGAGTTTTATTTTTTACTATGGGCCACAGAAGGCTATTTCTTACATTCACACCCACATCCCTCACCGGCACCTTCCTCCACCCCATAAAGGTGATGCTCAGGCCTAGGTACAGCTTGGGGGTGTCAGGTGAATGCTGCAGTGCATCTCTGTGGGACTGTGCAGCAGATAAGGCAAAGAAAGAAGCACCATTTTCATTACAGCTGACAAAGAGAAGTGTTCATGAAGGGAGATTAGAAGTCAAACAGCTTGTGAAAAAAACAAAACAAAAAACAAACAAAAAAAAAACAAAACAAACAAAAGCAAAACAACAACACTAACAGCTGAACCTTTACAGAACCCTATCCTGAATGATTATCGATTATCTAGATTTAGAGATAAGAGTGAAGCCATTTGGCTCAGAAGTAAAGATGCCAAACACAACCAGCAACTTCTGTCTCATGTTTGAACTGCATCTCTTCCCTTTGTTCCTGTTCTTTTTCTCCTCTGTGTCCAAATAAAGGCATAAAACTGATAATAACAGCTGAAACCAAATTTGAATTTCAAACTGTTGGTTTGAGAAATAGGAAAGACAGAAAAAGAAAAGAGCCGTTTATGTCTTCAGATGCAGTTCTGTTGTTGTTGTTGTTTTTCTAGTCTTCTTGTTACCACTCAAAGCACTTTACACTACAGTTCACATTCATCCATTCACACATATCTTCGTATTGTGCCAGAAGCAAGGAATTGAACCACTGACATGCTCTCCCTCCTGAGCCACAAAGCCGCCCACACATCATGGATGAAGCTTGGTGTCTATGGCCACAGTGTTGCTCTAAGAGACTGACATACAGCTCCAAGTTTTCAAAGGCTTTAAGAGAAAGGGTGTGACACAGGGATTGTGGGTATAATGCAAACAGGCGACAACAATGTGTGGTACATGGGGCGCTACACCACATACTCTCAGGACTGAATTGCTCTTTCAGACCAGGAGCCAGCATCCAAAACCCTTCAACTCCTTCACTTCAGATACAGACTGTCCAATCAGACACTGCTCAGGTCGGGAACTAGTTCATACATCAAGTTCTCAAACACAGCATTATTCACTGGATCATTAAAGGTGACAGAGAATGGTTGAACAGGATTTTGATCCTTGTTCTGTGATGTGGCATATACACAATAAAATGTTGGTTGGATGTGTAATGCCTCAGAAGCTTCATAAAAACCTCTCAGAAAGGTATTTTAGGGTGGGGGTTTTAAACGTGTGGTTTTTCTAGCAGACATTTCTAAAAGAGGAGTTTCTCACATGTTCTCGAATGTGGGTGGACGACTGTTCTTCAACAAAGACGAGGGAAAAACAGATTTTGATTCTCTGTCACCTTTAAATCCACTGACTGATCACCATCACTGATGATTGTGAGCAATGCTATTAGCTGAAAGTGTAAAAAACAGTGAATGATCTCAGACTCAGACCTGGTCTTTCAAAATAAAAGCCTTTGGCAGTAAACAACCATTCCAACCAGGAGGGAATCACAAAACATTCGGTTACATTATTAGTAAAAGTCAAGTACAAAGTGTAAAAAGAGCAAGCAAAAAAAGTCAATACACCCACACACACACACAAACACAGTAATATACACAACCATTGCAGCTTTCAGAACGACTTGTCTTTTCAAGATCCTAAAGTAAACTACTGCTGCTACTTCACCTACAGCTGAAGCACAACTCTACTTCTATGAATGTGTATTATCTTCACCAGTGTATGGGCCATCCGATTCACTCAGTGACTTTATGCATTAATAATCCTCAAGTCAGTGTCACCACAATATTTCCTTAACCTTAACACTTACAAACTTCCTGTCTGATGATGAGTCGGGCAGATTAGAATAATCAGAAACGGCTCCTCTGTCAATCACAACCCTGCTGTCCATTTGGACAATATTTTAAAGTTGCCACAATCAATTCTAGAATAACAGGAAATTTGTGGGTTAAAAAAAATCAAACCGCTTAGTCTAAATTGATTGATTTTACTGACAAATCCTGTTGTTGCTGTTGTGGTCCAGTTTTACGGAAGAGTAATCACATTGATAAATTGCTGCAGAGTTTTCAGTTATTGATGATTTGTGAATGTGACTCTGCCAAGTCTTATGAGCCAGGACATCTATGAATACATCAGCAGCTTTGTTAAGGTTTGGTGTTCTGTTTTATTAGGCCTCCAGGCTGCAAAACACTGAGAGAAAAAAAGCAGATGACTATTTGTTCAGAATACTCATTTAAAATATTGAATATTAGTTTTGTGGATGCATCACGCTTCCCACTGGAATTGATCCCGCTGGGGAAGTGATGCCACCACAGGGTAAAGATCAGATCAGTGCTGCACATACTGGCACCTCAGTGCTAACATAATAAAGCAATACAAATTACTCATGTGAGCATGTGGCAGTGGCTCCTCATGCTCTTCCTCACTCATATTAACAAAGAGAAAAGCACATGATGTGCATTTTAACTGCAGCACCACTCAGTTAGCTAGCAACATTTAAATCCTATATCAAGTAATGATTTTTTTTTTCAATTATGTGCAATACTGAATCTCAAATCTAAATTCCGAACAACTGTTTTCCTACACACACAGATATATATGTATATATATATATATATATATATATATATATATATATATATATATACACACAATTTTTTATTTTTTTAAACCATCAACCTTAAAAAAACAATGTTGCTTCATCAGACATTGTCACTAAAGGTTAGTTGAAAAAACACACTCTTTTAATATTAGGCTATTTACAGTAGAAAAGGTCACAGACTGAGACAGACACTTATTTTTCCTCAATGACAAAGTCCATCCAAATCTGAATAAGGCAACATTAGAGATCAAGATGGACAACTTGAGGAGAGTGTAACTGTCAAATGATGAAAACGGTGATTATCTACATTGCCTCCAGTTCTTTGAAAACGTACCTTCACTAATCACTAATGGGCTTTATTAGATAAAGACGAAGCCCATAAAAAACGAGTGGGTCAAGCTCCAACTACTTCTAGTAAACCTCAGTAAATACCCACAATTATTTACTGAACAAACAACATCATTATTATCATCACTTCCTTGAAAATGACAACATGTAAGAAATCATGTGTCTAAAGGAGATGAGGGAGCTGCTGAGTTCTATTCAGAGTCAGGAAATGACATGTTCCTGTTTACAATTTACATCAAACAAAACAAAAATGACATTAAGAAACGCATGTATCACAAAGCCCTATGGTTCACCTTAAGTTCACCTCCATGAAAAACACTGTGTGAAGATGCTACAGCAACTAAATCACCAGTAAAGTAAGAGGAATAGCCCTCCCTGTGACTGAGAGGAACAGAAAACATGCCCTCTAACACATAACAATGTGAATGATCCTCTTTTACTAATGGTCTGGAGCTCATGCTCAACTGAGCCCCAGCTCACAGCGGAGGAATGACATGCTAAGGGCTACACAATAATTTACAATCCACACATACATCGGTTGGTATGCTGTGGACAGAAAGTAAAAACACACAATGTAAAATGTCCAGAGGAACAGAGGAACAAAGAATACCAGAGCACAGAGCTACAAAACAGACAATATGTGTGTAGTGTGTGTGTTTGTGTGTGGGTGGGTGGGGTGGGGTGGGGGGGGGCATAGTGGTTGATGATCATTGTGTCCGTGTGCATTTACACAGTGTTCTCTTCAGTGGGAGGCTCAGCGTTGGGTGGCTCCAGGAGAGTCTGTTGGACTGCAGAGACAAAATATCATCTGTCAAATATTAGGCTACATCTTCCTCTATAAATGTTTAAAAGTGTAAAAATGATCTACAGTGTAGAATAGTAACAACTAATACAGCAGGTTACACTTGAGCAGAGGTCATAAAATACAAACAGACTTAAATTGTTGTTATTCTACCTCGTGTTTCTTATATTGTGTTTACTGTGTGCACTTTACAGAGATGCTCTTTAATCTTGTTGTACTTTGTATAATGACAATAAAGGCTAATCTCATCTAATCTAATCTAAATTCTCAGAGGACAGTAGTCAGGGATCCTCACTGAAGTTAGTCTTCCTGTTCATTTTGACATTTTTCCAGGTGGCAGGGGGACAAAGTCACAGTCAAGGGTATATTTGAAAAATGACTTGTTTCCACAAGTCCTTCCTCAGGTGCTCAGCCAATGGAGCTTGACTGCAATTTAGGCTGTCTTTGAATTGTCTCTATAGCTGTTTTCACCACTAAGTTCTGGGTAAAATAAGGGGCCAGAAACTTTTCAGGAACGTCCTCTCACTGCAGCCCTGTGACCCTGTGACCTATTTGGCATCTTTTTGGACTTAACTGGCAACCTCATTATGAAATTCAAGCACTTGACACTGATTGGCTGCCTTCACTGTCACTCAAATGAATGTAACTTCACGAGGTTTGGAACACGGACAGACCATCTTTTTACAGCTATGGCCTATTCACAGATTCAGCCTTATATGTTTGAGCCTGAATCGGTAGAGGAGAAAGAAGAACCAGTCCAGCAAAGGCTGGATTTAAACGTTTCTGATTGGTAAGTTATTTTGGAACTGCTCCACTTTGTAGCTGGAAACTGGCCCAGGTTTATAAAACTGGCAGATGTGAAATGGGCTGAGCAAAGTAACAGTCTGTGGTTAAATCTAGTGAGAATGTGATGAAAAATTAACAGAAGCCACTCATCGCATGCATTTCTTTGGGGAGGATATGAAAACTTTGCACACCACTAGCACAGCCTGGCACCGCACATCTAAGAACGCGACTTTCCATTTTGCCTTGCACTTGTGCAAACACTGCTGCAAATTTACTGCTGCAAGTTTACCCGTTAGATGACCTGTTAGTTCCTGCAGTGGAAACATGGCTTAAGTTGAGCTAAATAGCTCTCTTATCCATCCTCCTTCTGATGAGCTTTTTCACTGTGGTTCTCCATCTACCACTGTCAGCTCCAACAGCTGCATAATGAACAACTTACTGTATACAGTGCTGTGAAAAAGTATTTGCCCCATTTCTTATTTCTTACTTTTTTGCACGTTTGTCACACTTAACGGTTTCAGATCATCAAACAAATTTAAATATTAGACAAAGATAACCCACATAAACATAAAATGCAGTTTGAAAAGGTTAAAAAGCCATTTCTAAAGCTTGGGGACTGCAGCGAACCACAGTGGGATTATCCACATTATTGTCCATTAACCACAAATGGAAAAAAACAAATTATCCCAAGAGCACAGCCATGACTGATCCAAGAGGTCACAAAGGAGCCTACAAGAACATATGCCAGGCTCACTCGCCTCAGTTCAGTCAGTGTTCATGACTCGACCATAAGAAAGAGACAAGGCAAAAATGCATGACGGAGTTTCAAGGCGAAAAACCACTGTGGACCAAAGGGAACATAAAGGCTCGTCTCATTTTTGCCAAAAAAATCATCTTGATGATCCACGTGACTTTTGGGGAAATATTCTGTGGACTGATGAAACAAAAGTTGAACTTTTTGGAAAGTGTGTCCCCCACTATATCGGGCATAAAAGTAACACAGCATTTCAGAAAAAGAACATCATACCAGCAGTCAAATATGGCAGTGGTAGTGTGATGGTTTGGGGCTGTTTTGCTGCTTCAGGGCCTGGACAACTTGCTGCGATTGAACCGTGAATTCATGAAAAAGAAGAGTGGGCCAAAATTCCTCCACAGTGATGTGAAAGACTCATTGTCAGTTATCTCAAGAGCTTGATTGCAGTTGTTCCTGCTAAAGGCCCATTTATTCTCTACGCATGCTCCCTTTACACACATAAGTAGGTACGTACATACCTGGTGTTGGACCATTCATACTCCCCATGCGTATTTCATGTTGCCTTGGTTGCAACAACACATCCACTAGAGGGTAATGCCGAGTGCAGAATGCCGATGTAACTAACAATAACTAACTCAAAAAATAACTGGTGTCTTTTTTTTCTTCCTCCTCGTTGCATGTGAGCCATACTGCACAACACCGCCCTGACGATTCCCAGCGGTATTCCTCCTTTTGCTGCGTACTGCTACGGATCACTAAGCTCCCTGAACAGACCAAATTATGCACGTAATGACAGACAAAAGGCTCCGTCCGTCTCCGTATGCGTATCCTGCGTAGAGCATAAATGGGCCTTAAGGGTTTAAATTACTTTTTTACATGGGGCCAGCTAGGTTTTGATGACTTTTTTTTCCCTTAATAAATAAAATCATCACTTAAAAACTGCATTTTGTGTTTACTTGAGTTATCTTTGTCCACTGTTTTAATTTATTTGATGATCTGAAACAGTTAAGTGTGACAAATATGCAAAAAATAAGAAATCAGGAAGGGATACTTTTTATACTTTTCACAGCACAGCAGTGTATGTGGGACGACTGCAGATGACAGACTGTACAGTACTGTTTGTAGATTTGAGCAGATGTGCTGTATACATGTTCATGTGTGTGTGTGTGTGTGTGTGTGTGTGTGTGTGTTTACCTTGTGGTTCTGCAGACACCACAGCTTCAGGGTTATCAGCCTTCACCATGTCAGTGTTCAGACTCTCTGTGGACAACAGTAATCAACCATCACCACCACTGAAACTACACTGCTGCTACCCCATTATTATTATTATTATTATTATTATTATTAGAGATGCAGCAATTGCAATTTTCTGGGCCATTTCCAATGTTTCATGGAGTTTGACCTGTTGGTACCAATTTCATTTTTTCCTAACCCCTTTCCAGCACACAGAGAGATTTATTTTCATAGTATATTTTCTTTGATAGCTCATTGAAATATAACTAGATTTTCAATAATAGAAAACTTGAACATCACAAACAAAGGTTGTAAAGCTTTTAGGTGTGGTATTAAAATACAGTCATTCCTAAAGTGGGCACATACATGTAAAAAGCACATTAAAAAGCATATATGAAACAACCATTTTCTTCTTTTCACATTCAATATCTAATAAAATCCCCGGTCTGTCATGTGAAAACGGGCTGCTCCAGTCAACGGCCAAATAATTGCTGCATCCCTTATCATTATCATTATAATTATTATTATCACTGTATTGTGGTGATGGTCATGTAATTATGTCCTTGTTATTATTGCACTGTTGCTACTTGTTGCGTCTGATTGTAACAGTTTATATTGTCCTGGTCCCCCCATCCGCCCAATGTTGGGTACATTTATCACTATAAACAACTGGATCATTGGATCCAGGGTTGTTATGAAATCATTTATTAAAGCAAAGAACTGCTGCCTGTGTTTGGTCAGATGTTGTAGCTGTACTTATGATTAATATCACAATATTAGATGTAGCAGCACTGTGGTTACACCAATGTCACTCAGCTGTGATGCAGAAGCCTTACGTTGTATACCGAAGCACAGCTTCTTCTTCTGATAGGAGATGTAACTGCTGACTGCTCCCACGAGTGCCATGGCGACGGCACTAACAATCCCTGCAATGGTGCCTACCTCTGCTGTAGTCTCTGGAACACACACACACAGCACACACACACAGAGATGTACAGATATAGAGAAAGCTCAGGGAGCCAGGTGAAGAGTCAGACATACATAGAGATACATAGAATCAGAGGCACACACACACAAGACAGACCATTGAAAAGACAGAGGAAACCCACCACCGTTGTCATCATACTGGTTAATCCGATCACTGTCACCTCCTCCATATCCACCTGTGGAAACAGAACAACTGTGACAGATACACATTACAGATAATGTTGGTCTCTGCAGGAACAACATGTTTTGCAGTCACTGAGCTCTGAGAGCTCATGTGTTACCTTTGCCTTTGTCAGGTTTGTAGGTGTCATCTTTACTGACATCAATCAGGTCACTGTTAGAAAATCCACCTGAGAAAGGAGATGGGGGAAATCATTGTTCATTACTCAGCAATAGAATCATGTGATTCAAGAATCAAGTGATTTGGTGCATGTAATGCAGTACTTCCTAAAAAAGTCATGTTGATGGCATATTTCATTCATAGAGAGGGGATTGATTTGGAACAGTCGCCTCAGATGTCGACAGAACAGTCCAAGTGATTAAATACAGAAAAACAGTGAAGTACAGATGATAAAATGTCTTGTCTGTAATGAGTTGATGTAATGTTGGCCTTTAAAACCCATGGATATTATGTAATATCTATGGGACAGTCATCTGTCAGCTGCAACAGTTGAAAACAATGATCCTCCTCTTTGACAGAGTATGAATGACAGACTTATTCAGCTCTGATGTCTGAAACAGTCTGTCTTCTTACTGGAGCATTTAATTAAAAACTAAATATAGAAATACATTATCAGATATTCACTCATTATCAACAGAGTGTGACAAAATGACATCTCTGTTATGTTGTGTTGCAGACATCCACTAAAGTTAGCATGCTAATGAGCTGGCCCAGATCATCTTCTTCTCCTGCCAGCCACGACACAACATCCTCCCTGTCTCTGATCATCATCATCATCATCATTATCGTCATCATCATTTAGTCTAACAACAACTTTGTGGGAAATGTTATCTTCCAATTTATGCAGGTTTGGCAACAGTGCCACAGCTCTGAGGTCAGATTTGTTCATACCATTAGACTGAAGTAAGGGTGAGTGTTGATGCTTGGTTGCAAGGTCTCATGTCACACTGAAGGCCACTGATGCAGTAACTCAATGAGATTTGTCCGTGTGCCTGATTGTCCATCCAGACTACTTGTTTACAGTACATATTTTATTTCTATTTATGTAATATTCTTTTAATACTGCATGTTTTAAAAAACATGTTCCTGTATATTACAGTATTTATATTCTTATTTATTTTTTAGGCTAAAAAATGCTCATTTTACTGCAACAATAATTAAAACCTAAAATATGAAAATTCCTGTAGGCCATAGAATCCTGCAATGTAATGAAGACTCCCATAATATCAATTTACATATACTAACAACAAAAAAACCCCCAATGTAACAAAGCCGCAAGAGGTGAAGCACCATATTGCAAAGAATCACTGTATTACCACATACCAGGGCAAAAACCTGTTAAGTCAAGCTAAATCAAACAAGACAAATTAGTTTTCCTCAGAGAGACATATCGTTGTTTAAACTATTAGGATAAATGATTTGGGAATAAAAGGCCTTTTAATAATTTTCTACAATGCTGGGTAGGTAAATGGTCACGGAAATAATGCTTAAGAAACTAAAAATAACTTAAGGTAAAATTGATGGATTTTGAAAAATTGGAACAAAGACAGAGGAGACAGTAAAGAAAATGAAACGGCTGGTCACTCCAACCTCCCTGCCCCTTGTTCTTGTCCTTTCCACCAATGTCATTGTTGGGGTCCAAGGCATCAGCAAGGTCAAAGCCACCATCAGCTGTAAAGGTCAAAAGGTCAGGGCAAAATCAGGCAAATCAGGCAAAATCAGGATTTAAAGTATATAACAAGTGAAACAAAAGTATAACATAACATAAAAGTGTTCCTCCTTTGTAATTTTGATGAAAAAATATTATATATTATTATTATTATTAATATTATTATTATATATTAATATTATATAAGTCTACATTGTAACTAACTCATGTAACTAACACTAGGTAAATACAGCTCCGCATTTTATGTTCAGTGGCAGCACGACCGAGTCAGACTCACAGAGGGAGAAACCCACCAGGCATAGTCTACCAGAGAGCTCTTTGAGAAAACATTGATATGTGTTAAATTAAAAAAAAAATTAATTAAACAAAAACACACACACAAAGTCCTGAGAGCCAGATTTCTCACACAGACGTCCACCAGAGGCTCAGCAGCAGCTGGCTGGCGGCCATGGTGCGCTGCTGGGGGGGGGGCGGTTCTCTGTCCATCCACCCTTTAAGATGGAGCCTACATCAACCCTCAAACATGGTCTAAACAGTCACAGGTAGACTCCAGGTAGACTGGAGAAAACACCACATTTACTTTAGTCTGATTTATGTACCGACATTGAAGATTGAAAATGTATCAGAGTAAAAGTATTTAAGTAAGTTAGGAAAATTTAGTTAAGTTATAGTACAATACTGTTACAATACAACATTGATCTTTAATACTATATATGTCTAATCCTACGTTTGGCGCTCAAGGTCCAGACAAGGCTAATCGGAGTGTCACAAGTTTTGCAGGTAACTGGTCATAAGTCAAAGTGTGGGACTAATCATTCAAGAAACAACTGATCCAAATTTTGACCCAAAATCATGATTTTTGTAGAAAATTTTACAGCAATCCTACCAAAGGTGTCTGGACATATGTACCAGAGTGGTTAACTAGCAAACATGGAGGGCAGCTGTGCTCTCTCACCTGGCTTTGGTTTGGGCTTCAGTGTTGCCTTGGTACTTGTGGGAACCTTGGGCACAATCTTGGGTGGGGCTTTGGTAGTGGTCGTGGTGGTGCCAGTGTCTTCCAAGAGGTCCTCCAGATTAAAATCTGCAGGAACATTAGCAGCATAGTGTTTGAGTTCAATCATAGACATACACAGATGAGAAGCTCTGTCGTCATAGCTGGGGCTGACTTGCAGAACGCAAGATGAAAACAGTGTGAAGTCAAGTCTAAACCAAGTAATACTCAACGAATCACACTGAAATGACCCCAGTCACTGGTCAGGCCTGGCTCATGTTGGATTAGGTCAAAAATAAATAGCGGTGATTGGTTAAGCAGCTGTGGCACTCACCACTTCCTCCTCCCCCTCCTGCTGCTGGTACAACTGGTTTTGGTGCAGATGTTGCTGTAGTGAAAGTTAGAAAGAAATCATGGTTCAAATTTATATTCAAATAATATAGTTCATAAGAATACTTGGTGTTCTACAGGCCCACAGTTGCTCATGACCCTCCTGTACACCAGACTGTGTGCTTGCTGGTTGTAACATATTACTGATAAGCCATATGTATTTCACATTTTATCACCCATTGCAGCGGGTGAGTGGTGTTTCATGGTACTTACGTGGTTTATTTTTGTCCTCACCACTATCCAGAGCATCAGCCAGGTCAAGATCCTGAGACAGGACTGCAGTTCACAAAGGACAGACAGAGGAACATGTTACACCAAATCTGACACATACAACCATCAACATGCTGCTGGTGTTACTGTGTCACAGGATTTAGAGCCTCAACCATGGAGCTAAACTAGGACCAAAGTGAAATAATCCAGTTATTGGCAACCACAGAGTTCAGAGCCTATTCACAAGAAAAGACACAAAAGAGAACAAAAAACAGCCGAGCTCAACAGTTCTACTCTGCTGCGTGTGTGTGTGTGTGTGTGTGTGTGTGTGTGCGCGCACGCGTATGCTTGTGCAGCTATACTTGGAAGTGAGGACATTCTACTTGGTCCTGATGATTTGAGATGGCTGTTGGTTTTAGTGTTAGTTAGAATTGTGTTTAATTGACACCTGTATAGCTGACTGGTTGTGGCGCACCACGTTGGTGTAAACATTGTTGTGCAGCTGTCCACTGGTTCAAATCCCAACCAAATTTAACTTTTCCTGTGTCTCTCTTTCCCCGTTTCCTGTCTCTCTACACTGTCTCTTTAGGCAAAATGTCCAAATAACATTATTTGAAAAAACAAGTTGTGATGGTTAATGTTAGGGTTGGGGAATATATATATATATATATATATTATATATATGACGACTTTTTGTGGAGTTTGTTTACTTTTTTGTGTTTTTTTTGTTTTAGCTGGGTTTGGTGGTTGTAGAAATGGTTTGTATCTGCTTTTAGCTGAGATTCTGACATTTATGAGGATATAACACGTGACAATGTTTATACAGCTGGTGTCACACACCGTTACACGTCATGAAATTGGACGTGATGTGAAAAATTGGCTTTTCCTGCCTGGTAACAGAGATGTGATTGAACGAGAGGGAAGATGACTTTTTGGAAAACATCGTCCTGTTAGAGTACCTTTACTATGAGCATATGGTGTCCATTCAGAAATGGTAATATTAAAATTTACATACCATGTACAGTATACCACAATATATACTGTCTACTGTTTATGGCTCAAATTATACCGGAATACAAATTTTAGGCCATACTGCCCACCCTTAGTTTTATGATGTCTAGCAGTGTTCCTACACCATTCTTAGCCCCCCCAAAATTACATATGCTATGTAGAGGTTCAAAGAATAGTTTGCAATAGCAGAAAAAGGGTGTTCTAGGACTCATTTAATGAACACACAGCACCTCATATTGACAGAAAAACACAGGATTGTAGACATTTTTGCTAATTTATTAAAGAACAAAATGGTATTACATGGTCACAAGTTTTCAGACCCTTTGGTGAAGGTAAAACCTTCGGCCCAGAGGTCCTAAGCACACTGGAAAATTTTTTTCTTTAAGAATATCTCTGTGCTTGGCCGCATTCATCTTTCCATCAAATATAACCAGTCACTGTGTCCCTGCAGCTGAAACACACCCCCACAGCTTGATGCTACTATCACCATGCTTCCCTGTTGGGATTGCATTGGGCAGGCGATGAGCAGTGCCTGGATTTCTCCACACACTATACCACTTAGAATTAAGGCCAAAAAGTTTAATTTCAGTCTCATCAGACCAGAGAATCTTATTTCTCATAGTCTGGGAGTCCTTCATGTGTTTTTCATGAAGGCAAACATTCTTCATATGGCAAACACTATGTGGGCTTTCATGTGTCTTGCACTGAGGAGAGCCTTCTGTCAAGCCACTCAGCCATAAAGCCCCAACTAGTGGAGAGCTGCAGTGACAGTTGACTTTGTAGAAAAAAATGTAAAAATATAAAAATATAAAAATGTAAAATGAAACGAACTCACTATAATTCCCTAGTCAAAGACTTGGAGGATGACCTGGTTATGACGTGACTCTTCATACAGCACCAGCAGACAAGATTAACTGTTATCATTCAAGACATTCAAATAATTTTCAAAACAACATAATTAAAAAAGGATAAATAAATATTCAGAGTAAATTATTTACCTAGAGATATCGTCATATTTCTGGAATAATATCATATTGTACATAATACCTGCACATTTCACACACACACACACACACACACACACACACACACACACACACACACACACACACACACACACACAGGGGCAGAAGCCTGGTATGATGCCTCCACCCAAAATCGATGCACATAATTTCCAACTGATTTGAATAATCATCATCAATCATCAATAATAATAACAACTGATTTGCACTAAATAAATAGTTTATACACCCAAAGAATAAATAAAATGTCAGTTTTCGTAGGACGTGTTAATCCAGACTGAACTCAAATCATGGATTAATTTTGTCGGTGACTTTTCCTCAGTGAGTAACGTAATGCAGAGCAGGAAGACAGCTCTGTGTAGATGGTGTCATCACTTCACCCATCGACGACAACCACCACATCCGAAATGACTGCACTTGCTCTAACTAATACCCAGACAATACACGTGCACGTAGTATTCGGTGATCAGTAATTAAAAATCAACCCGTCTATTTCACCTGCTTTCACATCTGGAACAACTGCATAACTGCTGTGTATAACACTGTTTTCTGATTGTGTGTATGTGTGTGATAAAAGCAGCCCAGCCTCTTGAACCACGAGCACTACCTCCGGCCCTAGACCACAGTGCGGCATAAAAGGCATCGGGCACGAGGACGTGTTGGAGTGTACCGGCCAAAGCCCGTCTTACCGTGCAGCGGCACAACCAGCAGCAGCACCAGCAGCAGCGGAGCCGCAGTGTTCACGGAGAGGAGAGCCATAGACCCGGTCTGATCCGACACGATCACACGAACGGTACCACTGGTTAAACACGGCCTGATCCCTTTAGGTCAGTAGGCAGACTGTCTCCGTTAAAATCACAGCCGCAGTTAAGGCGTTCACTACGGCAGCGCGTGCCACTCCCACCCTCGCAGCAGCTTCCTGCCACTCCTTTCACAATAAAGGTCGTTCTCAAGCTTAGGGATGTAGAAAGTACCATTTGCTTTTATTGTTATTATTATTATTATTGCAAGGTTCACAATATCTTCAGAAACAACTGTTTTAACTCAAGAATAATAAAAATGTCACCATTTTATTTATTAAATTCTGAAGGTCTCTAAAATATAAAGTGACATTTGTTGTGTTACAGTTCAAATATGACCAGCTTTCTAACACATTACAAGGGTAAAAAGAAAAAAAAAGTTGAAAGCAAAAATGTTAAAAGGCCATTAAACGCAAACAACTTAAAGTGCTCTGAGACATTTAAAAAACATACAACAATGAACTGCATATGCTACCTTATTGTTGTGTGTTTACACTTGAGAATGTGTAAGTGAATGTATGTGGAGAAGGGTGTGATTACGTCTGTATGGTGGAACATTTTTTGCTTTTATATTTTTATGATTTACTGATTTATCTATCTATTATTTATAAAGCATCTTGAGGAATACCATCCAATTTTGTTGTAGCCCAACAACTACAATGACAATGAACAATTCTGTTATTCTAACACCATTATTCTGTCTATCAAAAGCCACCTCAAACAAAACTTAGTCCTTCTTAGGGTGTTTTCACTTTTAAACGAACCAAACTCAGTCCCCTAAAAGTGAACCAACAGACTCAGTTCTGGTTGTATTCACATTGTGAAAAAGGACTGGGTTCTCTTTCTGGTCCACTTAAGCTGTGATGGAGTCTCAGTCCTCTTTCCATTCACACTTGCTTCTGTAGAGCTCTCAGACATTCACTGCTTGGCATTCTGGGTAGTTTTCACCCAGGTCATAAAACCAGGGGAGATCACAGAACCATATCAGATCCCTTTTGTATAGATTTTCTGTTTTTTTCACACAACCTAGGAAAAATTAATTGTGACATTATAAGTTTGGATTCACAATATTATGAATGAAATGTGTTTTATTTAGAAGCAACTACTGGCGTGATTTACTCAGCCAATTTATGGTATTAGATGCATGCATATAACTGCTGCATCCCCTGCCCCTTCCTCCTTCCCCCACAAGTCCCTGCTACTGCAAAGGGGCATTAAAAATCCGATCAGTGCACGTTAATAAAAATGCCCTGGCATGTTGTTGGGGCAGCACGGATGCTGGCAAAAAAAATTGCGAGCATTCAGACTGCCACTTCCACGATGTTGCCCCGGGCTATGGCTCACATCACCCCTATCAGAAACTGCTCCTGCATAAAACTGTGCAAAAAGGCGAAGAGGATCCGGGATGCTTTGCGTTCACACTGCGCAGTTAAGGTGAACTGTATTGTCGACTTAAAGTGAACCGAACTAGGTTTGACTTTGTTGACATTGAACATCTCCCACATGTTGACTTAAATTACATTTATACATAAGATGAATAGTAGGCTGATGCTATTGTTTTATTTGTTTTATTGTCTCTTTGTTTGTTTCTATTATTTTTTAGATATGTTTTAAACTGTCACGTTATGTTGTGTTACTTATATTGTCTTGATTACCTCACTTGGCACTTTGATTGTAAAGCACTTTGATTGTGAAGCACTTTTGATTTTATCTGTAAAAAAGTTCTATAGAAATAAAGTTCAATTACTTACTTACTAAATATAAATCCCCGACAGTGCTTTTGCCCTTTTATAAAGTACTTTACAGCTGTAGGCTACGGGGTCTCAAATGTGTGAGAAAAGTAAATTTAAAAAAGTACAAAAAAGTAAATTTAGTTTATGAATCAGAAGTTTTTCCCTTCCTTCCTCTGCCCCCAGGTCTGTAGGTTGACTCCCCGGGAAGGATCAAATGTTAGATGTGGAGAGTACTTAGTTTCATAACATTGTTTTCCTACCTATCAAAGTACATGTGTCACGTTGTGATCTGCAAATGTGTTTAGTGTGGTCATGTTATTGTGGGCGTGGTGTTCGGGGCGGGATGATCCCACACAGCTGTTCGCAGCTGGCACCAGCAGAGAGTCGTAGCGGTGCACTTCACCACAACTGCTCTGACAAGTCCGGAGATGGTGGACAAAGCGGGGACCAAGTAAGACATTTACCGTGTGGCTTCTTGTTGGTATGTCAGGATGAGAAGATAAAACAGACGCTCCAATTAAATCACAGAGGAAAGGAAATAGTCCACTGTCGTTTGCTGTTGTTTAGTATCAGCACAGGAACCAAGATACCGTGTGATCTGGATCACAGGAGTCTCTCTGGTCATCGGCAGTGTTTTGTAGTTGAAAGTCAGTGTTAATGGTTGTGCTGCTGTTGACGATGATAATACGGCGAACTCTCTCTAAAAAGAGTCTGGCTCAACTTCCTCACAACTAACAGGGTGGTGTTAGGGTGTTGGGCAGTAGGAAGAATGTAACGCAGAGCCATTTGAGTGTCCTAGGCAAGTTACTTTGAGATCCACGCCACATGTTGGAACATCCTGCTGTTTGTGGAGGCTGATCGGTGTGGACAGAGACGCGTTTCTCGTAATGCAAAGCAAAAACCGGAAAGTGAGAATAGAGGGAGTTGAGCATGTTAGCTAAGAATTTCAGAAGAATTGTGCACTTTGCTATAAACCTGTGAAATCTGGTACATTTATAGTTTTAGGCAAGTCCAGTTCTTATCGGTAGGCCATTGGTTGTAATATGGTATTTATAAACATGTTAAACAGATTTAGCTATTTTAATTTTCTACATGTATAACACTTATAAGTAATTGGAATTTAAAGATGACTGCCATCTTGACAAAATGACAACCATTATTTCAATTAACTGGTATGAAAATTGTAATTGCAACGTAGTTGTGTAGATTCATCTGATATGGAGAATCTTTGGTGTAAAATCACACATTTTTCATGATGCAGAATTCAAATGAGGAACCTTGGAATCACCCGGAAGCTTGCTGCTTTATTACAATGCAGAAATGAATAAGAGTAACTGTCCAAATATAGGGTCTATAGTGGAAGGGGGTAACAAATGGCTGTCCAGTCCAAGGCAGCTTTTCTGCACTTATACTGCTTAGCACAGTCATTTCCCTATGACCAGTAAAGTGTTACAGTCAATGCATGAAACACTGGAAGAGAACGTGTCTTCTCCAAACCTAGCCCACATGAAATTTCATGGGCTGCTAGGTATATAAAGGCCGCCACAGCAAGTACCATAGAACCAGTGTCAACAATTTGGCTCATAATTTTCTAGTGATCATTTCTAAATGCATGGGCCACATGTAACAGCGTACAGCTTCCTTATGTATGCAGGGAGAAATTGAGCACAGATCTGGCAGTGATAGTGCTAAGGACTTCTACAGCATCTGTAGACCCTTAAAAAACCCTTAAAAATCCAAACCCTTAAAATATAGGATGCAATTAGGATCACCTATAAAGACTAGACTACATCTAGTCTGATTATTCATCCTGTGCCATTTAATTCTGGTGCAACCTGTACACCATCCAGGTAGCTCTGTTACCATTGGCTCGGCTCTCCTGTGCTTGAACAACCTGCCAATTCAGGTGTGGCTATCTAACTACATTTAAGTGTACTCTAAATGTGGGACTAATATTAGATAATATTTAGGAAAGTAAGTAAGTATAACTCTAAATGTACTAATATACATTCACTAATCTGAAGTGTTCATTGAGCTCCAGTAATATTTATCTTCCATAGCTACAGTCTCCTTTGACTTCCTTAACTCTAACCTAACAATAGGAAAACCAGTTGGACCATATTCTTGATCTGGTTCAGTGACTCACAAGTCATGATCTCCCCAGGAGCATCATGTGATGTTTGTTGTTGTACTTACCATTTCATCAAACTTTTGTCCTTTCTGCATTGGCAACAGGCCAAGCTGCAGCAAAAACTCTAAATCTGCTTTGTATGAATCATGGGTGGATGACTTTTTGAAAAGGTGCTGGTTGCTTTTATAAATGCATCTGACCTGCAAGACAGCTGCTGGGTTAGGGTTAGAGTTTGGGGGTTAGCCTCTGATCTGCAGTTTCTAATTTGGCAAGTAAGGGGAAGTAAAAGGAACCTTCATTCATAGTGGCAATTGACTAATTCAGCTTTTGTACACCCTGAAGCTGTCATCATTGTGCATTGTACTGTGCATTGTTCTACAGTGTGTGACATCTGAACCATTCATGATCTTACAGTGTATATGCAGCACCCACACTCTTGCAGTGCGGCACCCCATTCTTCTCTGTCCGCAACACCAGTAGCCTCACAAATGTTGTGTAGCTCAACCATCATTATTTCTAAGTTTTACACATTGCTCAAATTTTTATGAAAGGCCTCATCATCCAGCTTCTCAACAGACTGTCTGCTTCAAATCTGGTTCACAACACTTATTGTTGTGAAGCTGTAGAGTAGAACATAAGAGGACATGACGGTTAAGTTTAGTGGGGATATAGCTGACCTCATCATTGCTGGGTTGGGGTTAGTGATAGGGTTCACACATCCTGTGTTAAACAACTACAGCACATTTCTGTAGATAATCAGGATGTGCATTCTGTTCTTTGCCCCTTTGTCCCTGTTTTCTTTCCTCAGGATGTAAAAGGCAGCACATTCCTACACAGGGACATGGTGGTGTGAGTCTGCATGCTCAGTTATCTTCTAGTTATGTGAAGGCAGTCTTCTTTTTGTCTTATGTCACATATATGGACACTTGATCGTACAGTAGTTCCTGACATACATATTACTGGCACAAGCTGGCTACATTTCCTGGAACACATTTCATCACTTCCTGTTTAGCTCCAGATGCTGTGCTCTTGTTTTTCTGTTTCACAACTGCTTCCAACTTTTTTTCTAATAGCGATGGGATAGTGAGCAGTGCTTGTTTTAAATGAGGGAACCAAACAGTTTGCCATGTTTTAGATTCCTGTTTGATTTCTCTGTTGATCATAATGTCACCACTGTGTTGTGTGTTTATTTTTATGCAAGAAAAAAAGATGTATCATATGAAAACTGTCCATATATATTTCTTTGCTGAGCTTTACCTCTTATTTTGCCATGTTTACTTGGTGTTTTTATTGTACGTATGATAATGAATTACTTTAAACTGGCATGAAGTCAGTCATTTTTATGCTGCATTTATTTGCACTATTCATTTATGTAATAATATATGTAGCAACATTATATTTTCCTACACTTGCACTGAATATCTACAAATCAGAGATTATTATACTTGACATGTCCCCCAAGGACCTCAGTTCTTTCCCAAAGGAGAAACCACAGCTTATTGACCACTACTTGAACAGCTGTGTCATGATTATAATGAAGATCTTTTGCAGAAAATGTTCCAGATGCAGGCATAGAGGCTGCACTGTTTACAGTGGATGAACACCAACACAAACACTTTAAGGAAGTGCGTGATACAGGGAGCAGAGACTCGTGACTATGTACAGACAGAAATGCATGCAAGCCCATTTCCACTAGTAAAAAAAAAAGTCACAATTATGAGATCAAAAAAGTCAACAATGTTGTACTTGGTTTAAGTAAAACAACGGACTGATTCAGAGACTTTAACAAATACGATCACAACTATCTGACATAACATTTAGAAGACCCACCCATAATACTTTATTTAGGAATGCATTTCGCTATGTGGTGATGGGTCATCTGTGCCACTGAGGCACATGCACATTCGTAATTTCAACTTCTTATCCCAGAATCTCATAATTTTGACTTAAAGATAAAGATACACTTAAGACTTAAGATAAATAACATAACAGATATCCAGCTCCAGCCCATGTGGTTTCTAATACCACTGCTATGCTGATGATACCCTGTTGTCTCTATCGTTCCCACCTGACGACTTGGTGGTCTCAGCATGAATCTCAGATTGTCTCTCTGATATATCTGCATGGATGAAAGCCAATCACTTCCAACTAAACCTCCCTAAAACTCAGGTTAACTCTATTTACCAAGCAAGAAAATTACAGCCAACTGATATGGGATGTTTGGGGCCAGTGTGGATACTGACATGAAGGAGTAGACAGTGGTAGAACATTTGACTGTTTATCAATACCTTTTATTGTCATTAGCAGTCCATAGTTCTACCAGTAAATGATGTTTATTTCCTGTTATTGATGTTATGATGAGGTTCTGTTGCCTTCAGATCATAATCTTGTGGTTTGAAGTGTGAAGTGGCTGGAATGAGAGTGGTTTGGAAAACAAGTTGGAAGCCAAAGTTTACAATTCAAAAGAGGTGTGCTGCTCTCTTTGGGTTGGGAGTGAATTGCTGTCCCAAGTGAAGGATTCATGTTCTTTGCTTTAGTGACACAAAGCTTCTCACAATTTGTGTGTTAGGATTCTAATCATGATTCATCTGTGTGAACAGCATAGTGAGTTAATGTACCAAAGCTGGAGTCTCATATTGATTTGGTCTTTGGAAACACATTTACAAAGCTGCAACAATTCATCAGTTGATTAAGTAACCAAGCAACAGAAAATGTAATTGCCAACTACTACTACAAAGTCAATCCAAACCAAATTACTAGTGCAGTTTTCACTGTCTCTTTCATTTTCTACAGAGTCTTTAAGAAGTCCAGCCCCAACGCAAAGGTAGGATCTGTCTATCTATCTGTCTGTCTGTCTGTCTATCTATCTATATGTATATCAATATGTATGTGTATATATATGTATGTATACATATATATGTGTATTATGTATATCTGTATGTTTGTCATTTGCTCTCTACAGCTTACGGCTTATCTGGGAAAGAGAGACTTTGTTGATCAGTCAGATCATGTTGATCCAGTTGGTAAGTGATATCTTAGTCATATATACTCATGCGCGCACACACACACACACACATACACGAAAAGATTTTAAATGGACCTCTCACACCTTGAGCTGTTTATTTACAATTTCTATAAGTTTATATTTCTTCAGACTTTGACTTGACATAAATGTTGCCCCCATTCCTGTTCATCACCTCCTTCACCTTTAGTCTACTGTTAGTCGTCTGTTAATTTGAGTCTGTTCAGCACACATATTCTTAGATGGGACCACAAGATTCATCTCTCAGTGTATGTGTGTGTTCTGTAGATGGAGTTGTCCTTCTAGACCCAGAGTACCTGAAAGATCGAAAAGGTAATACAATTTGAAGATTAAAGACAAAATAAATATTATTTGACTTATTTACTGTACTCCTGATGATACATTTAATTTATGTCTCCATCCAACCTTAGTGTTTGTGACTCTGACCTGTGCGTTTTGTTATGGACGGGAGGACCTGGATGTCTTGGGCCTTTCCTTCAGGAAAGATCTGTATGCCAGAACTGTCCAGGTATTCCCTCCCCTGCAGGAGGAGAAGCCTCTGAGCTGGCTGCAGGAGAGGCTGCTGAAGAAGCTGGGACAGCATGCCTACCCCTTCAGCTTTACTGTAAGACCTTCTCAGATCACAGCTCAGCAGCACATATTTACATTCACATTTTAAAAGTTTGCTACTGAAACTTGGTAGTATTTCATTCTGTGAAGTGTTGTTAATCAGTGGTTAAGCTGAGTGGTATGTGTGAAGTTCAGTTTAGCTGCTTCAGGTGTAAGCCTAAGTAAGTCTGCTAATTGTACAATAACAATAAGCACATAAACTCATTACCCCATCAGATACAGAGGATTGAAGAGGACATGAGTGTATCCCAGTCTGTCTATCTCTAGAGTGTATCACTGTGAACTAGGTCCTGACATTTAGATATCACTTCTTGACGGGTCAGATCCCTCAGAACCTGCCCTGCTCAGTGTCACTCCAGCCAAGCCCAGAGGACACTGGAAAGGTGTGCGGTGTGGACTATGAGCTTCAAGTGTTCTGTGCCAAGACTGCAGAGGAAAAGATCCATCAAAGGTGCAAAGTGTTACCTTTATTTTACTCCAAACTAATTCCCTACATGACCACAGAAAAATATACATCAATATTTACAAAATTCCCATGTACATATATGTGTTTGTGTGTTTTTTGCAGGAACTCTGTGCATCTGTTGATCAGGAAGGTTCAGTATGCACCAGAGAAACCAGGTCCACAGCCAATGGCAGAGACCAGCCGCAGCTTCCTGATGTCTGACAGATCTCTGCATTTAGAAGCTTCACTGGATAAAGAGGTAACACACAAACATACATACATGGCAACAGTCAGTCCTTTGGTTTGATGTAAACACACATACATACTTTGGTGTCTTATTTGGTTGAAAGGGATACAGTCACTGAATGAGTCTCTGTCTCTTCAGCTGTACTACCATGGTGAACCCATTAGTGTTAATGTCCACGTCACGAACAACTCCACCAAGACTGTCAAGAAAATCAAGATTTCTGGTAACTGTCCTCATATACTCACACTTCTATCATTACTTCTTACAGTCAGTGGTGAACATTGACACCATGTGGCAGTTACAAAGACCCAGATCATTTACTCCACAGCTCCTCCATGTCAGCTCAGATTTTTTTTATGGAAGCCAATGCTGACTTTCATACCTGTAAAAAGCATTTGAAACTTGGTAACACACACATACATACTGTACGTGGACAAGAGTTTTTGTTTCTCTATGAGTAATCTGTCTGGGTTTGTCCAGTTGTAAACCAAATCTTCAGTGGCTATGAAAGCATTAATTCTTTGGAGCTTGCTTTATGATCCACAGCTAATACAAAGTTAACTATTATGTCTTGCATATTTTGTCTTGCATTTATCCATTGTATTAATATGTAATATCTTTTTCTCGTCCTGTCAGTCCGTCAATATGCTGATATCTGTCTGTTCTCCGTGGCTCAGTATAAGTGTCCAGTTGCCCAGCTTGAAGCAGAGTGAGTACCTCTATGATCATTTTGTTGGGCAGCTGTGGTTCAGGAGGTAGAGCAGGTCATCCACTCACTGGAAGGTTGGTGGTTCTCCTCCTGTCTTCTCCAGGCCACATGTCAAACTGTCCATTGACAAAATTGTCCTCAGTGGCTGTTCCATTGGTATGTGAATGTGATAGAAAACCGTATTGTATAATGATGCTGTGTGAATAGATGAATGTGATGTGTAGAGTTTTAGTCCTATATAAATGCAGTGCATTTGTCATTGCCATCATGTTTCATTTCTTTGAGCCATCCACAATACAATGCAGGTTGTTTAAATATTATGGTTGATCGGTGTGTACTGTAGTTTGGGTCTTTGTCTCCTCACGTCTATGGTCACATTTGGATGACATTAATATGTACATGCAGACACAAACATTCATTCAAAGCATATTTTACCCCCAAATCCTGAACATTGATGCCCATTATCTCTTCACATTATACCCTGCATTCCATGACCTTTACTCCTTCCTACTCTTAGTGACCAGGTTTCTCCGAGCTCCACATTCTGTCAGGTCTACTCTCTGACTCCCATGCTGGGTGCTAACAGGGAGAAGAGAGGCCTGGCCCTGGATGGAAAGCTAAAGCATGAAGACACCAACCTGGCCTCCAGCACCATGTACACGCCTCAAACATATTTGATAGAAATTGTTTTAAAATACACACACAAGTACACAAGCTCCTGAATGATGACCACAGGAACATACATTTTATGTGTTACAGACTCAAAGAAGGGACCAACAAAGAGATGATGGGGATTGTGGTTTCTTACAGAGTCAAAGTCAAACTGGTGGTGTCTCGTGGAGGGTAGGTGACTGCATTTCCACATCTAAATATTACCAGATGAAATGGTGTGTTTTTAGAATCTTAATTGTCATTCTATACAAGTATACAAGTACAACAAAATTTATATAGGGTAAACAACAAAAAAGTGCATCTAAAACTATGAAATAATAAATGCAATGAAAATTAATTCACCAAACATACAAACAACAAAACATAGACAGTAGGTACAGAAAGTATTCAGACCCCCCTTTTTCACTGTATTACATTGTGTGCATTTGCTAAAATCATTTAAGTTGATTTTTTCCTCGTCAATATACACACAATGCACAATGTTCATTAAAAAAGAAAAAGTGAAATCATATGGTCATAAGTATTTAGACCCTTTGCACCCTTTTCAACTCAGGTGCTGTCTCTTTCTCCTGATCATCCTTGATACGGTTCTACACCTTAATTGGAGTCGAACTGTATTTAATTTAATTGATTGGACTTGATTAGGAAAGGCACACACCTGTCTATATAAGCCCTTACAGCTCACAGTGCATGTCAGAGCAAATAAGAATCATGAGGTGGAAGCAACTGTCCAAAGAGCTCAGAAACAGAATTGTGGTACAGGTCTAGCCAAAGTTACAAAAGGATTTCTGCTGCTCTTAAGGTTCCTAAGATAATCCTTAAACAAAAGAAGTTTGGGATGGCCAGAACTCTTCCTAGAGCTGGCCAGTTCTAGGAAGAGTTTAGGATTTAGTTTAGAGTCAACTGTCACTGCAGCTCTTCACCAGTTTGGGCTTTATGGCTTAGTGGCCTGACAGAAGCCTCTCCTCAGTGTAAGACACATGAAAGCCTGCATACTGCTTGCCAAAAAACACATGAAGGACTCCCAGGCTATGAGAAATAAGATTCTCTGGTCTGATGAGACCAAGATTGAACTTTTTGGCCTTAATTCTAAGTGGTATAGTGTGTGGAGAAAACCAGGCACTGCTCATTGCCTGCCAAATACAATCCCAACAGGGAAGCATGGTGATAGCAGCATCAAGCTGTGGGGGTGTGTTTCAGCTGCAGGGAAAGGACGACTAGTTGCAATAGAAGGAAAGATGAATGTGGCCAAGTACACAGATATCCTTGAAGAAAACCATTTCCAGAGTGCTCAGGACCTCTGGGCCGAAGGTTCACCTTCCAACAAGACAGTGACCCTAAGCACACTTATTAAAATAATGAAGGAGCAGCTTTGGATCAACTCCATGACAGTTCTTGAATGGAACTTGTGACCACATGATACCATTTTGTTCTTTAATAAATTTGCAAAAATGTCTACAATCCTGTGTTTTTCTATCAATATGTGGTGCTGTGTGTACATTAATGAGGGAAATAAATGTTTGAATGATTTTAGCAAATGGCTGCAATATGACAGAGTGAAAAATTTAAGGGGATCTGAATACTTTCCGTACCCACTGTATACCACTTTATCATTTATTACATGCAAGTCAGGGAAATCTACCTGGGTGTGGATATAATAAGTTATTGTGCAATCATTTATATGTTTTTGAACTTCATATGTTATTATATCACCAACTACTGCGCTGTGACATTAGTGTGCTGTGAGATCTTCAGGTGTGCTGTGGGAAATTGAGTGAACGGAGACTAGATGATGATTATATTTTGTTATATATACTTTTTGTGACTTTTTGCACGTGTGTGTGTGTGTTTGTGTGTGTGCAGAGACGTAATAGTGGAGCTTCCTTTTGTCCTCATGCATCCCAAACCTACAGATCAGCCCTCCTTCAAACTCCAGTCAGGTAAGAGGCACACACAACACACATCCCTCACGATAATGGAGCAGTGTTAGCTAGAACATTTGGAGGTAATTTAATTATTTAATGTGTCTTGTTTAAACAGAGGCCCATGCTGCTGTACATACAAATCTCATAGATTTTGGTGTCGGGTAAGTGAGTCAGTTTCAGTAGCCACAGTAAAACACAGTAGTCACTGGTGTCACCGACTGGCAAAAACAACTTAATAAATAATAATAATAATGATAATAATGATGATTATTATTATTCTCATTACTATTATATTACTGACTTAGGAAGATTGGAGCTGATGGATAGATATCTATGATGATGAAACCCTTTCTCTTTAGTACACCACAGGTTGAAGACCTTGTATTTGAAGACTTTGCTCGTCTGCGGTTAATGGACATGAAGGATCACAAATGTGAAGATGACCTTTTTTGTTAACCAGGACATCTCAACCCCTGAGTCTGACAGGAAAAAAAAAAGACCGGGGTAGAAAGAGACAAGCAAACTCCTTCAGACAGTCATCTGCATCATCTTTCACATTTTACTGTACAATATATTCTGTGAAGTCTACTGCTCTGGATGAATGTCTGGTGGAAACACCATCCCCTAAACTAGGGGATGTTTTGTTTTCTGTCTTACTGAGAGTTGTACTTGTTATTCATGGTAGTAAACAGAGGTAATCGAATAATCAAGGGACTGCTGACAACCTATTAAAGGAACCTGTGGAACTTCCTTGACTTTCTATTGATTTGGTCTTAATGTCTTTATAATGAAATGAAGCTAATGCATCTGCAAGCTGTGTATGTGGAGCAGGATGAGGCTGAGGATGAGAGGGGGGAGATGCATGAAAATTATATAAATGTATATTTACTCTTTACTTTTAGTGTCAGTAGCTGTTTAAACCTCAAGTCAAGTATGAAATCAGCTGGTCTTTGGTGCACTCTATACTACATGGTCTATTGTAAGCAAAGTGAAACTGCAGTAAGAAAAACTCATTCTCAATTATAGACTTTCATGCAAAGTGCAAAATTCAGTATGCCTCACCTGGATATCTTTCAAAATATAATTGTCAAAACTCTGTGCTGAAAGAAATTGTTGAAGTTTTGGAGTTTTGAGCATTTTTTACAGCAAAACTAATTATATATAATGCCCAACAATTTTAAAGCTGCATTGTGCTTGATGCATGAAGATGCATGATCTTATACATAGCCAAATGTGATTATATTATCACATTGAATGTATTATTATTCTAATAAAATCTTCACACTTCACAGTATAACTGGGACATATATTACTGGACACTTCATGGGCTTTATGTTGTTTTACTCAATAAAAAAAATTAACTGTTGTAACTAAAAATGTCTTAATTTTTGTGTTTAAAATTAAAATTATTTATGTACAGCATTCATTTTCATGACATGATCTTGAAGCCAGTTTTAGTGCATCCAGGGTGCACATGAGGCTAGAAAATTTGTGAAGACACTTGGTCTTTACTTTTGCTCCCTCTTCATGTTGTATCATTGGTCTTCAATCAGTAATGCAATTCATCCAACCCGATATTGCTGGCAGATAACTTTTTCATAGTTGTCAAGTGCTCACATTATGATGCTCCTTTTGCAACTAACAAGCTATCTGAGCTATCTGAGCATTTCTTCTCTTTGTTCTCTGTTGCTTCTGGCTCCTTGTACAGAAAATCTGTGACTATGAGGGACTTTAGACAAAACCTGACAGCTGTTTTTATTTATTTGTCAAGGTTCTGGCAATTACATTAGAAGTGTCTTAACAGAGTCTACATATGGCCAGCATTGTGCATGAATAAAATTGGACCTTTGACAGAATATACAGAATCCAACATACCCCAAGTCAAAAAAATCTTTTGTTTCTTTTTTGCATTTCTTGTGAAAGTCCACTATTTGTATTGAGGATATAAAAAATAACAAAAAAAAAAAAAAAAAAAAAAAAAACTTGAATGCTGGTAGAAGAGGAGAATGAAGACTGATACAGTCAGACCAGAAGGAGCAGGATTCCACTGGTCAGCTGACTGTCCTTTGGTCTTAAGTCTGTGGCTGCTGCTGCTGCTGGTCCAGCATAACTTCACATGTCCGGCCCAGTTCTCCCAGTTTGACCTTGGCGTACTCGGCCCTATTTAGTGCCATCTGACAGTCTTTCCTGGCTGAATAAGTAGAGCCTTCATGAGGTTGACCAGTAGCTACCTGGAGGATACAAAATAAAAGATGACCACCTCTGCTGCTCACATTATGATGCACTGCAACTGATCAGAAATGAATTGTGGTATTTATCCATGATGAACTAGTTGTATTTGTGAGTGAAGCTCATCAATGGGACTAGATGTGATGGTAAATGCCCAGTGATATACAGTGGTGGCCAGAATCATTAGTACATTTTATGTGTTCTTAAATACTTTGTACAAATTCCCTGTGTTTTCTTATTATATCTGCATAAAAAAGTGAGAGATAAATATGTATGGTTTTCACAGCACTGCTAAAAAAAAAAAAAACAAACAAATAAAAAATAATACTGCTACTGTGTGTTTGACCTGTGTGAGGTAGCGGATCTGGGCACCCAGTTCACTCTCCACTCGGTTGACGGAGCTCTGGAACTGAACAAGCTGCCTGTCCAGGAGGCTGGCATTATGTTTGTCTTTGGATAACTCCAGAACTATATTACCTGCAGGGTAAGCATACAGCAACACACCAGTTAATGGGCTGACACTGAGAAATGCCAAAAGACTTTAGATTCATACATGCAGTACATATAGTATTTTTTTCTAGATCCAGCAAATGATTTGCAGCCATCAGAACAGGCTAAAACCACCATATGTGATATTTTCTTCAGTGGCTGCTGCTTCTGGTGAGGAGGAAGAGCTGAGACATGAAAGAATGCTGGCTGACACTGCAGCCCATCATAACCTTTGGGTTCATCGGGGGAAGGGTAGCAACCAAGCAAAGTATTCATCTCTGAAATGATCTCTACATTGTAGCCAGTAAAATAAGTAATCAGTATACTAAAGTAAAATGTACACAACCACACAGATACAATCAGACTAACAGAAATCTAAGTTCTCTGGCTCCAAAAAACCTACTTCATTACTGAATTAGTACAGACAGACAGTAAGTTAGTAGGAGTTTGCTGAGTAAATGTTGTGTGTTGGGTCCTCACCGGCACACTGGAGAATCATGGCAATCTCTTTCTCCACCTCCTCCAGGGCTCTGAGTCGCTCATTCGCCATTACCTCCTGTCAGCAGCTCACACACAACTAAATGTTTCTACGGTCTACGGTCGATAAGCACCTGTTCGTTTCAGTTTACTTTTACAAACCCGAGGCGCAGGCACTGATGCTGTGGTTTCTGTTACAACAACAGAGAGCGCACTAAATCTACGTCAGCCTGTCGCACAGTGGTGACGTTAATGTAGCGGAGCGGCAAGATGGCGACATCGGCCTGGTTGCATGGATCATCTGCCATGCGTCTAACGGAGGGTTTGGTGTCAGTTCTGAAAGAACACCGTCCAGAGTATTTACCTGCTTTGTTGGCCAACTATAGAGAGCATGGCGTGCTCCAGACCCAGGTAGTGACCGCCCCGGGGACGAGCGGTAGCCTCATGCACCCGCTTGTCGTCGACCAGCGGTTGTCAGGCTTTGTTGTTTCCTGACAGTGGGGAGGCTTTAGAAAGACTGCTGGCGCTGTTTCATATGATCTGCTCTCTGTACCTCTAAATATTATGTTTATCTCCACAGGGCGCGAGCACCGTCGGTGGTCTCGTGGGTTTCAGCAATGCCAAGCTGGGCTCAAGCAAGACCAGGTGAGACACATGATGTTAAACAGCAGCTCACTCGGCCAGCCGCACTGGTGCTGTTATGTAGATATTCCTGTTTTGTAAAACATTTCCCTCTGATGCAACTGATGAAACTGTGGTCGATTAAGTTTGAACATTAGGAAAACTGCTCACCATTTATTTATGGATTCATATGACGTTTATCAGTCAGTGGATGTTCACTGAGTCCTGATAAATATTGATGTGAGCTGTGTGTGAACGGGTTTTAGAGGAAGGGACTGAGTCAGAATATCCCATGTTTGTGCATGTGTACAGATTTGAAGGGCTCTGCCTACTCTCCATGCTGGTTAAAGACAGCTCCAGTGATCTGTTCGAGCAACACTGCCTTTCTTGGCTGCGATCCCTACAGCAGGTCATACAGGTATGACCCATGCACAGACTAAAACATTTGTATGCCTCTTCTATAAAATCCAAGTCATGATTAACTGGAAACCAGAAAATCTTCACAGTTAAAATTTCTTTACCTGATTCCTCCCCCCTCGTCTCCTCCTGTGTGTTGTGCTCCTTCAGTCTCAAGCTCCAGTTCAGACCATTCAGCTAGCAGTGAACATCCTGAAGGATTTACTACAGTACTCGTCTCAGCTGGCAGAGCTGGCCAGGGAGGTCGGCCTCAACTCTATCCTGGGCATCCTGACATCTCTGCTGGACCTCAAGACTGAGGTGAGGGAACAGGGACAACACAGTTGACTCATGACCACACAGAACATAAAAAGCTGTTTCAGAATGATCACTTAAGACACTTGAGCAATCATTTCTTCTGTAGGTGTTCTGACCTGTCTTTATTTGTCTATCTTGGTATCTGCGGTATTTTCCAAACAATGTCATACGTTTTTTTGTTGATAGCAAAATGAGAGAAACCTGGCGGGGAGTCACAGCATGCATGCAACTTACACATAATGGTCGGAACGCTGCACTCGGCACTGCCCTCTAGTGGATATGTTGTTAACAATCATGCCAACGTAAAACACGCAAGGGGAGTATGAATGGTCTGACGCTAGGAAAGGACGTAGGGAGCATAAATGAACCTTTAGAATGCACAACCCTTAGGCCGCTAGTCTAAACTGCAAGCAGCAAGCTGGACGCATGTGTTTGAAATCTGCCTCTCAAGATTTTGTTTTTTTTTTTTTTTTTATTTAACATATATCAATGGTTTCTCACAGAGCTCTCTGGTAGACTATCTGTTATGAGTCATTTGCGCTACCACTCAATGTAAAAACGCAAAAGGTGGAGAAGTATTTTCCTAGTTCCTCATCAGCGCCTGTAGTCTCAAGATGGCAGTGCAACATGGCGATCTGCATTGATCTCGCCAGATCTATAAATGAAAAATTCAAAACCCACCAGAACATTTTGACTTGCTGATGGAGATAATTACTTACTAATGAGGTGAATGTAAAGTGAATGGTGAGTGAATAGTAGTGAATGAAAGAATCTATTTTTGTTAATAGCCAACCTGAAAAATTACACAATACAGCTTTAAGGAATAATTAAATCTTTTAAAAATAAATAAATTTATAAACAATTTTTCACAGTCATCTGATGCCTGCTCTTTTTTTTCTTCTTCCACACTTTTTGCATCATTGTACATGTTTACATGTGCATTCACTCATACATTCATTTTTTGCAGCTCTCACACTAACGAGTTGAGCCCTTTTTTCTGCCTGTGTTCTCAGTGTGAGCTGTCAGCGATGGAGGGGATGACAGCCTGTATGATCTACTACCCAAGAGCCTGTGGATCCCTGCGGGTAAAATATAAGGGAATCAAAGAAGCCTCAACTGTCTGCAGACTGTTTATAGTGGAGAGGAGTGGGTCTCAGCTGCTTAGGTTGAAAGAAAAGGAAGAAAGAAGAGAGATGGAGAGACCAGTGGGGTACCACAGTCTCAACATGTATAGGAAACACTGGGTTGTTTGACAGTGACAGTAATAACTGCAGTACTCATCAGTGTAATGGTAGCCACAGCAATAATAGTAGTACCAGGTTACAGCTATAACAATGATGGTATTAAATAACAGGCATAATAATAATAATTATGATATACACAAATAATAATATCACAAAAATCGGATCTGTATTTTTTTCTTTCAGGACAAACTTGGAGCCTATTTCCTCTCCAAAATGGACAGTACAAACAAGAAAACACAAGAGGTTTGTGGCACTGTCATATGTATTGATAAATATGTATGTTTTATTCTCACCTTACAATGCAGGTAGTAAGCTTGATTTCTCCCAAAATAATTGAAATTTTTTTGACACTTGGCCAAGGTATAATTAAAGAAACATGAGTGTTTTTCTTGTATTGCAAAGGTGGCATTTCTTGAACATGAAACTGATGCTGCAGTTCAGAGCAGATTATGTTTCCAGTTTAAATCCCATTTGAATCTTGGTGCAAGAATTTTATGAGAGTGAGCCATTGATTTTTTTTTTTTAAGTTGGTGTTGCCGATGAAGCTGCATCAAGTTTATAATGTCACACTCTGAATGTGCAACTTTCTGTTGAAAATCAACAGGAGCCATGAATAGAGTGGTAAAATATCTATATAAACTTATTAATTTATTTCTTATGAATTTTATATACACATCAGCTTGTTTCTACGGCATTCCTCTCAGGTTTTACCCTACAACTGTGTTGCTTTGTGCCGTGGGAACTGTTTTCAGTTCTCCATACCTTTTCATTATATGTACATGTACCTTTTGTGTAGTGTGGCAGGGATCAGATGACATGTCAAACACCCCTTTTAGGTGAACATGCAGTCTAAAGAAGAAAGGCTAAATATACTTTATAACCACCTTCATTATACCAGTCTTCTGTGGTTGCAGTTCACATAAAGAAAACCCACCTATCAAGGCTGAACATCAGAAGTCAAGCTGTGTTTAACTCTCCCCTTTTGTCCTCATCAGATGGCTTGTCAATGTTATGGTCGTTTACCCTGTCTTGGGGGCTCTTGGACCGAGGGGTGGGTGCTGGCAGAGCTGAGGGCTGGACCAATCAGATCCACTGTTTACTGGCCTCAGCCAATGGCTTGCTGGGTCAGATTTACCAGAGTTCAGAAACAGGTATGCTCATCTATTGTTGTTTGTTAAATTTCTAGAGCAGTGTAGAGTCACTTTTTATCTGCTCCTGAGATTTAAAAGAAACATTAATTCTTTGTGAATAGAATAGAATATTTTTATTTGTCCCACAAGGGGAAATTTATCTGTTTGACAGCATAAACAAATCACAAGCAGGAAAATGAATAAATAAATAGTTTGTATAAAAAAGAAAAAAGTGTCCAGAGATGATGAGGAAGGCTTGTGGGTGTGATGTTTGTAGCTGGGACACATGTAGATGTAGCGATCCCCACGTCCTTCCTCTTGCTGGTCTTGTTAAATTCCCTGTCTGCTGACAGGTCTCAGTAAAGCACCTGATGCTGCTCTCCCGGTAGATTCTCCCTCTCTAGGCTGGTTAGCACTGTGAGTTCTTGATCTTATGGGGAGAGATTCCCCATAGTTACAGACAGTGTTGATGGTTTGTACTGTCCTTTCTCCTTACATGCTTAACTCCTGTTCTGCATCCTCTTCTCCTCCACCGGGATCTGGGGTCTCTTGTTGGGTCACATCCTCGAGCAGCACAGTGTCATCAGCTGTTCACTGGCTCAATAACAGGGGAAAAAAAACAACACGATAGGAAAAGAAAAGAAAAAATAGGGGGGAAAATCTCTCCTGATTTAAAAGAAAGAACGGCTATTTGTTTTATTTTGTTATTTTTTTCCATCTGGTAGTGACCGGGGTCTCATTGCTCTGCTGCTGCCGTTCTGCCTCCTTCCAGGGGGTTGAGCTCTGGATAAACAAGATGTTTCTGGCGCTTTCTCTTACATTTACATTTAAATATGCCTCTGGCATAAAAAGTGACTTAAAAGTATGGCATAAAAAGAATAGAGAGGAAGTAGAAAGGCTGAGGAGCAAGAGACGGAGCAGAGTAGGAGCCACAGCAGGAGTGGCAGGATGCAAGACGCTGGTATGATCAAAACGGAAAAGTGTTGAGGCTATGAGGCTGGCAGCCCTGAGCCATTAGCACCAGGTAGCCTCCAAATCACCCTAGCCCGTCCTGGCTCAATGGTGGGAAGCTGGCTACTGTGGCAATACAGCTAATGTTTGTACTGGAAATAATACTCATATACACACCTGGCATGTATGTGTAGCTTTCCTTTGATTTGTGTCTCTACATCTGAGATAAACATTTCAATAGCTGATCACTTTTGCTGTGACAGATGGAACAGTGCAATATGAAGGTCCGGGTGTGGAGCTGGCCTTTCCTCATCTCGACCAATCAGATCCCCTTTTGTTGCTACAGCTCCAGCACAGATACACAGCTGTCTGCCTGGCACTCAAATATACACTCAGGTACAACACACACACACACACACACACATTTCAGCTTTCTTGGTGTTTACCTACTTTAGTTTCGAGCCATTTGAAGGGTTTTGGTTGTTGTTTTGAAATGCTCCCAGAACTGAACTCCGGCTTAGTCTAGTTGTCTATTTCACCTGGCCCTCACTGTCAACAGGGCTTAATTCTTTTTAACCATTATCCTTTGATAGTCTTTGGTTATGGAGATGAATGAGAACCTAACGACCATTCTGTGCAGTGACTTATTTGTAAGGTAGCAGAACCTGCCAGGCTGGATAGTTACCCTTCCTGGTGTTTTCCACATTGAATGTATGTAACTCGGTATGGCTTGAATTTCCTATAATAATTTCCACAACTAGTGAGAACCGGTTTGTGTTAAACACTTGGGTTCCTCTAGTTTACTGTAAGTGTGATAGGATTCCTCTGTGCCATGTCAATAAAACAATATGTACTCAAGTCAAACCAGAATTATTTTTGAGGGACTATATTGCGTTCACTGTACCCTGTTCTTTTTTCTGTCTGTTAGGGTGGATCCTGCCTCAGCAGTACATCTACCTGTTAGACCAATACTCAACCTAGTGTGCCGAGCCCTTGCTGTCAGCTCAAAGAGCTTGGTGAGTGCACTCATGTTCAAGTTGCAAGGACCAGCCAAAATGTCTTCACAACACCAGTTTGTTTTCACGATAATGGGTTAAAACTAAAATTAAGAAAGACACGCACACAATGAACAGAGAGAATTAACCATGAATTAATTGTATTGATCATATATGTCTTTGTTTGTCAGAATCTAACAGGAGATGGAAGTGTGAGGATGCTGGTCCTGCCTGTCATACACACCAACACACTGGAGGTGCTGTCAGCTCTTATCACAGCGTGAGTCTGCGCACACTGACTCTGACAACATACATTTTTGTCTGTAGAAAATTTCGCTTTGTCAGATCTTGGTCATGTTTTTTTTTTTTTTTTTTTTCATATACATGTATGTGTCTGGCACTGATGTTTGTGTCTGTGTGTATTGTAGTGTATGCAGCGGCATGGTTCAGTACACTGTTGTACTACAGAGGCTGTTTTCTCAGACCCTTTCTGCCTGGACGCCGCTAAATGAAGCCAGTGTGGGACAGCAGAGAGCCTACAGGTAACTGCAAGGCTGGCACACATCTTGTCTTTGTGCTTTTACGTGTGCTATTTTACATGAGCAATGTATAGCAAGAAAATTTGTGTGAATGGGTGAATACCAGCTGTAGTGTAAATCGCTTTGAGTGGTCATCACAAGATGAGAAAAGCACTATATGAATGCAGTGTATTTACCATTTACTCATACAAACCAACTCCTTGTGGTTAACCATTATGCAAAGTACAGGATGTAGTGCTTTTGTCTGCAACATCAGGAACAATTACACATGAGACTATTGTCCATGAGACTGTGTTTTATGCTGCAAGTTTCAGTTTTAGTTGAATTTTAACAAATAAACTAGGTGTTACATTTTATTATCCTGACTTCAATTTGACATGGATCAGGTATTTCTTCTGCAAACATTTTCTTTTCTTCCTTTGTGCTACAGCTCAGTGCGGGTGTCGGTGTACAGAACCTTGGAATTGTGGGTCCAGGTAGCCGGAGCCTCTGCAAGTATTCTTCAGGGAAGTCCAGGTCATTCAGAGCTCCTGTTCAACCAGCTACTCAGTGACATCACACCAGGGTCAGAGTCTGTCAAGGTGAGTTCAGGGTCCATGCTGTAAATTTTAATGTATTTTATGTATTTTACAGTAAAGTGACTAATATTGGGCATATGTTAATGCAGCAGCATGTAAATGTTGTCTCTGGCTGTCTCCATCTGCTCCATTTCTCCAGCTACGGGCAGGTCTGTCAGCTGATGTGGTTCCTGGAGGGAAACCAGGCCCTCGTAGGACAAAGCCTTTGGTCATGGTAGACACAGTTGGGCCATCGCTGCAGAGGAAAGGAGACGCCCTGACCAATCAGGATACTTGTCTATCAGCCCTCAGAGGTGAGATGCTTCCTCCAGCTGTGTCTTCTGTGCCTGGTCTTCTGTAAATGATGTGTAATCACAGTTTCCTTTTTCACAGCTCTGAGACAAATCATACTGACAAGTGGGACACTGCTAAAGGATGATATACACAAGGTACATGTCACTAATATATTGTTGATAATGTGTATGAACAAAAGCAAGCACTACCGTCTCTGAACACAAGTTCAGCTACCTGTTTTAGTAACTAACTATCGTTAGACAAATTGTTTCCTGTTGTTCTCTTTTTTTATTAGCGTCTCCATGAGGTGGTGCTGCCTCTATGTGTGCGTCTGCAGCAACAGTGCAGCAGCAGCAGTGCTTGTGAGTCTGCAGGGGGCGTTACTGGACAGTACAGCAGTGCTCTCACCCGACGTGAGCTATACAGGTACCGGCAGCATAAGAAGAAAAATTTGTTTGTGACGTGATGTCACCCACGTGACTGTTTGGTTTGTAGTCTAACCAGTTACGTATTTTCAGAGGCATATAAATCAACAATTACATGACAAACATAGCCTTTGACTATACACTATAGTAATCACATGTCTAGTCTGGACGGACATGAATGTGAACTGAAGTTTGACGGGTTGGTGGGGGAAGTAATCCTGGTTTGTGTAAATTTTCAGGCTACTACTGGCTCTGGTCTTAGTCCCATCACCTTGTTGGCCCCCACCTGTGACCTGTGCTGTATCCATCCTCAGCAACGGACGCACCGACCGCAACCTCAAGGTGATACAGAGAAGAATGCTTTTTAAAGTAACAGATCAGTGAATATGATGGTTTCAGATGCCCAGATTTGCATGTTTTTATGTCCTAGATGATAATCAAAGTCTGATTACTATACACAAGTAAGGGCCAAACCTAAATATATAACACCCCCAATGTATCATCAGTTAGCAGTGCAGCCTGTGTGGGCTGGTAAAAATAATGTGGGCTGAACTGTAAAAATGAATGCAGCTTCTCTTTTTTGTGGTCATGAACTAAATGTGTAACTAACACATCCAGAGGCAAAAAACACTGCACTGCATCATGTACTGTATTTACTAGTGTACAAGCTGTTGTATTGTCAGTCATCATAATGTTTCTCTGTTGATCTCTCATGGTCCCTCCCTCTCCCCTTAGGTATCTACATTTTGTACTGAGGCTTTGGCCATTTGTAACTCCATTCTTCATCCCCGCACTCCCACCATCGCTCTCCCCTTACCAGCCCTCAGCTCGAAACCCACCTCCACTGCTCCAGTCCTTCCATCTTCCCAGGGACCAACCCCCGGACTCACTTTGCCAACCCTTTTAGGAGGCACCGCCCCTGGTCCTCCGTTCAACACCCGCCACTCCCTTGGCCTTGGCCCCGCATCCCTGCTGGGTTCTCTGGAGAACCACCTCTCCCTAGTTCCGGGGCTACCAGGCCAGGCCCCCACGCCAGCAGACATGATCCTTTCCCCACACGCACACCACCTACCAGACCAGGCTGGACTTGGGCCTCCAGAGGGGCAGAGACCCCTGTTTATCCGCTATGAAAAAGAGGAGGCAGAGGATGTGGAGATATCTCTGGCCAGTGACTCAGATGACAGCGTGGTCATTGTTCCCCCAGGGATGCTCAACATGGAGAATCAGCAGGACGACACAGCGGTGGCAACAAACTCACAGAGCATGGCCTCAGCTGCATCAGCTGGTACCACAGTCACACTTGCAGGAGGAGACTGTGTTGCCATGGTGTCCACCACCACAGCACCAACCACCATAGATGGAGTCTCACTTTCTAACAGCCACACCACCTCCTCCCCCCTACTCACCACTTCCACCACACCAATCAACTCCTTCCCTCCTCCCAGCACCTCAGTAGTTTCCCTGGTTCCACCCTTAAATTCCAGCACACTCACAGCTCCTGGTGGTCTGGGAGACTCAATGCCTGGTCGACCCCAGCTCCAGCAGATGCTGATGCAGCCCTCCACCCCGAGCCAGCCCGGCCCCATGGGCTTACCACTACAGATGCACCAGCTACAGAGCCATTTGAGTCAGCAGGGACGGCACCTCCACCAGCACCAACCACCGCCTACCAGCAATGAAGACTCTGCCGTCATCAACATCAACAGCACCGATGAGGAGGAAGAAGAAGAGGAGGACATGGAAGATGACGAAGAGCTTGAAGAGGAGGAGGAAGGAATTGATGAGGAGGACGAGGAGGAGGAAGTGAGTGATTTTGCTGAGGAGTTTTATGATGGAGAGGAATATGAGGATTATGATGAAGAAGAAGGGGAAGAGCTGGAGGAGGAGGAAGAAGAGGAGGAGGAGGAGGATGGGGACATACCTCCACTGGAGGGAGCAGAGGACAAGGCAGGAGAGGTGGGGACAGTGGAGGAGAAGGTGGTGCAAGCTGTGGCGGATGAAGCTGGGGTGGCTGGATTCAGCGTGGAGGGAGATGAAGAGGGAGGGATAGAGGAGATACAGACCAACAGAGTCCTATTTGGAGAGAACAGGATGAAGGTGCAGGAGGTGGAGAGCATCGGAGTCCTGGAGGAGACACGGGGAGGGGATAGGGAGGAGGATGAAAGTGAGAGGATGGATGACCCCACCATGCCACAGATACTGTGTGTTACCGGAGGAGCACTGGAGGAGAGGGAGGGCCAGGAAACAGAAGCTGAAGGAGGAGTGGTGCAGGAGGAGGCGAGCTTGTGGGAGCATGGAGCCAGTGAGATTGAGCTGACAGCCTCATCAGAAGAACATACAACCAATCAGGATCAACAGGTACTGCAGTGTTAAAGTCTTGCCTCTGAGGTCATTGAAGAAATCCTGACTGATATATTTAGTCTTAAACTTAGGCAAAACCTTAAAGGAATTAACATTGTGTTACAATTGACCTGTGTTCCTAGTGTCAGCACTAGGGAGGTTCTGATCCCGATTTCTACCATCCGAGTGTTAGCCAGGGTGACCTCCCCTCTCCAATCTTAACATCAGCTGTCTAAACTGAGAACAATTTGTGGCAGGTCAAACACACACATAACGTTGTGTTCACAACCCTGTGGCTAAATTGTCAGCAGTTTGGAAATATTAAACTAGAAAGAGAAAACAGTCTGACAGCCTCTTGCAGTATCTGCAACAGGCTCATTCCACGAAGCAGTAGATCCATGTTCAACAACTACCAGTTTTAAAGCAACACAGGAGAAGGGTGTTGCAACAAAACTTGTCCCTAGTCAGCACAAAGGTCATTGGTTCCCACATCTCGGCAACTATAGTTTCACTATTGTTTTTCTGTGTATTATGACAGTCTGTCTTTTCATGTTGTATTCATTATACACTACCGGTCAAAACACCCCACTTTTTCTAGTTAATTGTTGCAGTTCAAGTCATTTAAGTTCAATGAATAGCTTGAAATGGTACAAAGGTCAGTGTTGAACTGCCAGAGGTTAAGCATTAAGCATTCTGCAGCGCCATGCAATACCCAAAATGCACCTAGGTTGGTCATTACTTTTTGGTCGACACATCATTTACTATAGATCTACTTTTGGTCTCAAATGGCTCATTTAAGTTCAAGTAATTCCCATCCACATCTCTAGTTTCTGCTGTTTTGGCTGTGTGCTCCCTGCTGGTTATTTGCTACCCTCTTTCTTCCTCCTCTGTTTTGAGAATCCCTGCCTCACTGTTTTGACAGTGGGAGTGGCAAGTTCTGCTGCTAAAAAAAGAGGGTATGGGACCACTTTAGACAAGCCGATGTAAAAGAGTGGTTTGTCATTTGAGTGGCTTCTCACTTAATGACTTTGTAATGTTTTAGGAAAACGATGTTGACAAACACTATTCACACGCGCATTTACAAACGCAGGCGGTATCGCGTTTAGTTTGTATAAATAGAATCAAAGAGGCAAAGAGACACAGTGAAAACCATCGCAAAATGATCACAGGGTTTTACATTTAATGGTCAACACTGGCCACTGCAAATTAATTAATTTATTTTTTCCAAAAACACAAAGTTAAAAACAAACAGATGATTCCGTTCTCGCACACACACATACATACACAAAGACTGCAGTGTGTAGTTTATTAATAATAATGCGATAATCAGCGAAGTTGTCCCACCCTTGACGCGTCACGATCTTACCCTCGGTGGAGTTACAGAAGCTACAAGGACCGAGTGAAACGACATTCCTGAGAAGTTCCCGGCCCCTGAACGTTACCAGTAACTTAATTGGTAGAAACATTGGCAGAGAGCAACAGACAGGCGGACGAGACACACAGATAAACATACCATATCCATATACACATATATAACACATATCCAGCAATGCTTCAGTTTTATAGTCCTTTTACTTTAATACCTTTTGTACTATTTTTTTTTGATTGTGCAAGAAATTCTATCACTAGTCACTTTATTTTATTAATTAGTAATATTAAATTTATTTATGTTATGTTTACCTTTCATGGCAACTCTCACAACTGTGAGAGAGAGAGCAGATAAGTTTTAATATATAATAATAGTCACAGTAGATTAAGCACGGTTTTGTTTCCAGAATTTTTTTCCTCACTTTTTTTTGTCAGTGTAGATTTCATACAGACTCTCTTCAGTTGAATTCAGTTCAGTTTTATCTGTACAGCACCAAATCCTAAAATACATTTTCTCATGGCACTTGATCTGTATGATCTGTAGTATACAAAATATCTAGAATATACAATATTATAGGATTAAAAAACCCAACAGTGAGCAGCATTTGCTAACAATGGAAGAAAAACTCCCTTTTAACAGGAAGAAACCCCTAGAGCCAGACTCAGACTGGACGTTTATCTGCCTCGACCGGGTGGAGTGAAATGGAGTGAAAAAAAAACAAAGAAAGATGAAAGGGAGGGGGTCATGCTCATAGCAGAACAGTCAAAAAGGGCCGATAATTTCTAAACCACATTTTATTCTCAACAGGAATCGAGAAATGAACCAGCACGGGAAGTGGGTGAGAGTGATAAGCAGCTGTGCAGTTATCAGGAGGAACAACCAGCTGCTGATAAGCCAGGAGACTCTGTAGCTGCAGATTCTGAAACCTCAACGGTGCCGAGCACTAAAGAGCAGGATGACACATGTCCTGAGGAAGGAGTTGAGGTGGAAGCGCAGCAGCAGGAGGTAGAGGAAGGAGCAGGAGAGAGTGATGGAGAGGAGGGGAAGGGAGTGAAGAGGAAGAGGGAGGAAGAGGTGGGACAAAGCTCTGAGAAGAAAAAGGTAATAATTAATCATAATGACAATCTCATACTGATTAAGCAATAATCACCCTTATGTTAAAGCACCAGGTTATATCTTAACTTTACTCTGACTCTGATTTAACTTAATGTTGCCAACAGTGGTCACTGTAACGTAAAGGGTCAGTACAGACAGAGCATGTAAATAAAAGAAGCATGTTTGAGCTTTTGTTTCTGTCTGTCCCTCAGCTGGATGAAGAAGCCATGGCCTCCATGTTGGCTGATTTTGTTGCCTGTCCACCTGACGATGAAGATGGTGCTTCGGGATCAAACCGCTCATAAACATTCGTCAACCCAATCTGATGTAATTGAAGTAACCATGGATGCAACAGATGTATAGACTATATCATTAGTGGCATTTCCAACTGTTGTTTACCTCATAAAACAGTTCTGTTATTCTTTACTTCAGTCATTTTTCACTGTGTTGGTGTGGATTTGACCCTCTGGGTTTCTTTCGTTTGACATTAAGACTTCCAGCTACACCGTGTGGAGTGTGCAATTATTCTGGGACTTTTTACTGTCACACCACGCAGCTTAAAGCAGCACTACAAAGTGGTCACTCAGCCTTTGTTTCTTTATATGACGCACACCATCCTGCAGCTAGTGTAGACCTGGGTTTTTTGGATTCATATGTACCTTTTGTGTTCATGTTATGTCATTACTGTCATATGCTTTGCCATAAAAAACAGCTAAAAAGTCACACAATGTAAGCTTGTGTTTTCATTATTTAGATTTAATCATCGCAGTCAGATTGTTTTAAAGGTAGTTCACATAAATATGACTTTGTAATTTGGTAAAAGACTTTTGTACACTCAGACTAATGAGTACGTCCAGATTTACACTGCATACTGGATGTTCACCAAGTGTTCTGTTTCCATTTGCAGACAAAAATAATATTGGCAGTGAAGGAAAAAAGATGTCCTGTAGATGTTTATAGGGACAGACTCAGTCTAACTCACTGATAGACTCAATTGTTAGATGAGGTATTAGGGTCATGTATAACGAAGAATATGAAGATTTTTTTGATTGTTGAGATGCAAGTATCACTCTGCCAGCACACATCCACCCAGATATCCACACTGGCCTTTGGGACACTCATCCTCAGCATCCACAATATTTAAGATTGCAACACTGGTTACATTAGATCTTTGTTATTTGGTGAAGAAAAGATTATGTATCCCATCCCCAGATTTCCCATATTACCACAGGTAACAATGAGTTGGGTAAAATGTTGAACATAATGAACATAAGTCATTGCTACATATTCGGCTCACATTACAATATAGAGCTGCTCACAGTGACTGTGGCTCTAATACGGCTGCTAGTTGTTTCTGAAACCTGATGATCTGCTGTGGTGAAACATTTCAGAGAGTAGATCAGATAAAGAGATCTGAACATTCACTTCAAGAAAATAATTTCCTGCCCTCTGGCTAAAAAAAAAACCAAATACTGTGAACCAAAGCTAGAGGTCTTACATCACAACTTCCTGTTAACTTTTTTTTTTATGTTACTTTGTTGCTTACATTCTTGCAGTTCTTGCACCGTCTATTCTGACACAGCGCAGCTCAAACACTGGCCCAACTTCCCTTTATGTAACTGGGTTAGTGAGGGGGTGGGGTGGGATGGACTACACAAAGGACTGACTGAGGAGAGTGTGATAGACTCGCTAGACTTGCTAAGCTCACAGTAGCAGAAACCTGAGGACGGAGAGCAGGAAGAGGCACAACACAGGAGAAAAGGACAGCGGGGGGGAAAAAAAGCAAATCCTGAGGAAACAACAACGCTGGAGTAAAGTGAGTGTTTTTCTGTTTCTGTCCTGTAAAACTGAAATGAATACCCTATGTGACAGAACTGTGATGAGATGTGAAGTATGTGCTGCAACTGTTGCATCGATATATATATATATATTTTTGCAAATACCTGAAGAGACGTGATAAAGGTCCAGAAAAATACTTAAGGAGTTGAGATATGCATCAGCACAAACAGACCTCTAGATTCTCAAAGCTTAACATCACTGTAATACACCTGAACAGATTTTTAAATCCTACTGCAGATATTTAGAAGATAACATAACAGTGGTTGGTATGTCTGCAAAGATATAAAGAAAAAAAGAACTAACTGTTGGAAAAGGTAGAGAAAAGGTAGTTCTCGTTTTATTGTTGAACTTCCCCAGGAGGCATGATGATTATGCACATGTAATTGTCTTACACGTGTAAGAACATTTCAGAACATTTTACTTTGTGCAGCAGATTTTGGTGAGACAGGGGATGTGATGCTGCTGTTTTAGAGAGTTCCCTGTTACTGTGAGAACTGTGTGGTAAGTCCTCAAGAGTCAAAGGCAATTACACTGCAAAAAATAGGCCATTAGGGAAATCTTTTTTTTGTCAAGGGTGTTATAACAAGACATTTTTTCGTGCCACAGAATTTCACTTGTTTTAAGACTTTTTTTTTTTTTTTTTTTGATTGACAGACACTAACACACAGTTTTTAGTCGGAATAAACGACTTATCTGTTGTTCCATCACCTGCTTTGCATTAGTGCGGTTAAAGTATTTGATTATGGTTGAAAGAACATTCAAATATTTACCAGGAAGTTATTCTCTTATCAGCACATTACCACCTCGAAGAGTACATGACAGTTCGACTCTTTTTCCATGTATAATACTACATAATACTTACACACAGTTAAATGTTACATGAAGTAGCTTGATGCGTGTGTGTTTATGGGTGAGTGGCGATTATCCTCTGTAGATTGCTTAATTTCATGGTCACATCTGTATTAACAACCACAGAGTCAGTTGACAGGCAGCTTTTTGGGGTTAGATTTAGTGAAAGCCAGGAGTGTTAGTGGCACAGTCAAGTGGTAGGACTACATCAGGATTCTAAGTCCACTACTCCACCAAAAAACTGGGGAGCTGAGTTTGTGCCCTTGTTGATATAGATGAACTAAATCCAAACTGCTTATAAATGTTAAGAAGATGAATTATTGCTGACTATTGTAGCATGAAAGTTAAGACTAACTCCAAACCCACATCCGTCCACAGCACTGATTGTGGAGTATAATTCATTCAACACTCAGTCCAGACATATTTTCACCCCCTTCCGTGGAAATCCACATCATGAACCTTCTTCCTGGTGACCTTTATGTTGATTTTGTTTCCTGAGGGGACCTAGTTGGGACCTAGGTGCAGAGTTTACACAACACAGCTGCTGTGTAAACTCAGCACACTCCCATCCTGTAAACATCTGAGGTTTTGTTGTTTATAATTGTCCCTCCGTGAGATATCACTCAGCACAACAGTTACAGAATAATTAAGGGTAGGACATGATCACCACAAAATTAATTATATGATTTGGGTATAAAAACACTTGGTTAAACTAGTTGGTCTAGTTAAAAGGTAAATGTTATAAAAGTCTGTTATGGAACTGTAATTCTGGAATTATGGAGTCTGTCCTATTCTGTAGCCAATCAGATGTCAAGTCAGATGAACCAGACAATTGTCCTCCACCCCATCCTCACTAACTTGACTAACTTGAGTCCACTGCATCATGTGTTGCGCTTGGTTATACACTACAAAGTGCAAAATCATCCAGAATGATCATTATTTATAGACACAGATTTGACAGTGTTGACAGACTAAATTAATTAACATGCTGTGTCTTGTGTATTTGTACCCTCAGATGGAGGTCTACAATGTAACAGTTGCAACTGGTACATCAGAATATTCAGGCACCAACAACTACATTTTTGTGACCCTGGTCGGGGAGAAAGGAGAGAGTGAGCGCACCCTGCTTGACAACCCCGGACTGGATTTCTGTCGAGGAGCAGTAAGTGTGTGTGAAAGTACTAGTTCATCAAATTGGATTCAAGCCAACTTACCAAATTACCACCCATTGTACCTCCCTAGCCATCGCTACTCAAGAGGTGCACATTATTAGAGCCAAGCCTCCTGGTGTATGAAAATGACTTTCATACACCAGGAGGCTTGGCTTGCAACATTTTAATCATCTTAATCAAAATGATTCAAGACTCAGATCATCTTATACACTGGACACACATATTCAGTGTTTGAATTTTTCAATCAGCATTTGTCTGTGCTACTCTCACAACCTGTGACTATGATTTCTTTCTTTCTCTGCTCATATAGGTGGACCAGTACAAGGTGACCAGTCCTTCCCCTTTGGGTTCCCTGCTCCTGGTCAGACTGGAGAAACAGAAGTATTGGGTGGAAGATAACTGGTTCTGTCGCTATGTCACAGTGGAGCCTTCAGGTGGAGAAAAAGTGACCTTCCCCTGTTACCGCTGGCTTGTAGGAGACATGAAGGTGGAGATAAGAGAGGGAACAGGTAAGAAGATTGCTTATGGTCACATAGAAACATATTTTGGAGGTGACGTTGAACAAACCAGTCAAAGCCTAACTGATCCAGTGGCAATGGGCTATAGTGTAAGTTCCTGCTGTGACATGCAGATCCTAGATTAAAAATGAAGTCCATCTTATCACCTGGATTCACCTTTCAACATTTGTTTTGACAGTATTTCTACATTTAGCTGGCTAAAACGGAACAACTTTTAGCAGCTTTGAAAAGATGAAGGCAGTGGAGCAGCTGTGCACAGTTCTTTTTGCATTTGCACAGAAGGGTGGGAATGAATATAAATGAGTCTGAGTTGAGCCTTTATCACTGTAGCTCATTTCATTCTGTTTTTAAACCTGGTATTAATGTGTGATCTGGACGTTCTGGATGACAAAATACGTCAGTGTAGCTACAAATACATACAGTTGCAAATACAAAAAAAACTCTGTGATCAGAATTTGGTTGAATGGTCCAAAGAAAGCTGGGAGTACTTTGACTCACTGTGGATTTCTGAACATGATCAGAGGCAGTCTGTACAGCAGTAAGACAAGTAAGTTTCTTCTGATTTAATGTACATCCTAACCCTAACCCCCAGGGCAACTGCAGACTGTAACTATTAATACATGTATACATGCAAAGGCCCGTGTATGATGTTACCATATGTTAATGACTGATGTAAATGTGCCCTGAATCACACAAACATGCTACAGTACCGTTGCTCCTATGACTGTTTTCCATCTGCATTTCCATGAAATTTGTTTATGGATAATCAGAGCTGCCATATTCCCTCTATGGCCTCTTCTATATTTTCATTTGCAAGACAAGTAAAAGACAAAATCCCCACATTTTTTTATCAGCCAACTAGTCAGTGCAGTCTGGATTTGAGTAGACACAAAATGATCACTGACACACATCTCAAACCTCTAGGACAATGAACCTGTTTGTCTGAAATGTTGCTAAACATGCACTCTTGTCCTTTAAGCTAAAACACTAAAGGATGATTCCTCACATCTCTTGCTGGCACACAGAAAGTCAGAGCTGAAGGACAGACAGAAGACCTACAGGTACAACAACACAAAGGTGCATTTTCACTTTCCAGACAGAAAGAGAATTCCATATGTTAATGTTTCTTTCGTGCTGTGTGTGCCAGGTGGGTAACATGGGCTCCAGGAATTCCCAGATGTATCCATGCCAAAACAGAAGCAGACTTACCTCAAGATGTTCGCTTTGAAAATGAGAAAAGATGCGACTTTGAACATTCCTTAAAATATGCGTAGGTGGTGCAGACACACATACACACACAGTAGTGTTTTTATGCCTTCAAGTGACATTTCATTGACTTGCATTCATTTCCTGGAGACTTTCCTGGAAACCCTAGATATCTCAATTGTTGCTACCACTTGTCTAACCTTTATTTAAACATGACCCTAACCTTAACCAAACCTTAAGTCATGTCTGCACCTTAATTTTTTGTTTTTTACATTATGGGGACCACACACACACACACACACACACACACACACACACACTCTTGTACTTCTATCTTTGTGGGGAACTCTCATTGACATATATACATACTGTACATTCCCCAGCCCTTTGACCTAACCTTAACCATAACAACTTGATGCCTAACCCTACCAAACCTAAGCTTAACCTTCTTCTTTTAACCACATTGACTGACACTAAGGGGAAAAAACTTTTTTTTTAATCCTTCTTCTTCTTTCTTCTCTCTCTCGACCCACACCATCTGACTACCACCCTACCACAATTCACTCTTAACCTGACCCCTACCCCTGACTCTAATCTTAACTTGGCACTCAGTTAGCTACTCTTTTAGTTACTTCCGCAGTCAGTTTTGGCCATTCTCGAGTGCCCTAACCCCTTAAAAAAAAAAAATCCTCCCCTTTTTTTTTTTTTTTTTTTTCGTTCCTTTTGGACCCACCACCCTGATTTAGCACCCTTTGGATTTTACAGTGTCGCCTGTAAGAAATTGTACTGATGTTCAAGACCACCTTTCCTCTCTCCATTAAAGCTAATAAACATTCACCTTAATAGTTGAGGTTATATGCCTGATGGGTCAAAACAATGGAATTGTGGTTACCATACTTCTTTCTATACTTTTTATTTTCTATTCCCTGAAATCGGAAAGGAGATAATCCTGCACCCGTGCCCTTCTTGGTGTTTACCAGAACACCACGATACCAATGAACCTAACCTTAACCTGACCCCCAATCATAACCTCCACCCGACCCTAACCTTAAAACCACATCTTGAGCCTTAAAAAGAGACACACACAAATATAATACAAAATAAAAGGATAAACAACATAATGAACGTGAAGTGCGTGGTTTCTTCTCATCAGCTTGCTGGAGCTGTCTCTGAAGAAGTTGGCCATCAGGTTTGGGAAGTCCTGGAGTGACTTGGATGATTTCAAACGAATCTTCTGGAAACTCAAGAGCCCATTGGCTGGTGGGTAAATACATATAACACTGTTTAGACTGTTGTACAGACAGAATATGTTTTAACATTCACCAACACACAGTCCAGCCATCACTTTTAAATAGTAGGGGGGCAGCATGGCCATGACAATACAATACTGATATTAATTTTCAGTTGAGATGCAAAGAAAGAAAGAAAGAGACCTTATCATTGACAGACATTCAACATTTTAAAGCCAACAAACCCAAGTTAATTCCATGGTTAACTGGCTAAACCACTAACTAACTAACCATCTTACTTTTTATTAAAAACAGATCTGTAAATGTAAATGGAAGTTAACAACAGAGCTACACTTCTGCCTTTGTTTTCTTCTGCCAGGGTGTGCTGGCGGCTACTGGAACACAGTCCAGTCTGGACTGGACTGTGTTCCAGTGGCCTCCAGTACACACTGTTTCCAGAGAGGATGTCACCAAAGTCTTGTGCCAAATTCTGCAGGGAGGTGTAGTTGGTTCACTTCTAACAGAAAAGAATAAAAGTATAGAAAGCTTTTAATTTCATTGTACAACAATGAGACACTCTGTGAGTAAAATTACAAGGGCTACACAAATTACAAGGTGCTTTCTGGTCCTAATATAAACACAATACAAAAAAAAAAGATACACAAAAATACAAAATACAAATATTAACAACATCGAGGTGTTTGCATAGTAAATGAGAAACAAGATGTTGTATAACTTAACATGATGATACACAGTGTGTATAGATTTATTGCAGATGTAAGATTATTTCATGTAAAGTTTCTGGTTGCATTGTTATTGTGTTGTACGATTGCACATTGCCTTGTAAGGGTGAGAGGGAAAGGGCATGTGTGTGTCTGTGAGTGCAGAACAGAACAGTATTAATAATTGTTTAATAATAATTGTTTAATTTAATGTCACAGGCTGTTCAAACTTGATAAGCAGGCACAGTAGTCTCTAAACATGCGTGTTATAATGAGAGAATGTGTGCGTGACTCAGAGTACTGCATGGATCACTGGAAGGAAGACTGGTTCTTTGGCTACCAGTGTTTGAATGGCTCCAATCCCAGGATGATCCAGAGGTGCAAGAAGCTGCCGGAGAACTTCCCTGTCAAGTCAAACATGGTGCAAAGCTCCATGGCTCCCAGGACCAGTCTGGATAAAGAACTCACGGTGCATTATATTTGTCTGTGCATCTAGCTACATCTACATATGTTTTAACATCATATTCTGCCCTCTGGCTGAAGGCACATAATAAATTAAGGTAGATTTGTGTGTGCTGCATTGAACAAGTGCTTCTCTCCTGTGCAGGCAGGGAATATCTACTTGTTAGACTATGCTATCATGGATGGAATTCCCACCAACACAATTAAGGGTAAACCTCAGTACATCGCTGCTCCGCTCTGCCTCCTGTACCAGCACCCAGATGACGGACTCATACCTATAGCTATACAGGTACATCACACACACCAATAGACCAAGTGTCCCTGTGGAGAACTTGCTCTAAATCTGAACAGGTTGTTTGTTTTGTGTGGGAGGTTTTATTATGTGAATTCAAAGTGGAGGAGGACTCTCTATAACAGTTTTCCCTCCTCATCCTCAGCTCGAGCAGAGCCCAGGCCCAGACACACCCATTTTCCTGCCTAAAGACCCTCCCTTGGCCTGGCTGTTGGCCAAGATGTGGGTGCGTCACGCTGAGTTCCAGGTGTTCCAGGTGTTGTCTCACCTGCTCAGGACACATCTGATAGTAGAGGTGTTTTGTGTGGCAACAATGAGACAGCTGCCTGCTGTGCATCCAATATACAAGGTAAAAAAAACAGTATAAATATTATTTAGAATATTGAATCTGGTCTGTATACAATTCTGTAGATAAAGTGAGAGTTACTGTAATATTGTAAAATATTGTAAGTTTGTATTATTTGTCAGTTCTTAGATATTGGCCAGACAACTGGACTTTTTTTTCAAAATGATGGATATATTCAAATCTGATTTATTTCTAACTAATTATTCTGTAGTTGCGACACTACTGCACTCTAACAGAAACTACTCCACTAGACACTACTAGAAAATTAAACTAGTTTTGTTTGAAAGGTAAAGGACACTTTTGCTTCTTATATTACTCCACAATCACCAGGATGTTTTGAGAGGACTTGCACCTAATCGCTGCTTCTTGTTCCTGTTTTGAAGGGTTTGTTTGGCAGCTGGGTTTGTTAAACTAAACTGTTATTCTCCACACTGCTGGAAACACAAATACTTTTTTTGTAATTGACTAATTACTTCTTATTTCTAAGCTGTTGCATTACTGTCAACAAGATTTAACACTTCCTGCATAGACGTTTCACATAAAAAAGCACCTCCAGTGACTCATGGGCCATGTTACCGCAAGAGGGAGGACTACACACAGATCGAGCTTGAAAAGTAGTTTTATTTAACATAACTAAATTAACTTATTTACCAATGAATGGGGTGTGTAGGTAGGAATCAGATCGATCGATTGGAATCAGTCAAGTCAGCAGTGTGTGTTGTATGGTCCAACAAACCAAACAAAAGAAGCAACAATGGTGGGCCTGGAGCCTCCTGAGAGAGAGCAATAGGCTACCCAGAAGGCCGTTTTTTAAGCCCTCTGGAGAGCCCAGCCCACATGGGCAGGTATAATCATGATTCTCCCACTCTACCCCTTAACGACATGTGAGCAGAGTGGGATGGGTCGTCACAGCCATGACTATCGGTATGTGAGCAGGTATGTGGCTGTTGTGATTTTTCATGCTACAACACAGTCATGTTGTCCTCTGCTGCAGCTCCTAGCCCCCCATCTACGCTACACACTGGAGATCAACTGCAGGGGACGCACTCAGCTCATCTCTCCCGATGGCATCTTTAAAAGGGTGTGTTACAACTTTTGGACTTGATGCATTACAACTGCAAGGACCTCAACCCTATCATGTTACAGATTATCAGAGTTAAAAATACGTTGGGGTTAAAAATGATTTGCTGGCCATGACAATGTTTGTGTGTAGGTTGTGTCCACAGGTGGTGAAGGTCTGTTGATCTTGGCTCAGAGGGAGTACAAGGTGCTGACATACCGTTCCCTCCATCCCAGCTATGACTTCTCTGACAGAGGAGTGTCCCATCTCCCAAATTATATCTACAGAGAACACAGTCTGATGCTGTGGGAAGCCATACATAGGTAGACACATATACCCATTATCTTTAAATGAGTAAAACCATTAAATGTATGTTGCTACAAACCCAATAATACAATATAATAATACAATATAATTTAGTAGTTAGAGGTCACTGCAAGCCTAATTAGAGTACTACACATTCTATCAATCCATTTTCACCCTCTTAACTGGGGTCAGGTCTTTGTCGCAGCAGGTCAACAAGGTGACCAGTGACACTTTCCAGCTCTTCCTGGAGGATCCTGAAGTTGTCTCAGACTAGACTGACATATACAGTTTAATCTCCTCTGGGTCTTCCCCGAGGTCTCCTACTGGGTGAATCTATCCAAAAAGCAATGCCTCAACCAGGAGGCATTTGAGAAGTCACAAAAATGTATGAATATTGGAATATTAACAGGCAGAGAAAGTGTCTAAAATCCAGTGCTTCAGTAAATTCACTGAAATAATAATGAAGACTGTGAAGGTATATATATCATTACACACAACTGGCATCAAGGATTATTTGGTTTTAGGTCTCTCTGAAGCTCAGATGTAGATTTTTCTGTGCAAGCAGTTTGACTAGTGTAACCTAACTGCAATAATGATTATGAAAAGTATAGAGAACCTTGATTATATCAATAAATCCTTTGTGGTCTGGAAATACTAAGTGTAATAGCTGAGAACGTTAATGTCAGAATAACATAATCTAGAGTGTACTTTTCTATCCAAGGGATCAACACAGGATGTTATCTTTGTACAAGGTATCTTGATCATACTGTATATTTTTGTGCTCATGAGAAGAATTCATGCTGTGATTCGAGGATACCACCATAGTCCAGGTGAATACTAACTTATTGTAACCCTTCATTTAGTTTTGTCTCAGGTATGATAAACCTGTACTACCAGTCAGACCATGATGTGCAAGATGATCTGGAGCTCCAGGCCTGGATCAGAGACATAACACAAGAGGGCTTTACAGAACTCCCAACCTTTGGTGAGTCATTAACATGCTGCATTTTCATCCTTGCATAATGCAAATCAAGCTCATTACAAACATGTAAATCTTTTAAACTTTTTCAATTCAGTTTCGTAAATTTTTTTTATATAGAGTCAAATTATAAAAACATTCATCTCAGGGCACTTTACATAGAGAAGCCCAACATTTCCACTCAATGGAGAGGGAAAACTCCCTTTCAACAGGAAGAAACCTCCAGCAGAATGAGCAGATGAGTGTTAATAATATGTAATATATTGATATAAAGACATGATGTGTGAGGGAGAGACAGAGACTAGAGGAGTGAGGGACACAGTGAAGAGGTGCAGTGTATTGTCAGAGTTCCCCAGCAGTCTATACTGAATAGTTTAACATTTGAAAATGTTTATTTGCCCTGTTTCTTTCAATAATCTTATGTCTCTGTTAGTAATGAGGTGTGGTCAGGATGTAGTTAATTTCACTTAGCATTAAGACCACAGGCAAAGTGAAAACAACTCGTCTGATTTTGTTCAAAAATACACATTTAATCTGAATAAAACCAGAGATGATCAATTGTGTTTAGGGTGACTTAGATTGAAGAATCAGTTGTAATTTTAGAAGAATGCATTTATTTGATGATGAATGTATTCCAGGTCTCCCCAGTACACTGAGCACCAAAGCAGAGCTGTCCACCCTGTTGACAGTGGTCATCTTCACCAGTACAGCTCAGCATGCTGCCACTAACAATGGGCAGGTACGGAACACCCACACACTCACACCATATTACCTGGAAAAACAAGGTCTACTTTCCTAGGTTTCAGTTTTCTGTTTTTTTTTTTTTTTTTTTTTTTTTCAATTCATTCTTTAGTTTGACTGGTGTGCCTGGGTCCCCAACACTCCCTGCACCATGAGACAACCCCCACCAACAGACAAGGATGGCATTACCATGGAGATGATCATGGCCACCCTTCCCGATGTGAGCCAGTCCTGTGTACAGATGGCTATCACGTGGCATCTAGGACGAGCACAACCAGACGCTGTGAGTCCGCCCCTCCTCTATGCTTTGTATTGTGGTATTTTTATATGGCTGGCCTTTCAGCCTGTTTTATTTAGTCCCTCTCCAGTAGCAGTTGAACGTGTGTGCTGTTGATTAAGAGAGTGCTCTTTTGGCCCTCACCTTCTCTGCATGTCTTTTGTACATCTAACAGTGAGTAAGGGTGTGATGGAGCTGCTGGCTCTTCTTCATCCACACAGAAGCAAAGAGAAGAAGTGTTATCAGGGACTACATGGACAGTGCTTTAGGACAGTGATCATCAGCTGGCAGGCTGATATGGGGAATGGGGACAGACAACAAAAGTGACAAGATGAAGGACGTGGGGATCGCTGTGTTTATTAAGGAGAAATGGAGTAATCTGCAGCACATCAGGGTTACTGAGCAGCTGCTCTGGACTCAGGCTCAGACTTGCACTTTTTTTTTCTTTTTTTCTATAAACTTTGTATTTATTTTGTATTATTTTTTATTTCTTGTTAATCTATTTTTCATCTTTTGTTTATGTTGTTTCCCCTTCTGGGACAAATACAAATATTCTATTTCATTATTAAAGGAGAATGAGGGCCACTGAATTTGGTTCTGTTTCAGTTTAGATAGGTATCTGACAAAACTGAAATACATAATATCCGTTGCTTGCCCTCTCCCCAGTCGTTAAGATGGGACTGAGTGACGCACTGTTTCTCCAGTAGTGGGGGGTTACAAAACAGCAATGGCTCTCACATACTTACGCTACTTTTCACACATTACCCCCACATTACCACTAGTAGTATGTGACTAACATGGCGCATATTCATTTAAGCCATAAATAAAGTACTTCTCTTCTTTTGCCTATTTCTTTTCCTAGATCCCTTTGGGCCAGTACACAGAGGAGCACTTCAGTGAGGTCCAGGCCAAGGAACTGATTGACAGGTTTAGAACAGAGCTTAAGGAGATTGAGGACAACATCCTGAGTGAGAACCAAGAACTGGAGCTGCAGTACCTGTTCCTGCTCCCCAGCCGCATAGAGAACAGCATCACAATATAGAAACAATGACATGCAAGGTCAAGTTTTTTTCTGATAATTTTTGTTAAAAAAAAAAAAAAAAAAAAAAAATTACATCCATTGTTATTCAATGTTATGGGAAAGAAAACAAACAAAACAAACAAACAAAACAAACAAAAAACAAAAACGAGAAACATTTTCTTCAACTCATTTCTTTTATTTATATTTTTTATTTATTCATATTTTATACTTTTAAAAGCAGTGTCAGGCTTGTCACCAGACACATCATGAACAGAACAAGTGTCCATCAGATGTGACTGAATGCACAAGAACCTGTGTGTTTAAGATTTATTGAATAGTTTTCAGTGTCTATCTGATACAAGATATCAACCACATATATAGTCCTTCATCTATCATTAGGTCTATCCAGGAAAAAAACATATCACATTAGGTAAAAGAGACATAATGCTCATTACAGCTGGAGCAGGAGGAGTAATTGTAAATCTCTGGAACAACAACTTAGCTGTGATCCATGTACATTCAGAGAAATGACGATACAAATTAACAATGACCTGGAATAAACTTTATTTTAAAATAGTTCATATTGGTTCACACTCTGGAAAACAGTTGAAATTCCTTGGGACGTTATTTCTGCAGTCAAATGATTTTTAGCAGATTTTAGTTAGAATTAACCTCATTCAAACATAGAAAGTGCAGAACATTGCTCTGCTCTTACATTGCCTACTTTTTCCTTCCTGATACAAGTGATAGAGTTTTATACCCTGAAGCAGATGGTCATGATCTTCCAAATACATCCTGCTATCACAGTGTCGCTGGGGGTTTATCAGTCCAGCAGGTGGCATTAATGGACCAGATACTCCTGGGGAATGTATACAAGCATGCATTAAAGACAGTAACAGTTAGAATGAATAAAAATTCCCCTCTGACAACTAATGAACTTTAAGAATAGCTGTAGTGAGTTTTAGTTTCAGTGACTCAAACTAACTGTCCATTCTCACATCAACACGGCTGTTTTGTAATCCCAAACAGGGATTATTCCCACAAAATAAAGTAATGCCAGTGAAATCTGCCTAGTCAGTAACACAAACTCAATGAAATCACCTTCTGTTTGTTGAGCCTCATCTGGCGGCAGGAGAAGAGTCCAACTAGGACATAGACAGCAGCTGCTATGAAGCAGTTGTAGCCCACCTTGTCATATAGCTTGTAGACCCTGTGAGGTGGGTTTGAACTGGTGTTGGGACAAAAACAAAGAGAAGATCAATGTAAACCTAAGCGTCTAGATGGATAAGGTTAGTCTGGCTCTTCTACCAGCTTTTCATTATGTTATTTCTAACTATTTTTTTTAAAAACTACTTTTTAAAAATTTCTACTGAGTCTGTGGAGCTGCAGTCAGCTATGGCTCCTACTGAGTAAAAGGCCCAACATCCACCACAAACCAAGAAGAGGAAGTCAAGGGTACCGCACTGGAGTTAAATGCTACATTGATCTATCCTCCCATCCATCATCATGTAATGTAAGATCTCTTTTCAACAAGGTGGATGGAGTTCGGTGGTAAGCTGCTCCACCCCAGGTGTTTGAAAGAATGCAAATCATTTTTTCCGGCAACCAGAACAGACAGATTCCAAAGTTTTTTCTTTTCAATTTACTCTAATTTCTATCATATTTGATGTTTTACTTTGTAAATTCTGCGCTACTGCAATGTTGAAACTTGCCCACTGTAGGGCATATGAAAGAAATTTAAATTTTGTTTTTTGTTTGTTTGTATATTTTTGAATGCAGAGTGACACAGTTGTCTAGCTTTGTCGAATGTCACACGAAAACAACAGCATTTATTTCCTGAGTCTAGATGATTTAAGCATATTTCCCACATAGAGAAAATCAGTGAAAATCTAGTGTGACTGAATCTGTTGATTCAGTCACACTAGTTTTGAGATATCTAAGATGATATATGGCTTCTTTTTAAGACTAGTTATTGTTACTAGGTGAAATTGTCCTGTTGTATTGGTAGATAATTTTACTCATATTTTCCTCAGGGATCACCGTAAACAAGTTTTAATATGCTCCATCCTTCATGGTCTGATTTTACCTGGGTTTAAGTCAATTCTATAGTTCTTTCAATCCTACCTAACAGTGATGTGTCAAAAATCATTTAAAGTTAAAAGGCACTTTAAAACACTCTGAGTGTCGAAGTCAAACGCAGCAGAGTTTATTGTTCACAACAAATCTTCAAGTGAAGAGGACTGCTACTGTGATGCATACAGTCTCCATTGTACTGAAGCCTGCAATCACATATCATTAGCTAATCTATATCTAAGTCAAATACACTTCCTATGATTGAATTATGTTTGATTTCTTTTGGGTTGCATTGCATTGCATTTTGGGTTGCAAGTTTTTTACTTTTTTGCCAGACACCATTATGCTTTAACTCTTCTTACTGCATTTAAAAAATAATAGAATAATATATGTGAAAAACAATATATTTGGTTACACTTTTGAGAGAGTTGTACAGGGGGATATCTTTGCTGCTTACACACATCTATGTGTAACAGGTTACTATTGTTATTTGAACAGAGAGAGAGAGAGCAAAATAAAAAAAAAGAAAAAAAAGAGAAACCACATCACTGCAGCATCTGGTCGTTTTGGGTCATAATAATCAACACACAATGCAGAAGAGTTACACTGGTTACGTATGTTCTTATCTATTGTGGCCCACACACACAACTGGGCCTTTGTTTGCTCTGTCTCTTTCTTACACAGGTAGTTGTTACTTACACACATCCTACTCTTCAGTGTGTAGGTTTTAACTGAAGTGATATTGATTTTTATAAAAACCATCAACAGCCTCATATTGATTATACATAGTAGTCACATATGGAAAATATATTGATATGCTACAAAATTAATACATTGTAATACACTGTAGCAGTGGTTCTCTCAAAAACCAGTGCAAAGAATCAGCATCAAGACCAGACTGGACATCAGCAGTGAGATGACACCCCCATAAACAAGTGACCTCCAGGGGAGAAATTTAAAATTTTACATTTTTCAAATGTAATTTACAGATTTTACACTTCAACATTTTTACTTCTGTCTCGTGCTCAACCTTTTTAATATATATATATATATATATATATATATATATATATGTTTTAAAATAATTGTCCAGTTTGAGATTATTTTCCTTGCAAACTCCAAACTCCTTGCAAACTTTTTAATAAATTGGTCTATATATGAGTGAAAACAGGTTGAAAATCCATCTTTTTTTCAATCAGAGATCTGTTGGGTTCAACCCTGCTAGCGTTCAAATTTTTATGCAGCAGCAAATATATTTAAATGGATGCTTTCATGCGGTGGCCATTCAGGTTGTGTCATGTAAGATATGATTATTTTTTGATAATGTTGGTATATGTGGTATGGTTTGTTTGGGTCAACAACTTAAATCAGTATGGTGCTAAAGTCGGTGCTATATATACCAGCCCAATATAACTGACTGGCCCATAAAACCTGTAGATCAGCGGCCCGATTGACACTGTGCTGGCCCAATCAGCACAAGAGTTTGTTTCCTAACGCACGCTTGTCTGTGGCCCCCTCCCCCCAACATCTTATCATAGAGACCAGACATTATGTTGGGATAAAAAGGAACTGCATTATACTGGTGCAAGTCAAGATTCAGTTTCCCTGAGGGAACCTCCCAAAGGGATCAATAAAGTCATATTCCAAATAGTCCATGGAGTGCCACAAGGTTCTGCATAAGAACCAACCCACAAGTTTGCAAAACCATAAAATGACTTTCCCGGAACTGCAAGATGTGTGTCTGCTGTTTAGAGAAGGTTTAAGGGGAGGATATGCAACAAGGAAACCACTGCTGAAAACATCGAAATAGAGAGAGATTAAAAGTAAGTAACTGGGTCTTCTACAACCCCAATTCCAAAAATGTTGATAGAGAAATCTCATAAACCCATATTTTATTTAGAACAGAACATAGAAAACATATCAAATGTTTATACTGAGAATATGTTGGGACAAGGATATGTTTACCACTGTGTGGGATCTGCTCTTCTTTTAACAACAGTCTCTAAACGTCTGGAGACTGAGAAGACCAGTCTCTTGAGTTTTAGGAGAGGAATGTTGTGTCAATCTCGACTGATACAGGATTTCAGCTGCTCAAGATCTTAAATTGTCAAATTGGAAAATTGGAAATTGTAAGATCTTCCCCGAAAGAGACATTGTCAGGATGGGATCATATGTTACCCACTTTCTTACTTTTAATATCTCTCTCTTTCTCTATTTTCAACAGTGGTTTAATCGCCGCATCTCCTCCCATTCCACCTTCTCTGAACAGTAGACACACATCTTCCATTTCTGAGGAAGTCATTTTATGGTTTTTTCAAACCAGTGGTCAGGTCTGGCCTCTTTCCATCACAATCAGTGCCTGTTTCTTTAAACCTCTTCACAGTTTTGGCCACAGCAGTAAAGTTACAGACACTTGAAAAGTTCTTAAAATATGTCAAGGGGATCGAGCTTCATTCTCATTCTCATTCTCTTGCCACTTAAAACCTTTATTTAGCCTTTATTCAAGGAAGACAAATATGATTACTCATGTTTTCTGATTATTGTCAGCACTATAACTTTCACTATCACTATCATTATCGAAAAGTCTGGTGATACAGACATTCTAAAGTTATTTTCATATGATAATAAGTTCATACTTTGTGTGGGCAGCAATATCAGATCAATTGGATGAGTTTTGAGAAAGTTTGTGTTTTGCAGTTTCAACCTAGAAGAGGTTGGCAGTGGAAAAGGGCATAGAGTTGCATCGAAACAAAACACAATTTTATTTAAACAACTGTAAGTCTCAAAATAAATTTTTGTGGTAGTGAGGACAGAGTTCCTACAGACAAACCAAAGTAATGTTAACTTTGCAAATGTACAGACAGATTCTATAGAATATGGTTTACAAAATCATCAGTCAATTACATTGACTAAAGTCATTGGTGTTGTTGTCCTGACGATGAAAGTCCATAAAAGTCAGTTTTTGTGGCTGCAAATCACAACTTCCTCAAAACTCATCCGATTGATGTGATTTTGCTACTAGCACAAAGTATGACCTCATTTTCATCTGAAAAAAGTCATAGAATGTCTGTAACCAAACGTTTCCTTTAACAACATAATAATAAAACACCTAATTTATACAACACCACATTATACACTTTCCAGACTTGAAACTGATTAAATAACTAACAAAATGGCAACAGCAATTGAAGATATAGAAATATTTCTGAAATTTCTAGAATTCAAAGCTTTTTTCTTCTTTGGTGAAAAATCTTCTTGTTAAGTTAGCTGCTAATATACCTTGTTTTCAATAGGTATACTCAAACTTGTGACTTGTGACACTGTATTTACAGTCTATACAGTGAATCCTTATTCTTGGTGAAGATCTTCATCCTTGACAGGCACATCTTCAATCAGCACAGCTGAATGTGTGGTGAAGAAAATCCTTATCATGGCCTGAAAGGGGCAGACATGTTATTCTTGTTATATCCTGTTATTCTATAGTGTCAGTACAGCAGGTCCACTGCTTTTATTGTGTGCACTTATATTTAATTTAGTTAAAATTAAATATACGGCCGATGTGATTTAACCATTCGCTTTAATATTGCCTAAATAAACCAATCAGTTTTGATGTTATGCAACTTGCATACATCTAGCGTAAAATGTTGCAAATGTACACGACAGGAGGCTAGTGTGAGCCTTCACTGGCAAAGAGTTGCAGTCCTACACGCTTCTCTGTGCTTCAGTTAGAGCGGTCACCCATTCATAGATGTATAGAAACTGTGTCTGCTCCCCGACCACCCAAGTTTATTAAACCAAAAAGAGGAGTAACTTATAGCAACCTAATTAAGATTAACACAACTAACACAGTAGAATCAAATCATAAGGTTATTAAATGTGGATTATTAAACATAAGATCACTTCCATCCAAATCTTTATTAGTGAATGATTTGATAATTGATCATAATATTGACATATTCTGTGTCACTGAAACTTGGCTGAAGCAGGAGGATTTTGTTAGTCTGAATGAATCAACTCCTCCAACCCATGTTAATGCTCACATTCCTCGAGGCACAGGCCGAGGAGGAGGAGTTGCAGCCATTTTTAACTCTAATCTAATGATTAATCATAAACCTAAGACTAGATATAACTCATTTGAAAGTCTCACTCTTAGTCTCTCACATCCAAACTGGAAAATGCAAAAACCAGTTCTGATAGTTACTGTGTATCGTCCACCTGGTCCTTATTCTGAATTTATAGCTGAATTTTCACAGTTTTTATCTGAGATAGTTCTCAGTACAGATAAAGTCATTATAGTGGGTGATTTTAACATTCATGTAGATGTTGTCAACGATAGCCTCAGTTCTGCGTTTAAAATACTGTTAGATTCAATTGGTTTTTCTCAGCACATAAACAAACCTACTCACTGTTTCAACCACACCCTTGACCTTGTTCTTACCTATGGTGTTGATGTTAACAATTTAATAATATTTCCTCATAATCCTCTTCTCTCTGACCATTTCTGAATAAGGTTTGAGTTCACTGTGTTAGATTACACAACTTCTGAGAAGCAGTTTCACTACAGTAGGTGTCTGTCTGATGATGTTGTGGCTAAATTCAAAGAACAGTTATCTATCCATGTGCCATATATGAATACAGCAGAGGATGACTATCTTAAATTTACTGCTGCTCAGATTGATCATGGTTTTGACAGTGTTGCATCTTGCCTACGTTCAACACTTGATGCTGTTGCCCCATTGAGAAAGAAGGTAGTGAATCAGAGGAGGAGAGTTCCTTGGTTTAACTCACAAACACAGGCTTTAAAGCAACAGTCACGGATTCTAGAGAGGAAGTGGCGTTCAACCAAACAAGAAGAATTTTATGTAGCCTGGAGAAATAGTTTCATAGGATATAAGAGAGCCCTCAGAAAAGCCAGAGCCTCTTACTATTCCTCTTTAATTGAAGAAAACAAGAACAACCCCAGGTTCCTTTTCAGTACTGTAGCCAGGCTGACAGAAAGTCATAGCTCTGTGGAGCCGTCTATTCCAGTAAATCTCAGCAGCAATGACTTTATGAACTTTTTACAAATAAAATTATTGTCATCAGAGATAAAATTAGTTACCTCCTTCCCACTTCTGGCACTGATATTTCACCCAGTGCAGTAGACTTGGAATCAGCATTAACAGCTGACTTTTATCTGGACAGTTTTTCTCCCATAGATCTCTCTGAACTGACTACAACCATTTCTTCTTCCAGACCAACGACTTGTCTCTTAGACCCTGTTCCAACCAGGCTGTTTAAAGACGTCCTACCTTCAGTTGATATGTCCATCTTGCATCTGATAAATCTATCTTTAGTAAAAGGCTACGTACCACAGGCTTTTAAAGCTGCAGTAATTAAACCATTACTTAAAAACCTACTCTGGACCCAAGTGATCTAGCTAATTATAGACCTATATCAAATCTCCCTTTTATGTCCAAAATCCTGGAGAAAGTTGTTGCTGCTCAACTATGTGATTACTTACATGAGAATAGTCTTTATGAGGATTTCCAGTCAGGGTTTAGAGCTCATCATAGCACAGAAACAGCATTAGTGAAAGTTACCAATGACCTTCTTATGGCCTCAGACAATGGACTTGTCTCTATTCTTGTCTTGCTGGATCTTAGTGCTGCGTTTGACACAATTGATCATAACATCCTATTACATAGACTAGAACATGTTGTTGGGATCAGAGGCACTGCACTTTCTTGGTTTAAATCATATCTATCAGATAGATTCCAGTTTGTTCATGTACACAATGAGTCTTCCACATGTACTGCAGTTAGTCATGGAGTTCCACAGGGTTCTGTGTTAGGACCAATCCTCTTTATCTTGTACATGCTTCCCTTAGGAAACATCATCAGGAAGCACAATATAAACTTCCATTGTTATGCAGACGATACCCAGCTGTACTTATCTATGAAACCAGATGAAACTAACCAGGTCATCAAACTTCAGGACTGTCTTAAAGACATAAAGACCTGGATGACTCAGAATTTCTTACTTTTAAACTCAGACAAAACCGAAGTCATCATACTTGGCTCTGAACATCTAAGAACATCATTTTCAGATCACATAGCTAATCTGGATGGCATCACTTTGGCCTCCAGTTCTACTGTGAGGAATCTTGGAGTAATCTTTGATCAGGACATATCCTTTGTATCTCATATTAGACAAGTCTCTAGAACAGCTTTTTTCCACCTACGTAATATTGCAAAAATCAGAGGCATCCTGTCTAGAAAGGATGCTGAAAAGTTAATTCATGCATTTGTTACTTGAGACTGGACTACTGTAACTCTCTACTATCAGGGTGTTCCAGTAACTCCATCAAAACCCTTCAGCTAATCCAGAATGCTGCAGCACGGGTATTGACAGGAAGTAGGGTCAGAGATCATATTTCTCCAGTATTGGCTGCTCTTCATTGGCTTCGGTAAAATCTAGAATAGAATTCAAAATCCTCCTGCTTGCCTATAAAACCCTTAATGATCAGGCTCCATCATATCTTAAGGAGCTTGTAGCTCCTTATTATCCTAATAGATCACTTCGATCACAAACTGCTGGTTTACTTGTGGTTCCTAGAGTCTCTAAGACCAGAATGGGAGGTAGAGCCTTCAGCTATCAGGCTCCTCTCTTATGGAACCAGCTCCCAGCTTGGGTCCGGGAGGCAGACACAGTTTCTACCTTTAAGGTTAGACTAAAACTTTCCTTTATGATAAAGCCTATAGTTAAGTATGGTCCAGGCAGGACACGGGCCTGCCTGAACCATCCTTTAGTTAAGCTGCTATAGGATTAGACTGCTGGGGGACTCTGACAATACACTGCTCCTCTCTGTCCCTCACTCCTCACGTCTCTTTCTCTCCCTCACACTTCATGTCCTGATATTTATATTTAAATATTACATATTTTTAACATCATCTGCTCTCTCTCGCAGTTGTGTCTCCCCCACCCTTTCTCTCTTTTACAGGAAGTTTTGACTCCAGAGCTGTTGGACTCCAATTCTTTGACGACATCATCACTTTCATCTTCATCATTATTATTATTATTATTGTAATACTAATTGTAATGATAATTTTACTTTTAACAACTACTTGTAACCATCTACTCTCTACTGTCTCTTTCTGGTCTCCCACCTTTCTTCCTCCCCCCTCCCCCCGTCCTCCTCACTCTTTTTCCTCTGTCTCTTCTCTTTTCCCTGTTTTCATTTCACTCCAACCGGTCGAGGCAGATGACCGTCCACTCTGAGTCTGGTTCTGCTGGAGGTTTCTTCCTGTTAAAAGGGAGTTTTTCCTCTCCATTGTTGCCAAGCGCTTGCTCATTGTGGAAATGTTGGGTTTCTCTATGTAAAGTGCCTTGAGATAAATGTTTTTATGACCTGGCGCTATATAAATAAAATAAATTGAATTGAATTGAATTAAAAGCAGAATCGGATTTCAGAGTAGAAGGATTTCACCTAGCCATGAGACCGTGTCCGAGAACGACTGCTCAAGCGAGTGCTGCAGGGACCTTACAACACCTCAACGGTTTTAATGACTGGAAACATTCTGTAGTGACATTTAAGGAGCATATAAACAGCAAACATCACATAGACAATGTTGCTCAGTTTCAAATCACAGCAGTCCAGCGTAACAGCTCACCTACACATGCAGTTACAGACAAACCAGAAGATAAAAAGAGATACACTACTGAAACAGCTAACTTCTTTACATTTTTTGGGGGGCCAAGGCTTAGCCATAGATGGTAACGACCTTGAGCCCTGCTGCTTAGATCTGAGGACTGCCCATACATCAAAAGATGGTTCAATGACAAAAATTACATGTCTCATGATATCGTTTATGAGATGATTCACCTGATTTCACTGGATGTTTTTTGAAAGGTTATGTCACCTATTCATGATGGATATTATGCTATATTTGCAGATGAAATCAGAGACATTTCCAACAGAGAACAACTTATTAGCGTGCTTGGATGTATGACACATACACCATTTGTGATTTCATTGGTCTTTTTGATTTGCTTAAAATTGATGCGCAGACAATTTTCAATTTTTTCTCCTAAATGGCACTTTGACACGGTGTAATATATCACCTGGGTTGTGCAGAGGGCAAGCTTATGATGGCGCTGCCAATAGCTATGTCAGGCTATTTAAAGGGAGTTTCAGCCAGCTTTAAAGCGCACAATCCTGCAGCTATATGTGTGCATTGTTTGGCACACTGTTTTAATCTATGCCTTCAAGAGTCTGCAAAAAAACGGTGGAAAAGGTGATATGAGATGCACTGGACATTGTACATTAGGTGACACATCTGATTAAGCAGTCTCCCAAATGAAACAAGGCTTTCCAATCACTAAACACAGAATTAAAACCAGAAACACAAAACCTTCACACCCTCTGTCCTACTCGATGGACGGGAAGAAGTGGGGGCTTGAAGTCGGTCACTGATAATTATTCTGTGCTCACCACTGTGATCATATGGTGCACCTGGTCAAGCCATACTTGAAAAATTCAACACTTATTTTGGTCTGCGCCTGGCTTACTTGATTTTTTTCCCCAACCGAACAATTGTCCAAGACATTACAAAATACTAACTCGATGCTGCAAGAATTACATTGCAGTCGCTGTAACACAGGCTTTTATTCAAAGGCAAAGGTCAGACAATCAATTTGGCAGCTTTTTCAAGTCAGTTACTAATGTATCCAAGGTTTTACTGAGAGCCCCCAGCTGCCCAGGCAGCAGAGACTTCGCAAAAAGCTAGGATATGCAGCACTCCTTTCAGAGCACATCACAGTACTTCAGGAAACAGTATTTTGAGGTGTTGGACTTGATCGATGATGAACTGCATCATTGTTTTGATCAGTGTGGCTTCGGTTGTGGTGGATATGGAAAAGCTACTGGTCACAGCTGCTTCAGGGAATGAGGTGACACTTCCATCATCCATGAAATCCTTATACTCAAATGATTTAGACTTCAATCAACTCTGCACACACTTATGCATGTTACATGACACAATCAAGACATCAGCAATTCAAACTGAAAAACCATCAGTAAGAGTCATAAGCAGAGGTCAAATTAGCATCCACCAAGCGCCAATAGCGTGTAGATTTTTGTTTTGGCGAGTGAATTATGGCAACTACGTTTAGCATGTGGAATACAGTTGCTGTTCATCACCAAAATAAACAGACCTACTCTGCACTGCTGAAGTTTTCCGGACAGTTGCAATAGACAAGTCCATTTGACACGCCAAGCTGTATTGTAACAACTGCATTGTCACAGAGACTCAAGCAGATGATGTGCACTGAACAGCAATTTAGTTTAACAAACACCTAAACAACTGAGCCAAAGTCTCTCCTGGCAAGGGCACTACAATATTAAGCAATAATAAGCAATAGCTGAAGGTAGTATATCACTGATACTTTAAAATAGTTTTGAAAAGTGTTTTTTAATTTTGGCTGGTTAAAAAATTGCTTGGCCGGTTACTTTTTTCAAACACCAACCACAGTGGCTGGTAGGTCAAAAAGTTACTGGACATAAGTAAAGCAATGAATGATGTTCCTATAGCCAAAGACCTGCTACCAGAAGTACACAAACTTCTGAAACTTTTGTTCACCATCCCAGTCAGCACAAGTAATTGGTTACTTCCAAGTGTAGCACGGCCGAGTGCACTGCTTTTTCTGTGTTTACGATTTTTATCTCTAGAGTGCTACTAAGTGCTAGTGCGAACAAGCTGTTGATGTTGATGTCTTCAGTCAGTTGCGTTGTTTCTAATGCATGTTTATATATATATATACATACAGTATATATTTATAATGTATATGTGTGTGTTTGTATGTGTGTGTAATCCAGAAATGAACACAGCTCTGAGCTCAAAGACACACAAAACACAAGACTCACCAACATTACAACCCCCCACGTGCTCAACACGATCCCACATGCCGCCTGTTTGGGACCACAAATTAGTACAGGCATCATTGATACTCTTTAACAGAGGACGGGTTAGTGGCTAGAGCTGAAGTCACAGTTAACACCTGTGTGACTAATGTCACATGCTCAGTCATGTGAAATGTGAGTGGGAACGAACACCGTGGAAATGTCTGTGATGTTGAACGAGTTACTTTTGGTTAAAAATTCAGTCATTGACCAGGGACGTCATTGAGAGATGGGGGTGGGGTGTTAGGGTTGGTGAAGGGGGTTTCATAATAGTAGTTGTAATAACAACTTGTAGAACTATTACTGCTTATTTTGGCTCGTTTTCTGTCTGGTTTGTGTTAAGTGCATGTCTGCAGTAATTTCAAGGAAATTAAAAAAGAAAACAAGGAATTGTTTAAATTTATGTGCATGGATTAAGTTTATTTCATGTCACATCGTTTCACCTTCTCATCTGCCATTGGCATAAGGTTGACGTCATAATACAAATCATTCAGCGTTCAGCGGTTCCCTGCAGGCCGAACCCTAGACTCGACTAAAAAAATGACAAGGCTTTCCTCCCAATGTTTCAATGCTGCGTTTTGACCTATCGGAAATACGGACATTTTCAGCACACAGGAAACAATAAAAGAGTTACTTAGCGGCGTTCTTTTTAAATTGTGTTGTTGTCATTGTTGTTTAACATGGTGATGGGATCTGTTGTGTACCTGCCTTGCTTTGCATTAAGCAGTACATTTCGGAATAATGATCACACGCACGCGCCTGCTTCTTGCCGCTGAACCAGCATTCAAACGACATGATCCAGAAATTAGAAGTGCAATATTTCTTCAGCTTGACTAGACATGGCCGAAATGACTGTTTGATGTGTGTATTTCATAATATGCACACAGAGAATTGCATTAGTTTAATTAATTAATAAATAATTTATTTAATTTATTTACCCTTAATCACTGCCTCTTTTTAAGTGCAACATTACCAAGAGGCAATGTTGCTCTTCTACACACACACACACACACTATATATATATATATATATATATATATATATATATATATATATATATATAATATGTGAAGCTTTACATTTTTGAATGACAGATTGCGCAAGTGGAACTCGATAAATGTGTCGAGCTTCACAAATTACGAGGAGCTCCTGAAGGCAGCAGCAGCCTTGAGTTGTACTGAGTGGCTGAGGCGGGCAGTATTCCGGCTGTGGTGTTGTGACACATCTGGTCACCAGCCTCATCATATTACAGTAACAATGCTGATGTCTGTTAACCTGCAGGATTTTTCCGGACAGCGGGACTAAAAGCGGCTACGAAGCAGCTTTCTAGCTGCACCGGTTTATCAGGAGGAGCATCGACTGCTACTGAGCTAACACTGTTAGCATTTCAGCAGCTGCCCCGTCAACTCGTAGGCATCACTGATTCCCTCTCACTAAACACGGTCTGTGGTCGCACACAGACCAGCAGCATGACCTCAGCCTCCACTAAAGTAAGTTTTTTCAGTATCTGAGGTGTCGCCTGTCGCCCTCGACTCCTATTTTCTCGACTCAAACGCTCGAGCAGTTCACAATGCTTCTCGTGTTTGCTCGCGAGATTTGATCTTAGTTCAATCAGAAAAAGTAGCAAGACGTTGTGCCCACTGAACTCGCCCCACGTGAAGTTCAGAATTACCACAATCACACAATTTCCTGTAAAACTGGTCACAAAACTGAACATATTCTACTGAACAGCTACATATTGTTGAAACAACTAAAACTTTGGCAGATATTTTGCCGCAGAGCTGCCAGTGTAGCTTAGTCGTCCCAGTGAGGGATGAGAAACCCTTTTAGTCCCTGTGTGTGTGTGTGTGTGTGTGTGTGTGTGTGTGTGTGTTTGTTTGTGTGTGTGTGTGTGTCTTTCCTACATTGTGGGGACTTACACCTGACTACACACTCCATTATGGGGACCTGTCTCCCTTAAGGGGACAAAAAGCAGGTGCCCATAATGTAAAAAAACAAGGTTTGGTTAAGGTTAGGGTCAGGTTTAGATAAAGGTTAGATAAGTGGTACCAACAATTGAGATCTCTAATGAATGCAAGTCAATAAAATGTCCCCTGAAGTCATGAAGTTGTGTGTATGTGTATTTGTGATAGGTTGGGGAGATCTTCTCTGCAGCAGGAGCTGCCTTTACCAAACTAGGAGAGCTCACTATGCAGCTTCATCCAGTGGCCGACTCCAGTCCTGCAAGGTAACACATGCACACTTCTATGCATCAGTGGTAAATGAGCAGTGAGCATCTTTCTGTCGCAAGACTGAACAAAGGGTAAAGGAAGACCAGTGTTAAACTAGTACAGAATCAAATAGGAACTACATAGTTTGGGATAAAAGGTTGAATTTCTAAACCACTAAACGTACAGGAATAGTCTGTGTTTCAAAACTATTTTTCTATAATTGAAATTACTCACTTGATCCAACATCAACTGCTGATGCAGTTTATGTGGTGAAATTGAGTAACATATTCAAAGGACATTTTTATTGAGTTGAATTACAACTAGAGGTTGACCACTATGGATCTATATCAGCAGTTGGCCGATATATGCTGACGATTTCTTCTTGTTTGTTAGTCGAACGTTTCCGCTCTAGTTGCATGATAGAAGGTCACACTAATAATAACAACAGAAGCACATCTCTTAAATCTTCATTTTGTGCACTAAACTGTAAGTCTTTAAATAATAAAAAGATAACCAATTAAGAAATAAAATAATAAACCAATTATTAAGTATGTAAAACTGGTAATGTAAAAGTCTGCTAGAAAATGATTCAATTTCAAAAACGCTTGTTTGTGATGTCAGATGTATCTCACTGCCCCCACCCACTCCATTGACTCCATTCTCTCCCCTTCAAAAGCAATTAGCTGTAAAAAGATAGTCTGTGTTCTGAAGACAGCAAAGTTACATTCATTTGAGTGACAGTGAAGGCAGCCAATCAGTGTCAAGTGTTTGCATTTCATAATGAGGTTTCCAGTTAAGCCTGAAAAGATAAAAGATGTCAAATACGATTAAAACCACATATTTAAAACCCCCACCCTAAAATATCTTTTCTTAGATTTTTTTTTATGAAGCTTCTGAGGCGTTACACATCCAACCAACATTTTATTGTGTATGTCACATCACAGAACAAGGATCAAAAGCCCGTTCAACCATTCTCTGTCACCTTTAAATACAAACTTAAATAATATAAATACTACCGCCCAATATATTGGTCTGCCTCTCATTATAAGGTACTTATTCCTACCTGATTATTCCTTCCTTTTGAAGGAAGAAACATGGTTGAGGTGTCTATGTATGTACAACTAAGGCATGCAGTTATAACTTACACTGTACTAATACACCATATCCAGCTCTGATGTGGTAAACTAACTTAATTATTGCCAAACTGCACTCAGCATGATCCTGCATGCTGCCTTTTTAGGTCCTCAACATGTAATTGGAGAGATAGTCATTCATCTGCATCCATTAAACTAAAGTGTGAGCGTGTGCAGCATGCTGTGCCCTGACCCTGTTCATTTGGTTCCAGCAAAATAAATGAAGTCTTTAGTTTCCATTTCCCTTATAGTGGCCAGATGAAGAGCACTGTGAAGAGGAAGCTGTATGAAGATGGATCTCTGCCCCCCTCTGCTGATAGCTCGAAGAAGGTCATCAAGAAAGCCACAGCCAATGTTGCCATGGCAACACAGGGCACGCCAACCATCATCTCGGTGCCTGCAGCTCAGGTGGTGGTGCCTGCAGGACTACAAAGTCCCCCCTCTAACCAGCCTACCCTGAAGAAACAGAAGACTGCAGGTGAGTCCTGCAAGTATTCTGCTCTTTTTATTATTCTGTTGTATTATTAATATAATCCACATGTTGCAATTCCTATACACATACAACAAAATTATGGTGTCTCTCCACTAGAACTGCAAACATTCACATTTAAATGGGGGAGGGGCCAGCTTGCTGGTTAAGATGGTATTGAAAGCAGAACTGTAATCCTGTGTGTGTTTATTTGTTTGTGTGTGTATATGTGTGTGTGTGTGTGTGTGCGCGTGTGCACAGATGTGACCCTCAGTGCCCTGAATGACTCGGATGTCAACAGTGATCTTGTGGACATTGAGGGACTGGGTGAGGGATCCAACTCCAAGAAACTCAACAACTTTGATCAAGGTGAGGTCTTGAATGGTGCTGAAACCCAGAGGGTTGTATTTTATGACTGTAGATCATCCACACTGTGTTTAGAAAACCATCAGGTGTTACTGATATTATGAAACTGGTTTTCATGTGTCTTTGTTTACACCAACTTTCTTCTTTAGACACAAATCACACAGTTTACTTAACACACAAGGAACAGTTATCACAGCACAGAGCAACAGTCACTACATATTAAACATAAGAGGAATGATAGGTTCACTGTCAATGGTTTCTGTTTATTTGTAATGTGAAACAACACATTCAGAGTGTGACTCTTTAGCCTCTTAATTCAGTTCTAACACTTTACTGCAATGAAGCAGACGTGGAAATAACTTCTGATTGGATCTGTGCCACTGAATATTGTCTGACAAAAACGAATACAATGATCCATCTATCCAAAGCATTGATGGACTAACACTAAAAATAATGACTGGGAGGGGGATTTGTTCACAGCAACAAAAGTCCAGAATAACTCTAACTCAGACTTTGCTTGGCTGTTCTTTTGTGTCTCCACAGACAATTTGAACCTGGACTCCAGCCTCATTATGAACCCTGGTGATCTTCCTCTGCTCTCCCGCTGACCTTTCCCTTCCTATGAACTTGACACCAGTGATGGACAGAACTCTGAAAATGTGTTGTAATAAAATGGATGGAGGCTAAAACTTGCAGCATTGAGTCCAGTCAGACACATCCTGCTGCTGTGAGAGTTTTATACCATGAAATGTTTCCTCACCTACTCTTGAACTTCTGTTTTGCATGAAGTGTGCAGAAATAGCGCTCGTGTTTTAAAAACTTTCGCAGCGAGGTTTCTATTTTAAAAGAGAAACAAGAAGGATAAAGAAGCAACGCAGCAGAAAACCTTCAGCCTCATTGTCAAGGTCACACACTGTTTCATTGTATTTCACATTAAATCCAGTCACCGCTCGACAAAGAGCGTTTTAGAATATGTAAACGTCAGAAAGGTTAGAGAAGTTAACAGAACAGATCCAGTGAGGAGGCGTGAACTGTCTGCTTCTTCCCTCTGATCATCAGTGGTTAAAAGAACATCAGGTTCCTCACTGCATTCAGTTGTTAGGGTTAGAGAAAACATCATTGTCTCAACATGAAATATGTGGAGTCCACACTATGTTAAACTAATATGTAAAGTTGACAGTGGGAGTTGAGCCAGTTCTCCTGTGGTGCTTATTTAACTTGTATTTAAAACAACAGCAGACCTGGTTCCAGCCTCAGATACTGTTTACAAAGTCCTCAAGTCTTCATCAGGTGATGAAGATTGCCCACTTGTCATGGAGGCTGAGACTGTGCTGATGAAGACCAGGAGATGTGGATGAACACAAAAAAATAAAAAGTGGACTTTGACTTTGTAAAGTTAGGGAAGAGGTTAGCATAGCTTAGCATCAGGGCTACAAGCAGCAGGTAGTTACACCTGCGTGCACACATTTAAAGCTCACTGGGTATCTCGAATATCAACCTGTTGTTTTAGCAAAACCAGATATTGTTACAAGTCAGTGGTTTGAGTTGGAAAAGTACGCTTGAGCATCTCTGCAGATGATGTGACATACCACTGACGTTATTTACTGATAAACTGTCAGTTGTGACCTACAGAGGTGTCAAAAAGTGAATTGTTTTGAGTCGGTGTAAGACTTCAGCTTTGACATTGATTGATATACATCGCCATGGAAAACCCGACATCATCAGGCAAATCACATCAAAATTATTAGAAGTCTTTGTTTAAAGTAATATTTGTTGGGATGACAGACGCTTAAAATCTGTTCAATGTGTATTTCGGGATAACCACGCATTAACTATAATGTTCATCAATGGGAAAATATAAAATCTTCCACTATTTATTAATTTGTTTCTTCTCTAACCACATTAGTTGGGAGCTCTCATGTTAACTACTCATAATTATAATTACAACAGACTTGTGTATATAAAACCTAATGGAAATTGGAAACGGTTAGAGCTGATTTGTTTTATATTGTGTAATATTGTAGAAAACAAATAGTGGCATTGATTTTTCCTGTTCTATACATTAAATAACACTGTATATTTCACATCACTGTAAACCTGAACTGTTTTTGGAGTTTGTATTGTAATTTTTCCCTTGAGGATTTCCATCACACTGACCGATGACAGTTAAAAAATAAAGTTCAGGTTTATGTGCTATATTTACATTTCATGACAACTGTAACAAATTCCATCTGCAGGTAAAGAAGGCCTTGAAATGTGCCTGAAAGACCTGGTAAACGTTGGCATTTTTTTTTTTTTTTGTGTGGTCACATCAGTGCATGTGACCTGTTGGCATTTGTGTAGGAAAAGTAAAAATAAAACCGGTTACATTGTGCATCGGAGCTTGTCTCATTTGTTTAATTCTTAAACAAGCTGAGATGCTCCCTCTGCAAACAGAATGAAATCTTGCATGTTCATGTGGAAAACAAAAACCAGGAAACATTTGCTTATTAATATTAGCCCTTTATTAACATCTTATTAATCATATATTCATGTATTGAGAAAAGAGAAAACGAGAAACGAAAACAAAAATTCATTTATTTTTTGAAAGAGGATAATGATGTGATGAGGAGGAGTGTATGTCTGACAGGAGCAGCACATTTCATACTGGCAACACAGAGGAGGAATACCAGTAATGATGTGCTGCTACAGCCTGACGCACAGATTGTTGTTGTTGCTCTCTCTCACACACACACACACGCTTAGTACTTAATGTGAGAGCTCTGCTGCACATCCGCTCTCAATGGCCAGTTTTTAGAAAAATCTGAAAAAGTAATAATAACAATGATAATATAAACAACAGAGAGAATTTCTCATTGTCAAATAACAAATGCAAAAAATGTGGTGGTTCAACTTTGGATCTTCAAGCAGTTACAGGTCAGTTAATGTTCATTTAGTTAACATACCTCCAGATATTCACAGTAATAGCAACAAACTGCTGCCTCCAGATCACAAACTCCACATCAACATAGATAAACTACACTTTCAGTGTCCACTGGTGTTTTTTTCCCCTCTACACACAAAAACACAAAACCTTTGACCTCTAAGAAGACACTGGTTGGTTGAGGAGCAGTCAGGTTTGACAGGGAACAGCCTGCAGCATGTTGCTGGGAATCCCAAGATTCACAGTGGCAGCACATAATGATTTGGAGCGAATCTGCACTGATCTGCAAAACATGATGTGCTGCTAGAGTGCACCCTGGACACACTTAGACCACCAGAATCACTACTGCAAACTGAACAAACCTTTTTCTCTGTTCATTCAGCTATTCTCCAGAATTAACACTAAAGTAAAGCCAATATCTAAATATGAGTGTAAAATATGTTACGCATTTCTTATAAGGAGGACTTTTCCTCAAGTAGCTCATTGCAGTTATGTGTGAAATGACCTACAGCAAATAACAGAGTGAATGAAGGCATTCTAGAAATGATTTTCATTATTCTGAATCATTTCTTTAGAATGCAAACAAAATGGTTGAAGAGGACAAGATGGAGGAAGAGAGAGAGAAAAAAAGAGGAAGGACTAGAAGTTTAGACCAACATGATTAAACTGCTTTAAAGGGCTCATAGAATGCATGTTTTGACTATTGTAAACTGTTCTCTGATGTCTCCCAAATAGTGTATGTAATATTGGTTGGGCTGAAAAACACAAACCAACTACTAAACAGCCTAATGCAACCTCATAAAATGAAAAAATCGTTTTTTCCCCTCCTACTCAGTAAGATCAAGAATATTTAAATGAGCTGTGTGCCGTTTGGCTGGTTTGATCAACTGTTGGTGTCACATAAACGAGCTGATGCACTTTTTGCTGAACTCCAGGACTATTCTGCCGCTGTCGGCCATGGCGGTAAATATAAGGTAATTTAGAAAGAAGCGATTGCTCTCTTATATCTCTGTCTTAGGTGCGTTCGGGAGCCTTCGGAAAACGCACAAAGAAACATGGAGATGAACACAACACAACACGTTATAATATATAGCATGTAAAGTTAGTTGTAATAATGCTAGTGTTGAAAATATATCGTATCGCTTCACCCTAGACACGATGCTAGCATAACTTTGTCTATTCTTTGACGAGATAAACTAAAACTTTATTTTCACAAAAGTTCTGTGAGCAGGATTTGAACCTTCGCCTGTGGAAGGATAAACAACTTCAGGTGATGCCTTGAATGACACTGCTATGGTAATCGTTCTCTCGGGCTGGCATTGGAAGGATACATTCTCATTATTTCACTATCCTCTTGTAAAAGTAGGCTGGGCTATTCATATTTTGGGGGTGTATCTTAAGTGATGTCATAAACTATGACATTATAACTGTACCTTCCCCAGAACAGACCATTTTACCACAGTTGTTTCAGTTTTAGAAATCACATGTAAATGTTATTGTGTCTTTATTCAGCAAGGCCAAGGAAGATATGGTTTTGCATTCTATGTCCCCTTTAAGACATAGTAGAAAATAAGACTAAATCTACATCTGTATTTATGTATTTGCACTGTCTTCCTGCTTGTCTGCGCAGACTTTCAGTGTGCATTAACAAGATTTGTGTAAAATGTAAAGCTGGAGTAAAGAGGTTATGTTATTCTTCACGGATCACAAGCTGTTATTCACACAAAACACAAAGTTCCCCTGAAAACTACACAAACTCAATTCAAACATTTCTTTGTGAAATATTATCAAATATATTCTGCTGGAATTAAGCGTGGGGTGAAAATCACACTGATGGAAACAAACCAACTATGAGATCTGCATTATTTATTTATTTTTTTTAAATCTCCAAACAGCAAAAAAATAGGCCTTAATGTCTCTTCTTTTTTTGCTTTGATTTTGCTGATGATTGATTTATTTGGAAAAGCAAACTCATTATTTGTTCACTGACTTCTAAAAAATAAATTAGAAGCAGCTCTATCAATAAAATAATCAAACTTTTTCCAATAAAAACCTAAACCCAAATTAGTATTGGAGATAGAGATTTAATTACACAATGTTCCACAAGGAGGGGAATTCACAAAAGTGCTGTTTTGTGGGACGTAGTAACAATATAAATAAAACAACATTCTTACATGATTCTTAGTTTTACAGTATTAGTCTGCCAAAGAAAATGTAAATACCTTGCCATTCAAAAATAAAATGGGTTGAGTAATAGTGAAATAAACTGAGAGGAATAAGATGACAGATTTGTAGGGACAATGTGATCAGAATCCTACCTGAGGGTCTGGACAGAGTCAATGTAAAACACTGCAAGAAAAGAAGACAATTTAAGGCCCTTGTCTGGGTGTGTGCTCTGGGGACATGATCATCCACACTACTGCCACATGTAAGAGAACTAAAAACTATTATTTACTGATCCAGCTATGGGGCTGTTCGACCCCACTCACAATCTGATGCTACCTCACTTAAACCCTGTGTCTCCTGAGCATGCCAAGATCAGTGGAGAAAATAATGTGGAGTCAGACTGCAGGAATTATTCTAACCTTCAGGTATAGAATGCATTATCGTGATAAAATAAAGTTAGGATAAAAATAACAACACGCGGGGCACCTGGATAGCTGAATGGTTGTCACCACATTGGTAAATGTGCAGGAATTAAAATAGTCTTTTAATGGCTCATTGTGTCTGGTCAGAGAAACAAACTCTTCAATCAAAATGAATTGAATTAGTAAGTAAACTAAAGTGGTAGTGTAGCCATTTTATATATTGCTACACATACATATATAAATGTGTATGAATATATATATATGTGTGTGTGTGTATATATATATATATATATATATATATATATATATATATATATACATACATACATACACACACAGACACATACGTTAATTATATAATATAAAAGTTTACAAATGTATGTTGCAGACACCACTACCAGCCAGTGACAACCGTTGATCTAATTCATCAATCAGGTGATAATTTTAATTTTATTGGACTTTCACTTACTACTGCAACACATGATTGTTTTCTGTAACTGCTACTCCAGCAGTGGAACTAAGAGGAATTATTTTTCTGAATTATCACAAATTCTCTTAGTTTCATGTCTGTTGTTCTCACATTGAAACATAATGTAAACAGTAAATATATATACAGTATAACTGCAAAGGCAAGTTATGTGCCATCACTCTATGGATCCACAGTCTGGTGTATCTAAAGATTTTTACTTTCAGAAAAAAGTTTGATTAGTGAGAATATGATAAGAATATTTAATACTTATAAGAATACATCAAATGGAAAATCAAATTTACTTAAAAAAACAGAGGTAGGAATTTGGAAAACAAAGTAGAGTTGATACAGTGGAAATGTCTTATAGAGCCATACAACCACAGTCAGACAGAGCATAGAGCAGTGACAGACAAATGTTACATTCAGACCCAAATCTCCATTCACAGGAAAAAGAAGTGAAATACAGAGAGAGAAGGAAAAAGGGCGCAACTAAAAACATGGTAGAGGGAGAGGAAGGAAGAAAACGAGAGAGGCAACACAGAGCTGTGGCCTGCTGCTCCACTCACTGCAACAGAGGCCATTTTAAACACTACAGAGAAAAAAAGAAAGAAAGCTTCACTTACCGTCTTCTGCACAGACCATAAACCCAGTGATGGAAGCACTAACTCACCCTAACTACTGACTAACTAAAAACAGTCACAAATCAGACATCAACCAGTCCAGTTACAAGTGGACCTCAAAAATAAGACACAACAATTAAAGACTGAAAAGATGCACACACGTGTGACACACACACACACACACGACAAATATATTTCACAGAAAAATGATAACAGAAAAAGCAGCAGGTCAAAAAATGTCACCACAACACACATGCTACAAACACATATATGACTGGGAGTGTACCCAGACTACTATAGTGACAGGGAGAGAGCAGAAAAAAGGCCTGTTAGGGGTTTCTGGTTGCTCCTTCTGTTCCTAGTAAGAGGGGGGTGTCAGGGGTGTCAGGGCCTTTTGGGGGGTGGGTGAGGAGGGGGTTTGGGGGTGGGTGGTTCTGGTCCCAGTCCCGAAAATTGCCCCCCCCACCACCACCACCACCACCAAAAAAAACCCAAAAAAACCAAAAAACAAAACAAAACAAAACAAAAAAACAAAAAACAAAAAACAAAACAAAACTTAGTATCCCCCCACACTCCCACCCCACCACCACCCGTCCTTCCTTGCTGGCCCTTCACATCTTCACCTCCTAGCTATGTAAATGTGTGTGTCCCAGTCCTCTTCAAAGCTGCCTGCTGCTTCGCTGGAGCCCCAGCTACGCACACTGAGACAGTGAGGAGGCTCAGTAGGCATAAAAACCTACAGGGCTGCAGCCTTTTTCCCTGGCCATCACTTTCTACAATACAAATCAACATTTTCGGGGCCACTGAAAAATCTGAAAAAAAATTAAGCCACCCCCACGGGTTTGTACAAGACAGGTGTGAAAGGACAGGTCTGTTGGAGCTACCACTAGTGTGTAAAAAATTAATTTGTGAAAGGCGAGGGGGCTACTGCGCTGCGCTGAGCGCTGAGCTGTAAGCCTGCCAAGCTGCTCGGCTGTCAGACTGAAAGGAAAAGACTGAAGAGCCAGGGAGGGAGGAGAGGGAGGGAAATAAAATGAAGAAAGTGTGGCTCTGAGAGGAAGCATGCTACACTTTTACACACAAGCTTTTAGAAGTCTGCTTTCAAGGGTAAAGTTGCCACATAAAAAAACATAAAGACAGAAGAGAAGTGAATGTAGCTGGTTGAATCGTTTCCCTCCACGCAGAGAGGCAACGGGCTGAGTGGGAGCTGAGGTGAAACAGTTTTAATGCAGAAATGTGTTGTTAATTACGCTGATGGCCAAACTTAGTGTCACTCTGACCCTCCTGGATTTTCTCATGTAATTTGGTCATGAGATAGGAGTAAGCAGGAAGGAGGCCGGCCCTTTGAGTGCAGAAAGTGCTGCTCTCAAACTATACTGCTTTACCAAGAGGACACCGAGGCCCTGCCCACCCTCCCTTTCTTATATGCGGGCACGCGTACACACACAAAAGACAAACATGAAAAGACACCAAAGCTCTCCTCATCTCGACACAAAACAGACTGATTCCTTAGACATAAACACTAGATACCACAGTGAAACTTCCACTCACACAGTCCACAGCAGCCTGATCTGCATAACTCCAGTCCCCATAGATTATCTGACTCGCACATCATCTAATAACAGCCCCCTGGTTTCAGACATACATCCATCTCTTCAATGGTAGAGATAATGTGAGGTTTGACATTAAATCTGTCTGAGAATCACATGACTTTTCACCAGAAATGTGTTACAGACACAAACCATCACCAAAAGGCCGGAACAGAATTCTGCCGTGACACTCAATCCGTATAAACTATTTTAATAAAATGTGTACAGATTTGAGGCTAACTTTTCTCGTCTTAATTCGATTCTGTTATTTCATGTCCGTATGCCTTACGACAAAATTCAAGACATTGTGTAATTAAAGGCTTATTCCGGGGAAAAAAAAAAAAAAGGAAAGGGAGAGACAAAAAGTTAAAACAGTGAAAAATGAAAGTTCTGGGAATCTGTAAAAAACAAAACAAAACAAAGATAAAATGTTGTTTAAAAAAACAACAAAAAACATTCAAAACAAATTTTCATTACAGACAACGATGTCCTATTGTTATCTTTCAGTGACAATAAAACATTTGAAACCTGAAAAACGACAGCAGTGTGAAAATAAATGTTAAAATATTCTTAAATATTCAGACCAGTTGGCAGTGGAAAAACATTTTTAATCAGTAAATTATTTTAATAAATGTATTTATACCACACAATAGACTTCTCTCTGTTTTATCTAATTATAAACAAAATATCTTTGAGTTTAGGAATCTGAATATACCACACTGTTCCCTGGGAACCCAGTTTTCTTTATTTTTTTGACATGTTATTATATAAATGCCTCATGTAAAAATAACTGTCAAATTAACTGATTGTGAAAAATGCCATTGGTTGCAGCCATAATCTGCTAAATAGATTTCTGCCTCTGTAAAATAAAAAAAGCGCAGTCACGTGTAGTGCAAAGGCTCTGAGAGCTAATATCCTACCATGTGGCCAATCTGATGGTGTCATTGAGACACTTTCAAGCTTTTAATACATTATTAAAACAAGCAGCATTTAAACTATATTTACGAGCAACATAAGGCTATTTCATGTTTGAAGTTGGACAAAATAGGGGTTATGAACTAAATTTCACCATCAGCACAGTTCACAGTGTAGCATTCAGCAGATGCTGAATTTCATTAATTTATTTATTCATATAGTATTGATATGTTTTATCACCTTTATAAATGTGATGTTTTTTTTTTTTTAATTTAAGTGACAGACTCACGACAAATTTGATCATAATTAATTAAAATTCCATAAAATTTGCTGTTTGTTTGATTGTTTGTCTTTCAGAAGACTTTTCCTCTTATATGTTTTATTAAATACAGCATTGATCAGACCAAGCAAGCTACTTGATGGCATCCTGTCACTTGCAACTAGCATGTGTAAATGCTAAGATAGTTTTTAGTATGGCCATGGGGATGCTGTCCTTTTATGAGAAAGTATTTTAGTCATATTACAACTTTATAACATTTCTGAAAGACGGTGAAGGTTCAGTTGATGACCTGACATACAGTCTACACCTGGATATTTCACAGTCTTAACAATGATACATATCATACATATGAATATTATAGTGAGTCAAGTCAAATGTAAAACCCCTATTGTTCCACTAGTAAGGAACGTGTCGTTTCTTAATGTCTTCAGACTATTTTTTCCAGTTTGATCCACACAGGAGGAGTCTGCGTTAGTTTCGTATTCTCCTACTGTCCCTGCTTAGGTTGCTCAGTATTAACTGGTGTGTTACTTTATTCGTTTCCATTATTATTGTTGTTCTTGGTTTTATTATGATGATTATGATAATGCGTATTACTATTATTATTCCACCGGTAGGTTATAACAGTTTGTATAAACTGTTGATAAGTGATGAGTAAATAGCTCACCGACACGCTCAGTGTGTCGGTGGGGACACGCAGAGCTGCTGATCTAACATGGTGTCTGTGGACGGGATGCTAACAGGCTAACGGAGCCGAACTGCTTAGTCAGGGCGGGTTGGCCTTATGCCGTAAGAGATGGATGAAGCACGCGTCTGTCCCTACAGCTCAGAAGCAAGTGGTTACCTCTTTCTTTCTTTTTTTTTTTTTAACACAATAACAGAGTAAATTCGAAGTGGAATTAGTGCATTGAGTGAAGGATCGGGGTTGGCTGGGGTCTTTGGGGAGGGGGCTGTGACTGGGGGAGTGTCCGCTTCCATAACTTATCCAGTTATCTCTTAAAAAGCCTTCGTACAGAATAATAAAATAAATGGTGAAATGCTAAGGTTAGTCCGTTCAGAGAAACTGCTCGGTGTTTAAAGTTGCCTCCGCGTGGAGACAGACAGACAAACAGCAGCAGCAGCAGCTGTACATCTGTTTTATTACAGACTGAACTGTCTACAATAACACCACATTCACTGTCTGTTCACACAATATACAACTACCTCATCATGAAAATCACCACAACAATCACAACAATAACACACTGTATATATATATATATATATATATATATATATATATATATATAAAGAATGATTGAGTCGCTTACCCTCCGAAGAAAAAAATGTCCAAATGCTGATGTGAAATATTCCTCGTCTTACAGTAATTTTATAAGAAAGAGAAATGAAGTGGAGTGTAAATATATTTGAAGCCGGACTCTCATTCGGTGTCAGTGGAGAATTTGAAAGTGGCGCCAACTGCTGCGCTCCTCCGCTCCCCACCACCGTCACACACAGAGAAAATAAATAGAAATTCAAAAGGACGCAATGGAAAAATTCAGCGGTAGCAAAATGTGGCTGTGGACCACAGGGACCGCGTCCCGTGCTCAGGTTTCAATAATAAAGCTCCTGTGATTTTTATTTATTTTTTATGTTAAATTAAACATCGCCGTCACAGGCTTTTCTCAGGCCGCGGTGCAGGACGGGATATGATGCGAGGCGGTTACATTTTGAATTTCTAACTGGCCGGAGAGTGTCTCCCCCTGTTGGAGTGTGTGTGTGTGTGTGTGTGTGTGTGTGTGTGTGTGTGTGTGTGTGTGTGTGTGTGTGTGTGTGTGTGCGCGCGCGTGCGTGTGCGGGCGCGCGTCTTTGAACAACCTTAAATATAAAATTTGAGGTAAAACCCAACACCAGAAAAGGCTGGAACATTAAAGCATTATACCAATAATGTGTATATTTGTTGACTTTGTAGTTCACAACACACCAGCACAATGTTTTACCACAAGAATGCTACTACTTATTTCAATTGGATTCAATTTGGATTCTTGCAACATATTTATCATTTTAATGTCTGAGAATAAAATATCAGCTGAATTAATCAGCTGATATTCTTTATGTAACACTTTTATTGCCAACTCATCCTGTATCTCATCAACCTGAGATGACCAAATGAATGAACATATAATGATTTATATACCACATTAATGGAGAATGTTTGTGTGTGTGTTTTCTTTATAATCAGTGTGACTGAAAGAGTTGTTTTGAAAGCATCATTTGTTTTTCCAACATATTTTGCTCAGCATTCGGATCAGAGCCGGACCAAGCCTTTATGGGGCCCTAAGCAGAATTTTTTTTCCCCCCCCCACAGTAGGCACTTGATCATTTCATGTTCTACACTGTGAGTGTAGCACACCCACTATAATCAACATCATTTTATGTTGGTTTACATTATATTGTCATTCATGTGTCATTCTGGCTGTTCTATTGAATATTTAGAGTGATGTGTAAGTGTGGCATATTAACTGAACTATGTGTAAGTAACATCAGCAGACAAGACAATGCATTTACAGTAAACAAGTTAACCAGTTTAAATTTGAAACAGATGTGCAAAAGTGTGCAAAACAGCACAATTAGGTAATGCTGTTTCTGGTGGCTGCTCCTCACTTTCATGTGCTGGCAGCTCTACACAGTATGAACCTATGGTGAGAAAACAAAAAATTAAGCCAACCATGTACAAAATGTCATAATGTGTTCAAAAATAAATGCAGCTGTTTCAACAACAAAATTCTTAAAACAAAAACAAAAAAAGTGTGATTAATTCATAATTTGGGAGTAACCTCTGTTCAAAACTCACTTGCACACATATCTAGTGCACAATACCAATTATAGTGAACAATTCTAATTTTAAAATCCTAACAGAAGCCTACTTTGGTGTGGTTATTGCACTTTGTACTCATACACTGTTGTTATTTTTTGGTTGTGTACAAGAAAACTTTACCTTTGGCATGAATAAGTGAACAACATAGTCTGAACGGAATTCAACAACCCATCACCTGTTATTCTACTAACTAGCACGAGGCATACTACAAGCATATCACCACATTTAGGCTCTTTTTCATTAACAACAATAACACTGTTTCTATCTTACTGGTACACATCAACATGCTTCGACTTATGGTTGTGTGGTGGTTGTAGAAATGGTATATATGAGCTTTTAACTGAGATTCTGCCAATTTTTATGACACAGTGTCGGCTTAACGCGCCGTTAAATCAGATATGAAACATACATATAACCATGGATCCATGAACATAATTAAACAACATTAACCTTTTAAATTATAAATAATCATGTCCTGTTTTCTTTTTCTGTTTTTTGTACAGACATTACAAAATATTCAAACCTAATGATTTTGGTGAACAAAGCCCTGACTTTTATTCAGGTGCCACTAACATGTAAAATTGTCACGTCAGTTGAAGTCAAATCAAGATTTATTTGAGTACATTCTCATACTTAAGAGCTTAATCTTTCAAAAAAAAAAAAAAAAAAAAAAAAAACAATATTACCATTATACTGATGCTGCCAGTTGCATTAACAAATCATTAAGATAAAATAAGAGCATGTAGAATATGTAATATATGAATATGTAATATGTAGCATGTACAGTATACAGTTACACAGGGATGAAAAAATGCTAACAATGCTAATGAAAAACCAAAGTAGTGAGTATAAGTAAAATGTAAGGTGATGGTTACAATTGCTTTGGTGTGACTTACATAGGCTACATGTGGGTAGGAAGACTGTTTCATAGGTGAGCCACAACTCAAGAAATAGCTCCAAGATAGGGAATGAAAAGTATATACAGGTTTATATAGTTTAATAAGATTGATCATGGAGAATATTCCATGATCTGCTCTGATGTTGGCAGTGAACACAGTCACGTCAACACAGTCATGTTCACTGCCACAGTATGTATGACAAAATAACACAATCACCATGATGAGATATCATACTTGTATTGGTTTTGCTTCTGCCACCTGGATAACTTTCAGAACATCATTCACAACACACGAGGAACAAAAAGCATTTTCATCATCTTGCCTGACTCATCTTTAATCACATTTTTAATCACTGCTTGAAAGCAAAGGAAAAAATCAACAATGTATCCAAAATTATTTCTCTCATTTCTCATGAAAACATTCATTCAACTATATATCTGATCCTTGCTCTGTTCATATATGATGGATTATTGTGAAACGTTTTATTTTCTTCATTGTCAAGTCTTTCTTCCATTCCTCCCTCCTCTGCCTCCTCTTCTTTTCCCATCATCCTGAGTGGCAAAACAAGCCCACCATGTTGTTGGGTGTCACTATTTCCCATCTGGCAACAGTGAGTCCCACCCTTGTCTTTGGTCAGGAAGTAAAGGAGGGCATTGAGCCATGCATTGAAAGACGCTAAAGGCCGGGTAATCTTATAGCACATGGAGACCATGGTCATGGTGTGACAGGGGACTCTTTTAGTCACTTTTAACAAGAGAAAAATGGTTCTAGTAACATGAAAGGGGAAGAAACACAGAGCGAAGAGAAGAGTGATGGTGATGATGGTCTTGATAGATTTACGTCTGCGATTGGCATATGGGGAACGAGCACCAAGAAAAATGGATACCCCTTCATCTCTTCCCACTGCCTTTGACAGTCCATTGCCTCCTCTTCTTTCTCCTCCCACAACTGTGGGGCTTTTCCTCTCTCTTCTCTCCACTCCTTCACGTCCTCCTTCCTTTTGACCTCTGTGTGACGAAGGCCGTGAATGCAGAGTCCTAAATATGGTTAGAACAACGTGAGAATAACACCAAGCTATAATGGAAAAAGGAACAAAAAAACCTAGCAAATGAAGTATGATGCCATAGGGTACATAATCGGGGAACTCCTTATCTATGGCATCGTCCCAACAGTTCTGGTACTCCTCAGTGACGCCTCCCAAGTTACCATGACTTGCATTATCATTTAGTGATGGTATCTCATGGTTTACGATAGAAGTACTACTTGCATTGGTGCCAAGCTCCCCCGATTTTGTCACAAGACCAGTCTGTGCAAACCTGAAGATAGGACAGGTTAAAGCAAAAACCACAATCCAAACCAGGACACAAGTACACTTGACAGCCTTCTTGGTCTCCAGTGTGATGACTTTCATTGGGTGGCAGATACCAAGGTACCTGTGGACAGAGATGCAAGTGAGGAAGAAGATGGAGCAGTAGAGGTTAAAGTAGAAGAGAAAACGGACCAGACGGCACATAAAGTCCCCAAAGATCCAGCGATCCCGCATGATGTAACTAGCCACCAAGAATGGCAGTGACAGGCCATACATGAAGTCTGTAGAGGCCAAGTTGACCATGTAGATCAGAGAGGCATTCCATCGTTTGGTTTGGTTAAAGGAGCGATACAGGACGATAGAGTTAAGAAAGATGCTGAAGATAAATGTGAAAGAGTAACAGATGGGAAGGAAGATGTACTTATAGGACTCATCTATGCTGCAAGATGGAGACGGGGGAATGGTGGAGGGAGAGGTAGAAATGGAGGAGTCATGAAGTGTGGAGACACTGACGTTGGGAGGAACATCTCCACTGGATGACATCATGAGGAATCAATTGATTTTCAAGTGAGGAAGAATTTGAACAAGACTGTCGTTTGGATGTTCAGAATTCTACTGAGTTTTCCCTCAGTCATCCTTGTGCTTTGTACAATTTATTGTTACTTTGATGTGATCTTCTACCATAGATTTTTCAGATAGTTTCAGGTCCATGGTGGGTGTTTCCTAGAGGAAAAAGAGACAAATTAGTTATGCACTTGAAGTCATGGCCTCAATTCATCTGATCAGCACAGTTTCAGCTTAGTGGTATTTTATTGGCTCTTTGCATAAAATTACCAATAGATGCTTTCTATTGGTCACGATAATGCTGTTAGTTAAAACAGAATCATTCTGGTGGATGATATAAAATCACATCTATAAATAAAACGCGGTGGTCTTCAAGGATCAATATTAGACCCTCTGCTAGTTCAGAAAATTCTGTTTTTTGGAATTTGAGATGAATTTAATTTTTATGAATTTTATTTTATGAATTTATCAAACATTCTAACAAATTACAAAAAAAAAGAAAAAATACAGTATCATTTTATTTATGATATTTTTTCTTTTTATCTATTTGTTTTTATTTTACTTGATTATTTATTATTTTTATATGATATGAAACTTATGTATCAAATATAATGCAGTTGGTGACAAAGGGTTAACTATTTTGCAAAGGAAAACTGTAAGCTTTATGCTGATGATACCATCACGTTCGGTCTCAGGAATAACATTACAAACCACACCCACAGTGTACAGTGTACTTTTAATAACCTTCATTTCTCTTTTAGTAATCCAAACCTTACTCTAATGCATCCCATGCCCTCAAATGGTCTCCAGTCTATTTTATTCAGAGCTGAGTAGTATCTTCAATATACTTGATGTGCTGCAGCTTATTCTTTGTGGCATGCACTAAATGAAGGAATTAAAATAAATTCACTGTTGTGTGACAGTAGTTTGTGTATTAAAAGGCAGCATGTGTTAGCCTGATGCATCAGACACTCTCACATCTTTTCACTTTGTGCAAAGCATCTGAAACATATCCATTGGCATACATTTGCTGCATGGTGGCCAGATACTTTCTACTTCAATCACTACTGCTTGGTTGTGACGTTATGTTATGCATCGGAACGCATCTAATGGTATCCAGGTATTAGCGGCATTCCAGGGAAGTAGCAGCTGAGCATAAGTCAAAAATGTGTGTGTTAATGAGCGTTGTCGAATCTGGCTGGCTTTAACTCCTCAATTTCGGGAATCGTTGCCAACACAGAATGTATAGCTTAGCCTATATCCATCTCATCAGCTTCATAAACTCTAAAAACTTAAGCTCGAACGCTTAAATTCAGTGTAATCGCTCTCAGCCCTCCCTCTGCTCACTGATTGGCCTGAAAATCTAAGAGTCGGTGTGAACCGAATCCTACAAATAGCTCCCTGACCCAGCGGTGGAGCTAAATTAGAAATTGAGCAGAATCACTAGGCCGTACTAGCCTGGCCAAGCATGCTTATCACCATTTAAAATACTTTCCACAATTTAAAGTGATAGTCCAGAATAAACCCAGGGTCAGTGGGGTAGTCAGCCAAATGTATCTTAATTATCATTTTTTAACCACTAATAAAGCTCAAATTATTATTTCACTTCAGCAGTAGCATAGTCCCTGCACAAAAACCAAAGCAACAATAAATTTAAGTTTATTAAAGACTGTTTTAAAAGACTTACCCAACGCCTTGTTGGGTAAGTCTGGCAGTCTGGCGATGATGGGTGGTTCAGATCAGCAGATTCATCATTTTCCTGAACAGGCTGATGTGTCTGTGAAGAGCGAAAAAAAAAAAAAAATGATGAATCTGCGCATCTCAATAATGAGTATTACTAATCAGCAGCAGCCAGTCCTCAGGTACTAGAATGGTTACTGTGGCTGTTTTTGCATGAGGGGCAAAGTCAAGCCTGGGACCTTTGCACAATCTGTTTGACTCTCTGGTGTATGCTGCTGATTCGTAGTGCTTGTTTGCTTTCCTGTGTACAGTGGTATGCTGCTGATTCAGTCTCTTCTCACCCCATTAGCTCAGCAATAAGTAACCACATTTGCCTGTGTCTCCATCCATCAGGCTCTTCTCTCACACCACTGACTGTACACTGTCTTTACAATCATCAGAGTCAACATCTGCATTTATATATGAAATATATAAATGAAATACACAGTATATTATAATAAATCATTGATCATTGTCAGCTTTTATCCAAAGTAACTTGCAAGCCAGGACAAAACTGAAGCTTCAGTGCAATAGGATACATTAAGGAAGTAAACAAGTGCTGCATCAGCTGGATCAGGCAAGTGTAATGAAGTCAGAATGTCTCCAGTACAGACTAGTTATGGGTGTTAAGTGCTAGTTATGGGTGTTAGGGTGAAGCAGCAGGACAATGACCCAAACATGGAAATAATTCTACTACAGAATGACCTCACACTAAATTAACCTTATGGATTCCAGACCTGAACCCAGCAGAGACACTGTGGACTGACATCACACACCGTCACAATATGTCTGAGCTGCAGCAGCTCTGCAGGAAGACTGGTCCAGACCTTCTCCTCAACATGGTGTGGGTCTTATCCACATCTACTGTAGACCTGGTCTGAGATTCAAAGACTTATTACATCTAAAGCTTCACTCCCTGTTGCCACCGCCAGCAGCACTATGGATGAATATGTGCATTCAATTAAGAGCTGTGGCATGTTAGAGGTTTGGTGTGTGACTGACAGACAGTTATTTGATTTAGCTCTTTAACATTTATTGTATTTCCTGACTCTTTTAAAAGTATACTACATACATTTGCTGTTATCAACCTCCATTAATTTCTCCAATATTAAGCTCTATCAGGCCAATGCAATGACAAGTCAGATTTACATCTAGACTCATAGAGACTACTTTAGGTAAAGTTTCTTCAAGACAAATATGCCCTGATATATATATATATATATATATATATATATATATATATATATATATATATGTAACACTTTCATAATTCTATCTGTTCACAGGGCGAGGTCATGCTCATTTGCAAGAGGCAAACAGAAATATTATATGTTGAGGTTTCCTCCATGAGAAATATAATAATAATACAAAGCAAACCTGTGTTCATTACTCATACATCATCATATTACTGTGCTGCATTGTTTATCTTGTTTGTACAATAATCCCTGTTTTGCAGCCTACAGTACCTGACCTCTGCCTTTATACATTTGTGTGTGTTTTTGTAGTTATAGTTTCTGCATGTTTTCACAAGAGTCTTTTAACTAGCAAATTCTATTATTTACAATTATTACCTACCTAGAATATAATCCTTTTTTATACTTGTGTCTTTTTATGTTAATACAGAGGATCTGTGAGAAACAGCATTTCCATTAAGTCTGTGTCTCGTACATGACACAGAAGTGACAGAAGTAACAATAAAATTGACGTTGACCCTGAATGTGTGCTGAATGACAAAATTTAGGGGAAAATCATGTTTGTACAGAAATAAATGGACCACTGCCTGGAAATGACAGGAAAAACACACAGACTTTACATCACAGCTAATTATTCTGCAGACCACGTAGCAGTGCTTAAGTATAATACACAGCTTCTGGTTAAGATCCAGGGGAGATTTGTTTTAAGATTTGTTGCTGTTCAGTTTAACTGCACTAAGGCCTTCTGACAACAGAAAATGTTAAGCGTCCTAGATTAGTCCAGATTCATAGAATTAGGCAGCAGAATATTTAAATCTTTAAAATTTCTCTGTCTGTGATTTTAAGGCAAGACACATAGTTTTAACAGAAAATATTCAAAGTTGCATGGTATCCTGTGCAAGATCCTGACACAATTATTTCACATTTTTCTTTACTAGACTGAAAGAAAGCTATATACACAAAGGTGGCTTCCCTGGAGCAGCTAATAGCTTCTGAGAAAGCCCAGCTACACATACCACTCATCTACCACTGAATATTTATTTGAAAAATATTCCAGGACAAGTTTAGTTGGTTACAATTCTAATGTTAGAAAATGAACAGTTTTCCCTGCTTTGGAAAAGAAATAAGCAGTGTGTTGTCCTCAAAATTGCATCAGGAGTTTGGTGTTTGTGTGAAGGGGAACTCATAAATACCTGCATCACTGCAATCTGCTGTCAGGCAATGAGCTTACCTGTGCCAGCGATGACTTTACTCCATATGGCTCCTGTTCGCTCACTCATCAGAGTAATCACAGCAAATTAAAAAAGAATGTCAGCAGCCTGGAAATGCACCCGGTCCTGGTCCAGTGGTTGGTCCAGTGGGATCAGTGGTCAGGCCTGTGGCAGAGTGAATCACAGACCTTGACAGCTGAACTACTTTAGCTTTCACCTTTTCCTGCTGCTTCTCTGAACAGTCTGAGCAGTTTCTATGGTAATTCAGCTCCTCCCTCTGTCACTGTGTCATCCAGGTCCTCTTCTCTGCTTCACCTATGTCTTTGTGTGTGTGTGTGACCTACTGAGCTGCGCTGAATGTTTAGTAATTGAGGTAAAACACACTATGCTTGTTTTATTCAACAAAATCTTATCTATATATCAATTATGTGTATGCGTCATTTAAGTCCATTGGGTCAGTTGAGTATTTTTGATTGTAATCCTAATCATATGTGCAAAAACAGCCACAATTTATGACATAATTCTAAAATCACATCTAATCTCATCATGAATCTGAAATCTGTAAACAATACAGGCCTCATACAAGAGTATGAACACTTTTGATCATCTTCAGTCTGGCTGCTTGCTTAGTACTAGAAACATGTACGAAAAGAGGTTGTGGTGCTGTGCCAACAGAAGTGTTCAGTATTCTCTCTGAAGTTTAGATGTCTACACTCACATTCTCTGAAGCTGAACAGAATAGTATTATTTGAAATGTTATTTATTTGAAAGCACAGTCTGCAATTAAACATAAAGCCACCAAAATAAAAAACAGTATTGGAATATACAATTGATATGAAGCTGATTATCAGTATTAATATGTGAACAACCCAGTCTGATTTATTGTTTTTCTGCTGTTGAAGATGACATGTTTAATTAATAAAAATAACAATAATTAAAATGAACACAATACTGGTTAGGTTAAATTAAATATCCCCACTTACTAACCTGGTTCATCTCATAGCAGTGAGTTTAATCTTGAATAATAAAACTATCTTGGACAATAGCTCACTCTCACTTAGAAGATTGATGAAGTACATTTGCTGCTCATGTGATGCTAAAACATGTTGAACATACTGCCATGAGGATGCAATAACATTATAAAGTTTATGTTGAAGGCCGGAGGATGACTGTGGTTTAAGTTAAACAACAACAGCACCAACACTGACAAGTGAATACTGAACATCTATAAAGATGTCACAGCTACCGGGCTCCTCTACACTGCGAATTGAAACTGAAACTCAGGTACCAACTCCAAAACACAGGCTCCCTGTGTGTCTGAGTAGTATTATATCAGTAATTTGTGCTTAACCAACCTGGAATATTTCCCTTACACATCCAAAACAACAATGTTAAATTGTGCTTTGTATTATACTATATGAGAGCAGGTTTCATCATAACAAACACACATGTATGCTGGTCAAAGAACATCAGAGGAAAACACAAATTGTTCAGTTGGCAGAGCTGACAGCTTCTCTACAAGACAAGTCCCTTTTAAGTCTTCAGAGACAGCCACTGCAGTATGAATCCACTGTTCAGACTGTCTGCACCTGTCAAGACTCTATGTTTTAGAAGGCTAAATGCTGAATTGTTCAGTAGAGCCAATTGAAATGAGTGAACAGAGTAGCTGTAAGTAGCTGTAGTCAAAACAGCTGGCCAACTTTTATTTCAGTTCAGTTGTACAATCCTAGCCAAATCTAACAAAGTATTGAGTAATTACTGATTATATTTCAGTCGTGTCTGCCACCTGGTAAAACCAGCTGATGTGACTGTTGACATGTTACTGGAGATGTTAAAGAAATATGGATCACACTCGTACAGGGAGCTGTTGCTCCTTATTGCTACTGGTGGTCAGAAACTGCACAGGGAACCTATAAGGAGGAAAGAACACTGTACTGATTCTCTGTGACACACACTATCTTGTTTATGAACCTTATTTGACTGGTTTGGTCACTATTATCTTGCCTTCACATAAAATGAAATACCAGTATATATAATAGGTTCCCACAGCTCAAACTTAAGACCAGTGTCTACAGGTCACCAGGGTTTTATCGGTAGAGACTATAAATGGTTATGAATTATCAATCAGGGTATCAGACCCAGATAACTTCCCACCATCTGGGTTCATAAAACCTGACAACCACAGTCTCACTGAGTGGTCACATGACACAGGTTCAGCTGGTTCAGTTAAGCTAGATGTTCCTCTGGATACAAGCACATTCATGTGCAAGAGCCAGAAGTATTCATTAACAGCAACATCATTAGCCATAACCTATGTTAAAACCACAGTGAGCACATAAACATCGAGGCATTGTCAGAAATGAGCATCTGAACAATAAGACAAATCTCTGAGGATGTTAAAGACAGTTTCTCCTTATCAGAAACGAAACAACCCAGCAGTCACTGTCACAAACATCAAACTTCAGAGTTTCTTTTGTTGGGAACAGGAAAAGCAAAAAATCATTTTCACTGCTTCAGCCACCTAGTATATACAAGTGTGCAGTTTGCAGCCATGGGGCAGTTTTAGCCTCTGTTGTTCCACTCTTGCTTTAACATGACCTCATCATCACTGCAGCCACATTATAGTGATGTCAGATCTTGGACCTCCAGCAGCATGGCGTCCTGCTCCGTCCTCAGCTGATCCCGGACCTGCAGCCGGCCCACTAGCTCTGAGCTCAGGTCTGATGTAAACAGATGAGAAATATATAGTTGAGGGTGTAGTTCTGAATGACGCACAGCATCAGAGTGTAATGAGTGTGGGGATGTGTACCTTGTATAGTTTGGCCGAGAGACGTACACAGAGAATTTAGCTCCTTGATACTGAAACTCTGTAAATCACTGCGCTCCAAGTGTCTCCTCTGAACTCCTGGATCACTGCGAGCTGCATTCTGACAGGTAAAGGAAGAGAAGGAGCAGTGATGAACAATGGGAATTCAAAGATATGACGGTGCCATGACTTGGTTCCTGTTGTAACACCAGCCTCACCACTGTTTTGTGGTCTGTTCTCAGTCTGTCTCGCAGGTTCTTCAGAGTGTTCCTGAAGCCTCTGGACTTTGGTTTCTCTGGCTTAGAAGCAGACTGAGGATTAGTCTGGACTTGAACAGTTCTTTTCTGTAAAAGCAGGTAGGATGAGGAGAAGAGGAAATGTGATTACTAGCGGTCACCACCTTCTGCTGTCAGGAACATGATTTACAGATAGGTACCCTTGTGCTGGAGTTTTCCTTCTTGCTGGCATCTCCTTCATTGTCCTCCTCCTCACTTTCACTGTTGTTGATGAAGCAGAGCTGAAGATTCATCTGTGTCTGCAGGCTGGAAGACAAACAAGAGTCAAACAGAGGTCATGCGCTGAACTATCTGATGGAGGAGATGAATCAGGCTGAGAAGTGAGACTACACATAACATGATGACTAGGGATGTCCAACACTTGTGTTTACCTAGATGACAGAGCTGCTGAAACAACAGTGTCACTGAGTGGTGTTGAGATAATGTTCTTAAATAATGAGTTTAATAATCTTTAAAGTAACAAAAGTCATATGTAACCCCTAACTTCCTGAAGCAGTTTTTCTGTAACAGTTTTTCAACTTCAGATTAAAAATGTTACTGTAACAACTAATGTCAAGTCATTATCAGTGTGTACCGTGAGGTGAGTGCCAACACGTGGCTGTTGCAGGCGTCGTCGCCGTCCTCCCAGCTCTCTGCTCTCCTGCCTCTCTCCTCTGTCCAGGACACAGGCGCTCTGCCTCGCTCCAGAGACGCTCCACTCTAAAACCAGAGGACAACACACATAAAACTTACTGGAACATAGTGTTGTTAGTTCTCTTAACAACATGTCACATACATGATCGGGAGTCCCATGATCAGGAGTCTGAAAAAGTGGTCTGAGATGTAGTGTTCATACTAGAAGACTTCTCACAGATTGAACAATTGGTCACACCGTGACGTCACCAAACTATACCTCTTGTCATGTGAACTAGACAGGATATAGCTGCTTCTTCTCACAGTGATTGTAAAATCACAGTTTATTGTTGACCAGCACCGGAGAGTGCTGGCCTGGTGAAGACACTGGCTCTGGCACATACTAAACTGATCACCATGTAAACATCTCATGGGAGCTAAAATAACCGGCAGACCTCCCCGATACCGGGCAATATTTCGAGTTTGTAGAAACTGAAAATTAGTCATTTATCTCACATCCATCCTCTGCTTGGCTGTTGCTTTTTGCCAGTCTCTATTCAGTCCCAGTCTCCAGCCAGGTCCCGGCCTCTGAGTAGTGCTGCCACTAACAACTTCCTTTCTGACAACTAATCTTTCTACTAATTTTTCAATTTGTCAACTAATCTAAATGACTAATTTCCAGAAAAAAATCCAGTTAATTTTATTTTAAATGCAAGCTAAGGGCCAAAACATTAAAAATGTCAGCTGTACCATGTAAACATAACATAAATACATTTAATATTACTAAATAAATAAATTACAAAATGCTAGAATTTCTTGCAGGTTCTGCCTGTCCCTAACGCTCTGCCAATGTTTCCACTAATTGAGTTCTGGGAACTTTTCAGGAACGTCGTCTCACTCCTTGTAGCGTCTGTGTCTCCACTAAGGGGAAAGACCCCAATTGTGACACGATGAGGGTGGAACAGACTTTATTGATTGTCTTCTCTGTGACTGCTTCATTGCGTTACCATGAATAAATTGACAGATGCAAATATCACTTGACCCCAAAAAATTCTAACAAAAGGTTTCTCAGTGGTGTACAGTAGTATCAGATGTACTTAAAAACATATTGAAAGTTTACCAAAGTTTGACTCCTAGAAAGGCCTTGTTTTCAAAATGATGGTTGCCAGGTCCTTATGATGGCCATTACTCCTATGTATTCCTCCTAGACCAGGAATACTGGTGCCTGATCCATGTTTTGGCCATCTAATATTCTATTTATCATATTTGCTTTATTGATAAGTGATTCCAAGTACAATTTTATATCAAAGCAATTGGTTACAAGCACATTTCTACTTTGTCATATCATTTTGCCTAAAGTTAGTGGGTTCTGTGGTTCATAACCATTCTTTTGATTCTAATAAATAATAAATTCATTAGAACTGTGTGATACTGTAAAATTAGTCAAAACAGGGCTGCCACATGAAGGCTCAGTAAGTGAAAATGATTATTATATGTCATTGAGCACACAGCACACCATGCACACAACTAAATTAACTTCTGCATTTAACCCATCACCTAGGTGAGCAGGGAGCAGCCTAGACAGCGACCAGGGAGCGTGTGTGGGGATGGTACCTTGCTCAGGGGTACCTCAGTTGGACCTGGTGGCTGGTGGATTCGAACCTGGGACCTTCTTCCAACCAAAGTCTGCTTTGATAGCCCATAGAGGTTGATTATAGTGATCCTCACGATTCCCAACTTGACATGGTCCAGAAGCAGGCATGATACTCCATATGCCCTGTAACTGCACCTCTGGGTTTGGCGGGCAGTTGTGCAATTGCAGTGGATCATCTGCAGGAGGCTTTCTGGGGCGCCAGTTTTACTGGTCATAACTGGCAGGAACTGTTTGTCTACCAGTTTCCATCCCCAATCCACTGTGTTCATGTCACCTTCCTTTCCAATCCACACCATGATCTGGAAGTAAACTCTTTGGCAGTGGCATTTGGTTGAGCACTCAGTTGGAGGCAGATGTTCTGGGGTACTAAATGATTTGGCAGTAATGATTTTCTTGCTAAAAAGGTTGTAGAGCAAAGAGGCAAGTGAATCAGTAGTCTTTTCATCAAACAACACTGCCATTGCCTTGGTCCCATGGTCCTCTATGACATTCTTTACTTGATGTGGGAGCAGAAATGGGGCAGAAAATATCAAATGTGAGTATTCTCTTCCACCATCTTCTGAATTGCTGGAAATTGTGAATTTAGTTTTGTTGGGTAGTATAATGTAGTATAATGCCACCTTTGTACTCAAAAGCATCTACAGAGGATGCATTTAAGTTACTTTTAGGTGTACTAACTTTTACGTTTAATGTCAAGTCTGTGTTTTAGCAAAAATGGTGTATGTTCAAGTACTGAGTAGGAGTTAAATGACAAAGGCTAAATTCTTTATATCTCTGGTTCACCTCAACCAAAGATAAATCCTTACAGTAATCTCACAAAATCATGTATTCCATAAGTATGTTATCATGTCAGTGCAATTTAGACAAGTGCAATGGATTCATTGACCCAGAAAACATGGGGTTAGACACCAAGGTTACTTGGCTAAAACAAATAATGAAAGAATCAGGATATTTTAAGGGCTTCCTGCCTATCTTGGATGTCATCTTGAAAATGACTTTCTAGTGGTCAAACTTTGGTAATTAGGACACCTAATACTATGAAACACAGCTGAGAAACCTTTTGTTAGATTTTTTTTAGGGTTAGGTGGTTTTTTTTTCATATATGCACCCACCTAAAACTACACGCTGCAGATCTGTATGTGTGTGTGTGTGTGTGTGTGTGTGTGTGTGTGTGTGCAAGAGAGGGAGGGGCGAAAAAAAATAATTATCTAATTATTTAAATTAATTAATTTGCCAGTGTTGACTCTGTGGTGGTCCGCCACACATTGACCATTAAATGTGAAACCCTGTGATCATTTTGTGACGGTTTTCACTGTGTCTGTTCGTTTGCTTCTTTGATTCTATTTATAGAAACTAAATACAGCACTGCCTGCATCTGTAAACACGTGTGTTTTCCTAAAACATTATAAAGCCGATAAGTGAGAAGCCAGTGAAATCTTGTGAGAGTGAACAAGAGTGAACAAACCACTCTTACATCGGCTTGTCTCAAGTGGTCGACGTCGTCATCAATAATCAATCTAATCTCGGCGTCTCTACTCTGATGGACTCATTAAGGCTGTTCACACATTATGATATACTGATGATTCACCAATGATCCCCGGAACCAACTTGGTGAGACAAGGCGACTGTAAATCATTGGTAAAGTTGGCTAGAGTGAACTAGCCTTTAGGGAGACAATAAAACAGACTGTTCCGAGTGCAGGACTGGACATCATACTCTGTGAGCTCTGACCTTTGCCTTTTTCTCCCTCTTCTCCTCCTCTTGCTTCTCCAGCTCAGCAATGCGCAGGCTGAGTGCCTCCCAGTGCATGATGGGAAGGCCAAGATTGTCTTCACTGTAGCCTTCCTGCCAGACCAGCGCTGCGCCCTCTGAATCATCATCTTCCTCCTCTTCATGGTCAGTGTCATTGTCACTCCCCCTGTCATCTTCTGCCTCATTGCTGTCTTTCTCCTCCCCTTGCTGCCTCTGTCGCTCCTTCTCTCCCTCCATCTCTGCAGCTGTGGAAGCAGCAGGTCACAGGGTCACAGCGTCTGGACAGACAGAGAGTTAGACCTGTTACATATGTCCAGTGTTTGGACTGTAACAATGTCACAGTAAGATGTGAAAGAAAAAAAAAAAACAGGACCATGGCTGCTGGTTAAGACTCAGGTCATGACCACCTCATTTATGTTTAAATACTTTAACAAATGGTGACTATTTCACAGACACATTACAAAACAACAACAACAATGACAACAAAAGATTCAATACGTCTCCTACATAACCTCAATGTGTGACCTCAGTGTGGCCACCATTTTACTGAACCACTGAGAGAACAGTACTTGGTCTGAAGATATTTCTATGGAAATAAAAACAGTGAAGACCAAACTGAGGGATCATGTGGATAGGTGCTGATCCAAACAGAAATCGCATGTGATGCAGCATTTAGATCTTGATGTAGAGAAATAAAAACATTAGAAAATTTAGAAAATATTATTGAGGCTGGGTATCAAGCGTCAATTTTTTTTTTTTTTTTTTAACTGACTGAAATTAGTCTAATGGTTTATCTTCATTGAAATTATATGTGCAAATAGCACAAAGTTTAGAATAGATATTGTCAAAGTCTCAAACACCAACCTTAAATATGATGGTCAAATTGTTTGGATCAGGTCATGAGACGCTGCAGTGGAAAAGTTCTAAATTTACAACATTTTTTCATGTTCGCTGTCACTAATGAGTATTAGTTGCTTTTTAATATCTTAATTAGCGGAAACAGCAGTAACAACAGTTAAAAGAGCAGCAGTGTTTAAATCACAACGCTGACAGATGGTCAGAGAGCAATGCAACCTACTGCGATGCAAGGCCAGGACTGTAGATTAATGAGAGAACACATCAACACGTAAAACAAAGAACAGTTTTACTTCCACTTTTCACGGCTTGTGTTGAATATGAGTGAACAGCGCCCCCTACAGGACATGTCCAGTCAGAAGCTGGACCGACACATTCCATAAGGAGTCGCTGGAGAAGTTAAGTCGTCAGCAGATCTGGAATCTGTGAATCGTGGAATGTGTGTGTGAAAAAACTCTACCCACACACGGCGTTTAACTACAAACTGATAATAGTTATTAAACGGAGTCACATACCACTTTTTCCAAAGTCAAACAGCTGTGGGGAGGGGGTCAGACACGGAGCGGGGAGCGGTGCCACATAGCTCAGCTCCCTCAAGCCTGTCTCCCTCCTTCACATCCAACCTCTCTCTCCTAACAACTTAGGAAAACGAAGCAGAAAAAAAAACAAAGTGAGTCCACAGGGGCCGTTCGGGTCTGATCCGGCTCAGTTTGGGCTCTTCGGAGTCAAACGTGGTCCCTGTTATCGCCACTGAGCCTAGATCCCGACACTCGGACAAAGGAGGACAACCTGAGGAATTTCTCCAATAGGAACATGTTCAGGACCGAAGATTCAACTGTGGCACTTCCTGTCGCTGCTTTCAAAATAAATGTCTCCTTAATCTTCCTCCTGACAACGTTGCGTTCAGGTACATATTGTCAGCCAACTAAACCTTATTACCAGCTGCAGGACCGCATTACTGACGGTATGCTAGAAATCCACACTTGAAAATAATGAAATTATTTGTATATTTTCAGAGACATGTTAGATGAGATACACTTAACCACCATATTCTATTCCAAAACTGTATGAATACAGTTTCCATGAGAATTATTTCTCCAACAGAAGGCAGTTTGTTTGGGTTAAAGTTTGCCTCTGCTCAGTGGTGCACCTTGACTCCTCCATCTAAACCCTACACTCATGTTTAATGTCATTATGTGTGTGTGTGTTTGTGTGTTTGCTTTTAGCTGATGCTGAAATGTGCCTCACTTTAGTTTCCCCCTGCTATCAACAAATTTTAAGTATTTCTGATTCTGATAATATTTGACAGAGAACGGATTTTATTCCCCACTGAGGTCTTGCTTCAAAGCCAATATGAGCAGGAGGACCACTTGTTCCAATGTTCAGGAGACCTATGGTTTTTAAAAGAAAGTTTAAGAGAGAAAACATTCTGTGAAGAGCCTTTATTACATGTCTAGACCTGGTGTGAGCCCCAGGGTGCTGTTTCCTTTACAGGTAGGCAGTTTCTGCTCCTCTCCACAGGACAGCTGTGTACATTGTGCTGCATTGTTTTTTATTAGTTTGTCTCACATCTACTACACATGCTCATCTTACACTATTAACTTAACCATATTTAATTTAGTATCATTATTTGCTTTCATTTAGTTAATTAAATATGTTTTTCAAATCCTGCTGTGTGTCTCCTGTCTGGCTGTGGCTACCTGAGCTGGACAAAGCTGTGCTGTGTACTGTCAAAAATGGTGTATGTTGATTTTAAAATGAAAAATAATTTCTGTTCTTGTAAATCTTACAGACTACTTGGTCCATCCGCATTAAATGTTATATTCGTTTGTTTTGGAGAAATATAATAACAGGAGATTTATATGTATTATCTATTATAAGCTAAAAAAAAAAAAAAAAACAACCCAAAAGCCTTCCTCCTCATCTCTGGAGACTTGCACTGTTTGGTTTTTTCTGTCATGTGATGCTGTCAGATAAAATCTTTCTCTGGTGGCCCAAATAAAGTATATTCTATTCTATTCTATTCTATTCTATTCTATTCTATTCTATTCTATTCTATTCTATTCGATTCTATTCTATTCTATTCTATTCTATTCTACACAGGTGACTACAGAATAAAGAATCAAGAATTCTTTATTGTCATCATGCATAGACATAACAAAATTTTGTTTAATCACTACTTAAGTCCTCTTGTCCAAGTTGTAATGGTTCTGTAACATTTTATGGAGGGAAATGGTACAATTAAAGTCCATTGACCGGGTGGGTGGGATCTGCAGCTATAGATCTAGCCTTCTTCAGCACTCGGCCAGCTTATACTGAGTCCAAATCTGGGAGGGGGCTTCCCACGGTCCCCTGTTCTGTATTCCTTACCTTGGCCTTCCTTTTTGCCCTGTGACATGCAGCTGCCGTACCACACTATCGCACTGAGACAGAGGACGCTCTCTATTGTGGCCCTGTAGAAGTTTGTGAGCAGGTGAGAGGAGAGGCCAGTCTGTTTCAGTTTTCTGAGAAAGAAGAGCCTTTGTTGGTGAGATATGTTCAGTGAGTGTGGATACCCAAGGAACTGGTATTGTCCACACCTTCCACCACCTCCCTATGTATGAATGAATGGATGTAAGTTTATTTGAACACAGTATAAAAGAAGAAAAAATAATAATAAAAAAACAGACAATAATAATTACAAGACAAGACACAAAATAAATCCACAACAACGAAACTTAACATTTATTGGTATGGTATTTTCAAAAGGAGAAGAAGCCGAAGCTTATTAAATCCCACCCCTTTACCCTATGTTAATTCAGTCTATACAATAATAAGTTATGAAGCGATAACATATTGTATACATACATATATATATATATATATATATATATATATATATATATATGTGTGTGTGTGTGTGTGTGTGTGTGTGTGTGTGTGTGTGTGTGTGTGTGTGTATGTATATATACACATAAACATACACACGCATAAAGTCACAATGAGACATAAAGAACAGAAAGTATGATGTCAACAATAATACCAGAACCCTGTATCACCTAGTGTCATTTTCACATCCCCATTTCATCATTATGTATGAGGAGAGGAGAGTGTTCTGTCTTTCTGGCCTTCCTATAACCCACGACAATCTACTTGGTGTTCAGGATGAGATTGTTGGTTGAACACCATTGTGTCAGGTGCTGGTTCTCTTCTCAGTAGTGGGTGTCATCTTTGTCCAATATGAAACCCACCATGGTGGTGTCATCCGCAAACATCATGATTGGAGTTTGCAGAGTGGATGGCAGAACATTCGTGAGTACAGAGGGTGAAGAGGGCTGGGTTGAGCACACAGCCCTGTGGTATGCCTTTGTTCAAAACCAATGTAGATGATGTGCAGTTCCCCATTCTCACCACCTGAAGCCTGTTGGTGCAAAAGTCACTGATCCATGAGCACAGTGATGCAGACATCCACAGATAGTGGAGCTTCAGTGTCACTTTGTCTGGGATTATGATGTTAAAAGCCAAACTGAGATCAATAAATAGCATTTTAACATAAGTGTTACAATGGTATAATGGTGGGTCATGGCTGATCTAAGTGTTATTGAGACTGCATCCTCAGTTCTCCCGGTAGGTGAACTGATGGCTGTCCAGACCCATAGGGATGACGTCTGGTAGTTGCTGAGGCAGGTCATGGCTGAACTTTTAGGCACAGGCACAATGATGATGGTGGATTTCAGATAAACTGGGATCATGGCAAAATGTAGGTACAGACTGAAAATGTCCAGAAAAACTCTGCCAGTTGGTCAGTGCATAGTTTCAGAGTCTGACCTGACACCTTATCAGGTCCTACAGCTCTGTTGGTGTCACTTTGTAAATTTGCAGGATGAGAGGTTGATGCTGCTCGTCCAGCTGGGGGAGATGTACTTGTACCTGTGCTTTGCCTGCTGCATTCCCTTTTTCATTTCTCTCCAGGCCCTGTTGTAAGTCAGCCTGTCCCCTGACTTCTCGGCAGCATCCTGGGCTTGGAGCAGAGCACAGCACTGTGCTGTCCAACCATGGTTTCTGATTTAGGAAAAACCTGATGGACTTTGTAAGGAGGAAAGCATCAATTCAGAATTGAACATAGGACAGGACAGATGACGTTTATCCCTCTAGTCCTGTTCCTTCTTTAAACACTCCCCAATCAGTGTGGTCAAAACAGTCCTGTAACACTGAAGCTTCCTGACTCAGAAAGATTAAGATGGTTTCTCAAGTTATCTATTTTATTCTATGTATCTAAACACTGCCACAGATACTTAGTATTTATATAACCCTGATGATAAGAGCAACCACAGCGACATGATTTGGGCAGATGTCACTCATGAGTCCAGTCAGTCTAAGTGCATGGAGATGACACTAGGTGGCAACATAACACCACCAATGGAAGAAGTCACACTCTTGATATAGGCCATTGTACTTGAGTCAAAGTCAACTTTTTGTCAGTTCTGCCATGTACTGAACATATGCACGATTTGAAATGGCGTTTCCCTATTGTGTAAGAATATAAGCTAAGAAGGTATACAAATATGTTAAAAGTATGTCAAAATACTACATCAAATGTAAGAATAAGGATATAGGAGTATAACATAAAAACAAAATAGAATAAAATATGACTGAATGAGGTGGAATTACATTAACTGCTTAACTGAAGATGAAGGCTGTAAGAACCAAAAGTAAACCTGCAGTTTCTGATCTCAGTGATCCATTAGGATAATAAGGAACTCTGAGCTGTTTAAGATATGATGTAGGCCAATCATTAAGGGTTGTCTAGGTAAGCAGGAGGATTTTGAATTCTACTCTGGAACAGAAGCCAATATTATCAATATGATCTCTGGTCCTACTTCCTGTCAGTACTGCAGCATTTTGGATTAACTGAAGGTTTTTGATGGAGTTACTAGAGAGTTACAAGTAGTCCAGTCTAGAGGTAGTGAATGCATGAATTAACTTTTCAGCATCCCTTTTGGACAAGATCGTTATCATTTTACAATATTATACTGGTGTATATATATTACATTGCTGGAAAAAACTGTCCTAGAGACTTCTCTAATATGAGATACAAATGACATGTCCTGGTCAAAAATGAATCCAAGGTTTCTCACAGTAGAACTGGAGGCCAAGGTAATGTCATCCAGGTAAGCTATGTGATCTGGAAATGATGCTCTGAGATGTTTAGGGCCAAGTTTATCTGAGATTATAAATAAGAAATTATGTGTGATCAAGGCCTGTATGTGTTCCTGAAGACAATCCTGAAGTTTGACAGCTTCTTTAGTTTATTTTGGCTTCATAGATAAGAATAACTGGCTATCATCTGCATAACAGTGTAAGTTTATATTGTGTAGAGGGACAAATGCTTTACTGTTTCTTCTTTTTCTCTTATGTGTTTCCCTCAGATGATGAACAATGATTAAAATTTGATACACTTGATGCTCAGATAAACTGTCTGGATGCTTAGCCACATAATCCAATAGAGATTGATTTCATTTTGCATGATACATGAGAGTTTGAGATTATGTGAAAACTGAGCCAAAGCAGTGATCCATGTCCTGTTACACTGTCTCTCCATTTTTGACTCACAAGATCATGAGCCTCTGAGTTTTACCAGTGTATCCAGATCAGGATCTGGAGCAGCTGACAGTTCATGTTGTTGAGACTCAATAAAACCTCATGACAGAAGCAGCAGGCTGTTTTTATTTCTGTTGCTATAGCTTAACCAAGTCAGCATTCATGATATACAGAGACATACTGGGAAGCTACAGAGGCCACACTTCAACACTTACAGTACTAGTGACCAGAACAAACAACAGTGGGGCAGAGGACTCAAGTCAAGTCAAACAGAAAAAAACAGATGTATGGCACTCATTTTTGTTTATACTCTGAATAATATTGCTTTCAAACACAACCTCTATCCAGTGTCATTGTTCTTTTATTATGTTGTGTTCTCACTGCATTTAAATATCAAATATATTCCTTTAATGATGTATTCACGTTATTGCTAACATCAAATATACCTAACATTAAGATATATCACTTACTTTAATAATAATTTTGTTCAAAAGTACAAATCTTACAGAAAATAACAGTCCACATTTGGCAGGATATACTGGGGATGGGTTGACGTCAGGACATGCACAGGGATCTGATAGGAGGGTGAGGAAGGGAGGCTGGGCTTTAAGCAGGGGTCTCCCATTGGATGAGAGGAGCTGTCACTCATACAGCCTGTCACATCGCACATGCATTCTTCACTGGTATTTTAGACATCAGGTACAATCCTTTATTCATATTTAGTTCTGTTTAAAGCTAGACTAGAACACTCCAACCCATAAATAGGAGCTTTACATGCCAACAAAGACACTGCGCTGGGATGTGCGCTGATTTAGTCGCCCCTCCCACCATTGTTCAAATAAAAACAGCAAAGAATTTGAGAGACAGGTACAGTAGTCACATCACTCTCTCCTTTTCACACACATACACACGAGTGGAGTGAGAAGGCAAAGTTAAAATTCTGTTCAGCAAATGATGACATAATGATGATGTTTCCTCCCAAAGTCCTGAGAGGTGACATGTTCCACATTAGGTCAGAGTCAGTAGGGCCCCATAATGTGTGTAAATGATGATCATTGAGTTGAATCTTGTGTTTTTAATTCTGCAGTTTTCAGTGTGATACTGTGAGTCACAGTGTTTTTCAGTGTTTCTTTTTTGAGTCACTGGGTTCTGTGTTTACAAATACAAGTAGTGCCCCCTGGTTTTTGTGAGAAAATAATAGATGAATAAAAGATAAAATGACATGAAATTTTATCACAATTATATTATTTTTCACGTCACAGCCACAGTGAAGCTGCAGCTCACAGTGTTTGTTATGTAATGATGCATCTCTCTCACTGTCCTTTCATCTTTCATCACATTACCACCTCTCAATACCCCTCATTCTCCATTTTACTTTTCTTTCTTCTTGCTTCATCTCTCTACCTTTTCTCCTCCATTTTCCATCCATCCATCCATTGTGTCCTGCTGGCTGGCAGGCCGGAGGCTGAGCCAGCGCTCTGTCACATTATCCTGCTGCTGAGTGGATTACTCTGTCTCCATTAGACTAACGAGAAAGCAAGAGGATGGAGTAAGATGGGAGAGGGGGCAGGGACAAAGAATGAGAAGCAGAAGGGGGTGAAGTGATGTGACTGAGAGATGGATGAGGAAGGAAGGAGAGAAGTTAGATGAGGTGGAAGGAAAGGGGGTATGAAGGACTGGAAAAGAGTGAGAGGAGGGACTGAAGGATGAAAGGAAGAGAAGAAAAGAGACAGGAGGGTGGGTGGAGGACAACTGGAGATGAAGATGAAGTTGACAGCTAGAGTGGAGAGGAAGATTAAAGACACGGAAGGAGGAGAGGCAGAAAGGAAGGCAACAGGCCAGAGAACAAGGCGGTGATGGAAAGAGAGGAACAGATGCAGCAAAAGACAAGGATGTAGGAGAAGGAAGATAAAATCTGAAAAATCCACATTTCATATTTTTTTTAAGTCAGTTTAACTTCAGTTAAATTTAACTGTGTTAGTAGTCGTTTTGCATGTATGAAATAATGTAGGATGACACATGGAGGGTTAACAGCTGTTTACTGTAACAGCTCTATTCACATGTAATCATTGACTTCAGGTAGGAAACTCAGGTAATATTATGAAAGGTTAATGTTACTGATGCACTATAATGGGTCATTCTTGATGCTGCTGCCAAACAGTGCCAGAGAAAAGAGATTTTTAAAATCATATCATTTCACAATAGAAATAACTGACCTCCTGCAATTAGTAGATTGAATGAAAACTATTCTAACTATTTTAAATAATCATGTTAATCATCAAGACTTTCTGCCTATTGCCGACATAATATTGCAGGGTTTTATGAGCAGAAGGCAAAGAAAATGAGTTAGTTAAGTGTTTCCTGACTTTGACTGCACAATGCTCAGATGTCTCTTCTATTTTTAAATTTCCAGTCTTTAAAGTCATTCAGTCACTCTTCCTTTGCATGTGTGATGTTTTTAGAAGTCCTACGTGTAATTTTCATTTCATATTCAGAGCATCTCCTTCTCTGCTTCCACCCTGTTTTTGTCTGTGCTGATGTGCACACGAGACAGTGGCCTCAGTGGAATTTATGGCATAGAAGTTTGGGATGCAACTTGTTTCTAGTCCATTTAAAGTGAAATTGTGATGTGATGTGAATTAGACTTCAGTCAGTCAAGCTGAATGCTAAACAATCTAATCTAATAAAAGAAGTGGAAAGATGTACCATACCTATATGTCAAATCATGCCGATATGAAAAACAGACTGATGTTTCCATGGAGCCCTCTCACCCAAAAAGAGTAATTTTACCAAGAAATGCACAAGACTAAGTGAAGCAGAATCCATAAATGCTAATGAAGGCAACTGGACATGTTTGAAATCAATCAGGAATTTAAAACAAGTCCAGTTGCCTACATTAGTGGTGGATTACCATGACCTGGATGACTGAGAACCCTCATAAACAAGTGAAGCATGACAGGGAAGAGTGGTTGTACTAGTGGTAGTGAACATAAACGTAAGACAGAAACAGTGTTACTAAGTCCAGAAAAGCAAAACCTGATATGTTGGAAAAAAGGAGTCCTCAGAAAAACACAAAGAATCAGGGTGAATCAGTAGTAAACCAGCAGAGGTGCAGTGTCATGGACCTGTTGAGATTTGAGATCAACTGGGGTTCACACACACACACACACACACACACACACACACACACACACACACACACACACACACACACACACACACACACACACACACACACACACACACACACACACACAAACACAAACACACAAACACACAGAGGTAATGACACATCTTTGATATTTCAGATGACAACTTCCAAGTTCCCTCCATAGCCCTTCATTTCATTAAAATACACACATTCAGAAACAACACAAATATAAATAGTATAAATAATATAAATAAGGATCCACAGTGCCTGTTTGTGTGTGTAGTGAAACACAAAACATTGCAAATAAAAATGAATGAAATCAGACTTCACTGAGGGGCTATGGCGGTGACTTGTTTTTTTTCCTGCCTCCCCCTCTCCCTGTCATTCTCTCATTTCTCGCTGCTGCAGCCCTTAGAGGTCAGTGCAGCGCTCCTGCTTGCTGTAGTGGTCAAACTGGCTCTTCCAGTGCATCATGTAGGATGACCAGCGGTGGAATTCCACTTTCCACTGGCGCTCTGCTTCATCTATGTTGTCTGACAGAAGAAGAACAGAGTCACAATTAAAGGAGTAGTTAGGAACCATGTTATCAAAATTTCACCTTCCCTCACCCCAATCAATCAAGATCGCAAAAACTTTAAGGTTTGATGAGCAGCTTTCTTTCTCTGATGTGTCCAGACTGTTCTCTTCTGTGGTTCCTCATGGCAGAACAGGGCAGAATAGTCCCTCTCTCTCATCGCTTGTTAGAACCTCTTCTCAATTCCTCTAACACTCTAACATCCATAACTAATAATAATATATATGTATATTATGTATATATGTATATATGTATATGTAATGTATATTTTCCTAAACAATTCTCTGCTTTGTCTTTTGGAAAGTGGAAATTACGTCAGATACCACCCTCAGAGAGGCAACACCAGTCAAAAATGTCTGGTCAATGAAGTATGGTAGACTAAAGAAAAATAATGTGCATTCTAATTAAAACTAAGGCTTTTAATTTAACATCTGCATGACATGTTATGCTATATTTACTAAATACGGCTTTAAACAAGTCCTCATCCCTGTTTTTCAATAATTCAATGAAGTGTTTACCAGTGATGTTGAGGAGGCGTGGCAAGAAGCGGTTCCAGAAAGCGCACATGTGGTTCCTCAGACCTCTGTGGATCTTCAGTGCTTCAGTGTTGAGCCCTACATGTTTCTGTTCGCTGACTGTGAACAGGGGCCAACGCCTCCTGCTGTCCACCAGTCCATCATGGTTCACATTGGGGTTTCTGAGAGAAAAGAATTATAACAGCAATAAACCAATCAAATACAATAAAATTCAATAAAAAAAAAAAAAAAAAACTTTTAACAGTATCAACTGCTTCTTGGTGGTGCATGGCTTCTGTAAGACAGTCACAGAAATCCAGAGTCCAGAAACATATTTTATGATCCTATGGCTACAGATTTAGAAACACCTTTCAGCTACTATTTCCCAGTTCAGGTGTTTGAGAGGTTTGACCAAGTGTGTCTAATTCAGATCATTAAATGACAATAGATGAGATGCTCTCAGAATGTGTCTGACAGCTACCTATCCTGTTGATGTTTTCAGGGACTAACAATGAACTGGCAAACAAAATTGGGCTGTTTGACTTGTCTTGTTGTATCAACTCAACTCAGATTATCAGTGACAATATTTCCATAGATTTACTCAGCTGTTCTAGATCAGTAGCCTGTGTGACCTGTGATCTGTGTTTTCCGGTCTATAATGTCTTACCCAGTTCGTGCAAAGTTGGCCCAGTATCTCATCATGCGTCTGCTCAGCTTTTCCTCGTCCAGGGTGTAGTTAAGTCTCTTCTCCAGTGGCAAGCCAAAGACAAACTCGATCTCATAGCCGTGGATCACACCCATCCATTCTGGCCAGGCCAGGTTAGATGCTCGGTGATCAAACAGGTAGAGGTAGACACCGCCTGGAAGAGTGGTGGGAGGAGAAAAGGGGCATTTTTGACTACAGCAGTGATCTGAAATAACCAAAACTCTGCAGATCCTGGTAAAATTGTCATCCAGGCGCAAATGACACTTTCTGATGAAGAGAAAAATAATTGTCTAAACCCTGCAGCAAATACAAGCCAAAAGTTTTTCATCGACAATGTGCTGTTTTTAATCATCCATTGATTTTCTACTCCTTTACCTTGCACTTAGGGTTGGGAGGGGCTGGAGCCTACCCCAGCTGCTTATAGGCGAGGGCAGGGTACACCCTGGACAGGCCACATATACAAACACATCCACACCTACAGGCAATTTAGCATGCTAAATTCACCAATCCCCTATGCATGCATGTTTTTTGGCTGTGGAAGGAAACCGGAGCTTCTGGAGGAAACGCATGCAGACACGTGGTGAACATGCAAGATCCACAAAGAAAGACCCTGCACCAGACCCGGGAGTTGAACCCAGGACTTTCACACTAACCCCTGTGTCATCTTCGATCACCCATCCATAATAATCTATACTAATCTAATCTATACTAACTTCATCTAATTTATACTGATCTGATCTAATCTATACTAAACTACCATAATCTATACCACTACTCTACTACTGCTGGTGCTGGAGTCAATGCCATCTGTCAGTGGGTAAGAGCTGGATCACACTGAACATGTCGCCAGTCTATCACATGGGTGTTTAATTATGTCATATTTTCATCTGTGGTTACATCAGAGGGCTCTGGTAATCTTTAAAAGAAAATATTAAACAGAAACATGTTCTTTGACATCACCTGAGGTGTTTGTGTCCTATGATCTCAGTCTTAACTTCACGTGTCCACAGATGCTGCCTTGCAGACTAGACGCTGATGTCTGTGATGTCTTCTATCTAGTCCCTGTTACCCCCAGTTAACCCTGTGGCGATGCTGCACAGTGGAACAGTACACCACTGCTCGTGTGTCAGCTAAGCCTTCCTGCAGCTCCCTTTCAGGCATGTGAGGACTTTGCTTTGCCCTCCTGCCTCAAAGACTTTCAAAGGTTCACTGAACTGCTGTTTCTGAAAAGTATTTCACATGGATACTGTTCTGTCTTTAACAACATTTCACTTTAGTCAAAATACTTTTATTGTATGCTAGGTACACATTATTGGGACAATTACATTTGGCGGCATGGCTGTGTTCCCAGGGCTCCTGCAGACGCGTGGGAGCCTGGGGCAGGGTGTGTTTTCCCTGCCATTCCACGAGCCATCATAAAACACATAAACAGAGGGCAGCAGGAGAACCACGGGGTCCTCCTCTCCAGGAGCCATCCCGGAAGCCTGAGCAAGCGGGGTGCGTTTTCCCCACCTCCCGCGAGCCGAGCCATTGTGGAGCGGCCTTAACGGAGGGAGCAGCACGAGTGCAGGGTACGGACAGAACACAGCAGGGTAACAATACATGATAATGACAGATGCTACGGACATAAATGCACTACGATCTATCTCTATGTTTTTTTTTTTTCTTTTTTACAATGGAACAGCAGACAGACCGCTGATTCCTCCAGGTGCATGTGTACCTGTGCAAGACAATCTCTGGCAGGTTACAGTCATGTAGCTGCTACTGTAGGATTTTGATGCGACAGCTAAGTCAAGTCATGTATATGCCATGTCAACAAACATGTCTTAGGGTGCTTATATTATAAATGACATTAACCCAACAATTCCACAGTGAGCAAGCACTTGGCGACTCCCTAACAGGAAGAAACCTCCAGTAGAACCAGACTCAGGGTGGGCGGCCATCTGCCTTAACTGGTTGGGGTGAAATGGAAACAGACTTATTGATGCTTGATGAATCTTAAATTACACATGAATACTAACACATGAGAACTCTAATATGATGTTAGTCAACAAAAATGAGGTTGTAATAGGAGGAGCTGGGGTGGAGGTGGGTTGCAAAGGCTGGCAAGGAGCAGGAATTACAGGCAGGCTTGACTATTTAAATAAGGTGCTCTACTGGGTTCTCGCCAATCAAAAGCGAAGTGAGTAATCAGCTGAGCTGTCAGCTGACTTGGGCTGGCAAGCGCTCAGCTGAGCTATCGTTAGTGTTGACTCTGTGTCCTGCTAGAACTAATGTTAAGCTCCATATATTAAAAAAGGAAGTAGTGGTGGACACAATATGGCAGCTTCACTTCGTAGATGTTTACTCAGGACCAGGTGTTACCATGGATACAGAATGTCACAGCACATTAAAACGGTTACTTATCACTACTCACTACTACTTGTAACTACATAAAAATATAGAACATATACTACAGATATGCTTTGATATATTTTTATAGCCTCTGCTGTTTTGTAAGTGTCTTAGGTTAGCTTCATTGTCAGATCTTGGGTGAGCTGTTGAAAGGAGCCCCAGTCGAAGAGTCGAAGAATTTAATTATTTGTTCTCCTGATCTTTAAGTTAATTCAAATTCAACACAGTGAATTAACATTCATACTATCTGAACATTGTGTGATGTGGCATTAAGTAAAATGAACATTTGTTTATCTAAGAAAAATAAATGTTTGTTTTATTTTTTTATGATCTATAATATAACACAAGTAAAATTCTTTGACTGTGCAGAACAGGGGCATTTTACTCATATATGTCAGTGCAAATCAAAGTGTGAAAATATGAGAATGTGAAAAGTGAGAGGAAGCAGTTTTTTCTGGTAAAATACATACTGCAGGTTATTTCAGCAGTTAACAAGTCAGTTCCTTTAGTTGGGTTTGTGAGTCTGTAGGGCAGAACACTGGTGCAGACCCAGATGGAAGTTGAACTGGGTCTTTCTGTCAGCAGTCTGTGTGGGTTTTCGCTGAGTATTCTGGTTTCCTCCCACAGTCCAAACACGTGGTGCTTAGGTTAACTGATAATTTTACATTGCTTGTGGGTGTGAGTCAGGTCTGAATTTTTTTTATACATATGTTGGCTCTGGGATAAACTTGCATGACCCTCAACAGGATCAGTGCTATTGATAATGGATGGTCAGCTGGGGATCAGAACTTCCCAAAACATGATTCACATCATAGCAATACATAAAGCAGATCAACCTTTATCTGTGAATAACAATGCTCGTCATGTAGAGCTTTTTATTGTGTTGCCAGGGTAAAAGAAATCTGCTTTGAGCCTTGAGAATCAACAGTGCTGGCGTCTGTAGCTTAAAATTAACAGCAATGAAACTGTGGCTTTAACTAATCAGATTTTGAGTTGGGGTTTACGGAGCCAGCTAGTAGGCCTATGATAACTCATTAATTTTCAAGTCCTGTGATTGGATGGTCAGAGGATGAATTGGAGGAGGATGAATCAAATGGATTGAATTGGTTTAAAATAAACTTGCAAATACATTTTCAAGATGAACTTTCGAGAAAGAGTGGTGTGTACATGGCAATATGGTGTATCGACAATAAAATTGGTACGTTGCATTTGTGCACATCGGCCTCATTAGTTAGTTACTAAATAAATGCGCTCTGAATCCAGAGGTTTGAGTTTGTGTCCTGGTGGTGAGAGTCGCCACTATTAAGTTATTGTTAATTTTATGAACAGCACTGAAGGCCCAGGTGTGAAATGTACAGCCTGCCACTGTTATAATATAAATAGGGAGCCTAGGTCACGTCCTAACACTTCCAGTCCATGGGTCCTATGCTGGTAGAAATGATGAATGAGTGTCTATGGAGAGATAAAAAATATTTTCTGAAATGTGTTGTGGTTTTCACATATGATGTTTGTGAATTTTAAAGATAATTTTTGACCTAGAGAGAGCACTGTTTTGTGGCTACAACGCTCGTCTCGCTAAATTTACATCACCGTCAAACTCTGACAGTTAATGTTAGGTTAACAGCTAGCTATGCTAACCTAGGAAAATATCTCACCTGGTTAGTTTTATTACCTACTCCTCGTTCTCTCTTCAGCCGGGAAGAGAGGGGGAAAGAAATTCAGTGAAAAGTTTGTGATGTGACCTACTTCACTGTTTGGTTTGTAGTCGAACCAGTTACGTATTTTCAGAAGCACAGAAATCAATAATTAGATGACAAACATACCCTTGACTCATGCTAATAGTGACTCTCAGGACCCAGTGAGGACAACCGGAAGACAACAGCCCCAGTAGGAAAATATGATGACCCACTGACAGAGAGGGTTTGATAACACACATTTAAAAGACATTTTAACTACTGTGTTATTCATTTTTAGACTGTTGAATGACTTTGAATGCTTTACACAATGTAGCATTGTGACTCAATCAAAGCCTATCTGAAGTCTCAAGTGGTTGTGTGGTTGTCCTATACTCTAATCAACACAGACTTTTTACTTAGTTGTAGAGTTGTGGAACAACACTGACAAATGAGATAAATGTCGCAGTTGGTGAGTGGAATGTTAATGCAGGAACATCAAAAAGAAATCATCATCACACTGCAGGGGAAGATCCCCTCGCCTACCTCAATCCACTCCAGTCATATTTGACTTAGTTATTTATATATATTTATATTTATGTTATTTATTTACTTTAATGTTATATCACTATAGAGCTGACAGTGTGATAGTGATGGTGGTGTTAGACAGTGATACACATCATCTCACCTTGTGAATTTCCTCCACTGTTCATCACGCCAGAGCCAGCTCCTCCCATGTTTGCCTTAAGGGTGTTGTGCTGGGCATAGGAGCGAGCAAAATGGGCCAGTGGGCAGATGACGTTGTGGTCACCCACGATGTCATCCATGGCATCACGGTTCTTGACCCCATTATTCTCATCCATCCAATCAGTGTACTGCAGCACCACAGCCTCCAGGCCGATGTCATTAGCATGTGGCACACTCAGCTTGACACCTACCAGAATAAAGTTTTAAAATTGTTTTAATATAATCGCTGCATTTTAATTGTGTGCTGATTTGTATGATTCTCTCTGACTGGCTACAGACCTGTCAGAAACTATGGTGTCACTCTTTGTTTTGTGGTGATGTCGTTTTATGTTATTTATCAATGTATAGTGTCTTTTTTGTCCCTGTGCACTCATTCTGTGTAAGTGAGCTTCACCTTCCAGGAAGTCCTCTCTGGAGATGAGACTCTCATTGTCCTTGCTGAAGCCTGGTGCTCCATACAGGAGGAAGTAGGAGCCCTCATCTTGGTTGACCCCGAGGAGGATCTGAGTATCTTTAAAATTGCCTGAGTTGAGCATGGCCTCGGGAGTGTCAGGCAGAACCTCACCATCCACAACAGGGACAAATGAGAATCGAAAGAGGGCGGACCATGGCAGGACCTGCTCAGAGGAGAATCGGTGTGGTATACATGCATGTAAGATATTTCCTTAAACAATTGATCACTAGTGTTTTTTAGCAAACATAACTCAAATAGGAGAAAAGTGATTTTATATATTATATTTATATATATATTGTATATTATATATTATATATATTTTGAATAGTGTATTGATCCAATACAAACACATTCTCATACAATCATTTGTAAAACTGCCTGTGAGTCACAGCCTAAATGCAGATAAGATGAATGTTACAGACTAACTGCCGGCTCAAACAGCATTACCTGCCATTCCTGGTCGATGAGCTCCTGCGGAGTTTTGCCACGCAGACAGTCTACCAACTCGGTGTCATTGCCTCCAATACAGCCAACCAATTTCCCCAGCAGTGTGGCCCGTCTGCGGGCCTCTGCAGGACTGACCGAGGCCCAGGGACAGTTGGGGACCCCACTCTGGAGAATGGCCCTGGTGAAGGTGGGTCTACTGTCTGGAGACAAGAGGTGGTATCCTACCGAAGCACCTCCAGCACTTTCACCAAAGATAGTCACCTGTTCAACAGGTATAAGAGAGCAAAAACAGATTACATTTTGTGTACACATTAGGATATATGTTAGAAATGAAACAGTACAAAAACTAACCTGTTTGGGGTTTCCACCAAAGAAATGGATGTTGTCTTGTACCCATTGAAGTGCCATCCTCTGGTCCAGCAGTCCCACATTACCAGGAGCCTCAGAGGAGCCATGCAAAGCAAGGAAGCCAAAGGCACCGATTCGGTAGTTCATGGATACTACGATGACGGTCTCAGTGTGAGCTAGGTAACGACCATCGTACACATCCAGAGAAGAAGAGCCACTGTAGAACCCTGGAAATGTTACATCACGTCACATTAGAAACAGAAGCTTCTCTATCTAAAACATAAATGTCACCAGGATGTAATAACACATTGTATAGTAAATTATGTAGACTCTTGAGATTTAACAAATTAATTCACTTATGCTTTGGGTTGTATTATCTGAATTTGTTTACCCTTTTTTAATAAAATATAAATATAAATATAATATAAATTGTAAAAAAAGAAACATGTTGTCTGTGTATAATAAAAATAATAATATAATAAATAAATAACAATAGTTTCTAATAAATCCTTGTGTTCCATAATGTTATTCCTATTGCTAAATCTGTTGGTTAGAGCAGTGTCTCACATTTTATATGGTGCCTTATGATGTATTTTTGGGTTATAATACAAAGAGTCTGGGTGATTGCAACACCATACATACAAATGATATATAGGACTTTGATTTTCAAATCAGTGGTAACTGATACTACATTGGATGTTGCTATTGACTACAAGTCCCTTCCTGCTGCCATTATTATACACTGCTGACTTATTTTATTTTAAGTTTCTTTTTAATTATCTTATAACAGACTTTATTTACAAGTACGGTGCCCCTGCAGGAGGAATAACCTGAAAGTGAGGGCTCAGTCAGAATCTGAAAGTTGTGACCAACTACCTCCGCCGTAGATCCACACCATGACAGTGAGATTGTGTGGTCTGGCTGATGAGGGCACCCAGACATTGAGATAAAGACAATCCTCGCTCATTTCCCTGTTGGGGTTCCACATCTCACTGCCTTGGAAGCCGGGGAATGAGGTGTCCACAAACTGGTAGCAGGCATTGGGGTATTCATTGGCGTCATACACCCCGGTCCATGGCCGCTTAGGTTCAGCACGACGGAAACGCCGCTTCCCTACTGGTGGCTCAGCGAAGGGGATGCCCAGGAAAGCAGTAACATAGTTTCGGTCCGGCACTGGTAAACGAATGCCACGGACTCGACCAGCACGTGTCTGAACGACGAAATCTGCCTCACTTTGGGTAGAGCAGGAAGGGATGAAGAGTGATAGGAGGAAGATAGGGGAGAGGAAGAGGAGAGTGGTGGTCTGCATGATGGAGGCTAAGTCTATGTGGCTGGAGCAGTGTCTGCAATTCCCTCTCCAGTCAGGGAGAACAGGGTCTGCTCTGCTTCCCCTCAGATCTACAAAGAGAGAGAGAGAGAGAGAATAACATAATTACAGAGAGTGATACAGACCAGACTTAGCTGACGGGGGAGGAAGAAATCAGATGAGGAAGGAGAGAGGAAGTACGAGGTCTGGAAGTGTCATTGTGGTAGGTTCAAAGATTTATGGAGACAGACAGAAAACTCAAACGATTATTTTTAACATGAGGGAGGTAACATGACACATCTCATTGTTTTTCCTAGAAGTATGAGTTGGCTAAGTGAGAGTGGAGTTAATTCCAACTGCTGGTTAGTTATTAAGTAAACTTTGAAACTGTTTTGTTGCACACCCTGTGTTTCCCCTACCATCACATTACATGCAGTTGCATGCTGTCGCCTCCGGGCTGGTGTATCGTTAATTGTAAATTTGGTTTAGCATGCACCAGAGGCTTTGAGGCTTTGAGGTATGTCAGACTCTGAAATCTTGGAGAAGGAGCAGTTTTAAGGTATTCATGCTTAGTTGGAATTTTGTCCACTGGTAGTGCTATGGAGCATTTTTTGTACTCTAGATGACATAATACACATTACTGCCAGTTGGCAAGGTTACAGCTCTCTGAATTACTTCATGCAACAAAATTATGGCTTCTATGCCAGGTCAGTAAGCAAAAGAGACGCATTCTCAGAGAGAAACAGTGATCCATACACAAAGGTGTATCCCCATTAGAATCACATATTTTTCACGTTACTGTTCCTCGTTTGAGTTCATCCTGTTGTAGCTGCTAAAAACTCCATCACAAAGTTTCCACTGTGAAGGATGGACAGTTATTTTCTCTGCATGCAAATGTTGAAACCTTGAACCACTCAGTAACAAAGGCCGGGACAGGTGTGTGGTCATGAGGGGGCTATAAAAAGGCACAAGACCAAAAGCTCTAGTAAATGCCACACTGCTCAATGGATTAATGCAGCACATAGAACATACCAGAAAATCTGTTCGTAGTAAGAAAGTAAATGACTTTGTGAGACTCTAGAAATAGTTCAGGGGTTTTTAGGGAATATAGAGATATTCATTACAGCCATTTTTGCCATAATATTTTTTATGTTTTGTGTTTATGGGAGAAAGAGAACATTGTTCTTGTCTCTGATTGCTGCATAATAACCTCCTACAAGTCTAAATCTCCTAATTTCATATATATATATATATATATATATATATATATATATATATATATATATGTGTGTGTGTGTGTGTGTGTGTTTGTGTGTGCATGTACAGTGCAAATAAGTGGAGGAGTGACATGTAGAAAATGGTAAATGGGTGGCCAGGAGTCAAATCAGACTCAAGGCCATCAGGTTACCCTGTTGGTAGTGTCTTTCATTGGACACTCCTCACCTCCAGGTTTTCTGTTACACATTTAACCCAATGTGGTGACATCACAATATGACACCATCAAAGCTTCTCCTCTGTTTTCCCCTCATAGTAACCGGCTGCAACTGCTACCCTCTAAAACCCTCTAGAATGCCATAACTCACTGTTTCATTTTGCTGTGTAAAAACAAGCACATTTCATTCATGCAGAAATACAAAGACAATTGGAGGCCTGCAGCAGTTAGTGGAGGGTGGTGGGAATAGCTGCAGTTAATCCCATAAATTTAGTCTATGCTGACAAGCTTTGAGCTATGAAAATAAGCACCTGCAATTTATTGTGATTAGTACTGAATTTCACAGTTCCACAGAAAACAGTTTGGTACAGTTTGATGCTAAAGGGGATATTAACTATGAACTATGTAATGTTAATAATGTGAGGTATTTCTTTCAATAAGTCCAGACCTGGTTTTACATTAGTATTCGGAAGGAAGAGTGAAGAGAATCACTGTGTCTGTCAAGTCATAGTATTTACAATTTATTCTTTACAGTTTATTTAGGGGGGCATTGGAAGGTGACATCACAAAATACTCTATCCATAAGTGAGATGTGAGCTGTTCAGAAATAGTGCACACACACACACACACACACACACACACACACACACACACACACACACACACACACACACACACAGACACAGCTGCCCCCTATCCTTTACAGTACCTCTAAACTAATCCTGTCACTATGACAACCATACATTACAGCATATAAACAGCAACCTCCACCTCCTGACAGGTGGAAGACAACTGTCTCCAGACATTGTTGCACATTTGCAAAAGTGGAAATGACTGCAAACAAGGAAAAATACAAGTTTCATTTCTGTTTCAGTGTCCTCACTAAATAATATAAATAACACTGACTCCAATATTCTATGAACAAAGGAGCTTGGCCCAGACAACCCGATTTAAAAATCCAGCAACAGTAAAGTGACTGAGGGCAGAGTTTCACCCGCTCATGTTATGTAAAAGAAAGTTGCTTAGCAATGACTTTTATTGCTTTCCCTGCACTGAAGTGTTGCGGTAAGAGACCTAAACAGCTCTCTGAAGCTGAAGACCCCCTGTCACCACCGTCACCACCTCACCACCACCACAAACACACGTTTTGCATACAGCACTTGAACCATACTCAGAGTAGACGGTCATCTGCCTCGACCAGATGGGGTGAAAAGAAAAAAGACAGAAAGAAGAGAAAGGCGAAAGGGAGGGAAGTAAGATGGAGGAGAGGGGGAGAAAGAAGAGAGGGAGGCCAGGAAAAGACAATGTATGCTGTTGCAAGCAGCAACAGGTGCACTACAAGACAAACACTGAGGCCATTTTGTTCCACGGTTTATGGTATGAATGAACTAATGCAAGACTAAAGGAGACGAGGAGCAAACAAAACTAATGCAGGACCTCATGGAGCCAGGTGGTGTTCAGGCCACCTGGCTCCATGAAATCTGGGGTTTGTAAAAGACCTTATGGTGAGATGAAGCAGATTTTGACACCTCACTGAACAGTTTCTCAAGTTTAACAGAAACTCCACAACATTAAACTGCGTAAGAAGGAGACCTTTTGGGGTGAGACAGGGTGAAAAAGAGGGAATCATCTAGTTGTTTTTAACATGTCCATATGGAGAAGTTTCTGTTCTTTTTGTTCCCATTAATATTGTTATGAACTTGGTAGTGAGCATACTATAGGTTGGTGACAACTAAATAATCCACTCCTATTGCATAGTACATATTCTTCATAAAATGTTACTGTTGGTCAGCAAGTTCACTTGCTAACCTGAATTAGTTAAATGATAATAACAAGCATTAGTGAACAGGATGGAATATTATTAATTAGATCTGATTTGACAGTTTCCATCACAACTTTCACTAATTCCATATACTAATGTGATGTAAATTAGACCTAAATTAGACCTAGATGTGTCGGTCGAGACCCGCAGTTCTAAACCAACAACAAAACAGTGACTCAAATGTTGAGCAAGTTAACAAACAGCAGAGGAGACATTGTTTCTCAGACATTGATGAGACTGTGGTGCTCCATTAGTTGGCGCATTACATCATTACGTAATGGTTGGTAGCCGTAATGCTGATGCTAATGCTCGTGCGCATGTTAAACACCGCTCCTAGGGGGTGTCTGGATTAGCCAAGTGGTGATGGCGCACAACAGTGGTGTATCTATGCTGTGCAGCTGCTCATCAGTTCAAATCCTGACCCAGACAAGCTTTCTTGTGTGAGCTCTAAACCAGTTCCTTTCTCTCACTGTATGTTTACTACTACAGGTCATGTGCTTGTCCACTAATTTTTCCAAAAATGCGTCTTGAAAAAGAGGTGTTGTATTATATTCGGGGTCATCTTATATATGGGTCACTATGGTAGTTATTAAATTAGTTTCAAGCTACATTACAATTTGCTTATACATTGGCAATAAAAATAAGATTGAATACATGCTTTAAATACATTCATGTTTGCACTGGAGAAGGAGTTGCTTTTAATCTCATTGTAAATGTAAAATGTTTAGTGACAAAAGGCATTCTATTCTAAATGCATCACCATATTTTCCCACTTCCCTTATTTCAAACAGCAATCCCCAAGAAAACAAAATAAGAGAATACAAAACACACAGGCTGAAGGTGAAAGAGGAAGAGAGCTGGTTAAGACACTGAGAGGAGGGGGAGAAAGTGTGTCACTTCTCAAATTAGACCAAGGAATTTGTGTATGAAGTTCACAGGAGGATTGGTTTCACTGTGTATGTGTATGTGTATGTGTGTGTGTGTGTGTGTGTGTGTGTGCTATTCATGTGTTTCTAAAGCCAAAACACATGACAGAGAAGTCAGAGTAGCGTGTGGAATATACTGCTAAATATATATCAGGGGTTTACAAAAACATAGACAGACAAAGTTTAAAACCAGTCTGCTGGTGTCGTGATGAGATTCCAACCTGCAGGTTCACCCACACACACACACAGTAGTAGATCACTATAAGGAAGTACATTTAAGACAACTTCATAGAAACGGTCTCAAGTACCATTAGATCAGATAAACAAATAAATGAAATATAGATGAAATCAGCTCTGGAAACTGACAAAGCCTATTGTTAACTGTCCAACACAATATCAGGTACCATATGTTGTTACTGAAAGTCATTCCAAATGAGACATGTTAAGAAGCCCGCAATGACACACAGTGTCTGTGACAGACCAGCAGCAGTAGGAATCACTGGAATTTTCCATTTTGCAGTTTGGCATCTAATGTTTCACTACTCACAGAGCACCTCGATTACAGGACATAAACACACACACACACACTGAGTTTTGCCCCTTGGGAACTGTTACTCTGGTGGAGACACATGCCAACGGCTGAGTTCCTGAAAAATTACCTGGAGGTTTTTGCGGTGGAAACGTGCCTCATGTTTCCTGGCAAGCTCAGAAAATGCAGGAAACAGCATGAAAATCAAAATTAAGGAGGCTACTTTGTAAATTTTTTGTTATGTATAATTTTTTGCTGTTAGATTATACTCAGAATTGGGCACCTGGATAGCCAAAAGGTTATGGCGCAGCACGTTGATGTATATATGCCATGCAGCTGTTCGCCAGTTTGAATCCTCCCCCCAAGTCAAACTTTTCGGCGGCCTTTCCTTCACTCTCCCCCGTGTTTCCTGTCTCTCTTCACTGCTTCTACCATTAAAGGAAAAAAATGCCAGGGCTCCAGACTAACTTATTTTACTAGGAGCACAGTGGCCCCTAACTGAAAATTTAGGGCGACAAGCAAAAAGTTTAGGGGTGAATCTGTTAAAATGACATGCCATGCAGATATTCACATTTCTACTTATTCTCAGTGTTACTAATATATATTTTGATTATAAAAATAGGAGTTACCATATGCTGTTTTAAATTCAATTAGAAAAAAAAAAAAAAAAACTAAAGAAAACCATATATCAATATGTGGACATTGTCTGTGCAAAGATTGATGCTGCTGAAGTGAAACAGAGCAAAACTTCAGAGGTCTTAGTGAGGAAATAGTCAGGCGCTTTGTAATGTGGTACAGTTGTCACCATATGTAAAGTTTAAATTTCTTAATTGAATAACAGAACTTATTCAACTTTATTCATTATATTATCATTATTTACTACTTACTTGTTCATTTTTATTCTATTAGTATCATTCCATTCATAGTGCGTCTTGTGAGTGTACAGTAAATACAGTCATCTAATAAATCACCAGTTATAAGGCAGGTGAACCAGAGTACAGCTCCAATCACATCTCTGTTACCATGCAGAAAATGACAAAGCTCACAAAGCTGGGAGATGTAGTTGTTTAGGAAATGTGGCGTTATTACTGTGGATTTACATCTTGTAAACAAGACAACAAAGGTAAGACAGGTTTTATGATTGTGTTTATCGATCATTTGAATGTTATTGATCGTTCTACTGCTGCTGGTTCAGTCAGTTTTAGTGGGATCTTGATTAATCTTGTAGTTTTATAATCTGAGACCTTCACTCTCAGTAGAGACATTGCTTGTTTGTTTACAAAGCACCGTGTGGAGGGGGGGTCGTGGTTTGTGTTTCCTTTTTTTTGTGGAGTTCGTTTACTTGCTGTTTACTTGTTTTTTATTTTAATTGTGTTGGGTTGTTGTGGAAATGGTTTTTAGCTGAGATTCTGACATTTCTGAATATATAACACATGCTGATGTTTATGTAGCAGAGGCGGCGTTACACACCGTGAAATCAGATGTGACAGACTTTGCCCCCAATAAGGGGGCATTGGGGCTTAAGATGCTAGCTAGTATGATCTGGCTCTGATCCACAAGGCAGGCAAGGTGAAAGAACTGGTTGATAGTTTACTTAGCTATTGTTCATTCATCCGCCATTGTTAACTTACACGCAATGATACAACTCCTTTCACTGTTTGTGAAGTTACGTGATTAACCAGGACCCTCCTCCTCTAACTGATTAGCCACTTACAGCCATAGATATATTTACAGCTCCCATTCTCTCTCACTAACATTGGCCAGCCACCTGCAGCCTCACATTCCAGAATATTCTATTTTTCCCTTCCACTTAAAAAGAATATTGCATTATTCGGACGTGCGTGAGTGGATGTGAAAATTTACTCGCACTGCTCGAAATTTACTAGTCGCACATGCACGAGTAGGTCTGAAGGTTACTCGCACTGTCTCTAGATTTGGTCGCAAAATGCCCAAAAATTTATATTGAAAAAAGAAAAAGTTATATCTAGAGATGTCAGTGGTTAGCTGGTTAATCTGTTAGCCACAAAATAAAAGTAGAGAAAAAAGACTAAATAACTATGCATTATCATAGCCTTGCCTATATTATGGTAAACGTTATCATTTACTAGTAGGGAACAAGCCCTCTCTCATGGCAATGACTTCACTAGCTAGGTAGAATTTCTTTCTTTTTGAAGTGGTCATCATTTGTAAAGCTTATAAAATTGTCTAAAGTCACACTCTTGACATAGGCCATTATATTAGTAGGATCACATGATCTGTTCAGCTGAGGTTGCAGGTGGTTATACCAGAGGTGGCAGCATCATGAAGAGATGATTTGACGATGATGAAAATTCTGTTTAAACTAAAAGGTTTGGCTCGAATGTTACTAAAACTTTAATTCTATATTTAAGCCTATGTCATCAGTACAGCAGGACTGATTACACTTTGGCACTCATTCCACTGTGAATGCACATTAGAAATGTGCACTGTCAGCTGCCAAAATGCATTTACTGTTATTACACAAGTATAAAATTCAGTCTACAGTGGGCTCTCTCTCTCTCTCTCTCTCTCCTCACACACACACACACACACACACACGCACACACAATCATCATCAACTTTGTATTATCTATGCAATGACTGCAACCAAGCATCACAGAAAGGACTGTCTGTGCATACAATATGCAACAGGGGATATTATAGTGGAGATCTGACCTAAGAATATAAACAGAGCTATTTAGACTCAATAATTTTATCATAGACAATTATATACGACATACGATTTTCCTACTAAAGGCTGACCATATTACAAATGTGTGCACATTGAGCAAACAATGACATTATCAAGCCATAATATTGGGAAATGGCAATGTCAGTCAGTGTCAACTGTATTGAAAGATATATATTTAGTGTGTTAGACTAAATATCACAAACATCTGCAGTTAAAGCATTTAATGATGAACAACATAATTTTCACAGGAACGTTTTGCAACAAAACGTGCACTTCTAAAGCTGTGGCAAGCAAGGTGTGCAGTGTTAAACAAGTTAAGAGACATCAACTACAACAAAATGTAACCTCTCTTGTAATTTACCACCTCCTAGTGGCTGCAGCAGGCTGTTGTCTCTATAACTTATGTTGACTACTAGCAGTTGGGTGTGACTGTGTCCTGTTGGCAAAAGCTGGGGTTTGTAAAGCTGAGGGCATATGCACATGGGTGCATAGAGGTTGATCGTCGAATCTTTGACTGATGTTCAGCTATAGCCATTAGTGTGCCCATCAAGCAGTCCGCAACTGAGATTAGTTATGATATCACAAGTGTTACTATACATGCACTGATGTGCGTGGAAAGTGCACTGTTCAGAAGTAACAAAAGCAAATTACAGTGATTTTACATCAACATCATTAACCTAATTAGTTTCAGTCATCTGGCAAATCACCTTCATCAACATGTGTGACATCACTTCCTGTTAATTATGGTGTGAACTTCTCTGTGCAACTGCAGTAAATCTGCTCCATATTTTTGACGCTGGTATGGTAAACAGCTGAATGGCAGACTGAGATGGCGGTTTGGCGGGTGGGAGGGTGAGTGTTCTGCTGAGTGTGTGTGTGTGTGTGTGTGTGTGTAGTGAACGTGTGTAACCAAAGAGGACTCACAACACACAGCAAGCACATGCGTATCACGTTATACATCGATTTCCCCGAACTGAATCTGCAGCCTAACACCAACAGCCCCCTCAGAAAAACACTCAAATGTATCCACATTTAATGTAACTGTGATGAGACATTTCAATTCCCCCTACATTCCCATCTGCTCATTGACAACAGCCGACAATCAATCAATTTACAATACAATTTTCACAAATACTAATCATTTTTCATGAAAAATAAACACCCGTCCTGCACATTCAGTCGATCCTGTGATATAAGCTTTTCACATCTGCTGATAACAATGGAAACCTTAAATTGCCAACATAAGAAACTGTGCTCGGCCTGACGCTCTGTTCGTGTTGCAGAACCTCACGAGACCTGGCGCCGATTCTGAGAAAAATGACCAGTAACCATGACTACCAATGATGTAGCAAAGACTAAAGGGCCAGATAAATGCAGTTAATAAGGCCTTATACTGCACGACACCTATGAGTTTGCACTTCCACGAACACACTGAGACGCATCAAGCTCTAGTTGTATCCTATGTTAACCCTGTCATTTTAAATTAGCGATTGTACGCGTTATGGAGTAACACTGTCTGCCAGCGCAACCTGACTATCTCCACTCTCTGACGGTCCTTCTTACCTCGCTCTGCTGGGACAGCGTACAGCGGCTCAGTCCTTGAGGTTTGTGAGCGAATGGAACCGCGGAGGCGTCCGGTCACCGGCTGTCAAACACGAAATGTCGGTGAAGCCTCCTCCCAGCAGCGTCCACTCCACAGACACTCAGCCGGGACCGTAAGGCAGTGACGGTGGGGGGAGACTGCAGCTAATAAGTACTGCTTGTAAACATAGAACAGCCTGGTCATCTCGCGAGAACACACGTTTAACTCCCTGTCAAACGGAATGAAAGAGGCGAATGGTGCCAATTTCACAAGCGTTTCTGCTGTAATTCACTAACTGTAGAAGAGGGAAAGGAAGGAACGAAGGAATACGAGATACAGCTTCAGTGAAGCTGATAAAAATTTTTAAAAGGGTGGATTATAGAAGAGGACAGTCAAACATCAAGCAAATGATATTATTATTTCACTCAGTTGAATGACACAAACAGATTATATAACCACCTAACTCAGTTTGTCATTGCCATAGGTGTGATTAGGTACAGTTGTTTAATATATTATCTCCAATGCTTAGCTGTGTACACACATTATAAATGTATATGATATTTTGCAGCCTGCAGTGCATAAATATTCACCCCCTTCCAAGTAGCTGTCCTAATTCAACAGACATCCATCCAGCTGGTGCTAATAGTTTAGCTAGTGTCTCCATGTCACTAACTGTGACACAGAGACACTGATTACCATCCCATTATCATCATGAGGGCAGTGAATATGTCTCAGTGATTGTAGTATATCTGTGTGTGGAAGCCCCAGTCACTGGTTAAGGCTCTGGAAGGCTTGTAAAGGTAGAAGGTAAAATAAATAGAGCAAAATGGAAGTCTAAGATAAATATTATGCAGGAGAAGATGTATTTTCCAGCAAAACAATGAAGATGAATGTTGTGGAGTGTGAGTTCTCAATCCAGCACAGAATCTGTGGTTGAAATTTCTCTAGCAACAAAAGATACCACAACATGGCTTAAAGCACGACTCAGCAGCAGTTTAACATTGTCTTTCCACATAGTTGGAGAAGTTCAAACAAGACAGATGAAAGAATATTAAATTCAAAGGAGCAGAGTCATAGATATCCTGACTTTTAGCCTATATGATGGTCCCCATTCTCCCTGCCTGGCCAGGTCTTCCAAACTCCAGGCCAGGTGTTAGATGAATGTAAAAGGAGGAACCAAAACTATCAGACCCTATGTGTAAGAAATCTCACTGTTCGTGTTGAACAAAATGCCTCTCCCGCTTCTGTGCATGTGCGTGCACGCACGCACACACACACACACACACACACACACACACACACATGTGTACACAGACTTACACAATGCCGTAAAGAGACGACTGTTGGGTTTTATTGGCTCTGAAGACAACAGCTGTTCTGCTGAGTTGTGGGAATGCTTTTTGCTCTCAAATGACCACAACAAAAAATGATCCTTGAAATTGTCACGTTACAAATGAGGAACTGAAAAGAGACAGAAATAATAAATTGTTACATAATAATAATAATAATAATAATAATAATAATGAATATACTGTTCATATAAAGAAAAAATAGTGGAAATAAATACAGATTACAAGGAAAGAGCCAGTCATGACTATCATGGAGCAGCTGTGGTTCAGGACAGTATATCAAAGTGTCCTTGGCAAAGATATTCAACCCGACATTGCTCCAATGGCTGTTCCACTGATGTGTGAATGTGAACAGAAAAAAATGCAAATTGAATGGGTCAATGTGAACGGTAGTGTATGTATCTAGCATCCGAACTTGACCATATCCTGAGATTGTAGAGCTAGCTTCGTGAAAGAAAAGTGTCCAGACTTGCAAGTGCTCCTTAAATTGTAAACTGATGCAGGGCCAGCTATTAGTTTTTAGGGGGGTTTCAACAGTGAGTAGTTTTCTGATGCGTGGCCCAAAGTGCTGTCATCCTGCCAGCTAATGCTTCATTTAATGCTGTAAGGAGTCGTATCTGATAATCGTAGTCTGCCTCCTGTGTGTAAATCTTGGTCAAGGAATCAATTTGGTTATATTAGTGATGCAGTGCAAACACTGCAAACTATTGTTATTGTGTGCGTTTCTTCTTACTTTATTCCCACCTTTTTTTTTTTTTTTTTTTTTTTTTTTACCATTAATAACCCAATAATCACTCATCGCACACAGACAACAATGTGTGGCTCGATCGGACTTGGTGTGTTATTACTTTTCTCTAAAGAATACTCACAGCAAAAAAATTCATGCAGAGTATGAATGGTGGGTGCATATATGAAAAAAAAAACACTTAACCCTAAAAAAAATTCTAGCAAAAGGTTTCTTAGCTGTTTTTTTTTTTTTATAGTATTAGGTGTCCTTAATAACATTCTAAATGTTAACCAAAGCTTGACCACTAGAAAGTCATTTTCAAGATGACATCCAAGATAGGCAGGAAGCCCTTAAAATACCCTGACTTCATTATTTGTCCTAGCCAAGTAATCTTTGTGTCTAATCAGAGGCATCCTGTCTAGAAAGGATGCTGAAAAGTTAATTCATGCATTTGTTACTTCGAGACTGGACTACTGTAACTCTCTACTATCAGGGTGTTCCAGTAACTCCATCAAAACCCTTCAGCTAATCCAGAATGCTGCAGCACGGGTATTGACAGGAAGTAGGGTCAGAGATCATATTTCTCCAGTATTGGCTGCTCTTCATTGGCTTCCGGTAAAATCTAGAATAGAATTCAAAATCCTCCTGCTTGCCTATAAAACCCTTAATGATCAGGCTCCATCATATCTTAAGGAGCTTGTAGCTCCTTATTATCCTAATAGATCACTTCGATCACAAACTGCTGGTTTACTTGTGGTTCCTAGAGTCTCTAAGACCAGAATGGGAGGTAGAGCCTTCAGCTATCAGGCTCCTCTCTTATGGAACCAGCTCCCAGCTCGGGTCCGGGAGGCAGACACCGTTTCTACCTTTAAGGTTAGACTAAAAACTTTCCTTTATGATAAAGCCTATAGTTAAGTATGGTCCAGGCAGGACACGGGCCTGCCTGAACCATCCTTTAGTTAAGCTGCTATAGGATTAGACTGCTGGGGGACTCTGACAATACACTGCTCCTCTCTGTCCCTCACTCCTCACGTCTCTTTCTCTCCCTCACACTTCATGTCCTGATATTTATATTTAAATATTACATATTTTTAACATCATCTGCTCTCTCTCGCAGTTGTGTCTCCCCTACCCCTTTCTCTTTTACAGGAAGTTTTGACTCCAGAGCTGTTGGACTCCAATTCTTTTGACGACATCATCACTTTCATCCTCATCATTATTATTATTATTATTGTAATATTAATTGTAATGATAATTTTACTTTAACAACTACTTGTAACCATCTACTCTCTACTGTCTCTTTCTGGTCTCCCACTTTTCTTCCTCCCCCCTCCCCCGTCCTCCTCACTCTTTTTCCTCTGTCTCTTCTCTTTTCCCTGTTTTCATTTCACTCCAACCGGTCGAGGCAGATGACCATCCACTCTGAGTCTGGTTCTGCTGGAGGTTTCTTCCTGTTAAAAGGGAGTTTTTCCTCTCCATTGTTGCCAAGCGCTTGCTCATTGTGGAAATGTTGGGTTTCTCTATGTAAAGTGCCTTGAGATAAATGTTTTTATGACCTGGCGCTATATAAATAAAATAAATTGAATTGAATTACCCCATATTTTCTGGGTCAATGAATCCATTGGACTTGTCTAAATTGCGCTGACATGATTACATACCTATGGAATACATGATTTTGTTAGATTACTGTAAGGTTTTATCTTTGGTTAGGGTGAACCAGAGGTTCAAAGGATTAGCCTTTGTCATGTAACTCCTACTCAGTATGTGTTTTTGGACACACACCCTTTTTTGCTAAAACACAGACTTGACATTCAATGTAAATATTATTACACCTAAAACTTAAATTAAAAAAAAATGTATAACTTGTTACTTAAGTTGTATATAAACAACTCTGAATTAGCCCGAACAGAGGCCTGTGTGAACCCTCTAAGATGAGCATTCATTTGATACATGATGATACATGGTGATACATACACTGCTTGGCCAAAAAAAAAAAAAAAAAAAAAAAAAAAAAAGGTCACACACACTTATATTTTGTTGGACCACCTTTAGCTTCGATTACAGCATGCATTCGCTGTGGTATTGTTTCGATAAGTTTCTGCAATGTCACAAGATTTATTTCTGTGTTGTATTCATTTTTCTTGATCTTGAAAGATCTTGTATTAATGATGGGAGAGTCGGACCACTGCGCCAAGTCTTCTCCAGCACATCCCAAGGATTGGGGCCAAGGTCTAGACTCTGTTGTGGGCAATCCATGTGTAAAAATGATGTCTCATGCTCCCTGAACCACTCTTTCACAATTTGAGCCCGGTGAATCCTGGTATTGTCATCTTGAAATATGCCCATGCCATCAGGGAAGATAGGTAGTCAGCTGACCTCTTTCTCTGGGCACATAATGTTGATGAACCCAGACCTGACCAACTGCAGCAACCCCAAATCATAGCACTGCCCCCACAGGCTTGTACAGTAGGAACTAGGCACGATGAGTGCATCAGTTCATCAGGTGGCAACTTTTTTTTTTGGCCAGGCAGTGTATGTAATGCATCCTCTATAGATGTTTTTGAGTATAAAGGTGGCATTACACTAAACCCAACAAAACTAAATTCACTTTCAGTTCAAGGACATTTTCAGCAATTCAGAAGACGGTGGAAAAGAATACTGACATTTGATATTGACTGCCCCATTTCTGCTCCCGCATCAAGCAAGGAATGTCATAGAGGACCACAGGACCAAGGCAAAGGCAGTGTTGTTTGGCGGAAAGAGTACCAATTCACTTGGCTCTTTTATTTATTCATTTATTTTTTTTACCCAAACCCAAACATAAGACAGGACGAAATAGGTACATCAATCAAAGAAAACAGCAGGCAAACATATAGTCTGTGACTATGGATTGTACTTATCTAAATCTACTCTGTATGTTCTCCTAGTATCAGTTGGCAAAGTTGGCAGCGCCAATGAAAGAAATCAAAAAGTAGTCATAAAAGTAATGAAACAGAGAAAAAAAAAAAAAAAAAAAAAAAGCAAAAAAAAAAACAAAAAACAAACAAAAACAAAAAAACAAAACAAAACAGTAGACTGCTTGACTACAGCAAAATCTTTTCCCTCCAAAAATTCCATAAATGAGCCATAAATTTTTCCATGGCAATTCAATGCAGTAGACCTTCAATCCAGCTTTGCTTGCTTGGTCTATAAACAGATTTCCATGACATTGCAAACTGATGTTTGGCTTCAAGTAGACAATATATGACCATGTGTTTCTTAAATTTTCTAAGTGTACAATTTTTTGGAAAAAGTCCAAATATACAGAGTTTAGGTCATAATGGAAGATATTCATTTATAATCACAGATAAACAGATATTACCTATTCTATTCTATTCTATTCTATTCTATTCTATTCTATTCTATTCTATTCTATTCTATTCTATTCTATTCTATTCTATTCTAATGGGTGAGGCTAGAGTGGGTGATGTAATCAGTTAGAGTGGAGAGGCTTTAAGAAAATGCTCTGAAAAATGTTTCCTTAAGTTGCCAAAAAATGAGTTGTATATCGGTTCCATACCTGGCCCCATGACTTATCCGAAGACCGATCCAAAGATTGATCCATCCATCCATCCATCCGTCCGTCCGTCCGTCCATCCATCCATCCATCCATCCATCTTTAGCCTCTTATCCAAGGTTGGTTTGCAGCTGCTGGTAAACAAGGTAATCCAGGTTTTTCTCTCCCTATTGTTGCAGTTCTATAGGTTCCCATGCATCCCTATTCCTATGTTTTTTGAGGGGGTCCTGAAGCATTCTCAGGTTAGAAAAGACAGATAATTTCTACAATGCATGTAGGACCATAGGTCTCCCACCTTATATGCTGATATACTTGGGAAGCCTCCATCAGGAGGCAACCAGGAAGCATCCTGATCCAAACCACCCAAAGATGGCGATTAATTTCCCATGAATTGTCATCTTAGGGCTAATCGCATTTCTACCTCTTAGCCCTACCCCTCTATTTTACACATTCACGTGAGGGGGTGGGCTATCTCAATTCTCTTTTGGATAAAGGGGAGGGCTAAGGGTGAGGGGCACACACCTTTTCAAATGAAGCTATCCCAGGACTGCACTTTAAATGAAGGGGTATGAGAAATGTATCAGCATACACAGGACAGGGATGCAGCTGTTTAAAAAAGCTAACGATTTAATTTCTAAACAAATCAATACATTTAACTTATTAAGCTAACTTATCACTAACATTGGTTAACATTAACTTTGCTTTCTGTTGGTGACTTCCACTGACTTCCACTTCCATGCAAGACTAATGTGAGCAAACAGCTTGCCAGTTTTTAATCCGTTGACAAGTTGATTGGCACAACCAAGTCTGTAGACAGCATCTTTGTTTGTTTACACTTGGTCCTCATGGAGACTTGTCGCATCGTCTCATTTCCTAGGGAAAGTTTTCACTCACCACTTTGTTTCAAGGGGTGAAGGGCAGGGGTAAACAAAAGGAGTAGGTGAAGGGGTAAAAAGAGAAATGGGATTCGCCCAAAATGAACAGGAGAAGTTTGTGTATCTCTATGATCTTAGGAGCTCAGTTTAGATAGATAGAAACTTCCCTTAGGAAGGTTGCCTAAGGGAAATTCAAGTTCCAGTGTCCAACATCATAAGTTAGAAAAAAATCATGCATCTAACAGTGATGGTAAAAATATCCATAAAGCAAATTATTAGTGCAAAATTGCATGTGATCTATGTGGAAGGTAGCAGCATTTGTATCTATATGTATTGACTGTACTCCAATAAATAAAGTGTCTTGGTCATCAACCCTTAATCCTCCTCCTCTGTCTCAGTTGTTGTGTCCTGTGTCATCCACCTGCCACTCACTATGGAGTTGTTCTGTTTGATGGCCCAGGGGGCAAAGGAATATTGTCTGTTGGTATTGTTCCTTGCAAGCAGCAGCTTGTTGGGAGTTTCTCCTCTCCATTGTCACCAAGTGCTCACTCAATGTGTAAAATGTTGGGTTTCTCCATTCTATAATGTAAAGTGCCTTGAGATAAATGTTTTTTTATGATTTGGCACCATACAAATAAAGTTGAATTAAATTGAACTGTTGCTGAACAAGCTTCTCTGGTTGGTGGTTGCAGTGTGCTGGGGATGGCTGGTATTATCCAGAATGACCAGCAGTTTGTTCAATGTTCTCTTCTCTGCCATTGTCACCATAGTGACCAGTCTCATGCTGACCAGAGAGCTGGCCAACCAGATCAGCTTGTCCATCCTAAAAGAGTCTCTTTTACTTTTGCTGCTATAGTGACACAACCGTGCCAAAACTCATTCAAGCAAAAAAAACAACAAAAAAAAAAAAAACAATGTGTATGTGGGCAAAAATATTATTCCACACATTCCATAGATATGCTCTCTGCGTACACATCACAAGTCCACAAGAGGAAAAAAATGCTCACGCAAGGGGGGCACAACTGTGCCAAAACTCTCAAGCAAAAAAATGTGTACGCAGGCGAAAATATTATTCCACACACATAGATATTCTCTCTGTGCGCATTTCATGTCTTGTGAACAAGACAGCAGAGGTAAGACAGGTTTTGTGATTGTGTTTGAATGTTATTGAACATTCTATTGCTACTGGTTCAGTCAGTTTTAGTCGGATCTCGATGAAACTTGTTGTTTTAGAATCTTCAGAGGTGATATTGCGTTACAGCCCTGTGAGGACAAAAGGAGGCTGGACTATTCTTTTTCTGCTGGTTAATAAGGTTGGTGTACTGCAGCATTCTCTGAAAGGATGGAGACGGGCGGGGGGTAGATGAGGTACTGCAGCAGAGAGTGATTTTAATCAACTTAAGTGCCTTGAATCTGACCTGTCCCACCCCTGTCCTCCCTCAGGGTACAGTAAAAAAAACACCCACACTCCTCAATAGGATCTGTTACAAGAGCAGAGTCTAACAAATCTTTAGTTTTGTGCTTTTGTCCTACAGTGCTTAATAATAATTATTCCTAATTGGAAGATAAAAAAAATAAAAAGATAAATAATCTTGTCATTTCATCAGTCTCATCAGAAGGCCTTTATTATTCAACATTACACTGGAATCTAAATTCTGAACGCATTATAAATGGCAGCAATCATTTCAATCATTTTTTTTTATAATTAGTAGAACATCTACAGACAAAAGTAGAATGACCAAAGGTTTCATGCCACTGAGCCATATGGTCGCCACAATCAGGAGGATCCTGTCTATTGGCTGGGCTATAGGTGCTGGAGGTTTGGTTGTTCTTTTGACTTTTTGTGTAGTATTTTCATGTTTTAATGTTTCATAATATTAAAGATGACATCCATATAAGCTAAAAATTTATGTTCCCATACTCATCAAAATGGAAAAACCTAGGAAATAAAAAACATCATATTTTAAAAACATTGTAGTTATTGTAAGCAAAAATGAAATCACATATGTCATATACCCACTGTAATACTGTGAAACACTTATCTATTAGAAAAATGCAGTCCAGTGACTTAGACCCTAAGCCTGCCAGTGGTGTGTCTGATGTATGCATCAGCATCATAAAACACCAATTTTGGATAATTCTTTGGCAACAAATGCACCCAGTGTTTTTACTAAATAATTACTTTTTCTGGATAAAGCTGAAGTCATCCTGGAAACACACACATATGAATTTACAACCAGTTACTCTTCCTTTGCTAAATTAATCTTACCCAACCCTCCCAATCACCCGCCCCTCCTCCACACATGCACACACCCCTTCCATTACAGTGTCTGTCTCAGCATAATGGCAAGCAGCTCTAAGAGAATTAAGATGGAGTCACTGCAGCACCACTGGTTGTATATTACATAATCAATATGGTCTGCCCTAAAAGTGCAGACACTGTACACAGTCATCCACACTGATGTACCCAAAACCCATTCATCTAAGAAACGGTCTCATTCTATACATTTATGTCTCTGCTACTATGTGTGGAGGAGGGACTGGATCTAGCATATATGTCTAATCTATCTTATTTTTTTTTGTAAATATGCACCTGACTGATTGTCATACGGAATGAAGATCAGGAGTCTCACTGTAGAGAATATTTGTTATTTCTTGATTTATTTATTATGTTATATTGTTTCTTCATTCCTTCGTGTAACTGCTTCTTAAACATAATGTATGCATTTACTTTTATCTCAAAGGGACAGTGTCTCCCTGGTAATAGCTATGTCTTCAAATAAGTTTTCTTTATTTTTGGTTGACCCCCTCATGTTTATTTGTTGGTAAGAGATAGGGTTGAATTGCTGTGTGTTGTGCCCTAAAGCACTGAGAACTTTAAGGCACAATACACTAAGAAACCTCAATGTATTTCTATGTAACATAAATATAAAAAGAAATTTGATGGATCCATGTTTGCTTATTATGGGGACATTTGGGTTTCTCTTTGGAATATTGTTTAGAGAGCTGATGTACAGGGTTTAACCTTTATGAGATCCCAGGAACATTTTGTGCCATTCAGTTTTTTATTCTCATGCCATTTTGGTTGTGGTGAATAAATGAAGCTCTAATTTGCCAGAGGATATCAATTTTTAAGAAATTTTACAATTATCATCTCAGTTCAGTAAATTAGCCTAAAATGGCTAAGCTACTCAAAAACCGACACATTTGTTCCTAGCGATGTTAAGATTAATTCTTGGACGACAGACTTTGACATTTTAATTTTTATATTTGTCAACCAGATGGTGTAACTTTTTATTCAAAGCATTGTGCATTATTTCACATTTTTACTGTTCATTGTATAGGGTTTCTTGCTATTGAAATGAAGTGTGTGTCACTATTGATGTTGGATAAGACTGAGTCAGTTAAAGTGGAAAGTAAATTACTGTATAATATTTCACAGCAGTTTTTGGGAAGGTGAAATTCTTTTGGCCTTAGGAAAAAATGCATTAGAATTTTAAAGGATCTCCTAGGGGTTAACTGGTGTGTAGATGAGCTCCATAAAGACAGAGCAGTCATAAGCAAGTCTACATCCAGCAGGCAGAGAAACAGCTTTCTGGGACTAATTTCTAATGATGTTGAGGCTGTGTGCTGCTGATCCAGACCTATTATCTAATTGCTACTGCAGCAACAAACTGGGCATAACACATCAATCTCCCCCTAACCCTTACGATCTCTCTTTCCTCCTATATCTGTAGTGTAATTAGTTTTTTCTCTGTCTCTTACTGTTTAAAAGGAACTTCTCTATACACACAGCATGTGGCTTGTGCTCATTAATTTGTAAGTATTAAAAAAGGCAGCTGGGTTTGCCAGAAACCCCTAAAGACATTTCACATATAATCTGAAGGGCTTCTTCAGTTCTGTCTGACTAGTCGGGAGTTCAGCTGTGTTGAATCTAAGGCAACTGGACTTGCAGATTCTTGAAGACATCTCAGCCAGGAGGTTTCTTCAGATCTGATAGAGGGTAGTGGATTTCCTGAATGCATTTGCATAGTGAACTCAAACGATAAATAGAAAAGAAATGAATTACAAAACCACCATCCATAGAAAGACAGTGTTTCAAGACATTTACCACATTACCAATGTGCAAAGACACATTGAAATGACATCTTTTCTAGGTCATTTTTGCATGTCCAATTTTGGTCCCCTGAAGGTGTAGAGTGTGATGCCAGACAAAGTCTTCCGAATGTCTGGTATTGATGTCCCCAGGATACTCGTTTTAGACATTGTTTTTACACTGAAAAAACTGAGAATGGGGTTAACTAATATTAATGAAGTAAATAGTAGGAACTTATACATGACTAAAAAATGAGTGCATTTTGGAATCACATTAAGCTGAATTTAACATGTCTGAATTATTTTTTAATTCTTTTTCACACAATTTTGTTTGAATAAAATCGGCTATGAATTACTAAGTAGAATTGCTGAAAATCTGGTACATTTTACTAATTGGGAGGTTTTGTGTCTTAATTTCACTCCTGCCATGAGCATTTTGTGCCACATGCATGTTGCCTGCCTCCGTCTGCCACACATTTGAGCGGTTGCCGTTTTCTTTCCTTTCCTCCAAAGGTAAGACCTGTTTAATTATTGTTTGTTAACAATAAAGTTATAACTCAGTCACTATAGTAGATTGCCATATTTTGCATTACCGCAAGTTATCAAATGTGGCAACTTTAATGTGTCCTCTCCCTCATCTTAATGTAGCCGACCTTACAGACAGATTAATGCACAAATGTAAGAACAAACATTCTTGCTCTCAGTTACGTAACAAAGTTACATTTACTCCATTTCATGTACTCACGTAATATTTTACTCACATACCATGCTGCCAAAAAAGTACGCAATTTTTTTCAGCATTTTTTTTTTTTTTTTTTTTACTTAAATCAGTATTCTGGAGTAAATAACATGTTTTTCTCTATCCATTGTTGAAGTAAAGAAGGATATCCCCCTTCATGTCTTCCCTTTTAATTAATTTGTATGATTTTTAGTCAAAATTTTGTTATAGGTTTTTGTACATGCTCTGGTTTTCTCAGAAGATGTTGGTGTTGGTGTACTAATCCAAGTTTCACAAGGCATCAATACAGTGGCCATGCAGTATCTGTCAGTTGGAGTATGAGTTCAAATAGTGGTTATTGCTGACCGATGACACAGTCAGTTGCATTTGTGAATGCAGTTTTGAGGTCATTAAATTACTCTGTGCTCTGAGAGAAGCTTCCTTAGTCTGTCTGTCACAACATATTTAACAAAGTGCATTTTATGTCAGTCTCCGTGATTTTTTGTCACAGTAGTTAAATAGGGAAGCCGGAGTCAGCCTGCCAAATTTCCTCTGGTAGGCTGTTCCCTGAAATAACAGTCTCGGGGCTCTTATTTCAAAAGCTCTATCCCCTTTAGTCTTTAACCGAGGTCTGGGACATTTAAAAGACCCCTGCTGGAGGATCTCAGGGTACAGGCAGGGGTATATGGGGATAAAAGATCTATAATGTATTGAGGATTCAGACCATCAAGTGCATTGTAAGTAATTAAAAGAACCTTAAAATCAATTCTAAAATGTACAGGGAGCCAGTGCAAGGAGGCTAAAACCAGGGTGATGTGATCAAACTCTTTAGTTCTGTTTAAAAGCCTGGCAGCTGAGTTCTGGACAGTTTGATGTTGTTCTACTGATTTACTAGTCAAACAGGTAAAACGACTGTCGCAATAATACAGGCATGATAAAATAAAAGTTAAATGGTTTCTGCATCCTTAAAACTTAACATGGGTTGGATTTGGGCAATGTTCCGTAGTTGATAAAAACAGGTTTGTACCAGTTTTGTGACATGCTGCTCAAAGTTTAGATTGGAATCGAACAGGATGCCAAGATTTCTCGCAACACGCTTCAGATTCATAGTCAGATCACCTATTAATGGCAGTAATTGGGAGTTTAAGTTTCTGGGGCCAATTTTGGACTTAGATGAGTTTAACTGGAGAAAGTTCACAGACATCTAGTTTCCTACATCTACAAGACAGTCCTGAAGAGAACTCAGACTCAGACAGAGGTCAGTTGGCTTAACCGGTACACATAATTGCGTGTCCTCAGCATAGCAATGGAAGGACACCACGCCTACAGATAATAGAACCTAACGGGAGCTGTAGGGTTTTGATGGTAGAGAACCCCTTTAAAAGGATATAGACAAGCGGTTTCGAGGTGCACAATTTCAGACCACAACTTCAGACAAAAAACATCAGACCGCAGTGGTTTTAGAGTTCAAAGCTCTTCTTTTACGTTTCTTTGTCAAAAAACACAAATTACAAATGATTCAGAGTCACCAAAAAAAGGTGCATGTGGTGATGGTGGATAGCTTCCTCCATCTCCCCAGGTGCAGCTGAGCTCCAGCAGCAGTCAGCCTTCTGGTTCTCCCACTTGTTACTGCTCTGCCACACAGCCTATATACTATGGCTAAAGCCACTCCCCTCAAATTAGTGAGAGCCAATTAGCTATAAAACTATTACCTTTAACAAAAGTGATTATATAACTATTTACATAAACAAATGTAATAACTGAATATAGATAAAGTAAAATGTATGCTAAACTAAGGAAATGTCAAACAAAAGCCAAACTAAACCAAATCCTAATCCTCCTTCCTCCCTCTCCTTCCAGGCCACCCGGTCCCCTGCTAACAGGCTGATTGTTTCCTGCTGTGACTGCATCCACATGTGCACCCAGTATGGACACACCCCCAGCAGCAGACCTCAGAGAGAGAGAGTGATTAACAGAAAGCAAAACATAACAAAAACTAATGTTCATTAAAAATGTAAATGTGTTGTTTCACATTGACAGTGAGAAGGATGCTATACAGCTTCCTCACAGGATCTCATATAACGAGAAAAGGATTTGACCCAGAACTGACCCTTGAGGTACCCTGTATTTAACAGAAGCAGGATTGAAACCAATTTAAAACAGTACCAAATAGGCCTACCCATTTCTATAATCTGTGCGATAGAATACAATGATCAATTGTGTCAAAGGCATCGCTCAAATCTAGCAATACCAGTATGGAGGACATGCTGGCATCACTGGTCATTAAAAGGTCATTGGTGACCTTAAGAAGGACTGTCTCCATGCTGTGATGCTGACAGAAACCTGACTGAAAGATTTCAAGTACTTTCAAGATAAAAGGTAACTTTGAGATTGGTCTGTAATTATCAAGCACCATCTTATCAAGGCCAGGCTTTTTCAGTAGAGGTTGGACACAAGCAGTTTTAAAATAGTCAGGAACGCACCTGGTGGCTAAGGAACTGTTAAAAATTTTGAGGAACCTGGGCCCAAGTGTTTTAAAAACATCAACTAAAAGCCTAGATGGCAGTAAATCTGGTGGACAAGAGGACACCGTCATGAGAGTGACTATATCTAACAAATCAGTTACAGAAACTGGGTTGAAGTGGCTTAGACAGTCTTCTTGGGAGGGATCAGCATTATTAAAACGGGGATGTGGCGTAATATTGACCCTGATGGCCTCAACTTTTTCTGTAAAATGAGTTAAGAACTTGTCACAGTCCGCATCACATTCAGCAGGAGTATTTTGACAGTCAGGGTTTATTAATTTATTAATTATCTTGAATAAAAACCTTGAGACGTGCTAATTGTTTAAAATAAGATTTAAAAAGTAATGTGCCCTAGAGTCCTTCACCACAGTGTTGTAGTGTCATAAAGTAAGCTGAAGAAGCTCCTTCATGGTTACATAGTGGAACAGAAGACCAGTTTTCTTCCATCTTCTTTCTGCACTCTCTTTTGTGGCTATGGGTACTTTTGTTTATCCAGGGTTGAAATCTGCAGTTTCTTTTGATATTGGTCCTAAGAGGGGCAACTATATCTAATATAGAGGAGCATAGCTCATTGAAGTAATCAACAAGGTCACTGAGGTGCTGAGAATTCAGAGTTTCAGTGGTAAATTGGCTAAAAAGTGCAGAGACCTTTGGGGCACTAAACTTATTGAGAGTATACACAGGTGGGTGAAGGAGTAGCAGGTTACAATTCACAGGTAAAAATAATGCATTTGTTGTCTGATATGGGAATGTCCAAGCAGTCCAGGATTGATACATTCACCCCTAGAGTAAAAATCAAATCCAGAGTATGACCATGGTTATGTGTTTGTGCAGACATGTGCTGTACAAGGTTAAAAGAGTCCATAATATTTAATAAGTCACAAGCCAGAGAGTTTGAGGGGTCATGTCACAGTGAATTTTAAAATCCCCACAAATGATGATCTTGTCAAAGTTCAATACAATACTTGATGAAAAATTTGAAAACTCTGGTAAAAAGTCAGTGTGACCTCGGGGAACGATAAATTAAAACCGAAAGGGTGGTTAGAGGGCCATTGAGCCTGAATGTTAAAATCTCAAAAGAAGAAAACTCAGTAGCTGCAGTTTGGCAACATTTCAGTTTCTTGTGGTAAACTCTCACCTCACAGACCACCTCCATGTCCATCACTCCTAGGTTGGTTAAAGCAGTTATAAGAAGGGGGCATAATTTGCTGAGCATGCTGTTCTCGTTGGGGTGTAACCAAGATGCAGTTAAGACAATCAAGTCGTTTAAGACAAAGGTTTTGCTAGAGAGAGACCTAATATTAAAAAGTGCCATTCAAAGTGTGCCGGTAAAGTCCACATGCTGAGCAGCCACTTGGGTCTGGATTTTAGTCAGGTTATTAGGGTTTCTATATCTATGCTTGAATCCCTGCTAGACCTGTAGGTGGTGATCACAGAGATATTAAAGAGAGGCAGACCCAGTGGAGGCTGGAAAACGGACATTGTCACACCAAACTTTAAACCAAACTTTTTTGTGTCTGGTGCTGTCACAGTTGCCAGAGACAGATGCCACACACCGGCGCTGCTCACAAAACCTGCATCTTTTAAAAATGTCCACACCTGATACTCCACTGTCCTCAAAAGCGAAAACCCTTGCAAAAATACCGACGTGAGTGTGAGGAGGCACATCCTTGAATACATACAGAACACAATTCTGTTCTGTATTTTTGACAATCGAGTCACTACAATGACCATGACATTATAATGACAGATTAGATGAGCAATGAAGATCTGTATGAGGTGAAAATAAAACCCTCGTCATTTGTCATCCAGTCTATATCAAACTTACTGTCATCTATCAAACTGAAAATGTGCAATTTTACCTAGTTACTAATTTACAGTATCTGTTCATGTCACATTTGGCAGTTTTTTCCCTCATAAGACAAATAAAGCAGAGCTAGTCATCGATCTCTTACCTCTCAGGGTGCTTTCTCTCCAGGTGCCTGGTGAATGTAGACGTTATCCCAGATGTCTCCGACAAAGTTGTTTAACAAAAGTGGCAAACAGCAGAATGCTTCTTCTTCTGTGTCTTCTGTCCACTGAAGATGAGAAAGTTATTGTCGGAATAACATACAAAAGATTGTTAGAAGTTTTAGTGAAACCTAAAGTGGAAACAGCACCAAATAGTTAGGCCACAAGAAAAAACACAGGGAATCTCTTGATGGGCTAATTTATGCAGCCCAAGCACATCAAATCTGCTCTGTTCATTTTCTGGGTGTAAATGATTGACAGGGATTGTCCTGCCATCATCATTTACCAACACATTTGCTGACAATTTTTAGCTAACTTCGTTCAGCAATCAGTTTTGACCAGGCAGGTTGTCGACGATTAGTTAGTTAGTTTAACATAAATTAATTAGATAATGCAAAATAATAATAACTCAAAATTAATTACTAATACGTTGTTGAGCCTAGAATGTGTTGTCTGCCTTTATTGAAAATTAGTTGTATGTTATTAATTTCTTTCTGTGTAAAAGATTTTTTTTTTTACACCCCGTTTTATCAAAATATTACTGCAAAATATTACCATACTGATTATAGACTCATAGAATAGCCCGTTTAAAGATTTTCAGTCAGGGTATAGAGCTTATCATGATATAGAAACAGTATTAATAAAAGTTACCAATGACCACAGCCTCAGACAATGGGCCTTTCTTTATACTTGTTTTTGTGGACGTTGTGCTGCATTTGATCACACGCACTTGCTACAGAAGCTAGAACATGTCATTTGGATTAGAGGCAATGCACTACACTTTCAGTTGTATTTATCAGATAGATTTCAGTTTGTTCATGTGAACAACAACAACTCTGCCATGCATACTCCAGTAAGTCATGGAGTTCCACAGGGTTCTGTGTTAGGACCAATCCTTTTCATCTTTTACAGATTTGCTTTGGCAAGATCATCAGGAAACACCATATAAACTACCATTGTAATGCAGATGAAACCCAGTTATTCTTCTACGAAGTACTGTATATGAAGCCAGATGAAACTACCAGGTCAATAAAATTTAAGGATTCAGTCCTGGATGATGCATAAGTTCTTATTTATAAACTCAAACAAACTTCACCTTGAAAATCTCAGGACATTTTCCTGCTGCTGGATGTTTAAATCGGGTTGGTCTGGGCAAAGCTCCTTTATCCTGCATCTAAATTTAATTCATTTTTTCCAAAGTTGTGTTTGGTTACATCTGTTTATTTTGTCACCAAGTCAGTGCTGTGACATTTGTGCTTGTGCATTTGGACACCAGGGGTGTAATTTAAATGAATGAAAGATGTTGCAAATCAGTCACAATTGAATGAAAAAGAACATAAACAACACTGACTGGCCATTTCTGCGCCCTGGGGAAAATTTTGATGGAGCCAATGAGAAAGCAGCCTCAGGTCACCTGCTTGCCAAAAGTTTAAGGACCTTTACCTGGTCAGTTCACATGGAAACAGATATAATTACACAGAAAGCAATTAATCAAATACAACAAATTTTCAAAAAATGCCAAGCAAATATATAAGGAACAACCAGGAACACAGAATAAGTAATCAATTTTAATTTAATGTTTTGCATTATCTAATTAATTAATTAAGTTTGATGGGGAGGTAATGTTCCTGATGGGGCGGTGCCCTAGTACCCTGTATTAACCAGTGACACCTGATCCAACTCACCTCCAGGTGGTGATCAGCTGACAGCTCAGCTCACTTCTTTACTTGAGTGTCCGAGGCATATCAAGTCAGATGATACAACTGTAAAGTTGACCTAGGTTGTACTGGGGCTGTGTGCACTGGTGGACACCCTGTGCTGGAACATGGTGTTAGTTAGGCCATAGCACAAGCTCCAGCTCCTTCCCCACTAATGAGGTGACATTCCATGTCTATTGAGTTAGCTTCTGTTACTGAGGATCGGACCACTAAGGACCCCCATCTTTGACTGTCTACCACAGTCTTTAAATAAGGGAATAAGGGTGAAAGATTTAACAAGGTACTTTTGGTCATATTAAACACATAGCTCAATGCGTTAATGCTGACAGCCCTTATATATGTATACGTATATGTATATATATATATATATATATATATATATATATATATATATATATATATATATATGACATATATATATATATATATATACACATATATATATATATATATATATATATATATATATGTATGTGTGTGTGTGTGTGTGTGTGTGTGTGTGGTGTGTGTGTATTATATTAGTCTGAGACAGAAAATTCTCTGTTTGATAATTAGGACTTTTTATTTACATAAAGTGCATTAACTTCATTGAGGCAAAAACAATTGTCATGGTGCAAAGTTGCAAAACATTCAATTGTCCGTGTCCTGTCTGTCTCCAGTCTTTACCTGGCAACATTGACTAACAAAGGCAAACATCTGCACTCACTCAATAGACTGAAATCATGACAGAGACTTAACTTATAACACGAAGGGGCTTGTTTTCCTAGTTACCATTCATATTTCAAACAAACCAATTCTTAGTTCAGTGGGTGGAAAACTGCTACCTTATCCAAATCTTTCTGTGCTACCCTCAGCTGGTAGAAGTGTGTGGAGACTCTAATTAGGGGCCAGGCAGCATAAGTTGCCAGGACCCTATTGTTTTCTTGGATGTTCTACTTTTGAAGAAGTCCTAAGTCAATAGTCATGATGGTGGCGCTACAGCCGTTAAAGTTCAAATTGTGAAAATTCACAACAAATCAAATGTGCTACAGATTTGCAATTTTCACCAAAATAGAAGCCCAATATTGAGGATATTTTTGTACATTTAAACCTATTGCAAATTATTAAGTCCATTACTCTGTTTTTTATTAAACATATCATGTATAACATAACATTTTTCATTTATTGAAAAAACTGAGCCTACAGTGCTTTAATATGTTTGTAAACTGTATTTTAAACATATACTTGCAATTCTTGCTAATTACATTTTCAATTTTCATTAAAAAATGACTACATTTTTGGAGTCATGGAAGATGATGTTTGATCAAAATTTTATCCCAATTTTTTTTTTTTTTTTTTTTACAGCATTTTGAATTTCACTCTCATGTAAACAATTGAGTCAGTAAATAAAATAAACATTACAAATAAAAATAACATTTTTGCATTGACTCCAATTGTTTGCAACCCCAGTTTTTCAAACAGAGAAGATGTTTGTCTGAGACTCAGACATACATCAGTTTTTCACTTATGGAGCCAATAAATAATTTCTAAATTCAAATTACCAACATCTCCATGATATTTAGATGCAGTTTGTGTTTTTTTGGATTTTTCTTGTAATTTGTCTTTGACTGTAATTTTGACAGCCGTTTCAAATCTGCCTACACATTAACAGCTGCTGTATGGCACACAGGTGACTGACTGGCTTAGTCCATTCGTGAAGCTACATGAGGCATGTCTACTTGTTAATTAGCTCAGTGAGGTAGAGGATGGTTCTTAGTATTGAAGATTGTGAATTCAAGCATCAGCTCAAGCAACATATCCATATGTTTACCTAAAATTGCCCGGCCCTGACCATTGCTGCGCAACAGCTATAACCTTACTATGCAATTGTGTGTTTTTGATGTCATCATCAGTTGTGGGAAACTGACTTGTTATTGTCAAAGTTACTCAGTTCACTTTCATAATGATTCACTAGGCACTGAACTAGAGAGCAGCCAGTCTTAATAAAATAATAATAATAATAATAATAATAAAAACAAAGAAACAAAAAAAACATTAAATAAGTCATCATCGGTCTGGGTTAAAGTCAGGCACAGGACACCACTTAAGCTATGTTCATTTCACTACATATTAGTTCTTTGGTTGTAAGTTTAAAAGATCAATAAATAAAATATATACTAATATAAACATTCATAATCTAAACCACAGCTATAATAAATGGATTACAAAACATCAAAAAAGTTTAAAGTAGTTTTCATCAATTTAAGTAAGAGTCAGTTTATAGAACACTGCTTAAGCATCCCAGGAGGTTCTGGCCCGGGGAATACTGAGCTGCATCTGTGAGGACAGAACAGAGAAAATTGTTGAAATGACAAAAATCTCACTGTGCTCCAAAACTGAACAACAAATTCTCTATTTCTGCAGATAGGCACTAACCAGCAGGTCAGGGGAGACTTCTCTGTGGGGTGGGACCAGATCACAGTGAGAAAGTCCATGAGCATTCTCTGTGTGTACAGGATCACTGTGCATTGTGCTTGCTGAGGGTTGAGTCAGATGGTCCCCGGGTAAAGATTGTCTGTGATCAGCTGGATCCTCTCTTTGGCTCGCCGTTTCATCATGTATGAAAGAGGGGTTTCTGAGATCTAAAACACAATAGTCAGTCAAATAAATGTAATTTTATGCTACATGTAGATTCAGCTTTTCATCTTCCAAGACAACTGATTGTTGGTTTGAAGTATTGCTGGACTCACAATGAATTTCACCAATAAAACCACAAATATCTAATCTCTTTCATTTTTCTGCTGTTGATATCTATGGAGTCAATGCCTTAATGTTTCATTGTAGCATTTGATGGTTCATAGAACTGAAAATATGACTCTGATGTCCTTAACATAAAATAAAAACTCTAGTTTTTGAGCGCTTGCTCATTGTGGAAATGTTGGGTTTCTCTATGTAAAGTGCCTTGAGATAAATGTTTTTATGACCTGGCCCTATACAAATACAATAAATTGAATTGAATTAGTTGATCAGGAACTTCTCTTTATTTATTGGAGCACATGCTGCTTGACTCAAAGAACCCCAGAACATGTATGTGCTGATTTTTTTTAAATGTGAAACAGCTTTATTCAGTGTTTTTTTCAGATTATGTGACCGGGGGACTCATGTACAAAGCCTTGTTTAGAATTCATACTGAAATGTAGCATAAGCACAACAGCTGTGGGAACAGGATTCCCAAACAAACATGCAGTTGATGGAGGGTTGATCCAGGCCATCAGTATAAGTTATTTGTATCAGTTGCAATGTGTATCACTTATTATTTGCACATTGATGCAATGAAATGTTTTCTTTAATGGAGCCTTTATAACACCATACCCAAGGTACATTTTCACCAGCCAGGCTTTTTGTTTTCCAAAAAATCCTGTCATGGCATACACTTGGAGAAAAAAGAGGATAAAGGAGCTTTTCCCAGACTAACCTGATTTAAACATCCAGGAGCAGGAAAATTTGTTTATTAGCAGCTGCCACTGCCTGCACCTCAAGTTGGCTTAAGGGTGTTCATTTTATTTTAAATTTGACTTTCTACAAAATGCAGGATCAAATTGTCGATTACTAAAATTAGATATTCAGATGCAAATCACTGTGTTTTCTCACTCTGTTAAATCCCATTCTAAATGGCATTGTATTTTCTTATTTCTCAATTTTAGCCGACAAACACCATAAAAAATAAACTAGAACTTGTCCTTTGTGTGGTTTGTTGGAGAGGAGTCTAGTCTAGTCTAAACTAGCTGTTAACCCTGGCAAGGCATTGGGGCAGGGCAATACAAGCAGAAAAGTACACACACTTTGTTTAATGCGTAATAAACTCACCAGCATTATATGTATCTGATGGAATACTGGAACTGGGCCACTCAAACTCCTCATTCAGCCACTGGTTCACCAGCTTTTCTTTAATGTCTCTCTTCCTGCAGATGTGAAGTGGAAATGTTTCATCATTTCAGTTTTCATGGCATTAACATGCATAAGATATAAATCTCCTCATCATGGCCTTTATTTTTGTTAAATTGAGAAACAGCTTTGATTTTTTTGATTTCTTTGTTCACACACTTGAGCACCAACAGATTTCATGTTTTAAAACACTGGTGTCGGCCATCTTTTAAGCACCGCATATATGTGTAAAGCAGAATCAAAGCCCTTTTATTCTAGCATCACATTTTTGACTAACAACCAGTGGTATCACTGAACAGCTTACTGTGTTTGCTTGTGTTTGTTGATCAGCACATATGCAGTCAAGGCTCCCACAGTCAGCAACAGACAAGCAAAGGTCCCAGTTAACCCTACGTAAAAAGCAGTCTTCTGTATGGGGAGGCTACAGTCATTGCCCAAGTACCACGTGGAGTCAATATTCTGACACCTGAAACACATGAGGAGTAAATTAAACAACAGCCAAAAGCCTGGTAATGAGACAATGAGAACGTTTTCTCCAGCAACATATTAAACGTAATAATAATCATGACATTTATTACTTACATTGGTTTAATTAAGGCTGTTTTTTTTTTGTAAAGAATTTTCATTATCAAGATCCATTATATACTTATATATACTACTGGTAAATGTGGACTTACTAGATAAAAAATGGAAAAAAAAAAACATGCTCTAGTTCTTCTTACGGAGCCTATGCAGTGCCTAGGCATGTGGCAATACAAAAAAAGTACAACATCTTTATGTGGACCAAAAAACTCTTGACCTGGCTGTGGCCATATTTTTAGTATAATATCAACTCTCAGTGTTGGACTGGTAATAACAATGTATACCTTTATCCATCCTTAATATTATAACTACAGTAAATGTTTAATGTGTGCCTCACTATGAATTATTCCAGGTAGCATTTCAGTGTGTATGGGAAATGTTGAGGCCAGTGAGCATGTACAGAAGCTGTTATGACATGTGAGTTGAGTTGAGGCTACAGATGTGCAGAAGCTCCACCTGTACTACTGTAAACTACACTACACAGAAGTGATTTTACATATTTTTTTTTAAAGCTGTTTTGACTTTAATCTCAGCAGTGGCAGGTAAATGCTGCACCGGAAAAGCTTTTGTTCTTCTTTAGTCTCTTCTTTTCTGTACATCACACAAGAATTCATGAGGTCATAATAAACTTACTGGCAGAGAGGTCCAATGTCCCTGTACACTCTGCAGATTCCATGATTGTAGCAGATTTTATGATTTGTATGATGTCTGCTGCAGACAGTCACACACTTATACACTCCTTCAATGTTCACAGATTCGTAATACTTAGCAACATCAGGGTCATTTAGTGTCTTGCAAACCCCTGGTGAGAGAAATAAGAACAGTGTTACCTCAAACCATATCACCATATCTAGAGAAGTTGGGTGTTTATATTAGCAGGGTCACACTTAGTCACTGAGTGTGTCTTTTCATGCCCAGTAATGACTACAGTGGCCATTAATAAAAGCATGATGAAACACCTGGTGTGTAAAACTTACTATATTTTACTGTGAAATTTATCTTGCAAAACATGAAGGATGGAGACATGTGATCAAAGCTTAGCTTGACATTACATATCTCAGTCTACATAGCCTATTATTGGAACTACTTTCCATGCCCTTGGTAAATTTCTTTCATCTCACAGTCCACAGCAACCAAAATAACTTGAAGATCGCCCCTTGAACCTAGAGGCTTTGGCATTGCATGCCATATCTGATCTCTCCCCAGAGAGGATGGTCTCAATCTGTTTATTGCCTTCATCACCACTGCTAAAGAAAATGGTTTATCAGCAGTATAAACTCTATACCTAAATGAAACATAAAGCTGTTGATTATTTCTTTTAGTTTATACTATTATTAGTATACTATTTTACTTCTCCTAACAAAACATAAAAACAAATGCAAAACAAACAAAAAATGGTGCATCTTTGTGTCATGATTATCGCTGCTGTTTACAGACCAGCATTTTTTTTGTTATCCCCCAATTCCCTTTATTAGACCCCATACCTCTAATAAAAAAATCTCTAGCTTGCTCTCCTCGACAAACTGCGACACTTTGGAGAATGATGTCAGCCTTGTCAAATTTGGTGACAACATCAGAAGCAGTAGAGAGTATCAGCCAGTAGAAGCTCACAGTGGTCAGCATAAAAAGTTCTGGTGAAAACTGAGCTCTTCACCTGACTGATTGAAATAAAACTTAACTGAACTGAGCTTGAAATAAATATGATATTCAGACATGAAAATGTGAAGAAGCCACCAAACTGCAGCATATGTGACATGAAATTACTTAGGGATTTGTAAAATGCAGTATATTAGCCTTCTCATATCATTATCACACATACGACAGTCATATTTACCTGTCTCATCCACAGCTGTTGCTGTTACTGTGGGCACAGTTGTGATATTGTACGTTGGGCAGTCTGAAAATTCATCAGAAAAGTGACTTTGCATTATTCATTCATATCTTCATATGTTACAGAAAAATATCCAACAGCATATGAGTGTTTGTTGCTAATAATGTTCTTATTATTTATTTAAAATCTAAAGGTGTTGATTTTTCAGTCTCACCTCCTTTGCAGTTGACAAGCTGACTTGCAGCATCCTGAACTTCCTGGAAGTCATGATCATACAGCTCATTGGAGCTGGCGTTGTTTGGAATCTCCAAAACCACATCATGTATGACAACAACACTGAGGCACAGAGAATTTATTTCAGGTTATTTCTATCATTTGTAAAAACCCCTGTTTAACCAGTCTGAATAGCAAAGTGAGGAACTAAAACACAAACAAATTAATGCAAATCATTCTGGACAATACTGGAAGTTACAATACTAAAAGGTTGATTCCACTTATTTTCCAGCTTTTCCTAAGCAATTGATTCATGTACAAATGAATCTCTATTGCAACAAATACTATATGATTTTGAAAAATCACATACATTTAGAAACATATATATCAAACAAATATTGCAGCTGTCATTAAATGCAACCAGTGACAATGTCACAAGTCAGTCTCCAGAACTCCAGGACTACTGTTTCTCAAAATAATGGCATTTCACTGTGCATGACAATTTGTGTACAAACAAACAAAAACCTCCATGTCTTAGGACTGTGGAAGCTAAAGCACTCAGAGACAACCCATGCAGACACAGGGAGAAAGCAGAAAATTCATAACGACAAGGTCCTAGCCAGTCATCATGAACCTGTTTGATATGAGGCCAACTGATATGTCGAATTACTTGATTTGGACATGATCAGAGTAAGATTCTGAAAGGTGTACAGTAATTACCTTTCAGCTTGGGGTCTGATGCTGTAGATAGCCATGGCCTCAGCAAAGAATCCCATCTAGAATGAATATAGAACAATTGATTGGTTTACAATTGAATTAAGTGCTGAATTCTTGGTACAATATTCTGTTGAAAAGACATTTGAATTTCTTTACCTCTCCCAAGGTGTGATCTGATGATCTGTCCAAAAGCCCTCCACGGCTAAAAATACAAGCGAGAGAGAAAATTTGATCTAACAAAGAAAAATAGACTGTACCATTTACTCAGCGTGCCTAACATTTGTTTTGCTAACATTGACATGCATATAGAACAGCCATATGCGTGTCAGTATTTTGCCCAGGGACACTTCGAAATGGAGGAGACGGGAACTGTCCTACCAATCCCCCCCCCGAAAACAAAACAAAACAAACAAACAAAAAAAATAAAACAACAAAACAAAACAAAACAAACAAAAAAAACCCAAAACAACTATTAACATGGCTATATTTCTGTCTACTGATGATAATTTTTGTTTATGATGCAGTGCAGAGTACATTTATAGTTTTAAATGCATTACCTGAGATTGGTTACCACCACTGCTTTAAAAGTTGCTATCTTCTTTTCCAGGTAATATTTCTCCATCTGAAACAGTAGCAGTTGAAAATAAGTTCCTGATAATGAAAGATTGGAACAATGCTGATTGCAGAGTTTAAATCTTTTGCATTTCCACAAGTTACTACAGAATTTCTACAATCTCCAGTGTTACAACTTATTGCAAAATTCAAGCAATTGTGGTTGGAATTACAGTTGTGATGTTTTCAGTATCAAGTTGGCCATAGTCAAGCCAGTTGATTTACCTGTTCAGTGAAGTTTCTAACGAACTCTTTGTATTCAAAGGATGTTGGGTCATTATAGTTTTCCTTATATTCCTGATTGATCACCACATAAACCACGACTGACCTGTTGAGTGTGTCTGTGAAAAAAAAAAAAACAGGTTACAACCTATAACAGAGTCAATAACAATTCATTGCAAGATGCAAGATTGCAATAATATATATATTATATTGACAGAACATTTTAAAGACACTGACATTACCTAGATCAAGATTTTCAACAAACTGACAAATTTCCCCACTGAATCCCACAAGACATATGCAGTCAGATCCATTGAAATAACCACCATTCTGGCAGTTAAGTGGTTCTATTGTGGTAAAAGGTATGGAGGTCATTTCAGATATGGGTGTGGTAGATGGTGATCTTGATGTGGCTGGTGGACCGGTTGATGGCTTAGTTGATGGTGTGCTGGGTTTTGTAGCTGGAATAGTAGGCTTAGATGTTTCTGGAGTGATTGTACTACTCAAATAAGAAATTGTGGATGAGATGTTAGGCAGAGGTGTTACTGTATCTGTTGAATCTTGAGTAACAATGGTTGTCTGTCCAGTTACTGAAATAAAGGTATGAGTGACACCTGTTGTGTGGGTTGATAAAATAGAAGGCACTGATGTCACTATCTCAGCGGTTTGATCAGGTAGGGATGTGGTCTTAGGAAGTTCCGAAGTGACACTGTCGGTAAAAGATGTTGTAAGTGCAGGCACTGATGTTGCTATTTCAGTCTCAACAGTTGTTTCAAATATTGTGGTTATATCAACCGCTTGAGAAGTTACTGAACTGACTGCAGTGGTTTGATCGGATGTTGATGTGGTTTGAGCTGATGTTACTGAATCAGTAGGAGTGGTTTCTTCAGGGCCCGAGGTGGTGTCAGGATGTTCCGAAGTGATTCCGTCGGTGGCAGTTGTAGTCTGAGATGGAGACGTTGTCTCTGCAGGGACTGATGTTGCTATCTCAGTCTCAACAGTTGTCTCAAAAAGTGTGGTTGTTTCGACCGCTCCAGAAGTTGAACTGAATGCAGTGGTTTGATCGGATGTTGATGTGGTTTGAGCTGATGTTAGTGAATCAGTAGGAGTGGTTTCTTCAGGGCCCGGGGTGGTGTTAGGGTGTTCTGAAGTGATGCTGTCGGTGGCAGTTGTAGTCTGAGATGGAGACGTTGTCTCTGCAGGGACTGATGTTGCTATCTCAGTCTCAGTTGTTTCAACAGTGGTTGTTTTTTGAACAAATCGGATGTTGATGTGGTTTGTGTGATGTTTGAATCCGAGGAGTGGTTTCTTCAGGGCCCGAGGTGGTGTCGGATGTTCGGAAGTGATGCTGTCGGTGGCAGTTGTAGTCTGAGATGAACGTTGTCTCTGCAGGGCACTGGTGTTGCTATCTCAGTCTCAACGGTTGTTTGATGTGGTTTTTGCTGATGTTACTGAATGCAGTGGTTTGATCGGATGTTGATGTGGTTTGAGCTGATGTTACTTCCGTAGGGAGGTTTCTTCCCGAGGTGGTGTCAGGATGTTCGGAAGTGATGCTGTCGGTGGCAGTTGTAGTCTGAGATGGAGACGTTGTCTCTGCAGGGACTGATGTTGCTATCTCAGTCTCAACAGTTGTTTCAAATAGTGTGGTTGTTTCGACCGCTCCAGAAGTTGAACTGAATGCAGTGGTTTGATCGGATGTTGATGTGGTTTGAGCTGATGTTACTGAATCTGTAGGAGTGGTTTCTTCAGGGCCCGAGGTGGTGTCAGGATGTTCTGAAGTGATGCTGTCGGTGGCAGTTGTAGTCTGAGATGGAGACGTTGTCTCTGCAGGGACTGATGTTGCTATCTCAGTCTCAACAGTTGTTTCAAATAGTGTGGTTGTTTCGACCGCTCCAGAAGTTGAACTAAATGCAGTTGTTTGATCGGATGTTGATGTGGTTTGAGCTGATGTTAGTGAATCAGTAGGAGTGGTTTCTTCAGGGCCCGAGGTGGTGTCAGGATGTTCGGAAGTGATGCTGTCGGTGGCAGTTGTAGTCTGAGATGGAGACGTTGTCTCTGCAGGGACTGATGTTGCTATCTCAGTCTCAACAGTTGTTTCAAATAGTGTGGTTGTTTCGACTGCTTGAGAAGTTACTGAACTGAATGCAGTGGTTTGATCGGATGTTGATGTGGTTTGAGCTGATGTTACTGAATCAGTAGGAGTGGTTTCTTCAGGGCCCGAGGTGGTGTCAGGATGTTCCGAAGTGATGCTGTCGGTGGCAGTTGTAGTCTGAGATGGAGACATTGTCTCTGCAGGGACTGATGTTGCTATTTCAGTCTCAACAGTTGTTTCAAATAGTGTGGTTGTTTCGACCGCTCCAGAAGTTGAACTGAATGCAGTGGTTTGATCGGATGTTGATGTGGTTTGAGCTGATGTTACTGAATCAGTAGGAGTGGTTTCTTCAGGGCCTGAGGTGGTGTCCGGATGTTCTGAAGTGATGCTGTCGGTGGCAGTTGTAGTCTGAGATGGAGACATTGTCTCTGCAGGGACTGATGTTGCTATCTCAGTCTCAACAGTTGTTTCAAATAGTGTGGTTGTTTCGACCGCTTGAGAAGTTACTGAAGTGAATGCAGTGGTTTGATCGGATGTTGATGTGGTTTGAGCTGATGTTACTGAATCCGTAGGGAGTGGTTTCTTCAGGGCCCGAGGTGGTGTCAGGATGTTCGAAGTGATGCTGTCGGTGGCAGTTGTAGTCTGAGATGGAGACGTTGTCTCTGCAGGGACTGATGTTTGCTATCTCAGTCTCAACAGTTGTTTCAAATAGTGTGGTTGTTTTCGACCGCTCCAGAAGTTGAACTGAATGCAGTGGTTTGATCAGATGTTGATGTGGTTTGAGTTAATGTTACTGAATCCAGCCGGAGTGGTTTCTTCAGGGCCCGAGGTGGTGTCAGGATGTTCGAAGTGATGCTGTCGGTGGCAGTTGTAGTCTGAGATGGAGACGCGTCTCTGAAGGGACTGTTGTTGCTATTTCAGTCTCAACAGTTGTCTCAAAAAGTGTGGTTGTTTCGACCGCTCCAGAAGTTGAACTGAATGCAGTGGTTTGATCGGATGTTGATGTGGTTTGAGCTGATGTTAGTGAATCAGTAGGAGTGGTTTCTTCAGGGCCCGAGGTGGTGTCAGGATGTTCTGAAGTGATGCTGTCGGTGGCAGTTGTAGTCTGAGATGGAGACGTTGTCTCTGCAGGGACTGATGTTGCTATCTCAGTCTCAACAGTTGTTTCAAACAGTGTGGTTGTTTCGACCGCTCCAGAAGTTGAACTGAATGCAGTGGTTTGATCGGATGTTGATGTGGTTTGAGCTGATGTTAGTGAATCAGTAGGAGTGGTTTTTTCAGGGCCCGAGGTGGTGTCAGGATGTTCCGAAGTGATGCTGTTGGTGGCAGTTGTAGTCTGAGATGGAGACGTTGTCTCTACAGGCACTGATGTTGCTATCTCAGTCTCAACAGTTGTCTCAAACGGTGTGGTTGTTTCGACCGCTCCAGAAGTTGAACTGAATGCAGTGGTTTGATCGGATGTTGATGTGGTTTGAGCTGATGTTAGTGAATCCGTAGGAGTGGTTTCTTCAGGGCCCGAGGTGGTGTCAGGATGTTCCGAAGTGATGCTGTCGGTGGCAGTTGTAGTCTGAGATGGAGACATTGTCTCTGCAGGGACTGATGTTGCTATTTCAGTCTCAACAGTTGTTTCAAATAGTGTGGTTGTTTCGACCGCTCCAGAAGTTACTGAACTGAATGCAGTGGTGTGATCGGATGTTGATGTGGTTTGAGCTGATGTTAGTGAATCAGTAGGAGTGGTTTCTTCAGGGCCCGAGGTGGTGTCAGGATGTTCGGAAGTGATGCTGTCGGTGGCAGTTGTAGTCTGAGATGGAGACGTTGTCTCTGCAGGGACTGATGTTGCTATTTCAGTCTCAACAGTTGTTTCAAATAGTGTGGTTGTTTCGACTGCTTGAGAAGTTACTGAACTGAATGCAGTTGAGTGATCGGATGTTGATGTGGTTTGAGCTGATGTTACTGAATCAGTAGGAGTGGTTTCTCCAGGGCCCGAGGTGGTGTCAGGATGTTCCGAAGTGATGCTGTCGGTGGCAGTTGTAGTCTGAGATGGAGACGTTGTCTCTGCAGGGACTGATGTTGCTATCTCAGTCTCAACAGTTGTTTCAAACAGTGTGGTTGTTTCGACCGCTCCAGAAGTTGAACTGAATGCAGTGGTTTGATCGGATGTTGATGTGGTTTGAGCTGATGTTAGTGAATCAGTAGGAGTGGTTTCTTCAGGGCCCGAGGTGGTGTCAGGATGTTCGGAAGTGATGCTGTCGGTGGCAGTTGTAGTCTGAGATGGAGACGTTGTCTCTACAGGCACTGATGTTGCTATCTCAGTCTCAACAGTTGTCTCAAACAGTGTGGTTGTTTCGACCGCTCCAGAAGTTGAACTGAATGCAGTGGTTTGATCGGATGTTGATGTGGTTTGAGCTGATGTTAGTGAATCCGTAGGAGTGGTTTCTTCAGGGCCCGAGGTGGTGTCAGGATGTTCCGAAGTGATGCTGTCGGTGGCAGTTGTAGTCTGAGATGGAGACGTTGTCTCTGCAGGGACTGATGTTGCTATTTCAGTCTCAACAGTTGTTTCAAATAGTGTGGTTGTTTCGACCGCTCCAGAAGTTACTGAACTGAATGCAGTGGTGTGATCGGATGTTGATGTGGTTTGAGCTGATGTTAGTGAATCAGTAGGAGTGGTTTCTTCAGGGCCCGAGGTGGTGTCAGGATGTTCGGAAGTGATGCTGTCGGTGGCAGTTGTAGTCTGAGATGGAGACGTTGTCTCTGCAGGCACTGATGTTGCTATTTCAGTCTCAACAGTTGTTTCAAATAGTGTGGTTGTTTCGACCGCTTGAGAAGTTACTGAACTGAATGCAGTGGTGTGATCGGATGTTGATGTGGTTTGAGCTGATGTTAGTGAATCAGTAGGAGTGGTTTCTCCAGGGCCCGAGGTGGTGTCAGGATGTTCCGAAGTGATGCTGTCGGTGGCAGTTGTAGTCTGAGATGGAGACGTTGTCTCTGCAGGCACTGATGTTGCTATCTCAGTCTCAACAGTTGTTTCAAACAGTGCGGTTGTTTCGACCGCTCCAGAAGTTGAACTGAATGCAGTGGTTTGATCGGATGTTGATGTGGTTTGAGCTGATGTTACTGAATCCGTAGGAGTGGTTTCTTCAGGGCCCGAGGTAGTGTCAGGATGTTCCGAAGTGATGCTGTCGGTGGCAGTTGTAGTCTGAGATGGAGACGTTGTCTCTGCAGGGACTGATGTTGCTATCTCAGTCTCAACAGTTGTTTCAAACAGTGTGGTTGTTTCGACCGCTCCAGGAGTTGAACTGAATGCAGTGGTTTGATCGGATGTTGATGTGGTTTGAGCTGATGTTAGTGAATCAGTAGGAGTGGTTTCTTCAGGGCCCGAGGTGGTGTCAGGATGTTCGGAAGTGATGCTGTCGGTGGCAGTTGTAGTCTGAGATGGAGACGTTGTCTCTGCAGTGACTGATGTTGCTATCTCAGTCTCAACAGTTGTTTCAAATAGTGTGGTTGTTTCGACCGCTCCAGAAGTTGAACTGAATGCAGTGGTTTGATCGGATGTTGATGTGGTTTGAGCTGATGTTACTGAATCAGTAGGAGTGGTTTCTTCGGGGCCTGAGGTGGTGTCCGGATGTTCTGAAGTGATGCTGTCGGTGGCAGTTGTAGTCTGAGATGGAGACATTGTCTCTGCAGGGACTGATGTTGCTATCTCAGTCTCAACAGTTGTTTCAAATAGTGTGGTTGTTTCGACCGCTTGAGAAGTTACTGAAGTGAATGCAGTGGTTTGATCGGATGTTGATGTGGTTTGAGCTGATGTTACTGAATCCGTAGGAGTGGTTTCTTCAGGGCCCGAGGTGGTGTCAGGATGTTCCGAAGTGATGCTGTCGGTGGCAGTTGTAGTCTGAGATGGAGACGTTGTCTCTGCAGGGACTGATGTTGCTATCTCAGTCTCAACAGTTGTTTCAAATAGTGTGGTTGTTTCGACCGCTCCAGAAGTTGAACTGAATGCAGTGGTTTGATCAGATGTTGATGTGGTTTGAGTTAATGTTACTGAATCCGTCGGAGTGGTTTCTTCAGGGCCCGAGGTGGTGTCAGGATGTTCCGAAGTGATGCTGTCGGTGGCAGTTGTAGTCTGAGATGGAGACGTCTCTGAAGGGACTGTTGTTGCTATTTCAGTCTCAACAGTTGTCTCAAAAAGTGTGGTTGTTTCGACCGCTCCAGAAGTTGAACTGAATGCAGTGGTTTGATCGGATGTTGATGTGGTTTGAGCTGATGTTAGTGAATCAGTAGGAGTGGTTTCTTCAGGGCCCGGGGTGGTGTTAGGGTGTTCTGAAGTGATGCTGTCGGTGGCAGTTGTAGTCTGAGATGGAGACGTTGTCTCTGCAGGGACTGATGTTGCTATCTCAGTCTCAACAGTTGTTTCAAACAGTGTGGTTGTTTCGACCGCTCCAGAAGTTGAACTGAATGCAGTGGTTTGATCGGATGTTGATGTGGTTTGTGCTGATGTTACTGAATCAGTAGGAGTGGTTTCTTCATGGCCCGAGGTGGTGTCCGGATGTTCGGAAGTGATGCTGTCGGTGGCAGTTGTAGTCTGAGATGGAGCGTTGTCTCTGCAGGGGACTGATGTTGCTATCTCAGTCTCAACAGTTGTTTCAAACAGTGTGGTTGTTTGGAGACTGCTCCAGAAGTTGAACTGAATGCAGTTGATCGGATGTTGATGTGGTTTGTGCTGATGTTACTGAATCAGTAGGAGTGGTTTCTTCAGGGCCCGAGGTGGTGTCAGGATGTTCGGAAGTGATGCTGTCGGTGGCAGTTGTAGTCTGAGATGGAGACGTTGTCTCTGCAGGGACTGATGTTGCTATCTCAGTCTCAACAGTTGTTTCAAATAGTGTGGTTGTTTCGACCGCTCCAGAAGTTACTGAACTGAATGCAGTGGTTTGATCGGATGTTGATGTGGTTTGAGCTGATGTTACTGAATCAGTAGGAGTGGTTTCTTCAGGGCCCGAGGTGGTGTCAGGATGTTCGGAAGTGATGCTGTCGGTGGCAGTTGTAGTCTGAGATGGAGACGTTGTCTCTGCAGGGACTGATGTTGCTATCTCAGTCTCAACAGTTGTTTCAAATAGTGTGGTTGTTTCGACCGCTTGAGAAGTTACTGAACTGAATGCAGTGGTTTGATCGGATGTTGATGTGGTTTGAGCTGATGTTACTGAATCAGTAGGAGTGGTTTCTTCAGGGCCCGAGGTGGTGTCAGGATGTTCCGAAGTGATGCTGTCGGTGGCAGTTGTAGTCTGAGATGGAGACGTTGTCTCTGCAGGGACTGATGTTGCTATCTCAGTCTCAACAGTTGTTTCAAATAGTGTGGTTGTTTCGACCGCTCCAGAAGTTACTGAACTGAATGCAGTGGTGTGATCGGATGTTGATGTGGTTTGAGCTGATGTTAGTGAATCAGTAGGAGTGGTTTCTTCAGGGCCCGGGGTGGTGTCAGGGATGTTCGAAGTGATGCTGTCGGTGGCAGTTGTAGTCTGAGATGGAGACGTTGTCTCTGCAGGGACTGATGTTGCTATCTCAGTCTCAACAGTTGTTTCAAACAGTGTGGTTGTTTCGACCGCTCCAGAAGTTGAACTGAATGCAGTGGTTTGATCGGATGTTGATGTGGTTTGAGCTGATGTTACTGAATCAGTAGGAGTGGTTTCTTCAGGGCCCGAGGTGGTGTCAGGATGTTCGGAAGTGATGCTGTCGGTGGCAGTTGTAGTCTGAGATGGAGACGTTGTCTCTACAGGCACTGATGTTGCTATCTCAGTCTCAACAGTTGTTTCAAACAGTGTGGTTGTTTCGACCGCTCCAGAAGTTGAACTGAATGCAGTGGTTTGATCGGATGTTGATGTGGTTTGAGCTGATGTTACTGAATCAGTAGGAGTGGTTTCTTCAGGGCCCGAGGTGGTGTCAGGATGTTCGGAAGTGATGCTGTCGGTGGCAGTTGTAGTCTGAGATGGAGACGTTGTCTCTGCAGGGACTGATGTTGCTATCTCAGTCTCAACAGTTGTTTCAAATAGTGTGGTTGTTTCGACTGCTTCCAGAAGTTACTGAACTGAATGCAGTGGTTTGATCGGATGTTGATGTGGTTTGAGCTGATGTTACTGAATCAGTAGGAGTGGTTTCTTCAGGGCCCGAGGTGGTGTCAGGATGTTCGAAGTGATGCTGTCGGTGGCAGTTGTAGTCTGAGATGGAGACGTTGTCTCTGCAGGGACTGATGTTGCTATCTCAGTCTCAACAGTTGTTTCAAACAGTGTGGTTGTTTCGACCGCTCCAGAAGTTGAACTGAATGCAGTGGTTTGATCGGATGTTGATGTGGTTTGAGCTGATGTTACTGAATCAGTAGGAGTGGTTTCTTCAGGGCCCGAGGTGGTGTCAGGATGTTCGGAAGTGATGCTGTCGGTGGCAGTTGTAGTCTGAGATGGAGACGTTGTCTCTGCAGGGACTGATGTTGCTATCTCAGTCTCAACAGTTGTTTCAAATAGTGTGGTTGTTTCGACCGCTCCAGAAGTTGAACTGAATGCAGTGGTTTGATCGGATGTTGATGTGGTTTGAGCTGATGTTACTGAATCAGTAGGAGTGGTTTCTTCAGGGCCCAAGGTGGTGTCAGGATGTTCGAAGTGATGCTGTCGGTGGCAGTTGTAGTCTGAGATGGAGACGTTGTCTCTGCAGGGACTGATGTTGCTATCTCAGTCTCAACAGTTGTTTCAAACAGTGTGGTTGTTTCGACCGCTCCAGAAGTTGAACTGAATGCAGTGGTTTGATCGGATGTTGATGTGGTTTGAGCTGATGTTAGTGAATCAGTAGGAGTGGTTTCTTCAGGGCCCGAGGTGGTGTCAGGATGTTCGGAAGTGATGCTGTCGGTGGCAGTTGTAGTCTGAGATGGAGACGTTGTCTCTGCAGGCACTGATGTTGCTATCTCAGTCTCAACAGTTGTTTCAAACAGTGTGGTTGTTTCGACCGCTCCAGAAGTTGAACTGAATGCAGTGGTTTGATCGGATGTTGATGTGGTTTGAGCTGATGTTAGTGAATCAGTAGGAGTGGTTTCTTCAGGGCCCGAGGTGGTGTCAGGATGTTCGGAAGTGATGCTGTCGGTGGCAGTTGTAGTCTGAGATGGAGACGTTGTCTCTGCAGGCACTGATGTTGCTATCTCAGTCTCAACAGTTGTTTCAAACAGTGTGGTTGTTTCGACCGCTCCAGAAGTTGAACTGAATGCAGTGGTTTGATCGGATGTTGATGTGGTTTGTGCTGATGTTACTGAATCAGTAGGAGTGGTTTCTTCAGGGCCCGAGGTGGTGTCAGGATGTTCTGAAGTGATGCTGTCGGTGGCAGTTGTAGTCTGAGATGGAGACGTTGTCTCTGCAGGGACTGATGTTGCTATCTCAGTCTCAACAGTTGTTTCAAATAGTGTGGTTGTTTCGACTGCTTGAGAAGTTACTGAACTGAATGCAGTTGAGTGATCGGATGTTGATGTGGTTTGAGCTGATGTTAGTGAATCAGTAGGAGTGGTTTCTTCAGGGCCCGAGGTGGTGTCAGGATGTTCCTGAAGTGATGCTGTCGGTGGCAGTTGTAGTCTGAGATGGAGACGTTGTCTCTGCAGGGACTGATGTTGCTATCTCAGTCTCAACAGTTGTTTCAAACAGTGTGGTTGTTTCGACCGCTCCAGAAGTTGAACTGAATGCAGTGGTTTGATCGGATGTTGATGTGGTTTGAGCTGATGTTAGTGAATCAGTAGGAGTGGTTTCTTCAGGGCCCGAGGTGGTGTCAGGATGTTCGGAAGTGATGCTGTCGGTGGCAGTTGTAGTCTGAGATGGAGACGTTGTCTCTACAGGCACTGATGTTGCTATCTCAGTCTCAACAGTTGTTTCAAACAGTGTGGTTGTTTCGACCGCTCCAGAAGTTGAACTGAATGCAGTGGTTTGATCGGATGTTGATGTGGTTTGAGCTGATGTTAGTGAATCCGTAGGAGTGGTTTCTTCAGGGCCCGAGGTGGTGTCAGGATGTTCGGAAGTGATGCTGTCGGTGGCAGTTGTAGTCTGAGATGGAGACGTTGTCTCTGCAGGCACTGATGTTGCTATTTCAGTCTCAACAGTTGTTTCAAATAGTGTGGTTGTTTCGACCGCTCCAGAAGTTACTGAACTGAATGCAGTGGTGTGATCGGATGTTGATGTGGTTTGAGCTGATGTTAGTGAATCAGTAGGAGTGGTTTCTTCAGGGCCCGAGGTGGTGTCAGGATGTTCGGAAGTGATGCTGTCGGTGGCAGTTGTAGTCTGAGATGGAGACGTTGTCTCTGCAGGGACTGATGTTGCTATCTCAGTCTCAACAGTTGTTTCAAATAGTGTGGTTGTTTCAGAAGTTGACCGCTGAGAAGTTGAACTGAATGCAGTGGTTTGATCGGATGTTGATGTGGTTTGAGCTGATGTTACTGAATCAGTAGGAGTGGTTTCTTCAGGGCCCGAGGTGGTGTCAGGATGTTCGGAAGTGATGCTGTCGGTGGCAGTTGTAGTCTGAGATGGAGACGTTGTCTCTGCAGGCACTGATGTTGCTATCTCAGTCTCAACAGTTGTTTCAAACAGTGTGGTTGTTTCGACCGCTCCAGAAGTTGAACTGAATGCAGTGGTTTGATCGGATGTTGATGTGGTTTGAGCTGATGTTAGTGAATCAGTAGGAGTGGTTTCTTCAGGGCCCGAGGTGGTGTCAGGATGTTCGGAAGTGATGCTGTCGGTGGCAGTTGTAGTCTGAGATGGAGACGTTGTCTCTGCAGGGACTGATGTTGCTATCTCAGTCTCAACAGTTGTTTCAAACAGTGTGGTTGTTTCGACCGCTCCAGAAGTTGAACTGAATGCAGTGGTTTGATCGGATGTTGATGTGGTTTGAGCTGATGTTACTGAATCAGTAGGAGTGGTTTCTTCAGGGCCCGAGGTGGTGTCAGGATGTTCGGAAGTGATGCTGTCGGTGGCAGTTGTAGTCTGAGATGGAGACGTTGTCTCTACAGGCACTGATGTTGCTATCTCAGTCTCAACAGTTGTTTCAAACAGTGTGGTTGTTTCGACCGCTCCAGAAGTTGAACTGAATGCAGTGGTTTGATCGGATGTTGATGTGGTTTGAGCTGATGTTACTGAATCAGTAGGAGTGGTTTCTTCAGGGCCCGAGGTGGTGTCAGGATGTTCGGAAGTGATGCTGTCGGTGGCAGTTGTAGTCTGAGATGGAGACGTTGTCTCTGCAGGCACTGATGTTGCTATCTCAGTCTCAACAGTTGTTTCAAATAGTGTGGTTGTTTCGACCGCTCCAGAAGTTGAACTGAATGCAGTGGTTTGATCGGATGTTGATGTGGTTTGAGCTGATGTTAGTGAATCAGTAGGAGTGGTTTCTTCAGGGCCCGAGGTGGTGTCAGGATGTTCCGAAGTGATGCTGTCGGTGGCAGTTGTAGTCTGAGATGGAGACGTCTCTGTAGGGACTGATGTTGCTATCTCAGTCTCAACAGTTGTTTCAAACAGTGTGGTTGTTTCGACCGCTCCAGAAGTTGAACTGAATGCAGTGGTTTGATCGGATGTTGATGTGGTTTGAGCTGATGTTAGTGAATCAGTAGGAGTGGTTTCTTCAGGGCCCGAGGTGGTGTCAGGATGTTCTGAAGTGATGCTGTCGGTGGCAGTTGTAGTCTGAGATGGAGACGTTGTCTCTGCAGGGACTGATGTTGCTATCTCAGTCTCAACAGTTGTTTCAAATAGTGTGGTTGTTTCGACCGCTCCAGAAGTTGAACTGAATGCAGTTGTTTGATCGGATGTTGATGTGGTTTGAGCTGATGTTACTGAATCAGTAGGAGTGGTTTCTTCAGGGCCCGAGGTGGTGTCAGGATGTTCCGAAGTGATGCTGTCGGTGGCAGTTGTAGTCTGAGATGGAGACGTCTCTGCAGGGACTGATGTTGCTATCTCAGTCTCAACAGTTGTTTCAAACAGTGTGGTTGTTTCGACCGCTCCAGAAGTTGAACTGAATGCAGTGGTTTGATCGGATGTTGATGTGGTTTGAGCTGATGTTAGTGAATCAGTAGGAGTGGTTTCTTCAGGGCCCGAGGTGGTGTCAGGATGTTCGGAAGTGATGCTGTCGGTGGCAGTTGTAGTCTGAGATGGAGACGTTGTCTCTACAGGCACTGATGTTGCTATCTCAGTCTCAACAGTTGTCTCAAACAGTGTGGTTGTTTCGACCGCTCCAGAAGTTGAACTGAATGCAGTGGTTTGATCGGATGTTGATGTGGTTTGAGCTGATGTTAGTGAATCAGTAGGAGTGGTTTCTTCAGGGCCCGAGGTGGTGTCAGGATGTTCGGAAGTGATGCTGTCGGTGGCAGTTGTAGTCTGAGATGGAGACGTTGTCTCTGCAGGGACTGATGTTGCTATCTCAGTCTCAACAGTTGTTTCAAATAGTGTGGTTGTTTCGACCGCTCCAGAAGTTGAACTGAATGCAGTGGTTTGATCGGATGTTGATGTGGTTTGAGCTGATGTTACTGAATCAGTAGGAGTGGTTTCTTCAGGGCCCGAGGTGGTGTCAGGATGTTCAGGAAGTGATGCTGTCGGTGGCAGTTGTAGTCTGAGATGGAGACGTTGTCTCTGCAGGCACTGATGTTGCTATCTCAGTCTCAACAGTTGTTTCAAACAGTGTGGTTGTTTCGACCGCTCCAGAAGTTGAACTGAATGCAGTGGTTTGATCGGATGTTGATGTGGTTTGAGCTGATGTTAGTGAATCAGTAGGAGTGGTTTCTTCAGGGCCCGAGGTGGTGTCAGGATGTTCTGAAGTGATGCTGTCGGTGGCAGTTGTAGTCTGAGATGGAGACGTTGTCTCTGCAGGGACTGATGTTGCTATTTCAGTCTCAACAGTTGTTTCAAATAGTGTGGTTGTTTCGACTGCTTGAGAAGTTACTGAACTGAATGCAGTGGTTTGATCGGATGTTGATGTGGTTTGAGCTGATGTTACTGAATCAGTAGGAGTGGTTTCTTCAGGGCCCGAGGTGGTGTCAGGATGTTCCGAAGTGATGCTGTCGGTGGCAGTTGTAGTCTGAGATGGAGACGTCTCTGCAGGGACTGATGTTGCTATCTCAGTCTCAACAGTTGTTTCAAACAGTGTGGTTGTTTCGACCGCTCCAGAAGTTGAACTGAATGCAGTGGTTTGATCGGATGTTGATGTGGTTTGAGCTGATGTTAGTGAATCAGTAGGAGTGGTTTCTTCAGGGCCCGAGGTGGTGTCAGGATGTTCGGAAGTGATGCTGTCGGTGGCAGTTGTAGTCCGAGATGGAGACGTTGTCTCTACAGGCACTGATGTTGCTATCTCAGTCTCAACAGTTGTTTCAAACAGTGTGGTTGTTTCGACCGCTCCAGAAGTTGAACTGAATGCAGTGGTTTGATCGGATGTTGATGTGGTTTGAGCTGATGTTAGTGAATCAGTAGGAGTGGTTTCTTCAGGGCCCGAGGTGGTGTCAGGATGTTCGGAAGTGATGCTGTCGGTGGCAGTTGTAGTCTGAGATGGAGACGTTGTCTCTGCAGGGACTGATGTTGCTATCTCAGTCTCAACAGTTGTTTCAAATAGTGTGGTTGTTTCGACCGCTCCAGAAGTTACTGAACTGAATGCAGTGGTTTGATCGGATGTTGATGTGGTTTGAGCTGATGTTACTGAATCAGTAGGAGTGGTTTCTTCAGGGCCCGAGGTGGTGTCAGGATGTTGGAAGTGATGCTGTCGGTGGCAGTTGTAGTCTGAGATGGAGACGTTGTCTCTGCAGGCACTGATGTTGCTATCTCAGTCTCAACAGTTGTTTCAAATAGTGTGGTTGTTTCGACCGCTCCAGAAGTTGAACTGAATGCAGTGGTTTGATCGGATGTTGATGTGGTTTGAGCTGATGTTAGTGAATCAGTAGGAGTGGTTTCTTCAGGGCCCGAGGTGGTGTCAGGATGTTCGGAAGTGATGCTGTCGGTGGCAGTTGTAGTCTGAGATGGAGACGTTGTCTCTGCAGGCACTGATGTTGCTATCTCAGTCTCAACAGTTGTTTCAAACAGTGTGGTTGTTTCGACCGCTCCAGAAGTTTGAACTGAATGCAGTGGTTTGATCGGATGTTGATGTGGTTTGAGCTGATGTTAGTGAATCAGTAGGAGTGGTTTCTTCAGGGCCCGAGGTGGTGTCAGGATGTTCGGAAGTGATGCTGTCGGTGGCAGTTGTAGTCTGAGATGGAGACGTTGTCTCTGCAGGGACTGATGTTGCTATCTCAGTCTCAACAGTTGTTTCAAATAGTGTGGTTGTTTTCGACCGCTCCAGAAGTTTGAACTGAATGCAGTGGTTTGATCGGATGTTGATGTGGTTTGAGCTGATGTTACTGAATCAGTAGGAGTGGTTTCTTCAGGGCCCGAGGTGGTGTCAGGATGTTCGAAGTGATGCTGTCGGTGGCAGTTGTAGTCTGAGATGGAGACGTTGTCTCTGCAGGCACTGATGTTGCTATTTCAGTCTCAACAGTTGTTTCAAACAGTGTGGTTGTTTCGACCGCTCCAGAAGTTGAACTGAATGCAGTGGTTTGATCGGATGTTGATGTGGTTTGAGCTGATGTTAGTGAATCAGTAGGAGTGGTTTCTTCAGGGCCCGAGGTGGTGTCAGGATGTTCCGAAGTGATGCTGTCGGTGGCAGTTGTAGTCTGAGATGGAGACGTTGTCTCTGCAGGGACTGATGTTGCTATCTCAGTCTCAACAGTTGTTTCAAACAGTGTGGTTGTTTCGACCGCTCCAGAAGTTGAACTGAATGCAGTGGTTTGATCGGATGTTGATGTGGTTTGAGCTGATGTTACTGAATCAGTAGGAGTGGTTTCTTCAGGGCCCGAGGTGGTGTCAGGATGTTCGGAAGTGATGCTGTCGGTGGCAGTTGTAGTCTGAGATGGAGACGTTGTCTCTGCAGGCACTGATGTTGCTATCTCAGTCTCAACAGTTGTTTCAAATAGTGTGGTTGTTTCGACCGCTCCAGAAGTTACTGAACTGAATGCAGTGGTTTGATCGGATGTTGATGTGGTTTGAGCTGATGTTACTGAATCAGTAGGAGTGGTTTCTTCAGGGCCCGAGGTGGTGTCAGGATGTTCGAAGTGATGCTGTCGGTGGCAGTTGTAGTCTGAGATGGAGACGTTGTCTCTGCAGGGACTGATGTTGCTATCTCAGTCTCAACAGTTGTTTCAAATAGTGTGGTTGTTTCGACCGCTCCAGAAGTTGAACTGAATGCAGTGGTTTGATCGGATGTTGATGTGGTTTGAGCTGATGCATAGTGAATCAGTAGGAGTGGTTTCTTCAGGGCCCGAGGTGGTGTCAGGATGTTCGGAAGTGATGCTGTCGGTGGCAGTTGTAGTCTGAGATGGAGACGTTGTCTCTGCAGGGACTGATGTTGCTATCTCAGTCTCAACAGTTGTTTCAAATAGTGTGGTTGTTTTGACCGCTCCAGAAGTTGAACTGAATGCAGTGGTTTGATCGGATGTTGATGTGGTTTGAGCTGATGTTACTGAATCAGTAGGAGTGGTTTCTTCAGGGCCCGAGGTGGTGTCAGGATGTTCGAAGTGATGCTGTCGGTGGCAGTTGTAGTCTGAGATGGAGACGTTGTCTCTGCAGGGACTGATGTTGCTATCTCAGTCTCAACAGTTGTTTCAAACAGTGTGGGTGTTTTGACCGCTCCAGAAGTTGAACTGAATGCAGTGGTTTGATCGGATGTTGATGTGGTTTGAGCTGATGTTAGTGAATCAGTAGGAGTGGTTTCTTCAGGGCCCGAGGGTGGTGTCAGGATGTTCTGAAGTGATGCTGTCGGTGGCAGTTGTAGTCTGAGATGGAGACGTTGTCTCTGCAGGGACTGATGTTGCTATCTCAGTCTCAACAGTTGTTTCAAATAGTGTGGTTGTTTTTGACCGCTTGAGAAGTTGAACTGAATGCAGTGGTTTGATCGGATGTTGATGTGGTTTGAGCTGATGTTACTGAATCAGTAGGAGTGGTTTCTTCAGGGCCCGAGGTGGTGTCAGGATGTTCTGAAGTGATGCTGTCGGTGGCAGTTGTAGTCTGAGATGGAGACGTTGTCTCTGCAGGGACTGATGTTGCTATCTCAGTCTCAACAGTTGTTTCAAACAGTGTGGTTGTTTCGACCGCTCCAGAAGTTGAACTGAATGCAGTGGTTTGATCGGATGTTGATGTGGTTTGAGCTGATGTTACTGAATCAGTAGGAGTGGTTTCTTCAGGGCCCGAGGTGGTGTCAGGATGTTCGGAAGTGATGCTGTCGGTGGAGTTGTAGTCTGAGATGGAGACGTTGTCTCTACAGGCACTGATGTTGCTATCTCAGTCTCAACAGTTGTTTCAAACAGTGTGGTTGTTTCGACCGCTCCAGAAGTTGAACTGAATGCAGTGGTTTGATCGGATGTTGATGTGGTTTGAGCTGATGTTAGTGAATCAGTAGGAGTGGTTTCTTCAGGGCCCGAGGTGGTGTCAGGATGTTCGGAAGTGATGCTGTCGGTGGCAGTTGTAGTCTGAGATGGAGACGTTGTCTCTGCAGGGACTGATGTTGCTATCTCAGTCTCAACAGTTGTTTCAAATAGTGTGGTTGTTTCGACCGCTCCAGAAGTTGAACTGAATGCAGTGGTTTGATCGGATGTTGATGTGGTTTGAGCTGATGTTACTGAATCAGTAGGAGTGGTTTCTTCAGGGCCCGAGGTGGTGTCAGGATGTTCGAAGTGATGCTGTCGGTGGCAGTTGTAGTCTGAGATGGAGACGTTGTCTCTGCAGGCACTGATGTTGCTATCTCAGTCTCAACAGTTGTTTCAAACAGTGTGGTTGTTTCGACCGCTCCAGAAGTTGAACTGAATGCAGTGGTTTGATCGGATGTTGATGTGGTTTGAGCTGATGTTACTGAATCAGTAGGAGTGGTTTCTTCAGGGCCCGAGGTGGTGTCAGGATGTTCTGAAGTGATGCTGTCGGTGGCAGTTGTAGTCTGAGATGGAGACGTTGTCTCTGCAGGCACTGATGTTGCAATCTCAGTCTCAACAGTTGTTTCAAATAGTGTGGTTGTTTTTCGACCGCTTCCAGAAGTTACTGAACTGAATGCAGTGGTTTGATCGGATGTTGATGTGGTTTGAGCTGATGTTAGTGAATCAGTAGGAGTGGTTTCTTCAGGGCCCGAGGTGGTGTCAGGATGTTCGAAGTGATGCTGTCGGTGGCAGTTGTAGTCTGAGATGGAGACGTTGTCTCTGCAGGGACTGATGTTGCTATCTCAGTCTCAACAGTTGTTCAAACAGTGTGGTTGTTTTCGACCGCTCCAGAAGTTGAACTGAATGCAGTGGTTTGATCGGATGTTGATGTGGTTTGAGCTGATGTTAGTGAATCAGTAGGAGTGGTTTCTTCAGGGCCCGAGGTGGTGTCAGGATGTTCGGAAGTGATGCTGTCGGTGGCAGTTGTAGTCTGAGATGGAGACGTTGTCTCTGCAGGGACTGATGTTGCTATCTCAGTCTCAACAGTTGTTTCAAACAGTGTGGTTGTTTCGACCGCTCCAGAAGTTGAACTGAATGCAGTGGTTTGATCGGATGTTGATGTGGTTTGAGCTGATGTTACTGAATCAGTAGGAGTGGTTTCTTCAGGGCCCGAGGTGGTGTCAGGATGTTCGGAAGTGATGCTGTCGGTGGCAGTTGTAGTCTGAGATGGAGACGTTGTCTCTGCAGGCACTGATGTTGCTATCTCAGTCTCAACAGTTGTTTCAAACAGTGTGGTTGTTTCGACCGCTCCAGAAGTTGAACTGAATGCAGTGGTTTGATCGGATGTTGATGTGGTTTGAGCTGTTGTTAGTGAATCAGTAGGAGTGGTTTCTTCAGGGCCCGAGGTGGTGTCAGGATGTTCTGAAGTGATGCTGTCGGTGGCAGTTGTAGTCTGAGATGGAGACGTTGTCTCTGCAGGGACTGATGTTGCTATCTCAGTCTCAACAGTTGTTTCAAACAGTGTGGTTGTTTCGACCGCTCCAGAAGTTGAACTGAATGCAGTGGTTTGATCGGATGTTGATGTGGTTTGAGCTGATGTTACTGAATCAGTAGGAGTGGTTTCTTCAGGGCCCGAGGTGGTGTCAGGATGTTCAGGAAGTGATGCTGTCGGTGGCAGTTGTAGTCTGAGATGGAGACGTTGTCTCTACAGGCACTGATGTTGCTATCTCAGTCTCAACAGTTGTTTCAAACAGTGTGGTTGTTTAGACCGCTCCAGAAGTTGAACTGAATGCAGTGGTTTGATCGGATGTTGATGTGGTTTGAGCTGATGTTACTGAATCAGTAGGAGTGGTTTCTTCAGGGCCCGAGGTGGTGTCAGGATGTTCTGAAGTGATGCTGTCGGTGGCAGTTGTAGTCTGAGATGGAGACGTTGTCTCTGCAGGGACTGATGTTGCTATCTCAGTCTCAACAGTTGTTTCAAACAGTGTGGTTGTTTCGACCGCTCCAGAAGTTGAACTGAATGCAGTGGTTTGATCGGATGTTGATGTGGTTTGAGCTGATGTTACTGAATCAGTAGGAGTGGTTTCTTCAGGGCCCGAGGTGGTGTCAGGATGTTCTGAAGTGATGCTGTCGGTGGCAGTTGTAGTCTGAGATGGAGACGTTGTCTCTACAGGCACTGATGTTGCTATCTCAGTCTCAACAGTTGTTTCAAACAGTGTGGTTGTTTCGACCGCTCCAGAAGTTGAACTGAATGCAGTGGTTTGATCGGATGTTGATGTGGTTTGAGGTGATGTTAGTGAATCAGTAGGAGTGGTTTCTTCAGGGCCCGAGGTGGTGTCAGGATGTTCGAAGTGATGCTGTCGGTGGCAGTTGTAGTCTGAGATGGAGACGTTGTCTCTGCAGGGACTGATGTTGCTATCTCAGTCTCAACAGTTGTTTCAAACAGTGTGGTTGTTTCGACCGCTCCAGAAGTTGAACTGAATGCAGTGGTTTGATCGGATGTTGATGTGGTTTGAGCTGATGTTAGTGAATCAGTAGGAGTGGTTTCTTCAGGGCCCGAGGTGGTGTCAGGATGTTCGGAAGTGATGCTGTCGGTGGCAGTTGTAGTCTGAGATGGAGACGTTGTCTCTGCAGGGACTGATGTTGCTATCTCAGTCTCAACAGTTGTTTCAAACAGTGTGGTTGTTTCGACCGCTCCAGAAGTTGAACTGAATGCAGTGGTTTGATCGGATGTTGATGTGGTTTGAGCTGATGTTACTGAATCAGTAGGAGTGGTTTCTTCAGGGCCCGAGGTGGTGTCAGGATGTTCGGAAGTGATGCTGTCGGTGGCAGTTGTAGTCTGAGATGGAGACGTTGTCTCTGCAGGGACTGATGTTGCTATCTCAGTCTCAACAGTTGTTTCAAACAGTGTGGTTGTTTCGACCGCTCCAGAAGTTGAACTGAATGCAGTGGTTTGATCGGATGTTGATGTGGTTTGAGCTGATGTTAGTGAATCAGTAGGAGTGGTTTCTTCAGGGCCCGAGGTGGTGTCAGGATGTTCTGAGGAAGTGATGCTGTCGGTGGCAGTTGTAGTCTGAGATGGAGACGTTGTCTCTGCAGGGACTGATGTTGCTATCTCAGTCTCAACAGTTGTTTCAAACAGTGTGGTTGTTTTGACCGCTCCAGAAGTTGAACTGAATGCAGTGGTTTGATCGGATGTTGATGTGGTTTGAGCTGATGTTACTGAATCAGTAGGAGTGGTTTCTTCAGGGCCCGAGGTGGTGTCAGGATGTTCGGAAGTGATGCTGTCGGTGGCAGTTGTAGTCTGAGATGGAGACGTTGTCTCTGCAGGCACTGATGTTGCTATCTCAGTCTCAACAGTTGTTTCAAACAGTGTGGTTGTTTCGACCGCTCCAGAAGTTGAACTGAATGCAGTGGTTTGATCGGATGTTGATGTGGTTTGAGCTGATGTTACTGAATCAGTAGGAGTGGTTTCTTCAGGGCCCGAGGTGGTGTCAGGATGTTCGGAAGTGATGCTGTCGGTGGCAGTTGTAGTCTGAGATGGAGACGTTGTCTCTGCAGGGACTGATGTTGCTATCTCAGTCTCAACAGTTGTTTCAAATAGTGTGGTTGTTTCGACCGCTTGAGAAGTTACTGAACTGAATGCAGTGGTTTGATCGGATGTTGATGTGGTTTGAGCTGATGTTAGTGAATCAGTAGGAGTGGTTTCTTCAGGGCCCGAGGTGGTGTCAGGATGTTCTGAAGTGATGCTGTCGGTGGCAGTTGTAGTCTGAGATGGAGACGTTGTCTCTGCAGGGACTGATGTTGCTATCTCAGTCTCAACAGTTGTTTCAAATAGTGTGGTTGTTTTCGACCGCTCCAGAAGTTACTGAACTGAATGCAGTGGTTTGATCGGATGTTGATGTGGTTTGAGCTGATGTTAGTGAATCAGTAGGAGTGGTTTCTTCAGGGCCCGAGGTGGTGTCAGGATGTTCCGAAGTGATGCTGTCGGTGGCAGTTGTAGTCTGAGATGGAGACGTTGTCTCTACAGGCACTGATGTTGCTATCTCAGTCTCAACAGTTGTTTCAAACAGTGTGGTTGTTTCGACCGCTCCAGAAGTTGAACTGAATGCAGTGGTTTGATCGGATGTTGATGTGGTTTGAGCTGATGTTACTGAATCAGTAGGAGTGGTTTCTTCAGGGCCCGAGGTGGTGTCAGGATGTTCGGAAGTGATGCTGTCGGTGGCAGTTGTAGTCTGAGATGGAGAAGTTGTCTCTACAGGCACTGATGTTGCTATCTCAGTCTCAACAGTTGTTTCAAATAGTGTGGTTGTTTCGACTGCTCCAGAAGTTGAACTGAATGCAGTGGTTTGATCGGATGTTGATGTGGTTTGAGCTGATGTTACTGAATCAGTAGGAGTGGTTTCTTCAGGGCCCGAGGTGGTGTCAGGATGTTCGGAAGTGATGCTGTCGGTGGTAGCTGTAGTCTGAGATGGAGAAGTTGTCTCTGCAGGCACTGATGTTGCTATTTCAGTCTCAACAGTTGTTTCAAATAGTGTGGTTGTTTCGACCGCTCCAGAAGTTACTGAACTGAATGCAGTGGTTTGATCGGATGTTGATGTGGTTTGAGCTGATGTTAGTGAATCTGTAGGAGTGGTTTCTTCAGGGCCCGAGGTGGTGTCAGGATGTTCCGAAGTGATGCTGTCGGTGGCAGTTGTAGTCTGAGATGGAGACGTTGTCTCTGCAGGGACTGATGTTGCTATCTCAGTCTCAACAGTTGTTTCAAATAGTGTGGTTGTTTCGACCGCTCCAGAAGTTGAACTGAATGCAGTTGTTTGATCGGATGTTGATGTGGTTTGAGCTGATGTTAGTGAATCAGTAGGAGTGGTTTCTTCAGGGCCCGAGGTGGTGTCAGGATGTTCTGAAGTGATGCTGTCGGTGGCAGTTGTAGTCTGAGATGGAGACGTTGTCTCTGCAGGGACTGATGTTGCTATCTCAGTCTCAACAGTTGTTTCAAATAGTGTGGTTGTTTCGACCGCTTGAGAAGTTACTGAACTGAATGCAGTGGTTTGATCGGATGTTGATGTGGTTTGAGCTGATGTTACTGAATCTGTAGGAGTGGTTTCTTCAGGGCCCGAGGTGGTGTCAGGATGTTCGGAAGTGATGCTGTCGGTGGCAGTTGTAGTCTGAGATGGAGAAGTTGTCTCTGCAGGCACTGATGTTGCTATCTCAGTCTCAACAGTTGTTTCAAACAGTGTGGTTGTTTCGACCGCTCCAGAAGTTGAACTGAATGCAGTGGTTTGATCGGATGTTGATGTGGTTTGAGCTGATGTTACTGAATCAGTAGGAGTGGTTTCTTCAGGGCCCGAGGTGGTGTCAGGATGTTCCGAAGTGATGCTGTCGGTGGCAGTTGTAGTCTGAGATGGAGAAGTTGTCTCTGCAGGCACTGATGTTGCTATCTCAGTCTCAACAGTTGTTTCAAACAGTGTGGTTGTTTCGACCGCTCCAGAAGTTGAACTGAATGCAGTGGTTTGATCGGATGTTGATGTGGTTTGAGCTGATGTTAGTGAATCAGTAGGAGTGGTTTCTTCAGGGCCCGAGGTGGTGTCAGGATGTTCGGAAGTGATGCTGTCGGTGGCAGTTGTAGTCTGAGATGGAGACGTTGTCTCTGCAGGGACTGATGTTGCTATCTCAGTCTCAACAGTTGTCTCAAATAGTGTGGTTGTTTCGACCGCTTGAGAAGTTACTGAACTGAATGCAGTGGTTTGATCGGATGTTGATGTGGTTTGAGCTGATGTTAGTGAATCAGTAGGAGTGGTTTCTTCAGGGCCCGAGGTGGTGTCAGGATGTTCCGAAGTGATGCTGTCGGTGGCAGTTGTAGTCTGAGATGGAGACGTCTCTGCAGGGACTGATGTTGCTATCTCAGTCTCAACAGTTGTTTCAAATAGTGTGGTTGTTTCGACCGCTTGAGAAGTTGAACTGAATGCAGTTGTTTGATCGGATGTTGATGTGGTTTGAGCTGATGTTAGTGAATCAGTAGGAGTGGTTTCTTCAGGGCCCGAGGTGGTGTCAGGATGTTCTGAAGTGATGCTGTCGGTGGCAGTTGTAGTCTGAGATGGAGACGTTGTCTCTGCAGGGACTGATGTTGCTATTTCAGTCTCAACAGTTGTTTCAAATAGTGTGGTTGTTTCGACCGCTTGAGAAGTTACTGAACTGAATGCAGTGGTTTGATCGGATGTTGATGTGGTTTGAGCTGATGTTACTGAATCTGTAGGAGTGGTTTCTTCAGGGCCCGAGGTGGTGTCAGGATGTTCGGAAGTGATGCTGTCGGTGGCAGTTGTAGTCTGAGATGGAGACGTTGTCTCTGCAGGCACTGATGTTGCTATCTCAGTCTCAACAGTTGTTTCAAACAGTGTGGTTGTTTCGACCGCTCCAGAAGTTGAACTGAATGCAGTGGTTTGATCGGATGTTGATGTGGTTTGAGCTGATGTTACTGAATCTGTAGGAGTGGTTTCTTCAGGGCCCGAGGTGGTGTCAGGATGTTCTGAAGTGATGCTGTCGGTGGCAGTTGTAGTCTGAGATGGAGACATTGTCTCTGCAGGGACTGATGTTGCTATTTCAGTCTCAACAGTTGTTTCAAATAGTGTGGTTGTTTCGACCGCTCCAGAAGTTACTGAACTGAATGCAGTGGTGTGATCGGATGTTGATGTGGTTTGAGCTGATGTTAGTGAATCAGTAGGAGTGGTTTCTTCAGGGCCCGAGGTGGTGTCAGGATGTTGGAAGTGATGCTGTCGGTGGCAGTTGTAGTCTGAGATGGAGACGTTGTCTCTGCAGGGACTGATGTTGCTATTTCAGTCTCAACAGTTGTTTCAAATAGTGTGGTTGTTTCGACCGCTTGAGAAGTTACTGAACTGAATGCAGTGGTTTGATCGGATGTTGATGTGGTTTGAGCTGATGTTACTGAATCTGTAGGAGTGGTTTCTTCAGGGCCCGAGGTGGTGTCAGGATGTTCGGAAGTGATGCTGTCGGTGGCAGTTGTAGTCTGAGATGGAGACGTTGTCTCTGCAGGCACTGATGTTGCTATCTCAGTCTCAACAGTTGTTTCAAACAGTGTGGTTGTTTCGACCGCTCCAGAAGTTGAACTGAATGCAGTGGTTTGATCGGATGTTGATGTGGTTTGAGCTGATGTTACTGAATCCGTAGGAGTGGTTTCTTCAGGGCCCGAGGTAGTGTCAGGATGTTCCGAAGTGATGCTGTCGGTGGCAGTTGTAGTCTGAGATGGAGACGTTGTCTCTGCAGGCACTGATGTTGCTATCTCAGTCTCAACAGTTGTTTCAAATAGTGTGGTTGTTTCGACCGCTCCAGAAGTTGAACTGAATGCAGTGGTTTGATCGGATGTTGATGTGGTTTGAGCTGATGTTAGTGAATCAGTAGGAGTGGTTTCTTCAGGGCCCGAGGTGGTGTCAGGATGTTCGGAAGTGATGCTGTCGGTGGCAGTTGTAGTCTGAGATGGAGAAGTTGTCTCTGCAGGCACTGATGTTGCTATCTCAGTCTCAACAGTTGTTTCAAACAGTGTGGTTGTTTCGACCGCTCCAGAAGTTGAACTGAATGCAGTGGTTTGATCGGATGTTGATGTGGTTTGAGCTGATGTTAGTGAATCAGTAGGAGTGGTTTCTTCAGGGCCCGAGGTGGTGTCAGGATGTTCCGAAGTGATGCTGTCGGTGGCAGTTGTAGTCTGAGATGGAGACGTTGTCTCTGCAGGGACTGATGTTGCTATCTCAGTCTCAACAGTTGTCTCAAATAGTGTGGTTGTTTCGACCGCTTGAGAAGTTACTGAACTGAATGCAGTGGTTTGATCAGATGTTGATGTGGTTTGAGCTGATATTAGTGAATCTGTAGGAGTGGTTTCTTCAGGGCCCGAGGTGGTGTCAGGATGTTCGGAAGTGATGCTGTCGGTGGCAGTTGTAGTCTGAGATGGAGAAGTTGTCTCTGCAGGCACTGATGTTGCTATTTCAGTCTCAACAGTTGTTTCAAACAGTGTGGTTGTTTCGACCGCTTGAGAAGTTACTGAACTGAATGCAGTGGTTTGATCGGATGTTGATGTGGTTTGAGCTGATGTTAGTGAATCAGTAGGAGTGGTTTCTTCAGGGCCCGAGGTGGTGTCAGGATGTTCGGAAGTGATGCTGTCGGTGGCAGTTGTAGTCTGAGATGGAGACGTTGTCTCTGCAGGGACTGATGTTGCTATCTCAGTCTCAACAGTTGTTTCAAATAGTGTGGTTGTTTTGACCGCTTGAGAAGTTACTGAACTGAATGCAGTGGTTTGATCGGATGTTGATGTGGTTTGAGCTGATGTTACTGAATCAGTAGGAGTGGTTTCTTCAGGGCCCGAGGTAGTGTCAGGATGTTCCGAAGCGATGCTGTCGGTGGCAGTTGTAGTCTGAGATGGAGAAGTTGTCTCTACAGGCACTGATGTTGCTATTTCAGTCTCAACAGTTGTTTCAAATAGTGTGGTTGTTTCGACCGCTCCAGAAGTTGAACTGAATGCAGTGGTTTGATCGGATGTTGATGTGGTTTGAGCTGATGTTACTGAATCAGTAGGAGTGGTTTCTTCAGGGCCCGAGGTGGTGTCAGGATGTTCGGAAGTGATGCTGTCGGTGGCAGTTGTAGTCTGAGATGGAGACGTTGTCTCTGCAGGGACTGATGTTGCTATCTCAGTCTCAACAGTTGTTTCAAATAGTGTGGTTGTTTCGACCGCTCCAGAAGTTTGAACTGAATGCAGTGGTTTGATCGGATGTTGATGTGGTTTGAGCTGATGTTAGTGAATCTGTAGGAGTGGTTTCTTCAGGGCCCGAGGTGGTGTCAGGATGTTCAAGTGATGCTGTCGGTGGCAGTTGTAGTCTGAGATGGAGACGTTGTCTCTGCAGGGACTGATGTTGCTATCTCAGTCTCAACAGTTGTTTCAAATAGTGTGGTTGTTTCGACCGCTCCAGAAGTTGAACTGAATGCAGTGGTTTGATCGGATGTTGATGTGGTTTGAGCTGATGTTAGTGAATCAGTAGGAGTGGTTTCTTCAGGGCCCGAGGTGGTGTCAGGATGTTCTGAAGTGATGCTGTCGGTGGCAGTTGTAGTCTGAGATGGAGACGTTGTCTCTGCAGGGACTGATGTTGCTATCTCAGTCTCAACAGTTGTTTCAAACAGTGTGGTTGTTTCGACCGCTCCAGAAGTTGAACTGAATGCAGTGGTTTGATCGGATGTTGATGTGGTTTGAGCTGATGTTACTGAATCCGTAGGAGTGGTTTCTTCAGGGCCCGAGGTAGTGTCAGGATGTTCCGAAGTGATGCTGTCGGTGGCAGTTGTAGTCTGAGATGGAGACGTTGTCTCTGCAGGCACTGATGTTGCTATCTCAGTCTCAACAGTTGTCTCAAATAGTGTGGTTGTTTTTGACCGCTCCAGAAGTTGAACTGAATGCAGTGGTTTGATCGGATGTTGATGTGGTTTGAGCTGATGTTAGTGAATCAGTAGGAGTGGTTTCTTCAGGGCCCGAGGTGGTGTCAGGATGTTCGGAAGTGATGCTGTCGGTGGCAGTTGTAGTCTGAGATGGAGAAGTTGTCTCTACAGGCACTGATGTTGCTATCTCAGTCTCAACAGTTGTTTCAAACAGTGTGGTTGTTTTCGACCGCTCCAGAAGTTGAACTGAATGCAGTGGTTTGATCGGATGTTGATGTGGTTTGAGCTGATGTTAGTGAATCAGTAGGAGTGGTTTCTTCAGGGCCCGAGGTAGTGTCAGGATGTTCGAAGTGATGCTGTCGGTGGCAGTTGTAGTCTGAGATGGAGACGTTGTTGTCTCTGCAGGGACTGATGTTGCTATCTCAGTCTCAACAGTTGTTTCAAATAGTGTGGTTGTTTGACCGCTGCCAGAAGTTTGAACTGAATGCAGTGGTTTGATCGGATGTTGATGTGGTTTGAGCTGATGTTACTGAATCAGTAGGAGTGGTTTCTTCAGGGCCCGAGGTGGTGTCAGGATGTTCTGAAGTGATGCTGTCGGTGGCAGTTGTAGTCAGTTGTAGATGGAGATGGAGACGTCTCTGCAGGGACTGATGTTGCTATCTCAGTCTCAACAGTTGTTTCAAATAGTGTGGTTGTTTCGACCGCTTGAGAAGTTACTGAACTGAATGCAGTGGTTTGATCGGATGTTGATGTGGTTTGAGCTGATGTTAGTGAATCAGTAGGAGTGGTTTCTTCAGGGCCCGAGGTGGTGTCAGGATGTTCTGAAGTGATGCTGTCGGTGGCAGTTGTAGTCTGAGATGGAGAAGTTGTCTCTGTAGGGACTGATGTTGCTATCTCAGTCTCAACAGTTGTTTCAAACAGTGTGGTTGTTTCGACCGCTCCAGAAGTTGAACTGAATGCAGTGGTTTGATCGGATGTTGATGTGGTTTGAGCTGATGTTACTGAATCAGTAGGAGTGGTTTCTTCAGGGCCCGAGGTGGTGTCAGGATGTTCGAAGTGATGCTGTCGGTGGCAGTTGTAGTTTGAGATGGAGACGTTGTCTCTGCAGGGACTGATGTTGCTATCTCAGTCTCAACAGTTGTTTCAAATAGTGTGGTTGTTTCGACCGCTCCAGAAGTTTGAACTGAATGCAGTGGTTTGATCGGATGTTGATGTGGTTTGAGCTGATGTTACTGAATCTGTAGGAGTGGTTTCTTCAGGGCCCGAGGTGGTGTCAGGATGTTCCGAAGTGATGCTGTCGGTGGCAGTTGTAGTCTGAGATGGAGACGTTGTCTCTGCAGGCACTGATGTTGCTATCTCAGTCTCAACAGTTGTTTCAAATAGTGTGGTTGTTTCGACCGCTCCAGAAGTTGAACTGAATGCAGTGGTTTGATCGGATGTTGATGTGGTTTGAGCTGATGTTAGTGAATCAGTAGGAGTGGTTTCTTCAGGGCCCGAGGTGGTGTCAGGATGTTCTGAAGTGATGCTGTCGGTGGCAGTTGTAGTCTGAGATGGAGACGTTGTCTCTGTAGGGACTGATGTTGCTATTTCAGTCTCAACAGTTGTTTCAAATAGTGTGGTTGTTTCGACCGCTTGAGAAGTTACTGAACTGAATGCAGTGGTGTGATCGGATGTTGATGTGGTTTGAGCTGATGTTACTGAATCAGTAGGAGTGGTTTCTTCAGGGCCCGAGGTAGTGTCAGGATGTTCCGAAGTGATGCTGTCGGTGGCAGTTGTAGTCTGAGATGGAGACGTTGTCTCTGCAGGGACTGATGTTGCTATCTCAGTCTCAACAGTTGTTTCAAATAGTGTGGTTGTTTCGACCGCTCCAGAAGTTGAACTGAATGCAGTGGTTTGATCAGATGTTGATGTGGTTTGAGTTAATGTTACTGAATCTGTAGGAGTGGTTTCTTCAGGGCCCGAGGTAGTGTCAGGATGTTCCGAAGTGATGCTGTCGGTGGCAGTTGTAGTCTGAGATGGAGACGTCTCTGTAGAGACTGATGTTGCTATCTCAGTCTCAACAGTTGTTTCAAATAGTGTGGTTGTTTCGACCGCTCCAGAAGTTGAACTGAATGCAGTTGTTTGATCGGATGTTGATGTGGTTTGAGCTGATGTTACTGAATCAGTAGGAGTGGTTTCTTCAGGGCCCGAGGTGGTGTTAGGATGTTCTGAAGTGATGCTGTCGGTGGCAGTTGTAGTCTGAGATGGAGACGTTGTCTCTGCAGGGACTGATGTTGCTATCTCAGTCTCAACAGTTGTTTCAAATAGTGTGGTTGTTTCGACCGCTTGAGAAGTTACTGAACTGACTGCAGTGGTTTGATCAGATGTTGATGTGGTTTGAGCTGATGTCAGTGAATCAGTAGGAGTGGTTTCTTCAGGGCCCGAGGTGGTGTTAACATGTTCTGAAGTGATGCTGTCGGTGGCAGTTGTAGTCTGAGATGGAGAAGTTGTCTCTGTAGGCACTGATGTTGCTATCTCAGTCTCAACAGTTGTCTCAAATAGTGTGGTTGTTTCGACCGCTCCAGAAGTTGAACTGAATGCAGTGGTTTGATTGGATGTTGATGTGGTTTGAGCTGATGTTACTGAATCAGTAGGAGTGGTTTCTTTAGGGTTCGAGGTGGTGTCAGGATGTTCCGAAGTGATGCTGTCGGTGGCAGTTGTAGTTTGAGATGTAGACGTTGTCTCTTCAGGTACTGATGTTGCTATGCCGGTCTCAACAGTTTTTTCAAACGCTACAGTTTTCTCGATTGGTTGAGACGTTGCTGTCGTTGTTACTTCCCATCTTGTTGTATTCTTGGTGTTCACTCTGTCAGTTTTCAGTTGAGCCGTTGGTGTTGTATCATTAATTTTAGATGTGACAAAGTCAATTGGTTTTTCCAATTTAGTGCCTGTGATCGGGAATGTAAGCTCATTTCGTGCTTCTGCAGAACCTGTAGAACCAGGATATTACAGGTTGTCAGCATGATCATTTACTTTGACTTTCATTTCAGTGTTAATTGTGTGAATGTCAGCTTTCTTCTCAGTTCTGTAGCATGTACACAAGTGTTTGTCTGTACACCACAAACAAACACTTGAATCACTTCAGAAGGTGTTAACATCAAGATGTAGCACTTAACATCTTAGTAATATCATAGTAATATCTTTGTTGAGGTGTCTATATAAATATATAAATTATAAACTGCATATTCAGTCACTGAGTAAATATACTATAATATAATGATAATGTATACAGAGTAACAGAGAAGTGCATTTGTTAAGTAGCTACACTTTTTCCAGTGTTCTGCTACTGTTTGCTCATGCTCCACTATATTTGTTTTTACTCCAACATATTCATACACTGTATGACTTTAGGCCTGTGGAAATCAACAACAAATCTAGGAGGCCACTGTCAATAATAAAACTGAGATATCAAAAATGGTCACTTTAATGGGCCCAATTGCAACGGATCTGGAGCCCCAAAAGGTCTATGTATCACGGCAAATTATTTAAACAGATCTATGAAAAAGGTTGTCTTGTGTAAATAAGCTTTTGGATTAAGCAATCAAATGAGAGATAAAATTTTAAGTAAATGATATGTCAGTGTCATCAATTTTTCATATCTTAATTTCTATCAGTCATTTTCCACTGCTTTTCAATTGCAAAAGGATTACTGAGAAATTCAAACTTAAACCTCTAAAATGAATTCAGTGTTAAATGTGCTCACTTTTTTAGTATTTGGAATTTGTCAGGGATTTTTGTCAGGGACTTGCAGCTTGGAAAAGGCCCCTTTAAGTTTTCTTGCAACATCAGTGTCCAAAAGATGCAGTTCAGCTTTAAAAGCTCTGACTGCAGCAATGCAGGAATATGCATATACTTATTGTATATAAATATTGTCAAATGAAAGCAACAGCTATTTAGTTCTTACTATTTTAGAATGGAAATATTGGTTTAAATAAATTGGTGCGCTGTGTGCTGTGCGTGATGCATGTGGTGGGGATGTCACTGTCTTCCTCTGCAAAGACTAAGAGAAGGATGAGGGGAAATAGTTTGAACAGCGTCAATCTAGATCCAATCAGTGGTGCATAGCAACAAAAAAGTGTGTTAAGACATGTGTTCATAGGAGAGTATAGGCCCATTTATGCTCCATTTACGTATGTAAATAAATTCTCCCTGTGCATACTTTACATTGGCATAGTTGTTAACAACACATCCACATTCAGGTGTTAAACGCCATGAGGAGAATAGACAGTACATACCATCAACACCATCTGGAACTATGGGGAGTGTACGATCTCTCCACATAAAATGAAGAACACATGGTGCTGACCAGCCTACAGAGGGAGTAGCTCCCTGGAAAGCAGCAGCATGCATCACACTGAGACTTATCAGTGGACAGGGAGGCTAACGAGACCGGCCAGAGGAATGATGTGGAAATCATGATGTTTATCACCGAGACCTGGTGCACGTCAGTGTCACTGAGCAACGCATCTCACAGGACATTTAGCTGCTCGCTGTTAGTGTTTGGTCATACTACATCCAAAGGAGTTCTCACAAGTCATTGTGATAACTTGCTGTCGGCTGACGCTGCAGCTACCTGTGAACTCTGTCATGTCCCAGCTTCAAAAATTGCACCCACAAGCCTTCCTCCTCATCTCTGGAATGCAAACTATTTATTTATTTTCTGTTAACTTATTTATATTATTTGTTGTTAGTGATGCAGTGTTATGCATTGCAAGCTATTGCCCCACAGCAAAGCTATTGCTTGATCAACTATTGTTCTTCCCACTATTGGGACAGCCCACTATTGACCCCTATATAGCAATTTTATTGCTATTTAGTAGCAACGCTAGTCGCGAATCATTTTCCTTCTTCCTTTCCTTCCTTTCTTTTCCTTCCTTTCCTTCCTTTCCTTTCTTTCCTTCCTTTCCTTCCTTTCCTTCCTTTCTTTCCTTTCCTTTTATAATGAAATGATTTCACAAATCATTTCATTATGGATGATGGAGCATTGTAACATCTTAGCATCGTAGTATTATATCATCATAGCATTGTAGTATCTTAGCATTGTTGTAACATAGCAAGTCACACATGCACACAGTACAGCTTCTGCAATTGCAACTGCTACGGCCACTGCATCACTCTCACAATTTCCCGCAGGGGAATTGTCTAGTTTTTATTTATTTAATGTTTTTTTTTTGTTTGTTTTTTTATGCTGTCAAACAGATAAATTTCCCTTTGTAGGACAAATGAAAATATATTCTATTCTATTCTATTCTATTCTATTCTATTCTATTCTATTCTATTCTATTCTATTCTATTCTATTCTATTCTTTTACTATTGTTATTATTGTTTTATTATCCTCTATTATTATTTTTTATGATTATTATTATTATTATTTAGACATGTATGTATATATTTATTTATTTTACTCTCTGGCTATTATATTCTGATGTTTGGGGAGGAGGAATGTCTTTGTTCTTTCAATATACTAAGTTTAGTATGTTGAGGTCTGCTTTTAATCTCATTGTGAATGTAAAAACGTATAGTGACAGTAAAAGGGATTCTAATTATAATTCTTTTCTAATAAAAACACCTATTCTAAAAAAAAAAAAAAAAAAAAAAGAAAAAAGATAATTGAATTGAAAGCCTGTCACCATGATATGATCAAGGTTACACAAACACACACTTTCAACATATTCAAATCTCATGGCTATTTTTTAATACAATCAAATGGGATTTAAAATGGCATAAATGATGCCTGAGGCCAATGAGAATCATCAGTGAGTATTTAATCAATACCTCATCCATGGCAGGATTTCTGTGTGTAACTGTAGATTATTGTAAGAGAAATGAGACTTTTAGCCACTCCCCTGCTTTTGTTTTAGAGAAACAGGGTTGCATATGTATGTAGTACAACAGCACCCTGTTCACATGGCAATGGCTTAGTAGATTAGTGTTTTGTTTGCTGACCACTGCACTCTGTACTGCAGCAAACTGCTCTATGAGCTACATGTTTTATTTATCTATTATATATTTATTTACATTTATTTTATTTATTTATGATTGGATCACTTAATATTAATCTATTTATTTGGTATGATGCTGGACCTGGGCAGCAAATTTCTTTACTTAATGTTTTTAACATGTTGAACGACAATAACCAAATTGAATTGAACTTAAATTGAATCTAAAAGATTAAATACATTTAAGTTAACATCTACTTAGTAAGAAAAGACTGAGTAGTTGAGCTGTTGATTGGATTTATTTTTATTCCCTCACTTATTTCTGAGTAAATGTAGCAGTCCTCAAATCTAGTGGACCAAGCTTGTTAATAGTGTTGGTCATGTATAAGTACATGCCAAAATCATTGTTAGAATTAGCAATAAATAAATATATAAATATAAGAATAAAACTGCTAAAATGATTCCAACAGTTTTCTAAATTAAACTCTTAAATTTTGTGAACTTTAGGTGGAAATCTCATTCTTTGTAGTGGACAAATGTTGACAGTCTTGGGCAAGTTACTTCAAAAATTTAACAGATTATAGATTACTATTTACTGTTATTTCAAAGTTATTTGTTACATTACGATATTACTGTCTCTAAATTGTGATTAGTTACATGACCCCTGCATTAACTGTGGAAGCAGGACTTGGCTTCTAAAATGCCAAAATGTATTTTACTGCAGCTCATTCTACATCCAGTGGAGGGCGATATGGTGTAACATAATGACTGTAGGCCCTTCAGGCAACTAATAACAATATAATTCACAAGTTATACAAATTATAATAGAGATGGTGTGAATATTTAAAGGTGAAAGAGAATCAAATACTGTTTTTCCCTTGTCTTTGTTGAAGAACGGTCGTCCACCCAAATTCAGGAACGTGCGAAAAGTTTTAGAAATTCTGATCATCTCCTTTTCATAGAAATTCCTCTTTTAGAAATGTCCACTAGAAAATGGGTCAAATACAAAAACGGTTGTTTGTAAAATAAACTGTCTCTCACACCAGCACCCAGGTTTCATGTTAAAAGTGTGTTTCAATGCACGTTTTATATAATCATCCATATCCACATCCAAAAATGTTCAAATCTAATATAAAGTCTAATATTACTGAACATGTATTAATAATGCCTTACATTACTGTGTCACAGCAAAACGTAATACATTAATGTATTACTTTTGTAAGTGTTATGCCCAACATCAAACAGTGACATTGCCATTTCTAGATGGAGTAAAAAAAAAAGTGGAAAACTGTCTTGAACCTTACCGTCAGCAGGACATGAGCAGAAGAGAAAAGCAGAGAGAATCAGGAAATATGAAGATAATGCCATGGCCAAATAATGGCCCTGGCAATGTTGTTTAATCAAAACCCAAATGCTGAATATGTTTCCTTTCAGAATGCTCTTTGTGCATTAATGAGGCAGGCTTCAGTACTCCAGCTCTACCTCAACAAACCCACCCAGTGTCAAGGTGTAGAGAAAGATACCACAGACATACTGAGATAAGAGTTATGAGCATGATAAGTAATATCTTGTGTTTTATGGCCCATACTCACCTTTCCTACAATTCTCAAACCAGTGTTCGTTTACAAGGTGTGGTCTTTCAGTCACTGCAGAGGATGACAATAACATCAGAGAAACTATTTTCCTTCATTCCTTCAATTTCTATCATTTTGATTCATATTTCTGTCATAACTATCTCTGTGTAAGGTCTTACTGTATTTAACTTGATTGCTTTGGGTAGCTGAAAAGAAAACCCGTTTTACACCAACACTGGCTTTTTTATCTCATTGTAAGTTAATGTGGTGAACTTGCTTGTAACACATCCACCACTACACACAGTAACAAAATCAAACACTTGCACTAATGAATGTCTGCACCACATGCATGCAAACCCAGTATGTTATTTTTTTTTTTTAAATTTTGTCTTTGTTTGTTTGTTTGTACCCATATCTGGCCTTTGAGATGCTTAAAGGAAAAGTCTGGTGCTACAGACATTCTGCATTTGGCAATCAACAGACTTTCAAGATGGTGTCAACAGCAAAATGACATTGGGTAAAGTTCTGATTTCATAAACAAAAGTCTTAGAATGTCTGTAACACCAGACCTTTCCTTTAAGCATCTCAAAGGCCAGATATAGGTATGACACGATACGATGACACGATACGACACAAACTGTTTCCTTTCCTCTTTCTTTTTTCTGATTTCCTTTCTCACCAACCAGCTGAAGCAGATGACCATATACTCTGAGTCTGGTTCTGCTGGAAGTTTCTTCCTGTTAAAAGTTTTTAACAGAAAGGGAGTTTCTATTTTCGCCAAGTGCTGCTCACTGTGGAAAATGTTGAATGTCTCTTCTATAATGTAATGTGAAATAAATAATAATAATAATAATAATAATAAATCCACGTTTTTTTTTATGATTTGGTGCTATATACGTTAAATTGACTTGACCTTATCATCTAAAAATTCTGAGTCCACTGAAAAACTGGGAAATAATTTAACACCACACAATTACCAGAATCTGCTGTCAATCTTAATTGCAATGTGTATAGAACATATGTGGGTGTGGACTTGTGTAGGGGACAGAGAGTGAGAGAGAGTCCACAGTGTAAGAAGGATTTGCTCCCATGTGTCAGGAATGGTGTCCATATCAGCTACCTTTCATAGTTAATAATAGACATTTGTCATAAATGTCATAACACACTTGTATTTGAACTGGATAAGGTGAACACCAAGCTTCTTTCTGATACTGCAATAACAATTGAATTTCCCACGAATTGCCACTTGGTTTTATGTTTTTTCTTTTTTTTTTTTTTAATGATGTGGAATTGGCAAAATGGCCTAATAACACAACACAACATGAAATGTAACTAAAAGCCACAGGGCTGTTTTAAAAATAAATGGAGTGTAAAGTACTGATATTTATGTTTAAAAAAAAGTTAATAATTATCAAAAATAAATACTCACACAAAGTAAAAATACCTGAAAACTCTACTTAAGCACAATAACAAACTACTTGACTTTGTACTCATGATTGCAACCTGCCAAAATATCTCCTGTACACAGGGGTAGTATAAAATTCCACTTTATCATAATAGTCAGATAGAACATAGTTCCCTGTAACTAGTAGTTATATGGTGGTTCTACTGAAAGGGAGTTTCTTCTTCCCCAGAAAAGAAAACAAACTTTTTTTGCCCCCATAATATTGTCAAGTGCCTTGAGAGATGTTTTTATGACCTGCACTATACAAATAAAATTCAGTAATATTGCATTATGACTTTGCCAGTGCTACATTTATTTTGGGGCCTGTGAGAGAAGACTAGGCCTACATAATCTAATTATGGACGGTGACTGTCAATTTTATATAAAATAGTCATATGAAATGAAGAGCTGAACACTACTTGTGGGACCATTCTTTGATTCATGTGGGCTGTGGACTGGGGCATTAACCAGGTCCTTCATTTCACAGTTCATATCTGTCTCAGTGCTGAAACAGCCTCTAATGTCAGGTGTTAATGACCTGGAACTCACACACCTTTGACCTCAACATGGCATATGTGGTTCATGCACCTGGTGAGTTAATTTGGTGTGGTGGTCACAAAGTGTAAAGCACTTTGAAAAAAAAAGAAAAGTACTATGTATAATATTCAAATAACAATATATCATAACATATTCATAAATGATATAATATATAAATGTGTTTTGAATGTGTTATAAATAAATTTTGTTTTAACAACTACTTGTAAACATCTAGTCTCTATTGTCTCTTCCTGGTCTCCCTCTTCTTTCTTCCCCTCTCCCCCATCCTCCTCCCTTCCCTTTCCTCTGTCTCTTCTCTTTCTCCTTTCTCTGTTTTCATTTCACCCCAACCGGTCGAGGCACATGACCGTCCACTCTGAGTCTGGTTCTGCTGGAGGTTTCTTCCTGTTAAAAAGGAGCTTTTACTCTCCATTGTCGGCAAGCGCTTGCTCATTGTGGTAATGTTGGGTTTCTCTATGTAAAGTGCCTTGAGATAAATGTTTTTATGATCTGGAGCTATATAAATATAACTGAATTGATGTGAATTGAATTTTGTGTATTGTTGGTGTGTTTTGATCTTAAGTAATATTTTTAGATGTATGTTGCTTTTTATTCTTGCTCTCTAAAGGCCAAACGGGTATGTGACTATAATTTTACAGTGGCTTATCTTATCAGATGTCAAAGGGGAGAGCAGTGCCAAGTCTCATATAAAACTCTCAGTAAGTAGCATAAAAGCCTCTCCTACTTTTTGTATGTTATAGGGTTGTCTTATCTTGTCTATGAGTAATCTTACATTTTCTACTGTTCAGATATAAACAGATTAATCAGTGCGACTGCTGCATGAAAATGTAAACCTGTACTGCTGTTTTTTAAATGACAAACTTGGACACTGATGCAATCAGCAATAAACAAAAACTGTATATAATGTTTATTCTGTGTTTTTCTATGTTGTATGTTTAAACTATAATGGGGCGAAGGAATAGAACCGTAGCCAAATTCCTCATATGTGTTCACATACTTGGCCAATAAAGCTGATTCTGATTCTGATTTTGATACTGAAAACTCAATGGAGGGAGTAGTACAGTGTACCGTGCAGTACAGCGTAGTGATGGGGACAAGACAACACATGTCAAGACTGAGTTGTTGAGGCTGAGCATTTGAGGTGTTGAGACTGAGTCGAGACCAAGCCCACAAAAACAAGTCAGTTTTTGTGACCATGATTTAATATCACCCCACTTAATAATTAACAAATATGCCTACAGTTCTATGAGCTAGACTGGAGATTGCTGGTATTATAGGAGCAGTCTTTTTTTCAAACAAAATACTTTACTGATTGAAAAGAGCTCAGCTGGGCTCAAAATTTAGGACTGCATAAGGTCAACATTTAACCAGTAATTGCAATACGCTTGCACCTCATGAACACTTGTACCTCATGAACACCGCTTGAACAATTTCAAATATGCATATACATAAAATGAACTGATGATTCTGGATTCAGATTCTGGCCACCCTCAGATTTATTCCCCCAGAAGTCTATCAGTGATCTGGGTGTGGAACAATGACTTGGTTATTAGCTTATTCCGTAACAAATGTTGGTCACTGAAGCATCCTGGGTCAATAAATATAAAACATAGAATAGAATATTTTTATTTGTCCCTCAAAGGGAAATTTATCTGATTGACAGCATAAAAATGATGAAAATAGATTAACAGAAAATAAAAAAGTTAACAGAAAATAAAATAGTTTGTAATCTAGAGATGAGAAGGAAGTCTTGCAGGTTGACGTTTTTAGCTGGGACACGACAGAGTTCACATGTAGCTGTAGCTACCTGTAGCTACCTGTATATATATATATATATATATATATATATATATATATATATATAAATCTCATTCTCACCCTCCTGGGTGGTATCTGTATGTGTTATTCTCAAGTTTGGGTCCTCTACCAAAGGCCTGTGCAGTATCTTGGCTGTTCCCAGGACTGCGCTCTTCTGGAATGGGGCTTCAGATGTTGTTCCTGGGATCTGTTGGAGCCACTCTCCCAGTCTGGGGGTCACTGCCCCGAGTGCTCCTACTACCACAGGTACCACGCTCACCTTGACCTTCCACATCTGTTCCAGCTGTTCTTTCAGCCCTTGGTACTTTTCAACCTTTTCGTGTTCCTTCTTTCTGATGATGATGTCAGCTGGAATCGCCACATCTGTCACCACTGCCTTTTTCTGCATTTTGTCCACCACCACTATGTCCGGTTGGTCCTGTTTGTCACTCTGGAGGCTGAAGTCCCACAGAACCTTGGCACTGTTGTTTTCAGCCACCTTCTGTGAGACCATAGGCAGTACAGGTCAGCAGCAACACACACCTTCACACTGAACACGGGGGCCCCCCAAGGATGTGTGCTGAGCCCCCTCCTCTTCACTCTGCTATCCCACGACTGCACACTGTCACACAGCTCCAACCTCTTCATTAAGTTTGTGGATGACACGACTCGGTGGATCGGTGGAACATCTTTGAGCTGCCTGACGAAGTGGTGCAAGTACAACAACCTCTGCCTGAATGTGGAGAAGACGAAGGAGATTGTTGTGGGCTTCAGGAGAGGTCACACCCAGCTTGCTCCACTATCGATGGTGCAGCAGTGGAGAGTTCCTGGGTGTGCACATCTCTGAAGATCTGTCATGGAGCATCAACATTGCATCACTGGTCAGTAAAGCCCATCAGCGCCTGTATTTCCTTTGCAAACTGAGGAGAGCACGAGCCCGCCCCCCATCATGTGCTCCTTCTACAGAGGCACCATCGAAAGCATCCTGACCAGCGGCATCAACTCCAGCCCCACAACATTCACACACATTGAACCCAGGACTGCAAAATCCACCCGTCTGCACAATAACACACTACCTTCATTTATTGCCTTGTCTTGTTAATGTTTTATGTTGCACCGTGGATCTGAGAGGACTGAAATTGCATTTATGCTGTGTGTCTTACATATATGGCATATTTGACAAAGTTGATACTTACTTATTTACCTGCTTAGCTTCAGGGGGGTGTTTGCCCCTTCTGAAGTCCACGATCATCTCCTTGGTCTTCTTCATGTTGATGCAGAGGTTGTTTTCTCTGCACCAACCATCCATCTGTTCCACCTCCTGCCTGTCAGACTCATTGTTGTTGAGGATGCGTCCAACCACAGCTGTGTCATCCGTAAACTTCACAATGAGACAGCTCGGTTTGTTCACTGAGCAGTCATGTGTGAGCAGGGTGAACAGGAGGGGCCTCAGCACACAGCCCTGGGGGGCCCAGTGCTGAGGGTGATGGTGGAGGAGACGTTGTGGATCCTCACAGACTGTGGCCTGTCTGACAGAAAGTCCAGGATCCAGTTGCAGAGGGTAGAGCTCAGTCCTAGTGTAGTGAGTTAGTGTACCAGAGTCTGTGGGATGATGGTGTTGAAGGCGGAAGTAAAATCCACAAAGAGCAGGTGGATATAAGAGTTCTTGTTCTCTAAGCGGGTGAAGGCAGTGTGGACTACAGAAGATATGGCATCCTCTGTGGATCGGTTCTTGATGTATGCGTACTGGTGTGGGTCCACAGTGACATCGATGTGGTTTTTGATGTGGGCCATAACCAGTCTCAAAGTACTTCATGACTATTGGGGTGAGGGCTACTGGCCGATAGTTTTGACCTCGTCTTTGTTGAAGAATGGTTGTCCACCCACATTCAGGAACATGTGAAGTGCTAGAAATTCTGAACATCTTCCTCTTTTAGAAATGTCTGCTAGAAAATGGGTCAATTTCAAAAACGGTTGTTTGTGACGTAAAATGTATCTCACTCCCCCCCACTCTGATTCCATTTCCTTCCCTTCAAAGGTGATTAGCTGCAAAAAGATGGTCTGTTGACAGTGGTACATTCATTTGAGTGACAGTGAAGGCAGCCAATCAGTGTCAAGTGCTTGCATATCATAATGAGGTTGCCAGTTAAACCCGAAAAGATGCCAAATAGGTGCAAAACCATGGGTTTAAAATCCCCCACCCTAAAATATCTTTCTGAGAGAGGTTTTTATAAAGCTTCTGAAGCATTACACATCCAACCAACATTTTATTGTGTATATGTCACATGACAGAACATGGATCAAAACCCTGTTCAACCATTCTGTCACCTTTAACAACTGCTTGCTGGGGGGGACCAGGAAGAGACAGTAGAGACTACATATTTATAAGTAGTTTTTTAAACCAAATTACCATTACAATTAAAATTACAAAAATAATAATAATAATGATGTCATCAAGGAATCTGAATCCAACTGCTCTGGAGTCAAAGCAAACTAAAAAAAAGAAAAAGGGGGCGGGGACACAACTGCAAGAGAGAGCAGATGAGTGTTAATTATATGTAATATATTGATATAAAGACATGAAGTGTGAGGGAGAGACAGAGATGAGAGGAGTGAGGGACAGGGAGAAGAGGTCCAGTGTATTGTCCCCAGCAGTCTAATCCTATAGCAGCTTAACTAAAGGATGGTTCAGGCAGGTCCATGTCCCACCTGAACTATCCTTAACTATAGGCTTTATCATAAAGGAAAGTTTTTAGTCTAACCTTAAAGGTAGAAAGGAGCATCTGCCGTCTGGTTCCATAAGAGAGGAGCCTGATAACTGAAGGCTCTACCTCCCATTCTGGTTTTAGAGACTCTAGGAACCACAAGTAAACCAGCAGTTTGTGATTGAAGTGATCTATTAGGATAATAAGGAACTACGACCTCCGATTTGATGGAGCCTGATCATTAAGGGCTTTATAGGCAAACAGGAGGAATTTGAATTCAACTCTAGATTTTACAGGAGGCCAAGGAAGAGCAACCAGTACAGGAGAAATATGATCTCTGGTTCTACTTCCTGTCAGTACTCATGCTGCAGCATGCTGGATTAACTGAAGGTATTTGATGAAGTTACTGGAACACTCTGATAGTAGAGATTTACAGTAGTGCAGTCTAGAGGTAACAAATGCATGTATTAACTTTTTAGACAGGATGACTGTCTAAAAAGACAGCATCCTTTTTAGACAGGATGTTTCTGAGTTTTGCAATATTATGTAGGTAGAAAAAAAGCTGTTCTAGAGACATGTCTAATATGAGGTACACTAGGTTTGTCCTGATCAAAGATTACTCCAAGGTTCCCCACAGTAGAACTGGAAGCCAAAGTGATGCCATCCAGCTTAGGTATATGATCTGAAAATGATGTTCTGAGATGTTTAGGGCCAAGTATGATGACTTCAGTTTTATCTAAGTTTAAAAGTAAGAAATTTTGAGTCATACAGGTATTTATATCTTTAAGACAATCCTGAAGTTTGATGACCTGGTTAGTTTCATCTGTTTTCATAGATAAGTACAGCTGCGTATCGTCTGCATAACAATGGAAGTTTATATTGATGATATTGCCTAAGGGAAGCATGTACAAGATAAAAAGGATTGGTCCTAACAGAAGACCCTGTGGAACTCCATGACTAACTGCAGTACGTATGGAAGACTCATGAACATGAACAAACCAGAATCTATCTGATAGATACAACTTAAACCAATAAAGTGCAGTGCTTCTAATCCCAACAACATCTAGTCTATGTAATAGGATGTTTTGATCAAGTATGTCAAATGCAGCAAGTCCATAGTCTGAGACCATAAGAAGGTCGTTGCCAACTTTCACTAATGCTGTTTCTGTACTATGATGAGCTCTAAACCCTGACTGGAAATCTTCATAAAGACTATTCCCATGTAAGTAATCACATAATTGAGCAGCAACAACTTTCTCAAGGATTTTCACTCCAGCCAGTCAAGGCAGATGACCATCTATTCAGATTCTGGTTCTGCTGGAGGTTTCTTCCTGTTAAGAAGGAGTTTTTCCTCCATTGTTGCCAAGCACTTGGCTATTGTGGAAATGTTGGGCTTTTCTATGTAAAGTGCCTTGAGATAAACGTTTTTATGATTTGGCACTACACAGATAAAATTGAATTGAATTGTACCTTATATAATGACAAAGAAAATTCTGATTCTGTTTTCAAAAGAAAAGATATCACAACATTTTTCACTCCACCTTTGTCTTACTAGTCAGATGCAAATATGATTTGACCCCAAAAAAATTCTAACAAAATGTTTCTTACTGATGTACAGTAGTATCAGATGTACTTTAAAACATACTAAAGGTTTTCCTAAGTTTGAGTCCAGCTGTCAGGTCCTTAAAATGACCATTACTCCTACTGGTGCCTGATGCATGTTTTGGCCAAGTAATATTCTAATTAGCATATTTGCTTTATAGATAAGTGATTACAAATACAATTTTATATAAATTAAATCAATCATTAATTGATTACAAACACATTTATTCAAAAAATGAGTACAATTTCCCTTAAGTAATTGCATATTTCTTCTTTGTCATCATTTTACCTAGTATTGGTGGTTTCTGTGGTTCATAACAATTCTTTTGATTCCAAAAAATACTAAATTCATTAGACCTGTGTGGTACTGTAAAATAGTACCACACAAAAGTCAAAACAGGGCTGCCACGTGAAGGCTCAGTACTGCTAACCCCTTTTTTTTGGTGTTTTATATTTTTTATGTATTGTTTATAATTTTTTTTGTTTTTTGTTTTTTGCCTTTTGTTTTTATTTATTTATTTATGTTTTAGTACTTTTCTTATCTATACATATCTTTTTTCTATTTTCTCCAGTTCTCCTCATTCTGATTTATATTTTTATACTTTTTTTCACTGTGACTCTCACTAGATTTATCAATTGTCACACTCTTCCTCCCATAGAGGTTGACTGTAGTGATTCTCACAATTCCCAACTTGACATGGTCCAGTAACAGGCATGTATGGTACTCCATAAGCCCTGCAACTGCACCGTTCATCTTCAGGAGGCTCCCTGGGTTCTTACTGGTCGTAGCTGGAAGGAACCGGTTGTCCACCAGTTTCCATCCCCAATCCATTGTGTTCATGTCACCTTCCTTTACAATCCACACCATGATGTGGAAGTAAAGTCTTTGGCAGTGGTATTTAATTGAGCACCCAATTGGAGGTAGATGTTCTGGGGTAACAAATGATTTGACAGTAATGATTTTCTTGCTAAAAAGAGGTGGTAGAGCAAAAAGGCAAGTGAATCAGTACTCTTTTCACCACAAAAAGTGTCCACCTGATGAACTGACACACCCATCATGCCTAGCGCCTACTGTACAAGCCTGTGGGGGTGGTCAGCTGACTACCTATCTTCCCTGATGGCATGGGCATATTCCAAGATGACAATGCCAGGATTAATTGGGCTCAAACTGTGAAGTTTTTGAGTGGTTCAGGGAGCATGAGACATCATTTTTACACATGGATTGGCCTCCACAGAGTCGAAATCTTAACCCCATTGAGAATCTTTGGGATGTGCTGGAGAAGACTTTATGCAGTGGTTCTACTCAACACAAGATCTTGGTAAGAAATTAATGCAACACTGAACGGAAGTAAATCTTGTGACGCTGCAGAAGCTTATTGAAACAATGCCATAGTGCTATAATCAAAGCTAAAGGTGGTCCAATGAAATATTAGAATGTGTGTGACGTTTTATTTATTTATTTATTTTTTATTTATTTATTTATTTTTTTTGGTAGTGACTTTTTTTTTTGGCCAGGCAGTGTATGTATTACCTAATTCAAATGATCATCTTAGAGGGTTCACACACAGGCCTCTGTTCGGGCTAATTCAGAGTTGTTTATGATCAAAGTTATACAAATCGGATTTAAGTTACCTTTAACTTAACTAAGTTACCTATAACTTTTACATTGAACGTCAAGTTTGTGTTTTAGCAGGGTGGGTAAAGGGTGTGTGTCCAAAATCCCATACTGAGTAGGAGTTACATGACAAAGTCTAAATCCTTTACATCTCTGGTTCACCCCAACCAAAGATAAAACCTCACAGCAATTGACCCAGAAAACATGGGGTAAGACACCAAGATTACCTAGCTAGGACAAATAATGAAAGAGTTAGGATATTTTGAGGGCTTCCTGCCTATCTTGGATGTCATCTTGAAAATGACATGATTGTAAAACATGGCTGCTTCATACACAGCTTTGACTCAGCAGTCTAAAGGGTCAGCACAATCACCATAGTTTCACAGAGGATACCAAGGTTTATGTCACAACAAAAGTGCCTTGCCACATGGGACACATCATCTCATCATCTAATGTCCCTTAGCAGTCACATGATGTAATACACACAGTTATAAAGTTTACCTATGGCTATAAAGCAACTCTGATTCCAGTCACAAGGTTTAAAAGTGAATGAGTAACTTTACAGAATGTGAGTTTATAAGTACAATATTTTGTGTTGCGTCTAACTGCCCTGGTTACTGTGCAGATTGGCATTTGGGATCAAGGGTGTTTTCAGACTTGGTCCACTTCAGCCTTTAAAGCAAACTCTAAAAATCAAAGAAAAAGCAAGCACTCTAAGTGCACTCAGACCCCTTTAGTGAACTGAACTGAGACCACCTCACATCACCTTTTTTTTTTTAAACTATCCAGCAGGGTTGTGAGGGGCTTAGGCCCATGAGTGTATTTAGGAATAATGAAAAAAAATTCATAATAGTAGTTGTAATTGTTGCATTGTTGTAGCAATATTGTAAGAACTAATGTATTGTAAGCATGACCCGGTTTGGGAAATAATGGAAAATTACATTACATTATCTGATCAGGGATCAGCAGAATGACAGGTCAGTGTAATATGTGTGAAGATGTTCCATAGGTTTTCATTTCCTTGCTGGGTTAAACACACATATCTGAAAAAATGAATGAAAAAATGTTTCATCAGCCCAGTGAAAATGAAAGATAAGATAATGTTGTTAATCTGTAAAAATAACAGTTGCGTCTGTTTGAGTCAAAGCCCTTTGGCCGTCATCTCAGACTGATATAATTTTTATTGTCATAACAAACTGGATGTCATGGCAATGATAGGGTGTGATGCTCACCCATCAAAGAAGGCTCTCCAGTATAACACAAAAAAAAAAAAAAACAGTATTTATTGTTATTTAAATAAAAGCGACTGAGCTCTCGACATTTCAAGGCTAGATTCTCATGGGTTCTCAGAACATATAGTGACCAGTATCAGCTTAGAGACGTCTGAGGCAACCAGTCACTAACACTGAAGTGTTAAAATAAGTAAGTAAAGAGTAAAATATGATTGTTGATCAGAGGCGTAACACATATAACTAGTGGTGGAAGTAATGAATTACATCTACTCAAATTACTGTTAAGTACAATGGGGGTACTTTGGGGTACTTTTTTGAGTATTTATCTAAGTGTGTAATTTTATTTAATGTTAATATAAGTCATGCTTTGTAATCTACTTTGTCTATAATATTACATGGCATCATAAAGCCAATGGCATAAAAGGATAAATCAGTCATTATCACATGAACTAGCAGACTCATCTGGTTCCCAGGTAATGCATAAATGAAGCACAGATATGGGAAAAAACAGCACACAGTGCAGTAAGGGACAATTTAGCGACTGAAGAACAGGAACGACACAAGCAGGATGGAGACAAAGAAAGAAGAGAAATTAGAGAAAATTACACAGAAAAGGTGGTGGAAGAGAATCCTTGGTGGGAACTGGAGGAATTATTTAGAGAAAAGGAGGCAGCATGAAAATGTAATGGAAACTATGCCTGGCAGTGTAATTACTCTTAAAATAGTAGTCTTTAGTGTTAGTTTTATTTAAAGGAGAGTGAAGCGTGAGGGATTTTAGCTTTAAACAGTGTTGTTTTGAGTTTGAGCCATTTGATTGACATCTGAAAACATTTTATCAGAAAACATGTTTTGTATTTGTTTTGAACAGACTTTATCACAAACACAATTAATCCATTCATAAGTGTTTAGAGAAAAGTGATCTGTTTAATGCAAATGTTACCAGCATTTTAATGACTGTTGAGGTTAAATTATTCATCAGTTTAAAAAGTAACTAACACTCTGAGTAATTGTGTAGAAGAATACTTTATACTTCTCAGTACGGATTTTCAGTACTCTTTCCACCACTGCATAAAACACAAACCACTGCACAAAGTTTATACATTTTGAACTTGAACTATTTGCACACCAACACTTTCAATGGTACCATCAAAGGCTTGAGCAGTGGGCAGAGTCCCATCCTGTCTGCTCTCCCTAACATGCTAGATTTGTTATCATTCACTGATGACTGGCTCTCAGCATTGTCTTGCTGCAGTTGAATCTTTCCAGTGTTCATGGCATCATTGCTGTCTCCATCGCTTACTGCCTCCACCGAAGAAGAAACCCCATCTTTTAGGTCTTTAAACATTTCTCTGGCCTTCTTGGAATTAATAGGGGATGAAAGACAACAGTATACCTGAAATAAGAAGAAGATGACCTTCAGGTAATTTGTGCTGAAAAACAAAAATAAATCAATCTTTTGCACTCATAAAGTAGTAGGGGTCTCATTTATAACTGTTGTGTATGAACAAAACAGACCCTGTAAGAGGTACATGCTGATATTTATGCAAAACCTGGGATCTATAAAATACAAAGTAGTATGAAGCATTTTAAAGTTGGCTAATACAGTCAATGCAGGTGGGAAAGCAGTGAACTAAAGCCAGATGTCGAAATTAAATTTGAGAGACATTATAAGATGTGTGTTGATGCATCTGACATTTCTTCATTCTTCAGTTATGTACTGACACTGACTTAATTTAGCCTATATTAAGTGACAACAGCTTGAGGGACTCTGTCAGACTGGTTCCTGTCCCAGTCCCAGTGTCAAATATAATCCCTTCTGCTTGTGAAGCAATAGGTGGTATTCTCTCTACTAGTGGAATTCAAATTAGAATAGAATTAGAATAATATATTTTTATTAGGGGAAATGTATCTGTTTGACAGCATATATGAATCACAAAAAATAGATTAACAGGAAATAAAAAAATGACAGAAAATAAATGAAAAATTTACATAAAAAAGAAAAAAGTGCAAGATTGGAAAAGTGCAAGGCTCTAGACTGCACTACTGTAACTCTTTACTATTAGAGTGTTTCAGTAACTCCATTAAATGCCTTCAGTTAATCTAAAATGCTTCAGCATGAGTAATGACAGGAAGTAGGACCAGAGATCATATTTCTCCTGTATTGGCTGCTCTTCATTGGCCTCCTGTAAAATCTAGAATAGAATTGAAATTCCTCCTGCTTGCCTATAAAACCCTTAATGATCAGGCTCCATCATATCTTAAGGAGCTCATAGTTTCTTATTATTATAGATCACTCGGATCACAAACTGCTAGTTTATTTGTGGTTCCTAGAGTCTCTAAAACCAGAATGGGAGGTAGAACCTTCAGTTATCAGGCTCCTCTCTTATGGAACCAGTTCCCAGTTTGGGGCCAGGAGGCAGACACACTTTCTACATTTAAGGTTAGACTAAAAACTTTCCTTTATGATAAAGCCTATAGTTAAGGACAGTTCAGGTGGGACATGGACCTGCCTGAACCATCCTTTAGTTAAGCTGCTATAGGATTAGACTGCTGGGGAACTCTGACAATTCTACATACAGTTAACACTCATCTGCTCTCTCTTGCAGTTCTACAATGGTAATTATAATTTTGTTTTAACAACTACTTGTAAATATGTAGTTCTCTACTGTCTCTTCCTGGTCTCCCTCTTTTCTTTTCCCCCTCTCCCCCATCCTCCTCCCCTCCCTTTCCTCTGTTTCTTCTCTTTTCTCTGTTTTCATTTCACCCCAGCTGGTCGAAGCAGATAACCGTCAACTCTGAGTCTGGAGGTTTCTGCTGGAGGTTTCTTCCTGTTAAAAGAGAGTTATTCCTCCATTATCACCAAATGCTTGCATCAGTGGAAATGATAGGTTTCTCTATGTAAAGTGTCTTGAGATAAATGTTTTTATGATCTGGCACTATATAAATAAAACTGAATTGAATTGATTTGAATACTGTGTTCCTGGTTAAGCTTTGTGTGTATTCTGTCATCATTTAGCAAAAATTTGTTGTAATTGATTTATTTCTTTCTATGAAATATATATCAATTTCCTGGCTGCAGGGCACCAACGCATATGGCCATTTATTATAGTGGAGGAAGCATCTTTAACGGCTGCTTTTTCTAGGACGCCATGTCATCGAGGCTCACCAAACACTGTTCCAATGTCAATGATACTTCAAAACTCCATTAAGGACTGAGTCCTTTGGCTCTATGCAGGGGCATGAGGGGGCAGCACCCCCTCAAATAAATATTTTGCCCTCTCAAATCAAAAATTTAGAACTTGAGCGGAGCGTGTGAAATACAGTCGGAGCGCGGCGCAGGTTTTTATCCTAAGATCAACCCATCTCACTCTGCTCCGATACTGCTCACACCATGAGTCTAGGACATGCACAGGGCATGTCTGGTGTTAATTACACACGCTTCTGCGCCATTCAGTTCCGTGCTGTGTGGTATGAATCCGGCCATAGGCAAGTTTCCATTGATAAATGACAATGAAACACTTAACAACGTAACGATACTGGAGCACTGTGGGATTTGGGTACTTTGCCTTAAACAAATTAAATACCTGTCTCATACAGACACCTGTGCCAAATAAACACAGGGTCTGTTGAGTCATTTGAGAAAATAAAAGCCTTGGCTGTTATTTGCAGCTTTACAGTATTACAAGTTGACAAAATTCTCCAGTAGCGGAAAAAATCAGCTGAAAAAGGGACACACACACACCCTGAAAAAAAACTGAGAATGGGGTTATTTAACATATCTGAATTATTTATCAACCCCTTGATCCCTAAGCCTATTTTTTAGGTTTCTGCTTAAAAATTGTATCCCATAATGAAATGAGTATATCACTGCAACCACAGCGTCTATTTGAATACTTTTGGTGTCATATTAAAGGAAACACTTGTGAGATTTGTTCAGATGTGTAAATATCAGTATATGTCTTACTGGTGAAGAGTAAATGAAGATGCACACAGCAAAAAAAAAAAAAAAAATTCTGGTTCAAAAAAAAAAAAAAATCAGTATGAATATCTCTCTGAAATGATGCAGTAGCATCTCCAAATCTCTAGGAAATCATAGTCCAATATGTGAACATTATCTCTGCAAAGGTTGATCCTGTATAGACAGTACAGACAGTTCAGGCGAGAGCTGCACAATGACCTTTTTGGCACATTTTGACACAGTCTGTGCCATTTGAATTTTCTCATGCGAAAAATAATATATTACATTTGTGTATCACTAATTGTGGAAAATATATCCAAATACAACAGCTTTTAGCATTTATTTAACCAGAAATCTGTATATCTCTCATTTCCATGCCTTTTTCAAAAATGTAAGGAAAAAATGTTAATATATATATATATATATATATATGACCTAACATCAGGAGTGGCCTAACATCCTGACCATCCTGACCTAACATCAGGAGTGGTGACATCAGGTCCTTCAAGTCATGCACTTTTCAGGTCAGTGCACTAGTGGGCATGTTGCATCAGTTGGGAGAACAGGGTCGGACAGAGTTGAGGTGTCTCTTACACGTATCTTGCCTCTTAGCTAAGTTGCCATATGATCTAAGAGCCAGAGATTTGTGAATCCCATCCACACTCCCATACCAACACTGTTAGACCTAGCTAGTTAGACCAGTATTGTGACCACCCAGGCAGAGAGAAACCAGCTTCACGGAAGAGAGGCGTCCTGAGTACAAGTCTCATAAGAATATGACAATTCTCCACGGCGGTGAACAGAAGGGAAAGTCAGAGAGAGACACGACTGCCATACAGGAGAAACTAAAGAAGTTCTGCGATACTCTGCAGCATTACTTGAATCACTGCAGTAAGTTCAAACTCTTGTCGAGGGAATGACCATCTCCTGCCATGGCCTACACTCGGAGCCAGCTGGTTGGGAGTCCTCCTTATGTTCAGGGAACACCCAGTCGCTATCCGTAGTGATGCGAAGGGGATGTTCCACCGGTTTGTCTGCTGGAAGAAGATAAACCCTTCCTCTGCTTCCTGTGGCAAGACATGAAGGTAGATCAGAAACCTATTGTTTCTAAATGGCAGGTGCTCCCTTGGACTACTTGCAGCCTGTGCTTCACCGTCTTTGCACTTCAGTCCCATGTCCAGAAGCACACTGAGCCAGAAGAAAATGCGTGTCTGTTCGTGGAAGGTAATTTCTACGTTGAAAACTGTTTGCAGAGTCTCCCTTCAGAAGTGCAAGCTAAGAAGTTGGTGGACCGTCTGCAGTCTCTCCTCATGGAAGGTGGATTCGAACTAAGACAATGGGCTAGTAACATTCCTACAGTTATCAGCCAGTTACCGATAGAGACCCGGTCAGAGAGCAGTGTACTCTGGTTCTCCCAAGAGTCAGACGATCCTCAAGAACGCACTCTATGACTATTATGGCAGTGCCAGTCTGATACACTACGGTACAAGCATCACCAGAGAGAAAGTCCAGAGCTGACCATGCACAACATCTATCGGCTGGTTGCCTAGCAGTACGACCCTCTTGGGTTCCTTATCCCATACATGACCAGAGCCAAGATCATCATGCAACACTTCTGGAGCAAGAATAGAGGATGCGATGATCCCCATTTACCAGAAGATTTGATCCAAGCCTGGCATGTGTGGGAAAGTGAGCTGTCCCAGCTGTCGCAAATAACCCTGCCAAGATGCTACACTGACCCAAGTTTGGACTGCAGCAACAGCATTCGGAGTATTTATGTGTTCTGTGATGCTTCAGAGTCCGTAGCTTATCGGCGCACCGACAGAGGTGAAGGACAAGTCTGTGTGGCCCTCTTGGCCGGAAGGTCAAGAGTGGCGCCCAAGAAGCAACTCTCAATCCCCAGGCTGGAACTGTGTAGAGCTCTAACAGGAGCACAGTTGGCTTCGATCTTGAAAAAAGAGCTCACTCTTGACATCCAGGAGGTGGTGTATTGGACAGATTTGACTACAGTACTTACCTGGCTGCATTCGGATTCATGCAGATATAAAGTGTTTGTAGGAACCAGAGTTGCAGAGATATAAGAGCCCTCTGACCCAGCATCCAGGCGTTACATCGACTCAGGGACCAATCCTGCCAACGACATCATGAGAGGGACACTGGCTCAGCTTGCTGGAGACAGTTGATGAAGTCAGAGGCCATCCTTTCTGTAGCTGCAGGCCCACCACTGACCGAAGCAACCGGTTAGAGAACTTCCAGAGGAAGCAGATGAGCTGAGGAAGACAGTGTTCTGTGGCGTGCTGGTGGGGTCAGCGAGTTCAGCAATATCTGACATCCAATAGTTCAGCATTTACCAGGAACTCCTGAAAGCCTCCACACAGTCACTGCACGGGGTAGCCAATATCACTGATTCTCTAGCTGCTGATGACTTCCAATGGGCTGAACTGGCCTTGCTGAGACATGCCCAGATAGAGAGCTTTCTAGGAGAGTTTGCACTACTCAAAGCAGGAAAGACCATCCCATCCAGCAGCAGACTACTTACCCTCGCTCCTGAGTATGTCAAGTCTTCTGATCTGATTACAGTAGGAGGTAGACTCCGGAGGTGCGATAGCCTGTGCCCTGATGCATTGCATCCGCTACTTCTAGACCCTTCTCACTCAGTCACGAACCTCTTAATCCAACACTATGATGCTCAGCTGCACCATCCTGGGGCTGAATGCGTCTTTGCAGAGCTCCGCAGAAAGTACTGGATTCTGAAAGGGAGAGAAGCAGTGAGGAAATATCAACACCACTGTCCTGAGTGTAAGAAGTGGAGAGGCGGTCCCAAGGATGGCAGATCTGCCCCCCTCAAGTCTGAGGCTCTTCCGACCTGCCTTCTACTCAACCGGGATAGACTGCTTCGGCCCAAGGCACCAATCTCAAGGTTGGATAGTAAAGAACTACACAAAGCATTCAAAGCCATGGAGCCAGCCCTGGGAGCTCAAGCTGTGTCAGAGGAGGTGTTGAGGACTGTCTTGCTTGAGGTAGAGAGCATCCTCAACTCCAGGTCTTTGGGCTATGTCTCCATGGACATCGCAGACCCAGATCCTGTAGCACCCAACTCCTTGTTGATGGGGCGGCCAGATTGCTCTCTGCCACAAGTGGTCTACCCAGAATCAGAACTGCTCAGTCGCAAGAGATGGAGATGGAGTCCTGTCTGACCATTTCTGGAAGCACTTCATACGGCACTTCCTGCCCACCTTACAAACATGGCAGAAATGGCATACCGAGAAGGAAGACATTACTGTTAGAACTGTGGTCCTCATTGTCAATCAGCAAACTCCAAGAGCTCTCTGGCAAGAAGGAACAGTGAAAACTCTCATACCTGGGGCCGATGGTCGGGTTAGGACTGCAGTTGTCCAAGTTAAGAACTGGACCTATACTCGCCCAGTGGTACGGCTCATCAGGCTACCTGCTTTGCCCCAGAATGTCACAAAAATGTAGTGAAGTGTCCTTTTGGTGTCAAATTTGCACACCAAATTTGGGGGCGGCTGTACAAAAGTTCCCTCTGAGCATTAAGTTTGTTGAGCATGTGAATTCCCACACTGCCAAGGTTATTAAATGCACCACATGCGTATTGATCACCTCAGAGCCGACAGAGCTGAACATTACCTGCAGTTTGTGCGTCCATAGAGCCGTGAGTTATATTGTTGTATTTATATATTACCCCATATTGATATTTCTGTTTCATTCTTGAGTCAACTGACGACTTAGCAGTAGTTTTGTCTTCAGACTTTATAATGTGCTAAACACTTAAACACTGTTAATTAGCAATAGCCTGGCCTGAGAGGTTTATGCCATTGTATTGCTAACCTTTGTAGTTTATATATGGCATATCTTAATGCTCATTCTCTGTTAATTGATTTAAGTTTATAAATAATCTGGAGCTGTATTTCAGTTTTTATCTGATAAGAGATGTATATCTAGCTCAGTATAATTTTATGTTAGGTACTTAGGTAGGTACTTTATTTCTAATCAACCTGTTTTATTATGTTTATATTGCAGAAACCACATACTCATACACATAGCGAATTCATAAAGAGTTGAAACTTTATTGCTGGACTCAGTTTTCATTCTGCACACTGAAGTGATTGCTGCCACCCAAGATCCTGTACAGTATCATACAGGGAGGTTTTGGGTTTTAATTTCACTCTTGCCCTGAGTATTTTGCGCACATGAACATTGTCTGCCTCTGTCTGCCACACATTTGAGGGGCTGCAGTTTGTAAATGTAAGGATTGTAAGCAAATGTCAGCAAATGTAAGGATTGTTTACGTATTTGTTTGTCAACAATAAATTTATAACTAAGTTGCTGTAGTAGTTCACCATAGTCTTACATTACTGCAAGTTATTATGCTAAGTTAATGTGCCAACTAAGTTTTTTCATGCATGAAGTTGGTTATTAATCCCAATTCCACAATGCCCTGATACAATGGCCATGAAAATAGGGGAATTTACATCATTTTATACCATGTTCTCAGGCTCCAAGTAATCCTAGCACTGACATGACCAGAGATGTTGTCATTCGGTGCTTGATGGTGTACATTGGGGCCCTTCTAGCTTGAATTAAGCAACAGTGTGCTAAAATATGAGTTGACATAGTTTATTTAATTTAGTGAATGTAAATCATATTTAGTAAATATAACTCAATTTCACTCAGATTCACTCAGTGAATATAAATCATTTTCCTTCAGATATTTATTTCCATTTCCTCACATTTTTTGTTTAAATTTAGTAAATTTTTTAAATAGTTTTTAGTCAGAGTTGTAGAACTTAAAATCTGCTCAATTATATTTCATCAGCTTCCCTCCCATCTCTTTGTCATTCCACTGTGCTTGTATTCACATTCTGTGCAGCATGCACACACACACACACACACACACACACAGAGATATAGATATTTGAAAGCCTCTATTTATTTAATATTTATTTAGTTATTTATTGAACCTTATAACCTTATATAAGGCTGGGGTGGTAGTAGGTACTTGGCTCCACCTGCAAGAGGAGAGTGATATTAAGCTATGATCACTCTATATATATTATTGAGAATTATAGTAAAATATTAAGAGTCTGTAGAGATTGGATGATAAATATGTGTAGAGGAAGATCGTGTGGTAAATACATCGGTTAGTGCCATTTGATAGTAGTTCTGCAGTACCTGTGGGTGGAAGTGTCCAGTGGTGAGGACCAGTGGCACAGTATATAAGGCGCCAGTTAAGATCAGTCTGTGTTGCTGGTTAGATCTACGTAGATGCTTTGTCTCCCATCCTTTGGCTATTATGATGATTTTTTTTTTTTTGCACAATAAACACAAGGTGAATTGGGAAACCTGATCGTTGTCTCATACCTTTCTTCGGCATCATCCAGCCATTCACACGTCCTCCCGACATTGGCTTTATTGTCACCCCGTGGTGGGGGCAAATTTTCTAGCTTGTTTCTTTGTAGAAACATCCAATGTATAGTGCAGATTTACTGTGTGAAATCTGGTAATAATGCAATCACATATGGCACTGTAATACATTTACAAATCTCTAACAATAACTCATGAGCACATTTTTTGTGATATAACCATATGTGCTTTATACATGCACTATGGTATATGGAATGCATTTATACAGCCATTCCAAGTCTTCTTGTGACCTGATCACATTTACTCATTCACACACACATTCGCAATTTGTTCAGTTCAGCATCTTGCCCAATGACACTTTGACATGCAGACAGAAGGATCCTGGAATCAAATCACCAACTTTCCAATCAGTGGACGACCTGTTCTGCCTCATAACCACTGCTGTCCCAGATAGCTTCCTTTCTATTCAATACCAACACCACCATTTAGGGCAGTCTGAACTCTAGAGGTGTATATGTGTAAACGTCCATACAATCCTATCAGGATTTAATTAACACATGAAAACACATTGACTGAGCAACTGTTGCTGACCAACTTTCCAGCAGATACATGTAATTATCATCAGTCTGTTGATGAGTGGCCTGGACTATGAAGCAGTTCAACAGACCCTTAGTAACTTTACTAAACATGGCCACTAGAGTCTTGTTAATTGGTCACATGAAGTACATCATGACCTGGATCAGTTAATCTGTGTTTTTCTCTGGATACAAGCATGCTCACGTGAAAGAGATGTTATTGTTCATTCCAAGTAACACCATCAAAACCAGGAATTAATGATTATTTTGAAGGGATGAGGAGGGCAGGGCATGTGAGGATATTTGGACTGATGATGACTAATGAGGTATTTCAATTCATTCAGTTTTGTTTGTAAAGCACCAAACCACAACTAAATTAATCTCAAGGCACTTTATTACACTATATGATAAAAAAATTCAACAGTTCCCAGAAAGTTATTGCAAAAGCTTTAATACATCTATATTTTCATGTCAGTGAGACAGTGATGGTGGGTGAGTGCACTTTGGTTCATAGCCAAGTTCCTGCAAAACTAGTGACACCAGCAACATTTGTAATTTTGTGTACAGTAAGCTTCTGCTCTGCACATTTCACTTGGTGCCTAATAGCGCTGCACAGTGTTGTCGTTTACATTTTATTGCATTTATGTGTAATGTGTTTTAATTTTTTCTAAAATTTGGAGTTTGTAATGTGAAGTGAGCAAAGCTTAAATTCGCTTAAGCTTAAAGCTTAAATATATGAACAAGTTTAGCTTGAATGACTCACTCTGAGACAAGAAAAACAATCTCTGTTTTGGACTTTTCATTTACATAAAGTGCATCAACTTCATTCAGGCAAAAACAATTGTCATTGTGCAAAGTCGCAATACATTCAATTGTCCGTGTCCTGTCTGTCTCCGGTCTCTACCTGGCATTATTGGCTAACAAAGGCAAACATCTGCACTCATTTAATAGACTGAAATCATGGCAGAGACTTAAATTATAATATGAAGATGCTTGTTTTCCCAGTAAACATTCATATTTTAAACAAACCAGTCCTTAGTTCAGTGGTTATCAAACTACTACCTGCACTGCCCCCAGCTGGTAGAAAAGTGTACAGATTCTAATTTTACCATGCAATTGTGTGATACTATGTCATCATCAGCTGTGGGAAACTGACATGTTATTGTCAGAGTTACTCATTTCATTTTAATAGTGATTCACTAGCTACTGAACTAGGGAGCAGCCAGTCATAATGCTTTTGTTTAGAACTGAAGTGTGTCAAAGTGCATTATGGGAGGTGGGGGCTACTTTCACAACTGAGAGATGTTTCTCAAACCCTGTAAACTTCATCTACATTTAGGTAGCATGTTGTTATCCAGGTACATCAGCAGTCTTTCTGACACACTGAATACCAGACGCTTTATAAAAGCCCAATTGTGACTGAATTGCTCAATAAAATCATACAAATTGAATATTAGTCCTTTGGATATAAGTTTAAGAGATCAATAAATAAATCAAGTAATAATAGAAATTTCTATTATCCAAAATGCAGCTGGCATAAGGGGTTGACAAAGCACCAAAAGTCATCTTCAGCCTTGGTTAAGGTCAGTTAGAGGACATCACTTAGGCTATGGTCATTTCACTATATATTGGATGTAAGCTTAAAAGATCAATAAATAAAACATATAATAATATAAATAATAATAATCTAAACCATGTCTATTTTAAATGGAAAACAGCCAAAAAAAAAAAAAAAAAAAAAAATCAACATGAAAGTAAGTTGTCATCAGTTTGAGTAAGGGTCAGTTTATAGAACACTGCTTAAGCATCCCAGGAGGTTCTGGCCCGGGGAATACTGAGCTGCATCTGTGTGGACAGAACAGAGAAAATTGTTGAAATGACAAAAATCTCACTGTGCTCCAAAACTGAACAACAGATTCTCTATTTCTGCAGATAGGCACTAACCAGCAGGTCAGGGGAGACTTCTCTGTGGGGTGGGACCAGATCACAGTGAGAAAGTCCATGAGTATTTTCTGTGTGTGCAGGATCACTGTGCATGCTTGTTGATGGTCGAGTCAGATGGTCCCTGGGTAAGGGTTGCCTGTGATCAGCTGGATCCTCTCTTTGGCTTGCTGTTTCATCATATATGAAAGAGGGGTTTCTGACATCTAAAACAGCACAACAGTCAGGGTTCAGTTTATGCTCATAAAGTGATCCAAAGATGACCAATACCCAGATCCACACTGTCCCTCTTATTCATAGAACAATGAATACGGAATCTGTGATGTTAAAGTTGTCTGAAATAAGCAGATATCAAGATTTAAGTGCAACATTTTTAAATGTAATTCTTAAAAGCTACATAAGTCCAAACTTATGAAAATTAGAATGTAATTTTAATTGTAAAACATTCATCTACATGCCATTTAATGTGCTTTCCATGATAAAACAGGGAGATTCACAATGTTCGCATATGTCAATGCTGTGAACACACAGGCAAGCTTTGATGGTATAAGCTTGCTTGGGTAGGGGTAGGACACAAGTGTAGGCTCTGCTTATCCTCAGCTGCCTAGATAAGTATTTTGCTTAATTTAGGTGTTTAGAGGTCATAGATTATTATAATCAGTTTATGTTTCAAGTTGTTGTGTAAAGCTGCAAATAACAGCCCAGCATTTATTTTTCCAAATGACCCAACAGACCATGCGTTTATTTGGGACAGGCGTCTAGACAAGGCCCCTTCCTTCCTACCACCACATACTGTGAGCCTTGCCTGCCTCCCCTAACAGGCTGGCGGTGAGCCACAAAACACTTCTCCTTTCAACTATGACCTCAGATCAGATGAGACAACCTGCTGAGTTTAAGTATATTACTAAGTGGAGGAAAAGAAACTAACAAGGATTCCCTCAGCAAAGGCGAGCGAAGAGGGAAGAGCCCAGCGCCAAATTCCCGTCCAATGGGCAGGTGCTCTCATTATGCCGGGGTCCAGACAAAAAAAAGACCCGGTCTTTATTTGAGACCGGTGTTTGTTGTCCAAATGTGTTGCTGCCACCAGCTAATAAAAGAGACAGCCATGTTTGCCACTCAGCTATTATGATTATAGGGAGCCTAAGTCATGCCCCTTCTGGTTTACCCACTGTCCCACAGTCCTTAGATCGAAAAAAAAAAAAAAAAAAAAAAAAACGGAACATTGCAGTGAATGAAGAGCTAAAAATTATTTTCCTCTGATGCACAATAAGAATGGAGAGGAAACAGCAGCATTATGAACATTGATTATACATTTCTTGTTTGCAGTTGTTTATGCTGCAGTTATGGTCGTGTCGCTATTATCGACGTATACAATAGTTTCAAGGATTCATACATCCATTATCTTACTCTGTCGTATCAGAACTAATGGTTGATTAACTGTGTGGTGGTGGAAGTTAAAACCAAGAGAAAAACAATTTTCATAAAAACACGTCATCCTTAACTGTTAACTCGAATTACTCGTTAAAATCGATTTATTGCCCAGCTTTAATGAATTATTTGCAGTTCTTCTTACCTGAGGCCCCAGTTTGTGTTTATGTTTTTAGATAGTAAAAATTTACATTAAAGGAATCCTGATCAGGAGCAGCTGACTGAAGTAATCTCATGAGCTTACGCTGCTTCACATCATCACCAAATTGTGTCTTTTGTTATTGTTTTGACTGAGAGACTCCAGCAGAAGAAAAGTACACACACTTTGTTTAATGTGTAATAAACTCACCAGCATTATATGTATCTGATGGAATACTGGAACTGGGCCACTCAAACTCCTCATTCAGCCACTGGTTCACCAGCTTTTCTTTAATGTCTCTCTTCCTGCAGATGTAAAGTGGATGTTTGTTTGATAAAATGTTTCATCATTTCAGTTTTCATGGTATTAACATGCATAAGATATAAATCTCCTCATCACGGCCTTCATTTTTGTTAAACTGAGAAACAGCTTTGATTTTTTTTTTTTTTTTTTGTTCACAGTCTTGAGCACCAACAGATTTCATGTTTTAAAATACTGGTGTCGGCCATCTTTTAAGCACCGCATACATGTGTAAAGCAGAATCAAAGCCCTTCTATTCTAGAATCACATTTTTGACTAACAACCAATGGTATCAGTGAACAGCTTACTGTGTTTGCTTGTGTTTGTTGATCAGCACATATGCAGTCAAGGCTCCCACAGTCAGCAACAGACAAGCGAAGGTCCCAGCTAACCCTGCGTAAAAAGCAGTCTTCTGTATGGGGAGGCTACAGTCATTGCCCAAGTACCACGTGAAGTCAATATTCTCACACCTGAAACACATGAGGAGTAAATTAAACAACAGCCAAAAGCCTGGTAATGAGACAATGAGAACGTTTGATCCAGCAACATATTAAACGTAATAATAATCACGATATTTATTACCTACATTGGTGTAATTAGGGCTGCTTTTTTTTTTTTTTTTTTAAAGAATCTGTTCTTTAAAAAAATTATATACTTACTGGATAAATGTGGACTTACTGGATAAAAAATGGAAAAAAAAAAACATGCTCTAGTTCTTCTTACAGAGCCTATGCAGTGCATAGGCACATGGCAATACAAAAAAAAGTACAACATCTTTATGTGGACCAAAAAACTCTTGACCTGGTTGTGACCATATTTTTAGAATAAAATCAACTCTCAGTGTCGGACTGGTACTGACAATGTATACCTTTATCCTTCCTTAATATAATATAATATAATACAGTAATATAACTTAATATAACTACAGTAAATGTTTAATGCGTGCCTCACTATGAATTATTTCAGGTAGCATTTCAGTGTGTATGGGAAATGTTGAGGCCAGTGAGCATGTACAGAAGCTGTTATGACATGTGAATTGAGTTGAGGCTACAGATGTGCAGTAGCTCCACCTGTACTACTGTAAACTACACTACACAGAAGTGATTTTATGTAATTTTTTAAAGCTGTTTTCACTTTAAACTCAGCAGTGGCAGGTAAATGCTGCATGGGAAAAGCTTTTGTTCTTCTTTAGTCTCTTCTTTTCTGTACATCACACAAGAATTCATGAGGTCATAATAAACTTACTGGCAGAGAGGTCCAATGTCCCTGTACACTCTGCAGATTCCATGATTGTAGCAGATTTTATGATTTGTATGATGTCTGCTGCAGACAGTCACACACTTATACACTCCTTCAATGTTCACAGATTCGTAATACTTAGCAACATCAGGGTCATTTAGTGTCTTGCAAACCCCTGGTGAGAGAAATAAGAACAGTGTTACTTCAAATCATATCACCATATCTAGAGAAATTGGGTGTTTATATTAGCAGGGTCACACTTAGTCACTGAGTGTGTATTTTCATGCCCAGTAATGATTATAGTTAATAAAAGCATGGTGAAACACCTGGTGTGTGAAACTACATTTTACTGTGAAATTTATCTTGCAGAACATGAAGGATGGAGAATAGACATGTGATCAAAGCTTAGCTTGTCATTACATATCTCAGTCTACATAGCCTATTATTGGAACTACTTTCCATGCCCTTTCATCTCACAGTCCACAGCAACCAAAATAACTTGAAGATCGCCCCTTGAACCTAGAGGCTTTGGCATTGCATGCCATATCTGATCTCTCCCCAGAGAGGATGGTCTCAATCTGTTTATTGCCTTCATCACCACTGCCAAAGAAAATGGTTTATCAGCAGTATAAACTCTATACCTAAACTAAACATAAAGCTGTTGATTATTTCTTTTAGTTTATACTATTACTAGTGTACTATTTTACTTCTCCTAACAAAACATAAAAAACAAATGCAAAACAAACTAAAACCATGCATCTTTGTGTCATGATTATCGCTGCTGTTTACAGACCAGCATTTCCTTGTTATCTTCCAATTCCCTTTATTAGTCCCCATACCTCTAATAAAAAAATCTCTAGCTTGCTCTCCTCGACAAACTGCGACACTGTGGAGAATGATGTCAGCCTTGTCAAATTTGGTGACAACATCAGGATGATCAGCCAGTAGAAGCTCACAGTGGTCAGCATTAAAAGTTCTGGTGAAAACTGAGCTCTTCACCTGACTGATTGAAATAAAACTTAACTGAACTGAGCTTGAAATAAATATGATATTCAGACATGAAAATGTGAAGAAGCCACCAAACTGCAGCATATGTGACATGAAATTACTTAGGGATTTGTAAAATGCAGTATATTAGCCTTCTCATATCATTATTACACATACGACAGTCATATTTACCTGTCTCATCCACAGGTGCGACTGTTACTGTGGGCACAGTTGTGATATTGTACGTTGGGCAGTCTGAAAATTCAGTAGAAAAGTGACTTTGCATTATTCATTCATACCTTCATATGTTACAGAAAAATTCCCAACAGCATATGAGTGTTTGTTGCTAATAATGTTCTTATTATTTGAAAATCTATAGGTGTTTTTTTTTTTTCAGTCTCACCTCCTTTGCAGTTGACAAGCTGACTTGCAGCATCCTGAACTTCCTGGAAGTCATGACCATACAGCTCATTGGAGCTGGCGTTGTTTGGAATCTCCAAAACCACATCATGTATGACAACAACACTGAGGCACAGAGAATTTATTTCAGGTTATTTCTATCATTTGTAAAAACTCCAGTTTAACCAGTCTGAATAGCAAAGTGAGGAACTAAAACACAAACAAATTAATGCAAATCATTTTGGACAATACTGGAAGTTACAATACTAAAAGATTGATTCCACTTATTTTTCAGCTTTTCCTAAGCAATTGATTAATGTACAAATGAATCTCTATTGCAACAAATCCTATATGATTTTGAAAAATCACATACATTTAGAAACATATATATCAAACAAATATTGCAGCTGTCATTAAATGCAACCAGTGACAATGTCACAAGTCAGTCTCCAGAACTCCAGGACTACTGTTTCTCAAAATAATGGCATTTCACTGTGCATGACAATTTGTGTACAAACAAACAAAAACCTCCATGTCTTAGGACTGTGGAAGCTAGCGCACCCAGAGACAACCCATGCAGACACAGGGAGAAAGTAGAAAATTTATAACAACAAGGTCCTAGCCAGTCATCATGAACCTGTTTGATATGAGGCCAACTGATATGTCGAATTACTTGATTTGGACATGAGCAGAGTAAGATTCTGAAAGGTGTACAGTAATTACCTTTCAGCTTGGGGTCTGATGCTGTAGATAGCCATGGCCTCAGCAAAGAATCCCATCTAGAATGAATATAGAACAATTGATTGGTTTACAGTTAAATTAAGTGCTGAATTCTTGGTACAATATTCTGATGAAAAGACATTAAAATTTCTTTACCTCTCCCAAGGTGTGATCTGATGATCTGTCCAAAAGCCCTCCACGGCTAAAAATACAAGCACAAGAGAGAAAATTTGATTTAACAAAGAAAAATAGACTGCAATTATATAGAACTTTTTCTAGCTGACTGTGGACACTCCAAGTGCTTTACATTAAAGTTTTTACCATTCACTCAGCGTGCCTAACATTTGTTTTGCTAACATTGACACGCATATAGAACAGCCATATGCGTGTCAGTATTTTGCCCAGGGACACTTCGAAATGGAGGAGACGGGAACCGTACTACCAATCCACCTTCTGGTTGGTGGATGACCCGCTTTACCTCCTCAGCCACAGACAACCCCCCGAAAGAAAAAAAAAAAAAAAAAAAAAAAAAAAAAAAAAAACCCAAAACAATTATTAACAGGGCTATATTTCTGTCTACTGATGATAATTTTTGTTTATGATGCAGTGCAGAGTACATTTATAGTTTTAAATACATTACCTGAGATTGGTTACCACCACTGCTTTAAAAGTTGCTATCTTCTTTTCCAGGTAATATTTCTCCATCTGAAACAGTTGAAAATAAGTTCCTCCTTTGCTTAAAAACAACAATGATATATCTGCTTTGTTTTTTATTTAACATATTTGATTTACATTGATAATGAAAGATTGGAGCAATGCTGATTGCAGAGTTTAAATCTCTTGCATTTCCACAAGTTACCACAGAATTTCTCATATACAATCTCCAGTGTTACAACTTATTGCAAAATTCAAGCAATTGTGGTTGGAATTGCAGTTGTGATGTTTTCAGTATCAAGTTGGCCATAGTCAAGCCAGTTGATTTACCTGTTCAGTGAAGTTTCCAACAAACTCTTTGTATTCAAATGATGTTGGGTCATTATAGTTTTCTTTATATTCCTGATTGATCACCACATTAACCACGACTGACCTGTTGAGTGTGTCTGTGAAAAAATAACAGGTTACAACCTATGAACAGAGTCAATAACAATTCATTGAAAGATTGCAATAAAAAATATATATTTTATATTGACAGGACATTTTAAAGACACTGACATTACCTGGATCTAGATTTTCAACGAACTGACAAATTTTCCCACTGAATCCCACAAGACATATGCAGTCAGATCCATTGAAATAACCACCATTCTGGCAGTTAAGTGGTTCTATTGTGGTAAAAGGTATGGAGGTCATTTCAGATATGGGTGTGGTAGATGGTGATCTCGATGTGGCTGGTGGACCGGTTGATGGCTTAATTGATGGTGTGCTGGGTTTTGTAGCTGGAATAGTAGGCTTAGATGTTTCTGGAGTGATTGTACTACTCAAATCAGAAATTGTGGATGAGATGTTAGGCCGAGGTGTTACTGTATTTGTTGAATCTTGAGTGACAATGGTTGTCTGTCCAGTTACTGAAGTAAAGGTATGAGTGACACCTGTTGTGTGGGTTGGTGAAATAGACTCTGAAGACAGTGATGTCGCTGTGGCAGCTGTAGTCTGAGATGGAGACATTGTATCTGCAGGCACTGATGTTGATATTTCAGTCTCAAGAGTTGTTTCAAATAGTGTGGTTGTCTCGACTGCTTGAGAAGTTACTGAATTGGGAGTGGTTTGATCAGATGTTGAAGTGATTTCAGTTGATGTTACTGAATCAGTAGGAGTGGTTTCTTCGGGGCCTAAGGTGGTGTCAGGATATTCCGAAGTGATGCTGTCAGTGGAGGCTGTAGTTTGAGATGGAGACGTTGTCTCTGCAGGCATTGATGTTGACATCTCAGTCTCAACAGTTGTTTCAAATAGTGTGGTTGTTTCGACTGCTTCAGATGTCACTGAACTAACTGGAGTGGTTTGATCAGATGTTGAAGTGGTTTCAGCTGATGTTACTGAATCAGGAGTGGTTTCTTCAGGGCCTAACGTGGTGTCAGGATGTTCCGAAGTGATGCTGTCATTGGCAGTTGTAGTCTGAGATGGAGACGTTGTCTCTGCAGGTACTGATGTTGCTATCTCAGTCTCAACAGTTGTTTCAAATAGTGTTGTTGTTTCGATGGCTTCAGATGTCCCTGAACTAACTGGAGTGGTTCGATCAGATGTTGAAGTGGTTTCAGCTGATGTTACTAATTCAGGAGTGGTTTTTTCAGGGCCAAAAGTGGTCTCAGGATATTCTGATGTTGTGCTGTCAGTGGCAGTTGTAGATTCAGATGGAGACGTTGTCTCTGCAGGTACTGATGTTGTTATCTCAGTCTCAACAGTTGTTTCAAATAGTGTGGTTATCTCAACGGCTTCAGATGTCACTGAACTAACTGTTGTGGTTTGATCAGATGTTGAAGTGGTTTCAGCTGATGTTACTGAATCAGGAGTGGTTTCGTCAGGGCCTAACGTGGTGTCAGGATGTTCCGAAGTGATGCTGTCAGTGACAGTTGTAGTCTGAGACGTAGACGTTGTCTCTGTAGGCACTGATGTTGACATCTCAGTCTCAACAGTTGTTTCAAATAGTGTGGTTGTCTCAACGGCTTCAGGAGTTACTGAATTGGGAGTGGTTTGATCAGATATTGATGTGGTTTGAGCTGATGTTACTGAATCAGTAGGAGTGGTTTCTTCGGGGCCTAACGTGGTGTCAGGATGTTCCGAAGTGATGCTGTCGGTGGCAGTTGTAGTCTGAGATGGAGACGTTGTCTCTGCAGGCATTGCTGTTGTCATATCCGTCTCAACAGTTGTTTCAAATAGTGTGGTTATCTCAACGGCTTCAGATGTCACTGAACTAACTGTTGTGGTTTGATCAGATGTTGAAGTGGTTTCAGCTGATGTTACTGAATCAGGAGTGGTTTCTTCAGGGCCTAACGTGGTGTCAGGATGTTCCGAAGTGATGCTGTCAGTGACAGTAGTAGTCTGAGATGGAGACGTTGTCTCTGCAGGTACTGATGTTGTTATCTCAGTCTCAACAGTTGTTTCAAATAGTGTGGTTATCTCAACGGCTTCAGATGTCACTGAACTAACTGTTGTGGTTTGATCAGATGTTGAAGTGGTTTCAGCTGATGTTACTGAATCAGGAGTGGTTTCTTCAGGGCCTAACGTGGTGTCAGGATGTTCCGAAGTGATGCTGTCAGTGACAGTTGTAGTCTGAGACGTAGACGTTGTCTCTGTAGGCACTGATGTTGACATCTCAGTCTCAACAGTTGTTTCAAATAGTGTGGTTGTCTCAACGGCTTCAGGAGTTACTGAACTAACTGGAGTAGTTTGATCAGATGTTGATGTGGTTTGAGCTGATGTTACTGAATCAGTAGGAGTGGTTTCTTCAGGGCCCGAGGTGGTGTCAGGATGTTCCGAAGTGATGCTGTCAGTGACAGTTGTAGTCTGAGATGGAGACGTTGTCTCTGCAGGTACTGATGTTGTTATCTCAGTCTCAACAGTTGTTTCAAATAGTGTGGTTATCTCAACGGCTTCAGATGTCACTGAACTAACTGTTGTGGTTTGATCAGATGTTGAAGTGGTTTCAGCTGATGTTACTGAATCAGGAGTGGTTTCTTCAGGGTCTAACGTGGTGTCAGGATGTTCCGAAGTGATGCTGTCGGTGGCAGTTGTAGTCTGAGATGGAGATGTTGTCTCTGCAGGCATTGCTGTTGTCATATCCGTCTCAACAGTTGTTTCAAATAGTGTGGTTGTCTCAATGGCTTCAGGAGTTACTGAACTAATTGGAGTGGTTTGATCAGATGTTGAAGTGGTTTCAGCTGATGTTACTGAATCAGGAGTGGTTTCTTCAGGGCCTAACGTGGTGTCAGGATGTTCCGAAGTGATGCTGTCAGTGACAGTAGTAGTCTGAGATGGAGACGTTGTCTCTGCAGGTACTGATGTTGTTATCTCAGTCTCAACAGTTGTTTCAAATAGTGTGGTTATCTCAGCGGCTTCAGATGTCACTGAACTAACTGTTGTGGTTTGATCAGATGTTGAAGTGGTTTCAGCTGATGTTACTGAATCAGGAGTGGTTTCGTCAGGGCCTAACGTGGTGTCAGGATGTTCTGAAGTGATGCTGTCAGTGACAGTTGTACTCTGAGACGTAGACGTTGTCTCTGTAGGGACTGATGTTGACATCTCAGTCTCAACAGTTGTTTCAAACAGTGTTGTTGTTTCGATGGCTTCAGATGTCGCTGAACTAACTGGAGTGGTTTGTTTAGATGTTGATGTGCTTTCAGCTGATGTTACTGAATCAGTAGGGGTGGTTTCTTCAGGGACCAAGGTGGTGTCAGGATGTTCCGAAGTGATGCTGTCATTGGCAGTTGTAGTCTGAGATGGAGACGTTGTCTCTGCAGGTACTGATGTTGCTATCTCAGTCTCAACAGTTGTTTCAAATAGTGTGGTTATCTCAACGGCTTCAGATGTCACTGAACTAACTGTTGTGGTTTGATCAGATGTTGATGTGGTTTGAGCTGATGTTACTGAATCAGTAGGAGTGGTTTCGTCAGGGCCTAACGTGGTGTCAGGATGTTCCGAAGTGATGCTGTCAGTGACAGTTGTACTCTGAGACGTAGACGTTGTCTCTGTAGGCACTGATGTTGACATCTCAGTCTCAACAGTTGTTTCAAATAGTGTGGTTGTCTCAACGGCTTCAGGAGTTACTGAACTAACTGGAGTGGTTTGATCAGATGTTGATGTGGTTTGAGCTGATGTTACTGAATCAGTAGGAGTGGTTTCTTCAGGGCCCGAGGTGGTGTCAGGATGTTCCGAAGTGATGCTGTCAGTGACAGTTGTAGTCTGAGATGGAGACGTTGTCTCTGCAGGTACTGATGTTGTTATCTCAGTCTCAACAGTTGTTTCAAATAGTGTGGTTATCTCAACGGCTTCAGATGTCACTGAACTAACTGTTGTGGTTTGATCAGATGTTGAAGTGGTTTCAGCTGATGTTACTGAATCAGGAGTGGTTTCTTCAGGGCCTAACGTGGTGTCAGGATGTTCCGAAGTGATGCTGTCGGTGGCAGTTGTAGTCTGAGATGGAGATGTTGTCTCTGCAGGCATTGCTGTTGTCATATCCGTCTCAACAGTTGTTTCAAATAGTGTGGTTATCTCAACGGCTTCAGATGTCACTGAACTAACTGTGGTGGTTTGATCAGATGTTGAAGTGGTTTCAGCTGATGTTACTGAATCAGGAGTGGTTTCGTCAGGGCCTAACGTGGTGTCAGGATGTTCCGAAGTGATGCTGTCAGTGACAGTTGTACTGTGAGACGTAGACGTTGTCTCTGTAGGCACTGATGTTGACATCTCAGTCTCAACAGTTGTTTCAAACAGTGTTGTTGTTTCGATGGCTTCAGATGTCGCTGAACTAACTGGAGTGGTTTGTTTAGATGTTGATGTGCTTTCAGCTGATGTTACTGAATCAGTAGGGGTGGTTTCTTCAGGGACCAAGGTGGTGTCAGGATGTTCCGAAGTGATGCTGTCATTGGCAGTTGTAGTCTGAGATGGAGACGTTGTCTCTGCAGGTACTGATGTTGCTATCTCAGTCTCAACAGTTGTTTCAAATAGTGTGGTTGTCTCAACGGCTTCAGATGTCACTGAACTAACTGTTGTGGTTTGATCAGATGTTGATGTGGTTTGAGCTGATGTTACTGAATCAGTAGGAGTGGTTTCTTCAGGGCCTAACGTGGTGTCAGGATGTTCCGAAGTGATGCTGTCGGTGGCAGTTGTAGTCTGAGATGGAGACGTTGTCTCTGCAGGCATTGCTGTTGTCATATCCGTCTCAACAGTTGTTTCAAATAGTGTGGTTGTCTCAATGGCTTCAGGAGTTACTGAACTAATTGGAGTGGTTCGATCAGATGTTGAAGTGGTTTCAGCTGATGTTACTGAATCAGGAGTGGTTTCTTCAGGGCCTAACGTGGTGTCAGGATGTTCCGAAGTGATGCTGTCAGTGACAGTTGTACTGTGAGACGTAGACGTTGTCTCTGTAGGCACTAATGTTGACATCTCAGTCTCAACAGTTGTTTCAAATAGTGTGGTTGTCTCAACGGCTTCAGGAGTTACTGAACTAACTGGAGTAGTTTGATCAGATGTTGATGTGGTTTGAGCTGATGTTACTGAATCAGTAGGAGTGGTTTCTTCAGGGCCCGAGGTGGTGTCAGGATGTTCCGAAGTGATGCTGTCAGTGACAGTTGTAGTCTGAGATGGAGACGTTGTCTCTGCAGGTACTGATGTTGTTATCTCAGTCTCAACAGTTGTTTCAAATAGTGTGGTTATCTCAACGGCTTCAGATGTCACTGAACTAACTGTTGTGGTTTGATCAGATGTTGAAGTGGTTTCAGCTGATGTTACTGAATCAGGAGTGGTTTCTTCAGGGCCCGAGGTGGTGTCAGGATGTTCCGAAGTGATGCTGTCGGTGGCAGTTGTAGTCTGAGATGGAGACGTTGTCTCTGCAGGCATTGCTGTTGTCATATCCGTCTCAACAGTTGTTTCAAATAGTGTGGTTGTCTCAATGGCTTCAGGAGTTACTGAACTAATTGGAGTGGTTTGATCAGATGTTGAAGTGGTTTCAGCTGATGTTACTGAATCAGGAGTGGTTTCTTCAGGGCCTAACGTGGTGTCAGGATGTTCCGAAGTGATGCTGTCAGTGACAGTAGTAGTCTGAGATGGAGACGTTGTCTCTGCAGGTACTGATGTTGTTATCTCAGTCTCAACAGTTGTTTCAAATAGTGTGGTTATCTCAACGGCTTCAGATGTCACTGAACTAACTGTTGTGGTTTGATCAGATGTTGAAGTGGTTTCAGCTGATGTTACTGAATCAGGAGTGGTTTCGTCAGGGCCTAACGTGGTGTCAGGATGTTCCGAAGTGATGCTGTCAGTGACAGTTGTACTCTGAGACGTAGACGTTGTCTCTGTAGGCACTGATGTTGACATCTCAGTGTCAACAGTTGTTTCAAACAGTGTTGTTGTTTCGATGGCTTCAGATGTCGCTGAACTAACTGGAGTGGTTTGTTTAGATGTTGATGTGCTTTCAGCTGATGTTACTGAATCAGTAGGGGTGGTTTCTTCAGGGACCAAGGTGGTGTCAGGATGTTCCGATGTGATGCTGTCATTGGCAGTTGTAGTCTGAGATGGAGACGTTGTCTCTGCAGGTACTGATGTTGCTATCTCAGTCTCAACAGTTGTTTCAAATAGTGTGGTTATCTCAACGGCTTCAGATGTCACTGAACTAACTGTTGTGGTTTGATCAGATGTTGATGTGGTTTGAGCTGATGTTACTGAATCAGTAGGAGTGGTTTCTTCAGGGCCTAACGTGGTGTCAGGATGTTCCGAAGTGATGCTGTCGGTGGCAGTTGTAGTCTGAGATGGAGACGTTGTCTCTGCAGGCATTGCTGTTGTCATATCCGTCTCAACAGTTGTTTCAAATAGTGTGGTTGTCTCAATGGCTTCAGGAGTTACTGAACTAACTGGAGTGGTTTGATCAGATGTTGATGTGGTTTGAGCTGATGTTACTGAATCAGTAGGAGTGGTTTCTTCAGGGCCTAAGGTGGTGTCAGGATTTGTTTCGAGTGATGCTGTCAGTGACAGTTGTAGTCTGAGATGGAGACGTTGTCTCTGCAGGTACTGATGTTGTTATCTCAGTCTCAACAGTTGTTTCAAATAGTGTGGTTATCTCAACGGCTTCAGATGTCACTGAACTAACTGTTGTGGTTTGATCAGATGTTGAAGTGGTTTCAGCTGATGTTACTGAATCAGGAGTGGTTTCGTCAGGGCCTAACGTGGTGTCAGGATGTTCCGAAGTGATGCTGTCAGTGACAGTTGTACTCTGAGACGTAGACGTTGTCTCTGTAGGCACTGATGTTGACATCTCAGTCTCAACAGTTGTTTCAAATAGTGTGGTTGTTTCGATGGCTTCAGATGTCGCTGAACTAACTGGAGTGGTTTGTTTAGATGTTGAAGTGGTTTCAGCTGATGTTACTAAATCAGTAGGAGTGGTTTCTTCAGGGACCAAGGTGGTGTCAGGATGTTCCGATGTGATGCTGTCATTGGCAGTTGTAGTCTGAGATGGAGACGTTGTCTCTGCAGGTACTGATGTTGACATCTCAGTCTCAACAGTTGTTTCAAATAGTGTGGTTATCTCAACGGCTTCAGATGTCACTGAACTAACTGTTGTGGTTTGATCAGATGTTGAAGTGGTTTCAGCTGATGTTACTGAATCAGGAGTGGTTTCTTCAGGGCCTAACGTGGTGTCAGGATGTTCCGAAGTGATGCTGTCAGTGACAGTTGTAGTCTGAGATGGAGACGTTGTCTCTGCAGGTACTGATGTTGTTATCTCAGTCTCAACAGTTGTTTCAAATAATGTGGTTATCTCAACGGCTTCAGATGTCACTGAACTAACTGTTGTGGTTTGATCAGATGTTGAAGTGGTTTCAGCTGATGTTACTGAATCAGGAGTGGTTTCGTCAGGGCCTAACGTGGTGTCAGGATGTTCCGAAGTGATGCTGTCAGTGACAGTTGTACTCTGAGACGTAGACGTTGTCTCTGTAGGCACTGATGTTGACATCTCAGTCTCAACAGTTGTTTCAAATAGTGTGGTTGTCTCAACGGCTTCAGGAGTTACTGAACTAATTGGAGTGGTTTGATCAGATGTTGATGTGGTTTGAGCTGATGTTACTGAATCAGTAGGAGTGGTTTCTTCAGGGCCCGAGGTGGTGTCAGGATGTTCTGAAGTGATGCTGTCGGTGGCAGTTGTAGTCTGAGATGGAGACGTTGTCTCTGCAGGCATTGCTGTTGTCATATCCGTCTCAACAGTTGTTTCAAATAGTGTGGTTGTCTCAATGGCTTCAGGAGTTACTGAACTAATTGGAGTGGTTTGATCAGATGTTGAAGTGGTTTGAGCTGATGTTACTGAATCAGGAGTGGTTTCTTCAGGGCCTAACGTGGTGTCAGGATGTTCCGAAGTGATGCTGTCAGTGACAGTTGTAGTCTGAGATGGAGACGTTGTCTCTGCAGGTACTGATGTTGTTATCTCAGTCTCAACAGTTGTTTCAAATAGTGTGGTTATCTCAACGGCTTCAGATGTCACTGAACTAACTGTTGTGGTTTGATCAGATGTTGAAGTGGTTTCAGCTGATGTTACTGAATCAGGAGTGGTTTCGTCAGGGCCTAACGTGGTGTCAGGATGTTCCGAAGTGATGCTGTCAGTGACAGTTGTAGTCTGAGACGTAGACTTTGTCTCTGTAGGCACTGATGTTGACATCTCAGTCTCAACAGTTGTTTCAAATAGTGTGGTTGTCTCAACGGCTTCAGGAGTTACTGAACTAACTGGAGTGGTTTGGTCAGATGTTGATGTGGTTTGAGCTGATGTTACCGAATCAGTAGGAGTGGTTTCTTCAGGGCCCGAGGTGGTGTCAGGATGTTCCGAAGTGATGCTGTCGGTGGCAGTTGTAGTCTGAGATGGAGACGTTGTCTCTGCAGGCATTGCTGTTGTCATATCCGTCTCAACAGTTGTTTCAAATAGTGTGGTTGTCTCAACGGCTTCAGATGTCACTGAACTAACTGTTGTGGTTTGATCAGATGTTGAAGTGGTTTCAGCTGATGTTACTGAATCAGGAGTGGTTTCGTCAGGGCCTAACGTGGTGTCAGGATGTTCCGAAGTGATGCTGTCAGTGACAGTTGTACTCTGAGACGTAGACGTTGTCTCTGTAGGCACTGATGTTGACATCTCAGTCTCAACAGTTGTTTCAAATAGTGTGGTTGTCTCAACGGCTTCAGGAGTTACTGAACTAACTGGAGTGGTTTGATCAGATGTTGATGTGGTTTGAGCTGATGTTACCGAATCAGTAGGAGTGGTTTCTTCAGGGCCCGAGGTGGTGTCAGGATGTTCCGAAGTGATGCTGTCAGTGACAGTTGTAGTCTGAGATGGAGACGTTGTCTCTGCAGGTACTGATGTTGTTATCTCAGTCTCAACAGTTGTTTCAAATAGTGTGTTTATCTCAACGGCTTCAGATGTCACTGAACTAACTGTTGTGGTTTGATCAGATGTTGAAGTGGTTTCAGCTGATGTTACTGAATCAGGAGTGGTTTCTTCAGGGCCTAACGTGGTGTCAGGATGTTCCGAAGTGATGCTGTCAGTGACAGTTGTACTCTGAGACGTAGACGTTGTCTCTGTAGACACTGATGTTGACATCTCAGTCTCAACAGTTGTTTCAAATAGTGTGGTTGTCTCAACGGCTTCAGGAGTTACTGAATTGGGAGTGGTTTGATCAGATGTTGATGTGGTTTGAGCTGATGTTACTGAATCAGTAGGAGTGGTTTCTTCAGGGCCCAAGGTGGTGTCAGGATGTTCTGAAGTGATGCTGTCGGTGGCAGTTGTAGTCTGAGATGGAGACGTTGTCTCTGCAGGCATTGCTGTTGTCATATCCGTCTCAACAGTTGTTTCAAATAGTGTGGTTGTCTCAATGGCTTCAGGAGTTACTGAACTAATTGGAGTGGTTTGATCAGATGTTGAAGTGGTTTCAGCTGATGTTACTGAATCAGGAGTGGTTTCTTCAGGGCCTAACGTGGTGTCAGGATGTTCCGAAGTGATGCTGTCAGTGACAGTTGTACTCTGAGACGTAGACGTTGTCTCTGTAGGCACTGATGTTGACATCTCAGTCTCAACAGTTGTTTCAAATAGTGTTGTTGTTTCGATGGCTTCAGATGTCGCTGAACTAACTGGAGTGGTTTGTTTAGATGTTGATGTGCTTTCAGCTGATGTTACTAAATCAGTAGGAGTGGTTTCTTCAGGGACCAAGGTGGTGTCAGGATGTTCCGATGTGATGCTGTCATTGGCAGTTGTAGTCTGAGATGGAGACGTTGTCTCTGCAGGTACTGATGTTGTTATCTCAGTCTCAACAGTTGTTTCAAATAGTGTGGTTATCTCAACGGCTTCAGATGTCACTGAACTAACTGTTGTGGTTTGATCAGATGTTGAAGTGGTTTCAGCTGATGTTACTGAATCAGTAGGAGTGGTTTCTTCAGGGACCAAGGTGGTGTCAGGATGTTCCGATGTGATGCTGTCATTGGCAGTTGTAGTCTGAGATGGAGACGTTGTCTCTGCAGGTACTGATGTTGCTATCTCAGTCTCAACAGTTGTTTCAAATAGTGTGGTTATCTCAACGGCTTCAGATGTCACTGAACTAACTGTTGTGGTTTGATCAGATGTTGATGTGGTTTGAGCTGATGTTACTGAATCAGTAGGAGTGGTTTCTTCAGGGCCTAACGTGGTGTCAGGATGTTCCGAAGTGATGCTGTCGGTGGCAGTTGTAGTCTGAGATGGAGACGTTGTCTCTGCAGGCATTGCTGTTGTCATATCCGTCTCAACAGTTGTTTCAAATAGTGTGGTTGTCTCAATGGCTTCAGGAGTTACTGAACTAACTGGAGTGGTTTGATCAGATGTTGATGTGGTTTGAGCTGATGTTACTGAATCAGTAGGAGTGGTTTCTTCAGGGCCCGAGGTGGTGTCAGGATTTTCCGAAGTGATGCTGTCAGTGACAGTTGTAGTCTGAGATGGAGACGTTGTCTCTGCAGGTACTGATGTTGTTATCTCAGTCTCAACAGTTGTTTCAAATAGTGTGGTTATCTCAACGGCTTCAGATGTCACTGAACTAACTGTTGTGGTTTGATCAGATGTTGAAGTGGTTTCAGCTGATGTTACTGAATCAGGAGTGGTTTCGTCAGGGCCTAACGTGGTGTCAGGATGTTCCGAAGTGATGCTGTCAGTGACAGTTGTACTCTGAGACGTAGACGTTGTCTCTGTAGGCACTGATGTTGACATCTCAGTCTCAACAGTTGTTTCAAATAGTGTGGTTGTCTCAACGGCTTCAGGAGTTACTGAACTAACCAGAGTGGTTTGATCAGATGTTGATGTGGTTTGAGCTGATGTTACTAAATCAGTAGGAGTGGTTTCTTCAGGGACCAAGGTGGTGTCAGGATGTTCCGATGTGATGCTGTCAGTGGCAGTTGTAGTCTGAGATGGAGACGTTGTCTCTGTAGGCACTAATGTTGACATCTCAGTCTCAACAGTTGTTTCAAATAGTGTGGTTGTCTCAACGGCTTCAGGAGTTACTGAATAACTGTTGTGGTTTGATCAGATGTTGATGTGGTTTGAGCTGATGTTACTGAATCAGTAGGAGTGGTTTCTTCAGGGCCTAACGTGGTGTCAGGATGTTCCGAAGTGATGCTGTCAGTGACAGTAGTAGTCTGAGATGGAGACGTTGTCTCTGCAGGTACTGATGTTGTTATCTCAGTCTCAACAGTTGTTTCAAATAGTGTGGTTATCTCAACGGCTTCAGATGTCACTGAACTAACTGTTGTGGTTTGATCAGATGTTGAAGTGGTTTCAGCTGATGTTACTGAATCAGGAGTGGTTTCGTCAGGGCCTAACGTGGTGTCAGGATGTTCCGAAGTGATGCTGTCAGTGACAGTTGTAGTCTGAGACGTAGACGTTGTCTCTGTAGGCACTGATGTTGACATCTCAGTCTCAACAGTTGTTTCAAATAGTGTGGTTGTCTCAACGGCTTCAGGAGTTACTGAATTGGGAGTGGTTTGATCAGATGTTGATGTGGTTTGAGCTGATGTTACTGAATCAGTAGGAGTGGTTTCTTCAGGGCCTAACGTGGTGTCAGGATGTTCCGAAGTGATGCTGTCGGTGCCAGTTGTAGTCTGAGATGGAGACGTTGTCTCTGCAGGCATTGCTGTTGTCATATCCGTCTCAACAGTTGTTTCAAATAGTGTGGTTATCTCAACGGCTTCAGATGTCACTGAACTAACTGTTGTGGTTTGATCAGATGTTGAAGTGGTTTCAGCTGATGTTACTGAATCAGGAGTGGTTTCTTCAGGGCCTAACGTGGTGTCAGGATGTTCCGAAGTGATGCTGTCAGTGACAGTTGTAGTCTGAGATGGAGACGTTGTCTCTGCAGGTACTGATGTTGTTATCTCAGTCTCAACAGTTGTTTCAAATAGTGTTGTTATCTCGATGGCTTCAGATGTCACTGAACTAACTGTTGTGGTTTGATTAGATGTTGATGTGGTTTCAGCTGATGTTACTAAATCAGTAGGAGTGGTTTCTTCAGGGACCAAGGTGGTGTCAGGATGTTCCGATGTGATGCTGTCATTGGCAGTTGTAGTCTGAGATGGAGACGTTGTCTCTGCAGGTACTGATGTTGACATCTCAGTCTCAACAGTTGTTTCAAATAGTGTGGTTGTTTCGATGGCTTCAGATGTCGCTGAACTAACTGGAGTGGTTTGATCAGATGTTGATGTGCTTTCAGCTGATGTTACTGAATCAGTAGGAGTGGTTTCTTCGGGGCCTAACGTGGTATCAGGATGTTCCGAAGTGATGCTGTCATTGGCAGTTGTAGTCTGAGATGGAGACGTTGTCTCTGCAGGTACTGATGTTGCTATCTCAGTCTCAACAGTTGTTTCAAATAGTGTGGTTATCTCAACGGCTTCAGATGTCACTGAACTAACTGGAGTGGTTTGATCAGATGTTGAAGTGGTTTCAGCTGATGTTACCAAATCAGGAGTGGTTTCTTCAGGGCCTAACGTGGTGTCAGGATGTTCCGAAGTGATGCTGTCAGTGACAGTTGTAGTCTGAGATGGAGATGTTGTCTCTGCAGGCATTGCTGTTGTCATATCAGTCTCAACAGTTGTTTCAAATAGTGTGGTTGTCTCAACAGCTTCAGGAGTTACTGAACTAATTGGAGTGGTTTGATCAGATGTTGTTGTGGTTTCAGCTGATGTTACTGAATCAGTAGGAGTGGTTTCTTCAGGGACCAAGCTGGTGTCAGGATGTTCCGAAGTGATGCTGTCAGTGACAGTTGTAGTCTGAGATGGAGACGTTGTCTCTGCAGGTACTGATGTTGTTATCTCAGTCTCAACAGTTGTTTCAAATAGTGTGGTTATCTCAACGGCTTCAGATGTCACTGAACTAACTGGAGTGGTTTGATCAGATGTTGAAGTGGTTTCAGCTGATGTTACTGAATCAGGAGTGGTTTCTTCAGGGCCTAACGTGGTGTCAGGATGTTCCGAAGTGATGCTGTCAGTGACAGTTGTAGTCTGAGATGAAGACGTTGTCTCTGCAGGCACTGATGTTGACATCTCAGTCTCAACAGTTGTTTCAAATAGTGTGGTTGTCTTGATCGCCTCAGAAGTTACTGAACTAATTGGAGTGGTTTGATCAGATGTTGATGTGGTTTCAGTTGATGTTACTGAATCAGTAGAAGTGGTTTCTTCAGGGCCCAAGGTGGTGTCGGGATGTTCTGAAGTGATGCTGTCAGTGACAGTTGTAGTCTGAGATGGAGACGTTGGCTCAGTCTCAACAGTTGTTTCAAATAGTGTGGTTGTCTCGACGGCTTCAGGAGTTACTGAACTAACTGCAGTGGTTTGATCAGATGTTGAAGTGGTTTCAACTGATGTTACTGAATCAGTAGAAGTGGTTTCTTCGGGGCCTAACGTGGTGTCAGGGTGTTCTGAAGTGATGCTGTCAGTGACATTTGTAGTCTGAGTTGGAGACGTTTTCTCTGCAGGCATTGCTGTTGTCATATCTGTCTTAACAGTTGTTTCAAATAGTGTGGTTTTCTCAACGGTTTGAGAAGTTACTGAACTAATTGGAGTGGTTTGATCATATGTTGATGTGGTTTCAGCTGATGTTACTGAATCAGTAGTAGTGGTTTCTTCAGGGCCCAAGGTCGTGTCAGTTTGTTCCGAACTGATGCTATCAGTGACAGCTGTAGTCTGAGATGGAGACGTTGTCTCTTCAGGCACTGACGTTGCTATGCCGGTCTCAACAGTTTTTTCAAACACTACAGTTTTCTCAATTGGTTCAGACATTGCTGTCGTTGTTACTTCCCATCTTGTTGTATTCTTGGTGTTCACTGTATTAGTTTTCAGTTGAGCTGTTGGTGTTGTATCATTAATTTTAGATGTGACAAAGTCAATTGGCTTTTCCAATTTAGTGCCTGTGATCGAGAATGTAAGCTCATTTCGTGCATCTGCAGAACCTGTAGAACCAGGATATGACAGGTTGTCAGCATGATCATTTACTTTGACTTTCATTTCAGTGTTAATTGTGTGAATTTCAGCTTTCTTTTCAGTTCTGTAGCATGTACACAAGTGTTTGTCTGTACACCACAAACAAACACTTGAATCACTTCAGAAGGTGTTAACATCAAGATGTAGCACTTAACATCTTAGCAATATCATAGTAATATCTTTGTTGAGGTGTCTATATGAAATTATAAACTGCATATTCAGTCACTGAGTAAATATCATACTATAATATAAAGATAATGTATACAGAGTAAAAGAGAAGTGCAGTTGTTAAGTAGGTACACCAGTATTCTGCTACTGTTTGCTCATGCTCCACTATATTTGTTTTTACTCCAACATATGCATACACTATATGACTTTAGGCTTGTGGAAATCAACAACAAATCTAGGAGGCCACTGTTAATGGTCACTTTAATGGGCCCAATTGCAACGGATCTGGAGCCCCAAAAGGTCTATGTATCACGGCAAATTATTTAAACAGATCTATGAAAAAGGTTGTCTTGTGTAAATAAGCTTCTGGATTAAGCAATCAAATGAGAGATAAAATTTTAAGTAAATTATATATCAGTGTCATCAATTTTTTATATATTAATTTCTATCAGTCATTTTCCACTGCTTTTCAATTGCAAAAGGATTACTGAGAAATTCAAACTTAAACCTCTAAAATGAATTCAGTGTTAAATGTGCTCACTTTTTTAGTATTTGGAATTTGTCAGGGATTTTTGTCACTTACAGCTTGGAAAATGCCTCTTTAAGTGTTCTTGCAACATCAGTGTCCAAAAGATGCAGTTCAGCTTTAAAAGCTCTGACTGCAGCAATGAAGGAATATGCATATACTTATTGTATATACATATTGTCAAATGAAAGCAACAGCTATTTAGTTCTTACTATTTTAGAATGGAAATATCGGTGTAAATAAATTGGTGCGCTGTGTGCTATGCGGGATGCATGTGGTGGGAGCTCCTTGTGTAGGCTGCCCTGTCTGCCCTGTCTTCCTCTCTGCAAAGACTAAGAGAAGGATGAGGGGAAATAGTTTGAACAGCGTCAATCTAGATCCAATCAGTGGTGCATAGCAACAAAAAAGTGTGTTAAGACATGTGTTCATAGGAGAGTATAGGCCCATTTATGCTCCATTTACGTATGTGAATAAATTCTCCCTGTGCATACTTTACATTGGCATAGTTGTTAACAACACATCCACATTCAGGTGTGAGGAGAATAGACAGTACATACCATCAACACCATCTGGAACTATGGGGAGTGTACGATCTCTCCACATAAAATGAAGAACACATGGTGCTGACCAGCCTACAGAGGGAGTAGCTACCTGGAAAGCAGCAGCATGCATCACACTGAGACTTTATCAGTGGACAGGGAGGCTAACGAGACCGGCCAGAGGAATGATGTGGAAATCATGATGTTTATCACCGAGAGCTGGTGCACGTCAGTGTCACTGAGCAACGCATCTCACAGGACATTTAGCTGCTTGCTGTTAGTGTTTGGTCGTACTACATCCAAAGGAGTTCTCACAAGTCATTGTGATAACGCGCTGCAGCTACCTGTGAACTCTGTCATGTCCCAGCTTCAAACACTGCACCCACAAGCCTTCCTCCTCTATAGCAGTTTTATTGTTATTTAGTAGCGATGCTGGTCGCAAATCATTTCCCTCCTTCCTTTCCTTCCTTTCCTTCCTTTCCTTCCTTTCCTTCCTTTCCTTCCTTCCTTTCATAATGAAATGATTTGCGACACTAGTCACAAATCATTTCATGATTTCATGATGGAGCATTGTAACCTCTTAGCATCGTAGTAACATAGCAAGTCACACATGCACACAATACAGTACAGCTTCTGCAATTGCTACTGCTATGGCCACTGCATCACTCTTGCAATTTCCTGCAGTGGGAATTGTCTAATTTTTATTTATTTTAATGTTTTTTTGTTTTGTCCCCTTGAGGGACAAATGAAAATATATTCTATTCTATTCTATGCCATAAATGGGTCAACCAGGAAATTTTCTGATACTTGGCAGCCTTTCCTAACTCATATGAAACTGTTAATGCAGAAAAGATTTACTGTTAGTATAAGATGTGAATCTATCTATATTAGTGTTTGTGTTTTCATTAGCTTGTCAGTTGTTGCCATGGGACTGCATGAGTGTCACTCACTGATATGAGTTGGGTTGTTTGAGTCACTTGAGTCACTCGACCCAAAATGCGCAACAAATGGAAAACTTTGCGCAAATAAGGGTCACTAACAATAATTATTATCAAAAAAATACAATCTTACATTATCTTAAAATGTCCAATGTTTCTGAGTAAATGTAACAATCCTCAAATCTAGTTGACCAAGCTTGACAACAGTGTTGGTCATGTGTAAGCAGATGCCAAAATCATTGGTAAAATTAGCAATAAATATATAAATATATATGAGAATAAAACTGCTAAAATGATTCCAACAGTTTTCTAAATTAAACTCTTAAATTTTGTGAACTTTAGATGGAAATCTCATTCTTTGTGGACACGTGTTTACACAAATGTTGACAGTCTTGGGCAAGTTACTTAAAAAAATTTAACAGATTATAGATTACTATTTACTGTTATTTCAGAGTTATTTGTTACATGACGATATTACTGTCTCTAAATTGTGATTAGTTACATGACCCCTGCATTAACTGTGGAAGCAGGACTTGGCTTCTAAAATGCCAAAATGTATTTTACTGCAGCTCATTCTACATCCAGTGGAGGGCGATATGGTGTAACATAATGACTGTAGGCCCTTCAGGCAACTAATATCAATATAATACACAAGTTATACAAACTATAATAGAGATGGTGTGAACATTTAAAGGTGAAAGATAATCAAAAACTCTTTCTCTCTTTTTTTCCCTCGTCTTTGCTGAAGAACAGTCGTCCACCCAAAGTCAGGAAAATGCGAAAGTTCTAGAAATTCTGAACATCTCCTTTTCACAGAAATTCCTTTCTTAGAAATGTCCACTAGAAAATGGGTCAAATACAAAAATGGTTGTTTGTGAAGTAAAATGTCTCTTACCCCCCACCCCCACTCTGATTCCATTCCCTCCCCTCCCCCCAAGGCGATTAGCTGTAAAAAGATGGTCTGTCCGTGTTCCGAAGCTGGCGAAGTTACGTTTATTTCAGTGTCAGTGAACACGCTTGAATTTCATAATGATGTTGCCTGTTAAACCTGAAGAGAAGCCAGATAGGTGCAAAACCACCCTTAAATATCTTTTTGAAAGGTTTTTATGAAGCTTCTGAGGCGTTACACATCCAACCAACATTTTATTGTGTATGTCACATCACAGTACAAGGATCAAAATCCTGTTCAACTATTTTCTGTCACCTTTAAAGTCTAGGCCAATTCATATTAAACACAGTAGAACTTGAGCCCACTATAATGTAACCCAACTCTTTCTTTTTTGTTTTGCTTTATTCTCTTTCGATTCAATAAGTTCACAACACAAACCTGACTGAAAATAGTAAGAATATGTCCATATCGCAATTGTGCTATCTTCTACCATCTTTAACCATAATCTTCCAGCAACAGGAAATAGCTCTATAACTTGCCAAATTTTTCTCTTGTGCCAAAAGTCTTGTAGTGATGATGGTTGTTTAAACCAAAACATCACTAAATTTCAGGTTAAAAGTGTGTTTCAATGTACATTATATGTAATTATCCATATCCACATCCAAAAATGTTCCAGTCTAATATAAAGTCTAATATTACTGAACATGTATTAATAATGCCTTACATTACTGTGTCACAGCAAAAAGTAATACTTTAATGTATTACTTTTGTAAAGTGTTATGCCCAACATCAAACAGTGACATTGCCATTTCTAGATGGAGTAAAAAAAAAAGTGGAAAACTGTCTTGAACCTTACCGTCAGCAGGACATGAGCAGAAGAGAAAAGCAGAGAGAATCAGGAAATATGAAGATAATGCCATGGCCAAATAATGGCCCTGGCAATGTTGTTTAATCAAAACCCAAATGCTGAATATGTTTCCTTTCAGAATGCTCTTTGTGCATTAATGAGGCAGGCTTCAGTACTTCAGCTCTACCTCAACAAACCCACCCAGATAACACAGACATACTGACTGAGATAAGAGTTATGAGCATGATAGGTAATATCTTGTGTTTTATGGCCCATACTCACCTTTCCTACAATTCTCAAACCACCAGTGTTTATTTACAAGGTGTGGTCTTTCAGTCACTGCAGAGGATGACAATAACATCAGAGAAACTATTTTCTTTCATTCCTTTTCTATCATTTTGATTCATATTTCTGTCATAACTATCTCTGTGAAAGGTCTTACTGTATTTAACTTGATTGCTTTGGGCAGTTGAAAAGAAAACACAAACTGTGTCCTTTCATCTTTCTCTTTTCTGATTTCCTTTCTCACCAACCAGTTGAAGCAGATGACCATATACTCTGAGTCTGGTTCTGCTGGAGGTTTCTTCCTGTTAAAAGTTTTTAAAAGGAAGTAACTTTCCATTTTTGCCAAGTGCTGCTCACTGTGGAAAATGTTGCGTGTCTCTTTTCTATATAATAAATACTACTACTACTACTACTACTAATAATAATAATAATAATAACAATAATAATAATGATAAATATATTTTTTAATGATTTGGTGCTATATACATTAAATTGACTTGACCTCATCATCTAAAAATTCTGAGTCCACTGAAAAACTGGGAAATAATTTAACACCATACAATTGCCAGAATCTGCTGTCAATCTTAGTTGCAATGTGTATAGAACATATGTGGGTGTGGACTTGTGTGAGAGTCCACCACAGTGTAAAAAGGATTTGCTCCCATGTGTCAGCAATGGTGTCCATATCAGCTACATGCCGTAACACTAACCTGAGAAGAAAAGTTTATTGGCCATAAGCAGAAACCATCATAGTTATTTATAGACATTTGTCATAAATGTCATAACACACTTGTAATTGAACTGGATAAAGTGAACACCAAGCTTCTTTTTTAATACTGCAATAACAATTGAATTTCCCACAACTTGCCACTTGGTTTTAGGTTTTTTTCTTTCTTTTTTTTTTTTTTTTATTGATGTGGAAATGGCAGAATAGCCTAAACACAACACAACATGAAATGTAACTAAGAGTCACAGGTCTGTTTTGAAAATATATGGAGTGTAAAGTACTGATATTCGTGTTAAAAAAAGTTAATAAATAAACAAAAATAAATACTCAAATAAAGTAAAAATACCTGAAAACTCTACTTAAGCACAATAACAAACTATTTGCCTTTGTACTCATGATTGTGACCTGACAAAATATCTCCTGTACACAGGGGTAGTATAAAATTCCACTTTATGCTAATAGACAGATAAAATACAGTTCCCTGTAACTAGTAGTTATATGGTGGTTCTGGTTCTATTAAAAGGGAGTTTCTACTTCCCCAGAAAAGAAAACGAAAGAGTTTTTTTTTCACATAATATTGTCAAGTGCCTTGAGATAGATGTTTTTATGACCTGCACTACACAAATAAAATCCAGTAAGATTGCATTATGACTTTGCCAGTGCTACATTTATATTGGGGTCTGTGAGAGAAGACTAGGCCTACAGAGGTCAATATTAAATAAAATAGTCATATGAAATGAAGAGCTGAACACTACTTGTGGGACCATTCTTTGATTCAAGTGGGCTGTGGATTGGGGCATTAACCAGGTCCTTCGTTTCACAGTTCATATCTGTCTCAGTGTTGAAACAGCCTCCCATGGCATATGTGGTTCATGCACCTGGTGAGTTAATTTGGTGTGGTGGTCACAAAGTGTAAAGCACTTTGAGAAAAAAAAAGAAAAGCAATATGTATAATATTCAAATTATAATATATTGTAACATATTCATATTATTATAACATATAACATATTATGACACATAAATGTGTTTTGAATGTGTTATAAATAAATTTTGCTTTAACAACTTCTTGTAAACATCTAGTCTGACAGAAAGCCAGGCTGACAGAAAGTCATAGCTCTGTGGAGCCATCTATTCCAATAAACCTTAGCAGTCATGACTTTATGAACTTTATGAACAGCTGACTTTTATCTGGACAGTTTTTCTCCCATAGACCTCTCTGAAATGACTACAATGGTTTCTTCATCCAGACCAACGACTTGTCTCTTAGACCCTGTTCCAACCAGGCTGTTTAAAGACGTCCTACCTTTAATTGACACATCCATCTTGGGTCTGATCAATCTATCTCTAGTAAAAGGCTACATACCACAGGCTTTTAAAGTTGCAGTAATCAAACCATTACTTAAAATGCACACTCTGGACCCAGGTGATCTAGCTATTATAGACCCATATCAAATCTCCCTTTTATTGCTAAAATCCTGAAGAAAGCTGTTGCTGCTCAACTGTGTGATTACTTACATGGGAATAGTCTTTATGAAGATTTCCAGTCAGGGTTTAGAGCTCATCATAGTACAGAAACAGCATTAGTGAAAGTTACCAACAACCTTCTTATGGCCTCTGACAATGGACTTGTCTCTATTCTTGTCCTGCTGGATCTTAGTGCTGCGTTTGACACAATTGATCATAACATCCTATTACATAGACTAGAACATGTTGTTGGGATTAGAGGCACTACACTTTTATGGTTTAAGTCGTATCTATCAGATAGATTCCAGTTTGTTCGTGTAAACAATGAGTCTTCCACATGTACTGCAGTTAGTCATGGAGTTCCACAGGGTTCTGTGTTAGGACCAATTCTTTTTTATCTTGTACATGCTTCCTTTAGGAAACATTATCAGGAAGCACAATATAAACTACTATTGTTATGCAGATGATACCCAGCTGTCCTTATCTATGAAAACAGATGAAACTAACCAGGTCATCAAACTTCAGGATTGTCTTAAAGACATAAAGACCTGGATGACTCAGAATTTCTTACTTTTAAACTCAGAGAAAACCGAAGTCATCATACTTGGTCCTAAACATCTCAGAACATCATTTTCAGATCACATAGCTAATCTGGATGGCATCACTTTGGCCTCCAGTTCTATTGTGAGGAATCTTGGAGTAATCTTTGATCAGGACATATCCTTTGTACCTCATATTAGACAAGTCTCTAGAACAGCTTTTTTCCACCTATGTAATATTGCAAAAATCAGAGGCATCCTGTCTAGAAAGGATGCAGAAAAGTTAATTCATGCATTTGTTACCTCTAGACTGGACTACTGTAAATCTCTACTATCAGGGTGTTCCAGTAACTTCATCAAAAACCTTCAGTTAATCCAGAATGCTGCAGCACGAGTACTGACAGGAAGTAGGACCAGAGATCATATTTCTCCTGTATTGGCTGCTCTTCACTGGCTTCCGGTAAAATCTAGAATAGAATTAAAAATCCTCCTGCTTGCCTATAAAACCCTTAATGATCAGGCTCCATCATATCTTAAGGAACTCATAGTTCAATATTATCCTAATAGATCACTTCGATCACAAACTGCTGGTTTACTTGTGGTTCCTGGAGTCTCTAAGACCAGAATGGGAGGTAGAGCCTTCAGTTATCAGGCTCCTCTCTTATGGAACCAGCTCCCAGTTTGGGTCTGGGAGGCAGACACCGTTTCTACCTTTAAGGTTAGACTAAAAACTTTCCTTTATGATAAAGCCTATAGTTAAGTATGGTCCAGGCAGGACACTGGCCTGCCTGAACCATCCTTTAGTTAAGCTGCTATAGGATTAAACTGCTGGGGGACTCTGACAATACACTGCTCCTCTCTGTCCCTCACTCCTCACGTCTCTTTCTCTCCCTCACACTTCATGTCCTGATATTTATATTTATATATTACATATTTTTAACATCATCTGCTCTCTCTCGCAGTTGTGTCTCCCCCTACCCCTTTCTCTTTTACAGGAAGTTTTAACTCCGGAGCTGTTGGACTCCAATTCTTTGATGACATCATCACTTTCATCTTCATCATTATTATTATTATTATTGTAATATTAATTGTAATGATAATTTTACTTAACAACTACTTGTAACCATCTACTCTCTACTGTCTCTTTCTGGTCTCCCACTTTTCTTCCTCCCCCCTCCCCCCGTCCTCCTCCCTCTCTTTCCTCTGTCTCTTCTCTTTTCCCTGTTTTCATTTCACTCCAACCGGTCGAGGCAGATGACCGTCCACTCTGAGTCTGGTTCTGCTGGAGGTTTCTTCCTGTTAAAAGGGAGTTTTTCCTCTCCATTGTTGCCAAGCGCTTGCTCATTGTGGAAATGTTGGATTTCTCTATGTAAAGTGCCTTGAGATAAATGTTTTTATGACCTGGCGCTATATAAATAAAATAAATTGAATTGAATTGAATTAAAGGCCAAACGGGTGTGTGACTATAATTTTACAGTGGCTTACCTTATCAAATGTCATAGGGGAGAGCAGTGCCAAGTCTCATATAAAAATCTCAGGAAGTAGCATATAAAAGCCTCTCCCACTGTTGATATGTTATAAGGTTGTCTTATCTTTTATCTTTTCTACTGTTCAGATATAAACAGATTAATCAGTGCGACTGCTGCATGAAAATGTTAACCTGTATTACTATTTTTTAAATGACAAACTTGGACACTGATACAATCAGCAATAAACAAAAACTCAATGGAGGGAGTAGTACAGTGTACCGTGCAGTACAGCGTAATGATGGGGACGAGACAACACATGTCAAGAACTGAGTTGAGGCCAAGCATTTGAGGTGTTGAGACTGAGTTGAGCCCAAGCCCACAAAAACAAGTCAGTTTTCTTGACCATGATTTAATATCACCCCAGTTAATAATTAACAATAATTGCAATATGTTTGAAAAATATCATATAACCTATAAAATATAACCTCATATTCAACATTCTTTAAATCATTGTGACATTATTTCTACTTAACAAGTACATTTAAAAAATTTCAAATATGCATTATACATAAAATGTACTGATGATTCTGGATTCAGACTTTGGACACCCTCAGATTTATTTCCCCAGAAGTCTATCAGTGATCTGGGTGTGAAACAATGTCTCCGTTATCAGCTTATTCCGTAACGAATGTTGGTCACTAAAGCACTGCTGGGTCAATAAATATACAAAAGAATAGAATAATTTTATTTGTCCCTCAAAGGGAAATGTATCTGTTTGACAGCATAAAAAATAACGAAAATAGATTAACAGAAAATAAAAAAGTTAACAGAAAATAAAATAGTTCGTAGTCTAGAGATGAGAAGGAAGTCTTGTGAGTCAAGATTGTCAGCTGGGACACGACAGAGTTCACATGTAGCTGTAGCTACCTGTGTATACATTGCACTGGCACTGGTAAAACAACACATGTGGGGTGCCTATATATATATATATATATATATATATATATATATATATATATATATATATATATATATATATATATATATATATGTGTGTGTGTGTGTGTGTATGTATATGTGTGTATATATATATATATATATATATATATATAATTAATTATAATTATAATTTTGATTTATAGTAAAGGTGACAGAGAAAAAAAAGTGTTTTCAAGGATTCAAGGAGCTTTATTGTCATTGTATTACGTTAAGAACATGGGGTGAATGAAATTGGATTCCCTGGTCCTGGTGTAAGCCCAATAAGAATAAGAATTAAATAAGATAAGACAAACCTAAGTAGTAAGTAGAAATATAAAAACAACAATGTAAAATAAAGTATAAACTATAGATATAAAATATACATACAGTATATACATTGAATGTCTAGCGATGAATGACAACAGTCTATACAGGAAATAGCAGCAAGATTTGAAGTCACATAATGTGCAAAAAAGGAGAGTCTGCAAACAACTGCTATGTACGATGCGATGTGTGTTTACGAGGGTCATTCAAAAAGTTCTAAGCCTCACCCAGAAGGAGTTTGAGAAACTCTTTTTGTCACTCTTTTTCAATATAGTCCCCCTTGACATCAGTGCACTTGGTCCAGTGATGCTCAAGCACTGCAATCACATCGCGCAAGAAGGTGGAATCCTGGTCCTCCAAAAAAATTCTCCACAGCACATATGACCTCATCATTGTTTCCAAAATGATGCCCATGCTGGAGGGATTTGAGTTTAGGAAACAAGAAGATGTCAGATGGAGCCAAGTCTGGTAGGTAAGGGGGATGGGGTAGCAATTCAAAGCCGAATTCTGCAGCCCACTTCTTCGCAGTTGAATAGGACGGGGAGTCCTCAGCAAGTGTCTGTACCAGGTCCTGGTGAATTTCTTTGGGTGTCATACTTTTTTTTTTGCAGATATTTTATGACTGCTCGGGCCTCTGTCTGGTCCATTTTTGGATTTTTCACACACCTCTCACCTTTGCATGTGCTTCACTTGCACAGAAATTAAGACAGAAATCTGAGTTTGTTTTTCTAGCTTTATAAGAAGTGGTAGTGTGTTGCAAAAACAAAATTGTTCAGCTATGTTTTTTCTGGGTGAGGCTTAGAACTTTTTGAGTGACCCGTGACTGTTGCTTTAAAGCCTGTGTTTGTGAGTTAAACCAAGGAACTCTCCTCCTCTGATTCACTACCTTCTTTTTTAGTGGGGCAACAGCATCAAGTGTTAAACGTAAGCAAGATGCAACGCTGTCAAAACCATGATCAACCTGTGCAGCAGTAAATTTAAGATAGTCATCTTCTGTTGTATTCATATATGGCACTTGGATAGATAACTGTTTTTTGAATTTAGCCACAGCATCATCAGACAAACCCCTACTGCAGTGAAACTGCTTCTCAGAAGTTGTGTAATCTAACACTGTGAACTCAAACCTTATTAAGAAATGGTCAGAGAGAAGAGGATTATGAGGAAATATTATTAAATTGTTAACATCAACACCATAGGTGAGAACAAGGTCAAGGGTGTGGTTGAAACAGTGAGTAGGTTTGTTTATGTGCTGAGAAAAGCCAATTGAATCTAACAGTATTTTAAACGCAGAACTGAGGCTATCATTGTCAACATCTACATGTATGTTAAAATCACCCACTATAATAACTTTATCTGTACTGAGAACTATCTCAGATAAAAACTGTGAAAATTCAGCTATAAATTCAGAATAAGGACCAGGTGGACGATACACAGTAACTACCAGAACTGGTTTTTGCATTTTCCAGTTTGGATGTGAGAGACTAAGAAAGAGACTTTCAAATGAGTTATATCTAGTCTTAGGTTTAGGATTAATCATTAGATTAGAGTTAAAAATGGATGCAACCCCTCCTCCTTGGCCTGTGCCTCGAGGAATGTGAGCATTAACGTGAGTTGGAGAAGTCGATTCATTCAGACTAACAAAATCCTCCTGCTTTACCCAGGTTTCAATAACACAGAATAGATCAATGTTATGATCAATTATTAAATCATTCACTAATAAAGATTTGGATGAAAGTGATTTTATGTTTAATAATCCACATTTAATAACCTTATGATTTTATTCTACTGTATCTTTTACTGTGTCTTTTTGGTTTAATAAACTTGGGTGGTCGGGGAGCAGACACAGTTTCTATACATCAATGAGTGGGTGACTGCTCTAACTGAAGCACAGAGAAGCGTGTAGGACTGCAACTCTGCCTTCTGGTCTCAACTCTGGGTTGTCAGGTTTTACGTCTAATAAAATTGGTCAGATTTCCAGATAAGAGAGCTGCTCCATCCATAGTGGGATGGATGCCATCTCTCCTAATCAGACCAGGTTTTCCCCAGAAGCTTTGCCAATTATCTATAAATCCCACATTGTTGGCTTGACACCACCTTAACAGCCAGCAGTTAAATGATGACATGCGGCTATACATGTCATCACTGGTCACACTGGGTAGGGGACCAGAGAAAATTACTGAGTCCAACATTGTTTTGGCGTATGTACACACCGACTCAACGTTAATTCATTACCGCTAACGTGGATAACAATCTTACCGTATCTGCGATTACGTTTAGCCAGCAGTTTTAAATAGGATTCAACGTCGCCTGCTCTGGCCCCCGGGATACAGACTGTGGCCGCCTCGGTCACTAACTTCACGTTTCTCAAAATGGAGCTGCCAAAGACCAGAGTTGGTTTCTCAGCGGGTGTGTCGCTGAGTGGGGAAAATTTATTAGAAACATGAAGGGGCTGGTGGTGAACCTGGGGCTTTGGTTTAGGGCTACGCTTCTTGTTACGAAATCCTACGGAATCCTGTGTCCTACAGTTCTCTGTGCAATTTTCACCACCTCTGCAGTGCCTTCTTTTCTGTTGCAGAGCAGCTGCCATGCCACACAGTGATGCAGGAGCATCACTCCCCAGTCTGGCGCGCCACAGCCTCCTGAGAAAATAGAGGTGCTGGTGTGCCTGCCTGATCAGGAAGTGTTGTTGCTTCAGGTGAGGTCCTCCATTATGTGGACATCCAGGTACCTGAAGCTGGAGACCACTTCCGCCGCTGTCCCACCGCTGTGCAGGAGAGGAAGAGGGGGATGTCTGCCCCTTTTAAAGTCCACGATCATCTCCTTGGTCTTCTTCAAGTTGATGCAGAGGTTGTTTTCTCTGCATCAACCCTCCATCTGTTCCATCTCCTGCCTGAAGTTAGACTCATCATTGCTGAGGATGAGTCGAACCATAGCTATGTCGTCCGCAAACTTCACAGTGAGATAGTTCGAGTGTTTCGCTGAGCAGTCATGTGTGAGCAGGGTGAACAGGAGGAGGCTCAGCACTCAGCCCTGGGAGGCCCAGTACTGAGGGTGATGGGGGAGGAGGAGATGTGGATCCTCATGGACACTGGCCTGTCTGACTGGTCCAGGACCCAGTTGCAGAGGGTAGAGCTCAGGCCCAGTGTAGTGAGTTTGTGTACCAGAGTCTGTGGGATAATGGTGCGGAAGTAAAATCCACAAAGAGCAGGCGGATATAAGAGTTCTTGTTCTCTATGTGGGTGAAGGCAGTGTGGACCACAGAAGATATGGCATCCTCTGTGGATCGGTTCTTGATGTATGCGTACTGGTGTGGGTCCACAGTGACATTGATGCGGTCTTTGATGTGGGCCATAACCAGTCTCTCAAAGTACTTCATGACTATCGGTGTGAAGGCTACTGGCTGATAGTTTTGACCTCGTCTTTGTTGAAGAATGGTCGCCCACCCACATTCAGGAACATGTGAAGTGCTAGAAATTCTGAACTTCTCCTTTTCATAGAAATTCCTCTTTTAGAAATGTCCGCTAGAAAATGGGTCAATTTCAAAAACGGTTGTTTGTGACGTAAAATTAATCTCACTGCCCCCCCATTCTGATTTCATTCCCTTCCCTTCAAAGGTGATTAGCTGCAAAAAGATGGTCTGTCGGTGAAGTTACATTCATTTAAGTGACAGTGAAGGCAGCCAATAAGTGTTAAGCACTTGCATTTCATAATGAGGTTGCCAGTTAAGACCAAAAAGATGCCAAATAGGTGCAAAACCACACGTTTAAAATCCCCCACGCTAAAATAGTGTTCTGAGAGAGGTTTTTTGAGCTTCTGAGGCATTACACATCCAACCAACATGTATATGTATATGTCACGTTACAGAACAAGGATCAAAACCCTATTCAACCATTCTCTGTCACCTTTAACAACTACTTCTAAACATGTAGTCTCTGCTGTCTCTTCTCTTTCTCCTTTTCTCTATTTTAATTTCACTCCAGCCAGTCGAGGCAGATGACCGTCCATTCAGATTTTGGTTCTGCTGGAGGTTTCTTCCTGTTAAAAAGGAGTTTTTCCTCCATTGTTGCCAAGCGCTTGGCCATTGTGGAAATATTGGGCTTTTCTATGTAAAGTGCCTTGAGATAAATGTTTTTATGATTTGGCACTACACATATAAAATTGAATTTAATTGTATCTTGACAATAAATACAATGACAATAAATTCTGATTCTGATTTCAAAAGAAAATACATCACTGCATTTTTCACTCACCTTTTTCTCACTAGTCAGATGCAAATATGATTTGACCCCAAAAAAATTCTAACAAAATGTTTTTTACTGATGTACAGTAGTATCAGATGTACTTTAAAACATACTAAAGGTTTTCCTAAGTTTGAGTCCAGCCGTCAGGTCCTTAAAATGACCATTACTCCTACTGGTGCCTGATGCATGTTTTGGCCAAGTAATATTCTAATTAGAATATTTGCTTGATAGATAAGTGATTACAAGTACAATTTTAAATAAATTAAATCAATCATTAATTGATTACAAGCACATTTATTCGAAAAATAAGTACAATTTCCCTTAAGTAATTGCATATTTCTTCTTTGTCATCATTTTACCTAGTATTGGTGGTTTCTGTGGTTCATAACAATTCTTTTGATTCCAAAAAATACTAAATTCATTAGACCTGTGTGGTACTGTAAAATAGTACCACACAAAAGTCAAAACAGGGCTGCCACGTGAAGGCTCAGTACTGCTAACCCCTTTTTTTGGTGTTTTATATTTTTTATGTATTTTTTATAATGCATTTTTTTTTTTTTTTTTTTTTTGGATTTACCTGTCGTCACACTCCTTCTCCCATAGAGGTTGACTGTAGTGATTCTCACGATTCCCAACTTGACTTCGTCCAGTTGCAGGCATGCATGGTACTCCATAAGCCCTGCAACTGCACTGCACATCTGCACGAGGCTCCCTGGGTTCTTACTGGTCATAGCTGGCAGGAACCAGTTGTCCACAAGTTTCCATCCCCAGTCCATTGTGTTCATGTTATCTTCCTTTCCAATCCACACTCTGATCTGAAAGTAAACTCTTTGGCTGTGGTATTTGGTTGAGCACTCAGCTGGAGGCAGACGTTCTGGGGTAACAAATGATTTGGCAGTAATGATTTTCTTGCTAAAAAAGGTTGTAGACCAAAAAGGCAAGTGAATCGGTACCCTTTTTCCCATAAAAAGTAATGATGAACTGATACACCCATCATGCCTAGTTCCTACTGTACAAGCCTGTGGGGGCAGTGCTATGATCTGGGGTTGCTATAGTTGGTCAGGTCTGGGTTCATCATTATGTGCCCAAAGAAAGAGGTCAGCTGACTACCTATCTTCCCTGATGGCATGGGCATATTCCAAGATTCATGCCAGATTTATTGGGCTCAAATTGTGAAGTTTTTGAGTAGTTTAGGGAGCATGGGACATCATTTTTACACATGGATTGGCCTCCACAGAGTCCAGACCTTAATCCCATTGAAAATCGTTGGGATGTGCTGGAGAAGACTTTTTGCAGTGGTCTGACTCAATACAAGATCTTGGTAAGAAATGAATGCAACACTGAATGGAAGTAAATCTTGTGACGCTGCAGAAGCTTATTGAAACAATGCCATAGTACTGTAATCAAAGCTAAAGGTGGTCCAATGAAATATTAGAATGTGTGTGACCTTTTTTATTTATTTATTTATTTTGGTGGCGTTACTTTTTTTTTGGCCAGGCAGTGTATGTATTACCTAATTCAAATTAAAATAAGTGATCATCTTAGAGGGTTCACACACAGGTAAATGTGTAAATTCAGAGTTGTTTACGATCAAAGTTATACAACTCGAATTTAAATTACTTTTAGGTGTAATAACTGTTACACCGAACATGTCAAAGGCTAAATCCTTTACATCTCTGGTTCACCCTAACCAAAGATAAAACCTCACAGTAATGTCACAAAATCATGTATTCCATAAGTATGTAATCATGTCAGTGCAATTTAGCGCTCTGTACACTTAGCCTTTTTTTTTTTTTTTAAACTACCCAGCAGGGATATCTCTAGGATTGTGAGGTGCTTAGCCCCATGAGTGTATTTGGGAATAATGAAAAAAAATCATAATAGTGGTTGTAGTAACAACTTGTAGGCTATTGTTTATTTTGCCGAATTTTCTTGCTGGCCTGTGTTAAGTGCATGTCTGCAGTTATTTCAAATATCAAATATTTTGGATGTAATGGCGCCCATGCTACCTAGAATGCCAAGCAGTGAAGGTCTGAGAGCTCTAGAGAAGCTACAGTGTGAACAGAAAGAGGACTGAGGTTCCATCACAACTTAAGTGGACCAGAAAGAGAACCCTCTTTCCTCTTTCACAATGTAAGCACAAACTGAACTGAGTCTGTTTTCCGTTGCTCCACTTTTTGGGGACTGAGTTTGGTTTATTTAAAGGGGACCAAGTGTGAAAACACTTTAATACATATTTTGAATTTCTGAAACATTAACATGACACACTGCATATTCAAAAACCCAACAGTATATAAAATTAGTTAAAATGAATAACTTCCAACAATGCTATTTACATTTTAACCTGTATAATGCTTTCATTTTGTGTGTTTAATTGATATAATTTCAACTAACTTTGGGTTTTATTATCTGAAATTAAATGACCTCCCTCTTCAAATAGCACACACTCAAGTAGAACAATTTACTGAACATCATATATTGTGTGATATTTCCAAAACTGATAATAAAATAATTCATTCAAAGTTTCGTAATTTCTCTAATTGAAACTTTCCAGTTTTTAGGAAATTGACTGAATTTACTTTATGAAAGTTCTTAAACAGTCCTGACCCTTCTAAAGTTTAAAAGGATCTGAACATTTCCACCATTTCTTCAATATTGTAAGAACTAATAACTGTAAGCATGGCCCGTCGGTGTATTATGTGTAAAGATGTTCCATAGGTTTTCATTTCCTTGCTGGGTAAAACACACACACAAAATCTGAATTTTGAGATTACACAACCATGATAAAATGAGCCCAGTGATAATGAAAGATAAGATTAAGTTGTAAAAGTATAAAAATAATTGTTACATCTGTTTGACTCATAGCCCTTTGGCCGTTGTGTCAGGCTAATATCATTTTTATTGTCAAAACAGACTGGATGTCATGGCAATGACAGGGTGTGACGCTCACCCATCAAAGAAGGCTCTCCAGTATAACACAAAAAAGACAGTATTTATTGTTGTTTAAATAAAAGCGATTGAGCTCTCGACATTTCAAGGCTAGATTCTCTAGCTAGAAGTGTTAAAATAAGTAAGTAAAAAGTAAAATATGACTGTTGAACAGAGATATAATTAATGCATAAAACACAAACCACTGCACAAATTTATATATTTTGAACTTGAACTATTTGCGCACCAACAAACACCAATTTGTTATCATTCACTGATGACTGGCTTTCAGCATTGTCTTGCTGCAGTTGAATGTTTCCAGTGTTCATGGCATCATTGCTGTCTTCATCACTCACTGCCTCCATCGAAGAAGAAACCCCATCTTTTAGGTCTTTAAACATTTCTCTGGCCTTCTTGGAATTAACAAGGGATGAAAGACAACAGTGCACCTGAAATAAGAAGAAGATGACCTTGAGGTCAGTTGTGCTGAAAAACAGAAATAAATCAATCTTTTGTACTCATAAAGTAGTAGGGGTCTCATTTATAACTGTTGTGTATGAACAAAACAGACCCTGTAAGAGGCACACACTGATATTTATACAAAACGTGGGATCTATAAAATAAAAAGTGGTATGAAGCATTTTAAAGTTGGCTAATACAGTCAATGCAGGTGGGAAAGCAGTGAACTGAAGCTACATGTAGAAATTAAATTTGCAAGACATTATAAGATGTATGTTGATGCATCGAACATTTCCTCTTCCTTCTAAAGTTTTGCACTGACACTGACTTAATTTAGCCTATATTAAGTGACAACATCTTGATGGACTCTGTCAGACTGGTTTCTTTCCCAATCCCAGTGTCAAATAAAATCCCTTCTGCTTGTGAAGCATTAGGTGGTATTCTCTCTACTAGTGAAATTCACTGCTTCAGTTTCATGAGTACTTTAGAAAAGAATAGGATATTTTTATTCATCCTAGGTGAAATGTATCTGTTTGACAGCATATAAAAATCACAAAAAATAGATTAACGTGAAATAAAAAATGACAGAAAATAAATAAAAAGTTTATATAAAAAAGAAAAAGTGCAAGACTGGAAAAGTGCAAGACTCTAGAGAGTCTTCAGTTATCGGGCTCCTCTTTTATGGAACAAGCTCCCAGTTTGGGTCCGGGAGACAGACACCATTTCTACATTTAAGTTTAGACTAAAAACTTTCCTTTATGATAAAGCCTATAGTTAAGGACGGTTTAGGTGGGACATGGACCAGTCTAATCCATCCTTTAGCTAAACTGCTATAGGATTAGACTGCCTTTCCTCTGTCTCTTCTCTTTCTCTTTTCTCTGTTTTCATTTCACCCCAGCCGGTTGAGGCAGATGACTATCCACTCTGAATCTGGTTCTGCTGGAGGTTTCTTCCTGTTAAAAGGATTGGGGAGTTTTTAAGGAGTTTTTCCTCCATTGTCACCAAGTGTTTGCTCTTGTGGAAATGTTAGGCTTCTCTATGTAAAGTGCCTCAAGATAAATGTTTTTATGATCACTATATAAATAAAGCTGAATTGAATTGATTTGAATACTGTGCTCCTGGTTGTGCTTTTGTGTATATTCTGTCATCATTAAGTAAAAATTTGCTGTAATTGATTTCTTTCTTTCTGTGTAATATATATCAATTTCCTGGCTACAGGGCGCCAACGCCTATGGCCACTTCTCAAAGTCCAGGAAATATCTTTAACGGCTGCTTTTTCTAGGACGCCACGTCATGGAGTCTCCCCAAACACTGTTCTAATGTCAATGCTCAATCAAGGGCCGAGTCCTTCGGGGCCGGCTCTACACAGGGGCAAATAAATATTTTGCCCTCTCAAATCAAAAATTTAGAACTTGAGCGGAGCGTGTGAAATACAGTCGGAGCGTGGCGCAGGTTTTTATCGAAAGATCAAACCATCTCGCTCTGTTCCGCTCCGATACTGCTCACACCATGAGTCAAGAGCGTGCAAAGGGCATGTCTGGTGTGAATTATACACATGCTCCCACACCCTTAAAGACAGCTCCATGCCATGTGGTGTGATAAGACAAATTTCCACTGATAAAATGACAATGAAAGACTTAACAACGTAACAATACGGGAGCGCCGCGGAACTTGTGTAGTTTGCCTTAAAAAAAAATAAACGCCTGTCTCATACAGACACCTGTGCCAAATAAACGTAGAGTTTGGAATGACATTAGGCTGAATTTAACATATCTGAATTATTCATTAACCCCTTGATCCCTAAGCCTATTTTTTAGGTTTCTGCTCGAAAATTGTATCCCATAATGAAATGAGTATATCACTGCCACCACAGCGTCTATTTGAAATCTTTTGGTGTCATATTAAAGGAAATATTTGTGAGATTTGTTCAGATGTGTAAATATCAGTATATGTGTTACTGGTGAAGAATAAATGAAGATGCACACAGCAAAAAAAAAAAAAAAAAAAAAAAAAATGTTCAGTATGAATATATCTCTAAAATGATACAGTAGCATCTCCAAATGTTTAGGAAATCATAGTCCAATATGTGGACATTATCTCTGCAAAGGTTGATACTGATAAAGTGAAGCAGAACAAAACGACTTGAGGTTTTAGTATAGACAGTTCAGGCGAGAGCTGCACAGTGACCTTTTAAATTTTCTTATGTGGAAAACAATATATTACATTTGTGTATCACTAATTGTGTAAAATGTATCCAAATACAACAGCTTTTAGCATTTATTTTAAAAATTCAACCAGAAATCTGTATCTCTCTCTCTCATATATATATATATATATATATATATATATATATATATATATATATATATATATATGTGTGTGTGTGTGTGTGTGTGTGTGTGTGTGTGTGTGTATATATATGATGTTGATATTGATGTTTATATATATTACATATATATTACATTATATATATATATATATATATATATATATATATATATATATATATATATATATATATATATATATATATATATATATATTGATATATGATTCTTTGATTTGTTTTTTTTTTTTTTTTTTCAGTGAAAGCCTGTTGGCCTGCATGAAGTTGGTTTATTAATCCCAATTCCACCCTGTGGGCCCTGATTGGCCACTGTGGCCATTCAGATGTGAGATTTTACATCATTTTACACTATGTTATCAGGCTCTAAGTAATCCTAGCACTGACATGACCAGAGATGCTGTCATTTGGTGCTTGATGATGTACTTTGGGGCCTTTCCAGCTTAAATTAAGCAACAGTGTGCTAAAATATGAGTTGACATAGTTTATTTAATTTAGTGAATGTAAATCATATTCAGTTAATATAACTCAATTTCAGTGAATGTAAATCATTCAAATTTTTATTTTTTTTTTTAGTCAGAGTTGTAGAACTTAAAATCTTCTCAATTATATATTGTGTCATTTTGTTGCCACATTTTGAGTGCACGATATCAGCTTCCCTCCCATCTCTCTGTCCCTACGCCGTGCTATTCACATTCTGTGCAGCACACGCACGCGTACACACACACACACACACACACACAAATACACCCCTCCCCTGTAAATATTGACTATAATGTGTGAAGTCCTACTTTAGGTTAAAATTTATTTGAGAATTAGTCCATCCACTTAAGATAAATGTTATGTTGTTGGTAAATAAAATCTGGATGAAGAATATTTTATTATTAACTATTATTATTATTATTATTTTAATTATTAGATTTTAAGACTTCTAGGCACTGTCATTCACAGGCTGTTATAATTATTATATTATATTTTATTTTGTTTATTTATTTTATTTTTATTTTTCAGTCAGATGTGTACACATGATGCCCCCTTCACATTTCTGACTGCCCCCTCATATATGCCTGCCTAAAACTGGCTCTGGAGTCTTTGGTTTGTAGAATTGTTGAGGCTGCACTGATATTCTTGATGTTGTTAAAATACCCAATCTTCCAATGCACAATTATCAGCAGCATTACTCATTTAAATATAAAAACTTTATTTATTTTATTAGTTGTTGATATAAATTGATGTTTATGATAGTTTCAGCAATTCATACATCCATTATCTTACTCTGTCATATCAGAATTAATGGTTTATTAACCCTGTGTGACATTACACGTGTATTTTCATAAATGTTTTTTATATTTATTTTTTGCAGGGATGAAGTGTACTTCCACACTTCTAGTCTGTTCCATTGTACGTGATTCAAGTGCTAGTGAGCTGTGTTATCTCATCTCCGTAGCATACGACTTCCGAGGCGAGTGTTGCGCCAAGGAAGTGCCTTTGACTTTAAGAAATTGCCTATGTAGGTCCTTAAACTTTTGACAAGCAGGTGACCTGAGGCTGCTGTCTCATTGGTTCTGTCAAGATTCTCCTCGGTGCGTACATTTTTGCACCCCTGGCTGATCAGTGTAGTTTTATGTTCTTATTTATCGATTGTGATTGATTCTCGGCACCTGTCACTCAAATTACATCCCTGGTGTCCAAGTGAATGTCACAGCACTGATCAGGTGGTGAGAGATAAACAGATGTGACACAACTTTGGAGAAAATTAATGACATTTAGGTGGGGTTTTTTTGTTTGTTTTTCCAAAAAAAATGGGGGTTTTGGAGCCTATCCCAGCTGTTTACGGGTGAAGGCGGGGTACACTCTGGACGGTCGCCAGCTCGTCGCAGGGCCACACATAGACAAACAACATGTATAGACAAACAACCATTCTATATAATTATATCTATATAATATTATATATATAATTAAATAAAAAATAAGACAATATTAACATAATTTGGATACGTGTAACATTGTGCAATCTCTACATTTTAAACTGCAGTACAATTTATGTATCAGATATTTAGCATCAGAATATCGTATTTATTGAAACATACTTCTAGGATTTTACTGCTGTGATGCAAACAAGCTGCTACATGAGGGTGGGGGCAGATTTTCTGGTTTCTTTGTAGAGACATCCAATGTGTACTGCAGATTTATTGTGTGAAATCTGGTAATAATGCAATCACATGTGGCACTGTAATAGTCCTTAGTTCAGTGGTTATCAAACTGCTACCTGCACTGCCCCCAGCTGGTAGAAGTGTGTACAGATACATTTACAAATCTCTAACAATCTCTAACTCTAATGAGCACATTTTTGAGATATAACCATATGTGCTTTATACATGCACTATGGTATATGGAATGCATTTATACAGCCATTCCAAGTCTTCTTGTGACCTGATCACATTTACTCATTCACACACACATTCGCAATTTGTTCAGTTCAGTATCTTGCCCAATGACACTTTGACATGCAGACAGGAGGATCCAGGAATCAAATCATCAATTTTCCAATCAGCGGACGACCTGTTCTGCCTCATAACAATTGCTGTCCCAGATAGCTTCCTATTCTATATCTATATTCTATTCAATACCAACACCACCATTTAGGGCAGTCTGAACTCTTGAGTGTAAATGTGTAAACATCCATACAATCCTATCAGGATTTAATTAACATGTGAAAACACATTGACCTAGCAACTGTTGCTGACCAACTTTCCAGCAGATACATGTAATTATCATCAGTCTGTTGATGAGTGGCCTGGACTATGAAGCAGTTCAACAGACCCTTAGTAACTTTACTAAACATGGCCACTAGAGTCTTGCTAATTGGTCACATGAAGTACATCATGACCTGGATCTGTTAACCTGTGTTTTCCTCTGGATACAAGCATGCTCACGTGAAAGAGATGTTATTGTTCATTCCAAGTAACACCATCAAAACCAGGAATTAATAATTATTTTGAAGGGATGAGGAGGGCAGGGCATGTGAGGATATTAATGAGGTATTTCGATTCATTCAATTGTGTTTGTTAAAGCACCAAATCACAAAATAAATTTATCTTAAGGCACTTTATTACACTATATTATAGAGAAACCCAACAGTCCCTACAAAGTTATTGCAAAAGTTTTAATACATCTATATTTTCATGTCAGTGAGACAGTGATGGTGGGTGAGTGCACTTTGGTTCATAGCCAAGTTCCTGCAGAACTAGTGACACCAGCAACATTTGTAATTTTGTGTACAGTAAGCTTTTGCTCTGCACATTTAACTTGGTGCCTAATAGCGCTGCACAGTGTTGTCATGTTTACATTTTATTGCTTTTATTTGTAGTTTGTAAAGTCAAGTGAGTAAAGCTTAAATCTGCAATATATAAACAAGTTTAGCTTGAGAGAGAAAAAAGAGAGTGTGCCAGAGAAAAAAATCTCTGTTTTGGACTTTTTATTTACATAAAGTGCATCAGCTTCATTCAGGCAAAAATAATTGTCATCATGCATATCACAACACATTCAATTGTCCTTGTCCTGTCTGTCTCCGGTCTCTACCTGGCATCATTGGCTAACAAAGGCAAACATCTGCACTCATTCAATAGACTGAAATCATGGCAGAGACTTAAATTATAATATGAAGATGCTTGTTTTCCCAGTAAACATTCAAACAAATTCAAAACAATTCAAACAATTCAATTTCAAACAAACCAGTCCTTAGTTCAGTGGTTATCAAACTACTACCTGCACTGCCCCCAGCTGGTAGAAAAGTGTACAGATTCTAATTTTACCATGCAATTGTGTGTTTTTGATACTATGTCATCATCAGCTGTGGGAAACTGACATGTTATTGTCAGAGTTACTCATTTCATTTTAATAATGATTCACTAGCTACTGAACTAGGGAGCAGCCAGTCATAATGCTTTTGTTTAGAACTGAAGTGTGTCAAAGTGCATTATGGGAGGTGGGGGCTACTTTCACAACTGAGAGATGTTTCTCAAACCCTGTAAACTTTATCTACATTTAGGTAGCATGTTGTTATCCAGGTACATTAGCAACCTCTCTGACACACTGAATACCAGATGCTTTATAAAAGCCCAATTGTAACTGAATTGCTCAATAAAATCATACAAATTGAATATTAGTCCTTTGGATATAAGTTTAAGAGATTAATATATAAATCAAGTAATAATAGAAATTTCTATTATCCAAAATGCAGCTGGCATAAGGGGTTGACAAAGCACCAAAAGTCATCTTCAGCCTGGGTTAAGGTCAGTTAGAGGACACCACTTAGGCTATGGTCATTTCATTATATATTAGTTCATTGGATGTGATTTTAAAAGATCAATAAATAAAACATATACTAATATAAATATTCATAATCAAAACCATTTCTATTTTAAATGGAAAACAGCCAAAAAAAAAAAAAAAAAACTCAACATGAAATTAAGTTGTCATCAGTTTGAGTAAGGGTCAGTTTATAGAACACGGCTTAAGCATCCCAGGAGGTTCTGGCCCGGGGAATACTGAGCTGCATCTGTGTGGACAGAACAGAGAAAATTGTTGAAATGACAAAAATTTCACTGTGCTCCAAAACTGAACAACAATTTCTGCAGATAGGCACTAACCAGCAGGTCAGGGGAGACTTCTCTGTTGGGTGGGACCAGATCACAAGGAGAAAGTCCATGAGTATTGTCTGTGTGTGCAGGATCACTGTGCATGCTTGTTGATGGTCGAGTCAGATGGTCCCCAGGTAGAGGTTGTTTGTAATCCTCTCTTTGGCTCGCCGTTACATAACGTATGAAGGAGGGGTTTCCGACACCTAAAACAGCACAACAGTCAGGGTTCAATTTATGCTCATAAAGTGATGCAAAGATGACCAATACCCAGATCCACACTGTCCCTCTGATTCATAGAACAGTAAATAAGGAATCTGTGATGTTAAAGTTGTCTGAAATATGCAGATATCAAGATTTAAGTGTAACATTTTTAAATATAATTCTTAAAAGCTACATAAGTCCAAACTTATGAAAATTAGAATGTAATTTTAATTGTAAAACATTCATCTACATGCCATTTTAGTGTGCTTTCCATGATAAAACAGGGAGGCTCTGCGTATCCTCTGCTGCATAGATAAGTATTTTGCTTAATTTAGGTGTTTAGAGGTCATAGATTATTATAATCAGTTTATGTTTCAGGTTGTTGTGTAAAGCTGCAAATAACAGCCCAGCATTTATTTTCCCAAATGACCCAACAGACGCTGCGTTTATTTGGGACAGGCGTCTATATGAGACAAGTGTTTCAGGCCCCTTCCTTCCTAGCACCATGTACCGTGAGCCTCGCCCACCTCCCCTAACAGGCTGGCGGCGAGCCACTTAACACTTCTCCTTTCGACTACGACCTCAGATCAGACGAGACAACCTAATAAGTTTATGTATATTACTAAGCGGAAGAAAAGAAATTAAAAAGGATTCCCTCAGGTGCCCTCGTTATGCCGGGGTCCAGTCGTAAAAAATTTAAGACCAGCATTCGTTGCCCAAATGTATTGCTGCCACTGGCTAATAAAGGAGACAGCTGTCTGTTTGCCACTTAGCTATTATGATTATTGGGAGTCTAAGTCACGCCCCTTCTGGTTTACCCACTGGGTCCTTAGATCGAAAAAAAAAAAAAAAAAAATTCCTCTAATGCACAATAAGAGTGGAAAGGAAACAGCAGCATTAAGAACATTGATTATACATTTCCTGTTTGCAGTTGTTTATTTTGCAGTTATGGTTGCATCGCTATTATTGACATTTACAATAGTTTCAGCGATTCATACATCCATTATCTTACTCCATCGTATCAGCTAATGGTTGATTAACTCTGTGGAACATTACACATGTGTATTTTGATACATGTTTTTTTTATTTTTTGCAGGGACGTGTACTTCCACACTTACTAGTCTGTTCCATTGTACGTGATTCAAATAGTGAGGGTGTAGCACATATCACATATGCTATATCTTAATTTAAGTGATAACTATTAGCGTGAGTCAATGCTATGTTTGTCATCTAATTGTTGATTTCTATGCTTCTGAAAATACATAACTGGTTTGACTACAAACCAAACAGTTGCGTAGGTAACGTCACATTACAAACTTTTCACTGAATTTCTTTTTCCCTCTCTTCCCGGCTGAAGAGAGAACGAGGAGTAGGTGATAAAACTCACCAGGTGAGATATTTTCCTACTTTAGCGTAGCTAGCTGTTAACCTAACGTTAGCTGTCAGAGTGTGATGGTGATGTAAATTTAGCGAGATGAGCCTCGTAATCCACTACGTGGTCTCACACAAAACCTAAAGTAACACTTGCTGCCTGTCACAAAACAGTGCTCTCTCCATGTTAAACATTATCATAGACACATATTAAACGGGACAAGAAAATCAGTTTTATTTCTTCGTTGACTCTTGTTCATAATTTTTACAAGCATAGGACCCATGGACTGGAAGTAGTAACTGACTTAGGCTCCCTATTTGCAGCTTTATGAGTAAGTCGAATTCACAGCTGGAGGTCCTGTTGTTTAACCTTAAAAACCTATACAAACATTTGTTATTAAATGTTGTAGCTGAAATATATCTATAAATATATCTAATGAAAATATATCTAATGTATGTTTGTATGCATACTTTGCAGCCTGTGACATTTGAATAGTGAATGATTAATGACTGTGTGTATAGAAATTAAAATTAAAATAGCATGTTTTTCAGAGCCTTTTTTAATTTTTCATTTCTCCAGATTCAGCTATATTTATCCATATTATCTCAACTTTTGTTGGAGATGACTTATGATAAATCATTTTATGCTTTAACTAGACATAACACAAACCTAAGTGCTTTACAACAAAGACTTTAACACAGGTCTTTTATTGTTTAAGTTGCAGTTCTGTTACATCAGAGTAAGAACAATAATATAGTGAAATTAAGTACTCTGCTACTCTACTCTGTTTTTGCACTGAAAAAAAGTCTTCACTACCTTAAAAAAAAAAAAAGAATTTTTCAAACCTTTTAAAAAATGATGTCAAAACTTCAACATTTTTCTAAAATGATTTTTACACATTTCAGTATAAATTATAAAGCTGGGCGATATGGCCTAAAAAATTTCTTTGATTTTTTCACAAAAAGTTAAAACTGAAAGAAAAGCAATTTTCATAAAAACATCGTCCTTAACTGTTAATTCAAATTACTCGATAAAATCGATTTATTCCCCAGCTTTAATTAATTTTTTTCAGTTCTTCATACATCAGGCCCCAGATGAATATGTTTTTAGATTTAGTGTGTTTAGTGTGAATTTAAAAATTCACACTAAAGGAATCCTGATCAGGAGCAGCTGATCTCACGATCCCACGCTGTTTCACATCATCACCAAATTGTGTCTTTCGTTATTGTTTTGATTAAGAGACTCTAGTAGCAGAAAAGTGCACACACTTTGTTTAATGTGTAACAAACTCACCAGTATTACATGTATTTGATGAACTGGACCACTCAAACTCCTCATTCAGCCACTGGTTCACCAGCTTTTCTTTAATGTCTCTCTTCCTGCAGATGTGAAGTGGAAATGTTTCATCATTTCAGTTTTCATGGCATTAACATGCATAAGATATAAATCTCCTCATCATGGCCTTCATTTTTGTTAAATTGAGAAACAGTTTTGATTTTTTGGATTTCTTTGTTCACACACTTGAGCACCAACAGATTTCATGTTTTAAAATACTGGTGTCAACCATCTTTTAAGCACCGCATATATGTGTAAAGCAGAATCAAAGCCCTTCTATTCTGCTTTTTGATAACATCATATTTTTCCACTAACAACCAATGGTATCACTGAACAGCTTACTGTGTTTGCCTGTGCTTGTTGGTCAGCACATATGCAGTCAAGGCTCCCACAGTCAGCAACAGACAAGCGAAGGTCCCAGTTAACCCTGCGTAAAAAGCAGTCTTCTGTATGGGGAGGCTACAGTCATTGCCCAAGTACCACGTGGAGTCAATATTCTCACACCTGAAACACATGAGGAGTAAATTAAACAACAGCCTGGTAATGAGACAATGAGAACGTTTTATCCAGCAACATATTAAACGTAATAATAATCATGATATTTATTACCTACATTGGTTTAATTAGGGCTGCTTTTTTTTAAAAAAAAAAAGAATCTGTTCTTTAAAAAAATTCTATAAATTATAAAAACTAAAAAATTATAAAAACTCTTGACCTGGCTGTGACCATATTTTTTAGAATAAAATCAACTCTCAGTGTCAGACTGGTACTGTCAATGTATATCTTTATCCTTCCTTAATAGTATAACTACAGTAAATGTTTAATGTGTGCCTCACTATGAATTATTCCAGGTAGCATTTCAGTGTGTATGGGAAATGTTGAGGCCAGTGAGCATGTACAGAAGCTGCTATGACATGTGAGTTGAGTTGAGGCTACAAATGTGCAGAAGCTCCACCTGTACTACTGTAAACTACACTACACAGAAGTGATTTTAGATAATTGTTTAAAACTGTTTTCACTTTAAACTCAGCAGTGGCAGGTAAATGCTGCATGGGAAAAGCTTTTGTTCTTCTTTAGTCTCTTCTTTTCTGTACATCACACAAGAATTCATGAGGTCATAATAAACTTACAGGCAGAGAGGTCCAGTGTCCCTGTACACTCTGCAGATTCCATGATTGTAGCAGATTTTATGATTTGTATGATGTCTGCTGCAGACAGTCACACACTTATACGCTCCCTCAATGTTCACAGATTCGTAATAATCAGCATCAGGGCCATCTAATGAAGTCTTGCAAAGGCCTGGTGAGAGAAATAAGAACAGTGTTACTTCAAACCATATCACTGTAGAGAAGTTGGGTGTTTATATTAGCAGGGTCACACTCAGTCACTGAGTGTGTATTTTCATGCCCAGTAATGATTATAGTGGTGTATACTTGATTGTTAATAAAAGCATGGTGAAATGCCTGGTGTGTAAAACTTACTATATCTCACTGCAAAATTCATATTAGCAAAGATCAAGATCGCCCCTTTAACCTAGAGGCTTTGACAATAAATACCAAATTTGATCTCTCCCCAGAGAAGTTAATCTCAATCTGTTTATTGCCTTCATAGCTGCTGCCAAAAAAAATGGTTCATCAGCAGTTTAAACCTAACCAGTTTAAAACCAGTTTAAACCTAATCTAAACAGGCGGTTCAGGTGAAGACATGGACCCGTCTGAACCATCCTTTAGTTAAGCTGCTGTAGGATTAGACTGCTGGGGAAGTCTGACAATACACTGCACCTCTTCTCTCTGTCCCTCACTCCTCTCGTCTCTGTCTCTCCCTCACACCTCATGTCTTTATATCAATATATTACATATTATCAACACTCATCTGCTCTTTCTTGCAGTTGTAGCCCCCCACTCCTTTCTCTTTTTCAGGTAGCTTTGACTCCAGAGCAGTAATAGTAGTAGTAGTAGTAGTAGTAGAAGTAGTAGTGTAATATTAATTGTAATTTAACAACTACTTAGTCTCTACTGTCTCTTCCTGGTTTCCCTCTTTTCTTTCTCCACCTCTCCCCTGTCCTCCTCCCCTCCCTTTCTTCTGTCTCTTTTCTTTCTCTTTTCTCTGTCTTTATTTCACGCCTACCAGTTGCAGGGGCGTCACTAGACCTAATACTGTTCTGGGGCACAGATAAACAATGCTTGTGCGCAAAGAGCGCAAGCAAAAAAATTTTGCGTGTTGAACAAATTACCATGTTAAGTAGCTATGTGCACATTCTGTAGATTATGCTGTGTAGACTTTTTTTACTGGTGAAATTTATACTGGGGCACCGCAGATCAATACTGGGGCATGTGCCCGAGTGAAATCTGTCTGGAGACACCCCTGACCGGTCGAGGCAGATGACCGTCCAATCTGAGTCTGGTTCTGCTGGAGGTTTCGTCCTGTTAAAAGGGAGTTTTTCTCCATTGCCACCAAGCGTTTGCTCATTGTGGAAATGTTGGGCTTCTCTATGTACAGTACATTAAGATAATTGTTTTTATGATCTAGCGCTGTATAAATAAAACTGAAGTACCAGTAAACATAAAGCTGTTGATTAATTGTTCTTTCCCCTATCCTAACAAAACATAAAAAACAAAAGCAAAACAAACAAACAACCAAAAAGCTATGCATCTTTGTGTCATGATTATCTCTGCTGTTTCCAGACCAGCATTTCCTTGTTATCACCAATTTCCCTTTATTATCCCCATACCTCCAATAAAAAAAAAATCTCTAGCTTGCTCCCCTGGACAAACTGTGACACTGTGGAGAATGATATGTCAACCTTGTCAAATTTGGTGACAACATCAGAGTTATCAGCCAGTAGAAGCTCACGGTCGTCAGCATAAAAAGTTCTGGTGAAAACTGAGCTCTTTCTACACCAGACTGATTAAAATAAAACTGAACTGAACTGAACTTAAAATTAATATGATATTTAGACATGAAAATGTGATGAAGCCACCAAACTGCACCATGTGTCACGTGAAATTACTTAAGGATTTGTAAAAATGCAATATATTAGCCTTCTCACAATATAATCACACATACAACAGGCATACTTACTTGTCTCATCCACAGGTGCGACTGTTACTGTGGGCACAGTTGTGATATTGTACGTTGGGCAGTCTGAAAATTCAGTAGAAAAGTGACTTTGCATTAGTCATTCATACCTTCATATCATATCCTTAGTTGAACAGACCATGTGACCCTATATGTCAAGAGTGTGACTTTTATAAGCTTTTTTAAATGATGGCCACTTCAAAAAGACAGAAATTCTATTTGTGGCTGATTGGTTCTTTGACACTGACACGTGGCTGGCCCAATCATTTCTTTAAACATTTTCAGATGTTTGCTGCTTACCCTTCACTATGGTCTGTCACAGTAGAAGTGCATTGTTTTGCTTATGTCACTTACTCCAGAAATAATTTGGCCCAAGACAGGTTCAAAATTGCCATAAGTCACAAAGGCATGTACATAAATTGGCCTAATTTATTAATCATTTAATTCTCTTACAAAATTGACTGACAGCATTATTTATATGTCAATAGTAACCTTTTTGTGTGAAATTATTAATAAATATCATATACTCTATATTGGGTTGAGTTTTTTCGGTTTCCTGAAAAACCTGAAAATATGACCTAGGCCGACTTACTACATACTTGTGTATAAGGCTACAATGTAGGGGCCAAGGCAACACTATTTAAATTTTATTTTCAACTTATTTTGACTATTTTAAGAGAGTGATGATATCTTACAGAAAAATTCCCAACAGCATAAGAGTGTTTGTTGACAATTGTTATTATTTGAACGGATATGGTTCTGATCTCAACATTGCATAGCTACTATTATGTATTATACATATATATATATATATATATATATATATATATATATATGTGTGTGTGTGTGTGTAGGTGTTGATTTTTCAGTCTCACCTCCTTTGCAGTTGACAAGCTGACTTGCAGCATCCTGAACATCCTTGAAGTCATGATCATACAGCTCATTGGAGCTGGCGTTGTTTGGAATCTTCAAAACCACATCATGTATGACAACAACACTGAGGCACAGAGAATTTATTTCAGGTTATTTCTATCATTAGTAAAAATATTAATATTTTATTTGGTGAAACTGTCACCATGTTCTGACAGCAAGGGGGAGGAGTAGTTCCGTGTCAATCACAGCTCACACAGTCGCTGCAGACATACCACCGCCTCACGTACACCTCACGTAACAGGGAAGTCGCGCATGAGAAGTACAGACAGTAGACATCAGAAAAATGGCAAAGCAGCCAAAAAATATAAAATTGCCAAGTCCTTCATTGTCAACAACTATCTATGCAACTAAGACAAATAAGAATAAGATGGACAAAGAAAAGAATGTTGTAAAAAATAAAATAAAACTTGTGTGAAGTGAACATCAGAGTGGCTTTTCCAGGGTAGAAAGAACTATAGGGTTTAAAAGGATTCAAGTTTGATGTAGAGTTGGACACATTTCTTCTTGACAGGTAGTTTTCTTATTGTGTCTTTATGTATCTCTGACTTGATTGTGAAAAGACTGCTAACGTGCTAATGGCTAATATAAACTCTGAAGGCTAATTTTCACTTCCATGTGTTTATATAGACTGAGTTAATTGTGAGTCTCCAGTTGATGTGGATACTAGCACTCTAGTAGTGCAAGTAGTGCTCTACCAGTGCTACAGTACTAGTGCTCATTGATTAGTTTAGATTCTCTGCTGGTATAAGGGAGGGATGGGGAATGGTTCTGCACATAGTTTTAGAGCTCAGCAGAGGGCGAGGGAGGGACCTGTTTTAATCTTCCAGCTAATTTTATAGACTTACTTACTGCAGCTTTATTGTGAATCATTCAGGATAATACATCCAATACTAAAAAGTTATTTTTGCTTATTTTCCAGCTTTTCCCTATCAGTCCATTTATGTACAATTAAATCTCCTTTGCAAGAGAAATATACATTACATTTACACTTGGTAAGAGACATATATTTAGAACAAATGTTGCAAGGCTGTCATTGAACATAACCACAAAACTGCCACTCAGCAAAATAAATAAATAAATGTCGCCATTTTATCAGGGCTGACATATGGGCAAAAAAAAAAAAAAAAAATAGCAATGGCCATGTTTCCACCAAGTTAATAATTGGTAACATTTAGGGGCCAGTAACTTTTCAGGAAAACTTGGCCCTTGTAGTGTCTCCAGTGAAGGTAAGACCCCGATGTGATGCAACAGGGGGGTGGGACGGACTTTACTGATATTTTACTGCTTTACTTTATGTCTTCTCTGCGACTGCTTTATTGCGTTATTATTAATAAACTACACGATGCAGACCTGTGCGTGTGTATGTGTGTGTGTGTGCGAGAGAGGGGGTAAGTGCAGGAAAACAGAACGGTCTGTTTGTTTTTAACGTTGTATTTCACATAAATAAATGAGGCGAAGTGACTACTTTTTGTTCATGTCCATCTCATGTCAATGACCACAGTTTGCCATCTCATAATAGCTATTTCTAGCAGGATAATGCTCCATGTCACAGAGCAAAAGTTATATCAAACTAGCATCAAGAACATGGCAGCAAGTTTAGCAACCTTGAGGACATCACACTTGCAGCTAGAAGCAGATAAAGTCGGTTATAACTTAACCACCTCTCGCCTGTACTATATTGTGTAAATATTTGGTTCTGTTGAATTTGAATGAACTGTGCCCTGTCCTCTGTGTGCTGTGCACCAAAACACCACACAAATGAATCTAACAAATTTCAACTTCAAGAAATTATCCAGCTGTTGCAGAACAGTTCATGCCTAGTGCAGCACCACAAAACCAGGTCTAATATACCAGTCAAGGCTCCCAAAATGCCAAATTTCCTATGCTCGATATATGCTGACATAAATTACTTAATTTTGACATGATCAAAGTAACTCTGAAAGTTGTACTCTAATTACCTTTCAGCTTGGGGTCTGATGCTGTAGACAGCCATGGCCTCAGCAAAGAGTCTCATCTAAGATAAATATAGAACAACTGATTGGTTTACAATTGAATTGATTTCCAAATCCTTTATACAATATTCTGTTGAAAGGATGCTTGAATTTCTTTACCTGTCCCAAAGTATGATCTGATGATTTGACCAAAGGTCCTCCACGGCTAAAAATACAAGCACAAGAGAAAATACGTTTGAACAAAAAAATGTTTTGGGGAAAAAAAAAAACAGTTGATAACACAGTTATACCTCTTTGTCTACTTGGATGATTAATGTTGTTTATGATGCAGGGCAGAATATAGTGATAATGGTAAGGATATTACCTGATATTGGTTACCACCACTGCTTTAAAAGTTGCTATCTTCTTTTCCAGGTAATATTTCTCCATCTGAAACAGTAACAGTTTAAAATAATTACCTACTTTGCTATAATTACATCTACTTTTACTGTTATTTCACATTTTGGTTTGACTTTGATAACGAAAGATTGGCGCTTTACTATTATATATATATATATATATATATATATATATATATATATATATATATATATATATTATTTATTATTATTTCAGCAGTATTTACATCATTTGCATAACCACTAGTCACCACAGAACTAGTTGTATACAATTCCTTGTGTTACAACAAACTACAAAATTTAAGCAATGGTGGTTACTATTAGAATGATTGTTGTGATGTTTCCAGTATTAAGATGGCTAAAGTCATCCATTTCTCAGCCATTTTATTTACCTGTTCAGTGAAGTTCCCAACAAACTCTTTGTATTCAAATGATGTTGGGTCATTATAGTTTTCCTTATATTCCTGATTAATCACCACATTAACCACAACTGACCTGTTGAGTGTGTCTGCAAAGAAAGTAAAATATATTGTTACCCATAAACAAAGAGTCAAGAATAACAATTCATTATAAAATATTCTGATAATATTTTTTTTATACTTAACATTAACAGGACATTTTAAATACACTTACCTATATTAAAATTTTCAATGAATTCACAAATTTTCCCACTAAATCCCACAAGACATATGCAGTCAGATCCATTGAAATAACCACCATTCTGGCAGTTAAGTGGTTGTATTGTAGTAACAGCTATAGAGGTCCTGAGAGTTGTAGGTGTGGTAGGTGGGAGTGTTGAACTGCCTGTACTGTTAATTGTAGTGGTTTGATCGGATGTTGATGTGGTTTCAGCTGATGTTACTGAATCAGTTGGAGTGGTTTCTTCAGGGCCCAAGGTGGTCTCAGAATGTTCCGAAGTGATGCTGTCAGTGGCAGCTGTAGTCTGAGATGGAGAAGTGGTTCCAATGGACACCGATGTTGCTAACTCAGTCTCAACAGTTGTTTCAAATAATGTAGTTGACTGGACAGGTTTAGATGTTACCAAATTGTTGGTAGTGGTTTGGTCCATTACTGATGTGGTCTCAACAGATGTTACTGAATCAGTTGGAGTGGTTTCTTTAGGGCTCGAGGTGGTCTCGGGATGTTCCGAAGTGATGCTGTCAGTGGCAGCTGTAGTCTGAGATGGAGAAGTGGTTCCAATGGACACTGATGTTGCTAACTCAGTCTCAACAGTTGTTTCAAATAATGTAGTTGACTGGACAGGTTTAGACGTTACCAAATTGTTGGGCGTGGTTTGGTCCATTACTGATGTGGTCTCAACAGATGTTACTGAATCAGTTGGAGTGGTTTCTTTAGGGCTCGAGGTGGTCTCGGGATGTTCCGAAGTGATGCTGTCAGTGGCAGCTGTAGTCTGAGATGGAGAAGTGGTTCCAATGGACACTGATGTTGCTAACTCAGTCTCAACAGTTGTTTCAAATAATGTAGTTGACTGGACAGGTTTAGACGTTACCAAATTGTTGGGAGTGGTTTGGTCCATTACTGATGTGGTCTCAACAGATGTTACTGAATCAGTTGGAGTGGTTTCTTTAGGGCTCGAGGTGGTCTCAGGATGTTCCGAAGTGATGCTGTCAGTGGCAGCTGTAGTCTGAGATGGAGAAGTGGTTCCAATGGACACTGATGTTGCTAACTCAGTCTCAACAGTTGTTTCAAATAATGTAGTTGACTGGACAGGTTTAGACGTTACCAAATTGTTGGGAGTGGTTTGGTCCATTACTGATGTGGTCTCAACAGATGTTACTGAATCAGTTGGAGTGGTTTCTTCAGGGCCCAAGGTGGTCTCAGGATGTTCCGAAGTGATGCTGTCAGTGGCAGCTGTAGTCTGAGATGGAGAAGTGGTTCCAATGGACACCGATGTTGCTAACTCAGTCTCAACAGTTGTTTCAAATAATGTAGTTGACTGGACAGGTTTAGACGTTACCAAATTGTTGGGCGTGGTTTGGTCTATTACTGATGTGGTCTCAACAGATGTTACTGAATCAGTAGAAGTGGTTTCTTCAGGGCCCGAGGTGGTCTTAGGATTCTCCGAAGTGATGCTGTCAGTGGCAGCTGTAGTCTGAGATGGAGAAGTGGTTCCAATGGACACTGATGTTGCTAACTCAGTCTCAACAGTTGTTTCAAATAATGTAGTTGACTGGACAGGTTTAGACGTTACCAAATTGTTGGGCGTGGTTTGGTCCATTACTGATGTGGTCTCAACAGATGTTACTGAATCAGTTGGAGTGGTTTCTTCAGGGCCCGAGGTGGTCTCGGGATGTTCCGAAGTGATGCTGTCAGTGGCAGCTGTAGTCTGAGATGGAGAAGTGGTTCCAATGGACACCGATGTTGCTAACTCAGTCTCAACAGTTGTTTCAAATAATGTAGTTGACTGGACAGGTTTAGATGTTACCAAATTGTTGGTAGTGGTTTGGTCCATTACTGATGTGGTCTCAACAGATGTTACTGAATCAGTTGGAGTGGTTTCTTCAGGGCCCGAGGTGGTCTTAGGATGTTCCGAAGTGATGCTGTCAGTGGCAGCTGTAGTCTGAGATGGAGAAGTGGTTCCAATGGACACTGATGTTGCTAACTCAGTCTCAACAGTTGTTTCAAATAATGTAGTTGACTGGACAGGTTTAGACGTTACCAAATTGTTGGGAGTGGTTTGGTCTATTACTGATGTGGTCTCAACAGATGTTACTGAATCAGTTGGAGTGGTTTCTTCAGGGCCCGAGGTGGTCTTAGGATGTTCCGAAGTGATGCTGTCAGTGGCAGCTGTAGTCTGAGATGGAGAAGTGGTTCCAATGGACACTGATGTTGCTAACTCAGTCTCAACAGTTGTTTCAAATAATGTAGTTGACTGGACAGGTTTAGACGTTACCAAATTGTTGGTAGTGGTTTGGTCTATTACTGATGTGGTCTCAACAGATGTTACTGAATCAGTAGAAGTGGTTTCTTCAGGGCCCGAGGTGGTCTTAGGATGTTCCGAAGTGATGCTGTCAGTGGCAGCTGTACTCTGGGATGGAGAAGTGGTTCCAATGGACACTGATGTTGCTAACTCAGTCTCAACAGTTGTTTCAAATAATGTAGTTGACTGGACAGGTTTAGACGTTACCAAATTGTTGGGAGTGGTTTGGTCCATTACTGATGTGGTCTCAACAGATGTTACTGAATCAATTGGAGTGGTTTCTTCAGGGCCCGAGGTGGTCTTAGGATGTTCTGAAGTGATGCTGTCAGTGGCAGCTGTGGTCTGAGATGAGGAAGTGGTTCCAACAGACACTGATGTTGTAAACTCAGTCCTAACAGTTGTTTCAAATAATGTAGTTGTCTCAACAGGTTCAGTCGTTACCAGATTGGTGGAAGGGGTTTGGTCGGTTGTTGATATGGTCTTAGCATGCTCAGATGTTACTGCATCAGTTGAAGTGGTTTCTCCAGGGACCAACGTGGTCTCAGGATTTTCTGAAATGAGGCTATCATTTGCAGACGTAGTTTGAGATGGTGAAGTACTGTCCACTGAATCAGTTGGCCTGTTTATGGTATGTACCAAGGTAGTTTCAGAGGTGGTGTCAGTGGCAGTATTAGTAGTTTTTTCATTTGGCTGAGTTGTAACTGAATCAGTTGAAGTGGCTGATTCAGAAACTGGGATGGAAAGTTCAGCTGCTGTTGCATCTGTGGAACCTGTAGATTCAGGAAATTAAACTATGTCAGCAGTGTTGAATGTTACTGAATTGGTAATATTTCAGTGCCACTCCTGTACACAGAAAAGGACTTTTTCAACCAATTGCAGCCAAGTTTTCTGCAGCTGTTTAAAAATGTTTTTGTTATAGATATGATCAAGTGTCCTCCAAGATTTTATTGATGTGAAATTGTAATCTGTGTATTCAGTGAAGGAAAGTAAGCATGTAATTTGGTGGCAGTTTTAAGTACAGTTTTTTCTGGTGTTATGCTACTCTTAATTAATGCTCTTCTTCATTCCCAAGGGTAAAACTGTCAAATTTACTGCAATACTTTCACATTGTACATAACATAATTTCAAACATGAGTGTTTTACATGTAATGATAACATAATTATGATTTGTATCGCTACTATTAATAGAAGGAAATATTCAAGTAAATAATCTGAATATTTCTTACACCACTGTGTGTGACACCAAAGCTACAACACCACGACTAGTGAAAAAAAATTCTAAAGACATTACTGGATCAATATCAACCTCTTCAATGGACTCATTTTCATCAAAATATACAAAATACAAGCATTACTGGGGAAAACTATTATTATTATTATTACTCAAAAACCAACACAAACAAATAGCAAGATTCTTAAGTGAAAAAATGTCAACAATCTTACCATCAGCAGGACATGAATAGATTAGTAAAGCAAAGAAAATCAGGAAATACGAACACAATGCCATGGCAAGGGTCTTCAAGGCTGAAATCTAAATGCTGTGTATGTTATCTATCACAATGTCCTATGTTCACTGTGAAATGGGGCTGGCTTTAGTGGGTCAGCTTGTTCTAATCACACCCATTTGGTGTCAACATGTAGATAGATAGTAGGAGGCACTGAGATAAGAACAGTTCTCAACAACAGCATTAAATCTGAAATACTGTGGCCATCATTGGTCCAAACTCACCTCATCTGCCCTGCCAAGACCTTATTACTCACTATCACACACATCTGAAACATGAACCGCCAAGATATTTTGGACCACTGCACCTTGGAACCATCTTTAAACCTAACTTCACCTCCCTACTTCATATTAACCACACCATTAACACTTTCTTTCACCGGCAAAATTGCACCCATCACCAACTGTCCCTGTCTTTCACCATCAGCAAAACTCCACGCCATCTGCCCACCCAGATCCATTTGCTATAGTAATATCTTCTGTGGTTTACTTTACAAAACCATTGTATTGTTTTTAATAAAATCAACACTGCACCACCCCACTGCTTTACCGCTGAAGATAATTGGTTATGCTAAAGACTTGGTTATGAAACAAGGTGTGATCTCTTCCAGTGTTATAAAGTTGTCTTATCTTGCCTGTGAGTTATCTTACCTACATTTGTACTTATGCCCATTTTCTACCATTCAGTGATAAACATATTAATCAGTGCCACAGCTGCATCAATACTTTAACCTTTGGGCTTATACTGCTATTTTAAAAATGGCATAGTTGAAATAACATGAACAAAGAAGCAACAAATACATAATACACAATGGAAGATTTTTTTAGCAACAACAGTAAAAACTAGACAAATCCCCTTTGGGGAATCGCGAGAATGGGGCTGTGCACCGTAGCAGTCTACGTTAAGATGATATGGTGCTACAATTTCCTTTTTCACCTCATCTTATCCTTTTTCCATAATGAAATGATAATGAAACTTGATATGATTAAATGATTCACAACATTAGTCGCGAATCACTTCCTTTTTTACCTCAACTTTCCTTAAGTCCTTAACCTATCCTTTTTCCATAATCAAAATGATTAGTGACGCTGGTCGTGAATCATTTTATTATGGACAGAAGGAAGTAAAGGAAGAAGGGAAATGATTTGTGACTAGCGTTGCGAATCATTTCATTATGGTAAGAAAGGAAGGAATGGAAGGAAGATTGGTGAAATGATTGACGATGCTAGTCGCCAATATGAGGGAGATAAGATGAGGTGAAAATCCTTTCAGATTCACAGCTACAAGGCTTTCATGAACACACAGATGTGTTTTTTTTCTTCCTAGTGTCAAAAATGTGGACAGTGGAGCGAGTTGAATAACAACTAACAGTTCTGCTTTTCTCCTTAAAACCTTCACTGGATTAACATGGGACCCTATGAGGCAGTTAGGCTGTACTCTTGTCACTTTGAGGCTTCTCATTCAAAAACTGTAAATGCTATCGTTTAGGTAGACATATTGTGGGAATCAGGAAGAGTGTGACTCCAAGTTTGGAGAATATTATATGTGTAGAGTGAAATTTGTGGCCGTGAGCACACTTTTAGTGAGAAATTTAAAGGATTTTTTTAAACCTCTCTACACTCTAGCTGCTGGGGCTCCCACTCTAGTGCAAACATTCTGACCACATACACACCCATTGTAAAGTCTGAATTTCTCCAAAATGAATCATGGTGAATGATCTGTGTCTGATCAAAAAGTATACAACCTAGCAAAAAAGTTGTATGCCACATCCACACAGGAGGATTTTGTTTCCATTTGAAAGTTGGAATGATGTCTCTAGGTGAAAGTATGCCAGAGCTGTAGATGTTTGAAAAACGTTGAAAAATTGCAATTTTTCCAACTTTTCCCTTTCATTCTCTATGAGAAATATTTTGCAAATTATTTGTGACTACGCTGCGAATAATTCATAGTCTGATGAGAAAATTAATATCACACTAAATCTGATCAAGACGCACGTTTTGATATATTATTCGTTTGTGTGCGCTCAACGGTGCGGGACAAGTTAGATGCCAAAAATTGCGTGGGAATAATAATAAAAACAGACGCGAGCAATAACAATAGTGGGCTGCGAAGCACAGCCCCACTAATTATGATCTATATATGTTTTTTTATTTATTAAGTCAGTTTTAAACTCTTGTTCATGACTTTAGATTTGAAGTCATACTATTTCTCTTCTCTTCATTTGAGAGGAAAATACATCACTTCATTTTTACTCCACATTTTTATGACAGTAACAGGGTTTACATTGAGCAAATTCTTCCTGTTGATGCAGTATCCACACTATCCTCCAACATAACCATACGCCTAGACCCCAGTGTGGTTTCCAGGTAACTAGAATTACTACTAAGTAACTAGTACACAGTCATGTCTGTCCAACAAATGCTTGATTTGTGGTATGAGGTTAAGTTGTTCTCACATGCTTGGCCTGATTCTGATAGAACATTAAGTTGCTGCCATGACATGAAGCTACAAATTGTAAAACATGGCTGCTTCACACCCAGCTTTGACCCAGCAGCGCAGAGGATCAGTACAATCACCACAGTTTTACAGAGAAAACCAATGCTTATGTCACAACAAAAGTGTCTTGCCACATGTGACACATCATCTTGGTGTCCTTTAGCAGCTGCTCTGGAGTCATGTCACATGATGTAATTCACACAGTAATAAAGTTCACCTGTGGCCATTAAAGCAACACTGATTCCAGTCATAAGGGCTAAAAGTGAATGAGTAACTCACAGAATGTGAGTACAGCACAGTGGTACAGTTGGTTTACTGGTTACTGTGCAGATTGGGGTCATTTCTAAAACATATTTTGAATTTCTGAAATGACTGACATGACAAATGACACTGAATATTAATCAGTCAGAATCTTTGGTGTTATTGTAAATAAATACAACAAAATTTAAAACAATAATAATAATTAATAATAAAACAATAATAAGTGCATCTTAAATCTATGAAACCGAGGCGGTGGACAGCTGCAACCAATCCCAGCTGTCTACAGGCAAAGGCAGGGTACACCCTGGACCAGACACCAGCTTGTTACCGGGCAACATAGACAGACAGGCAATTTAGCATGCTCAATTGAACTATCCCCTAATGCATGCATGTCTTTGGCTATGGGAAGAAACCCAAGTAAGCATAGGGAGAATATGCAAACTCCACTCATAAAGACCCTGTACCCAACCCAGCAGTCGAATCCAGGACCTTCTTGCTGTAAGGTAACAGTGCTAACCAACCAGCCATGCTACATACTGAAATAAATAGAAGAAAAAAGCTTAAAAACAACAACCGATCATTTAGGGTATTGCAGCAGATATTACTGAGAGTGAAATATATACTTTAATGCCCTTATAGCGCTGGCATAAAAATAAGACTGTTCATAAGGCTGTTTGTTCTTGCTATTAATGTCCTGAAATGTCTGGCCAAGGGCAGCAGTTCAAACACAGAGTGAACAGGATGAGATGGGTCTCTGAGAATGTTTTGTGCTTTTTTTACACTTGCATGTTTCCAGCTGTCCTGATCCTCCAGAGAGCAGAGAGGGCATCCAATGACCTTCTAGGCTGTAGTGATGATCCTCTGGAGTGCTTCCCTGTCTCCTGCTGCGCAGCTGGAGAACCACATGCAGGAACATTATGTCATTATGCTGTCAATGGAGTGACAGTGGAAGAACACCAGCAGTTTTTGAGAAAGATGGTTGTTACTGAGCACTCTCAGGAAACATAGTCTCTGCTGTGCCTTCTGGCTGTGGTGTTAATGTTCCAGGACAGGCTGTCCTGAATGTGGATGTGTGCCCAGAAACCAGCATTCTGAGAGCCTCTCCTCACAGTTTTATCTGATTTGGATGTCTGATTTCTTCCTTCTAGAGTCTATAATCAGCTCCTTAGTCTTGATGGCATTTAAGTGATGAATGACTTCCAATAATACTATTTAAATGTAAACTCGTATGATGCTTTTATTTAGTCTGTTTAATTGATATAATGTCAAATTGCTTTGCTGGAAATAACTGATTGTATTTATTTTTGGAAAAATACAGACAGAGATCAAACAGCACAGTTTCAGTCCATTTCTTCCAGTTTCTCTTCTACAGAAGTAGAGACCACTTTCCCATTCATATGGGGTTTTATTATCTGAAATTATATGATCATATATGATCTAAGTAAATCATTTAGGAAAATAACAAAATTTACTTTATGATGTCCACGATTACTGCATTAAAAAGTTCTTAAACAGTCCTGACCCTTGTAAAGTTTAAAAGGATCTGAACATTTCCATCATGTCTTCAATATTGTAAGAACTAATGTATTGTAAGCATAATGTAATATGTAATGGGAAATTAGGAAATAATAGGCAAATAATAGAATTCTAATATATAATATATCTAATATAAATTCTATTGTCTGATCAGGGACCAGCAGAAAGACAGGTCAGTGTAATATGTGTGAAGATGTTCCATAGCTTGTCATTTCTTTGCTGGGTAAAACACCCATATCTGAACTTGCGATTACACAACCATGATAAAATGTTTCCTCAGCCCAGTGAGCAATCTTGAGCAATCAAGATTGCTTAAGATAACATTGTAAATCTTTAAAAATAACTGTTGCATCCATTTGACTCATAGCCCTTTGCACGTCATCTCAGGGTAATATAATTGTTATTGTCACAACAGACTGGATGTCATGGCGATGACAGCGTGTGACACTCACTGTGATGTATTTTTTCCAACACATCTTCTTAACAACGAAAGCTCTATTTCACCTCCTCATGTGGACAAATGACAGTGCTTCATTTTATGACCAGGTCACTCCAGTATAACACAAAAAAGACAGTATTTATTGTTGTTTAAATAAAAGCGATTGAGCTCTCATTTCAAAGCTAGATTCTCATGGGTTCTCAGAACATGTCATGACAAGTATCAGCCCAGAGACATCTGTGGCAAACAGTCACTAACACTGAAGTGTTAAAATAAGTAAGTAAAAGTGAGTAAAATATGATTATTGAACAGAGAATGAACTAATGCATAAAACACAAACCACTGCACAAAGTTTATATATTTTGAACTTGAACTATTTGCGCACCAACATTTTCAAAGGCACCATAAAAGGGTTGAGCAGTGGGCAGAGTCCCACTGTTCTCCCTGACTTGCTAGATTTGTTGTCATTCACTGATGACTGGCTCTCAGCATTGTCTTGCTGCAGTTGAATGTTTCCAGTGTTCATGGCATCATTGCTGTCTCCATCGCTCACTGCCTCCATCGAAGAAGAAACCCCATCTTTTAGGTCTTTAAACATTTCTCTGGCCTTCTTGGAATTAACAGGGGATGAAAGACAACAGTACACCTGAAATAAGAAGAAGATGACCTTGAGGTCATTTGTGCTGAAAAACAGAAATAAATCAATCTTTTGTACTCATAAAGTAGCAGGGGTCTCATTTATAACTGTTGTGTATGAACAAAACAGATATATATATATATATATATATATATATATATATATATATATATATATATATATCAGAAAATAATTAAATAATCTCCTTTCAATATTTAAACTTTAGTATTTTAATCACATCTACTTACTTAAAACTGAAGAATTAGAACAAACCTTGATTTATAATATCTGCAGGTAATTATGGGGGAATAAATAAACAACCATCAACACAACCTATTAGGACATTCTGAACTTTAGAAATCTGACAGGTTCATTTGTGAAAAAAGAATCATTTCCAGTGAACCAAATAACTCTATGATCCACCCAGTCCCATCAGGACTTTTAAGACACGCTCTGCAACCTCTGACTTAAATCAACTGATTTGAAAACACATTCACTGAGCCAATGTCGCTGACCAACTTTCCAGGAGATACATGTAATCCTCAGTCAGTTGATAAGGGGCCCTATAAGGCAGCTCAACAGATCAAAGTTAACTTCCTCTAGCTAGCTCTCTGGTCAGCATGAGACTGGTATCTTTGGTGACAGTGGCAGAGAAGAGAACATTGAACAAGCTGCTGGTCATTCTGGATAATACCAGCCATCCCCAGCACACTGCCACTACCAACCAGAGAAGCTTGTTCAGGAAGAAAAGGATTAAGGCCTGATGCCCCAGATACTCGTTATTTATTAGTGTACACTCAACACATATAGATACAACTGCTACCCCATTGCACATAGATCACCTGGAATTTTGCACTTTTGCATTAATCATTTGTATTCTGTATTTTTGCTACCACTGTCCTAAATGTGCACTTTTTCTAACTTAGGGTGTTGTACACTGGAACTTTTTTACTAAGGGTTAGGAAAACACCTAACTAGTGTGTAGCACATTCTACCTGGATCAGATGTTTGCGCAGTTTATTGCAGTCCAGCAGGGAAAGCTCCTCTGGCAGAGACATCAACAGGCTCAGCACAACAGCACTCTCTGGAGGACAATGGACAATTACAAACAAGTTAAGAGTAAATAAAAATAATGTCCAGGGACGGTAAAAACTCTCTGCAGATTGGAATACTAGTGAAAATAGGTATACCTGCCAGGCTAATAACTTAATTATCACAATTTTATATTAACAAATTATCTATGACCTATCCTGTCTTAAGTTTAATTCATGAATAAATTCCATTTTGGGAGAGAAGAGAACTGTGTGGAAGGCAATGCTGTTCACATCAACATGATCAAGCAGTGAATCTCCAACTCACCCATCGAGGTGAGGCAACAATCTTCATTTGGCTTGTGGATGACACTCAGGTAGTGATAGATCCTCTCAAAGTCCACAGCGGTGCTGCTACTGTGCTTTGTGTCATGTTTGGTGGTGTGACCAATGTTAGAGTGAACTGCCATGTCACCTCCACTGGGGAATGGAAGCACAGAGAGGGCAGGAGAGTAGCTGGAAGTGGCTGAACTGGATGAGATGACAGAGGATGGAGCAGTCCTTGGGGACAGGGTGAGAATGGCTGAAGGCGTGTGAGGACTGGATGAAGTGGACATTATAGAAGAGGTGGAGGTGACGTGTTGTCCTGATGGCTGCTGCGTGGTCTGGACTACAGAACTAGAAATTGGTGTGGCCTGTGTTCTGACAAGGATCACGGACTGTGGGGTGGTACCTGCTGTACCAGGATGGTAGGTAGTGGCAGCAGGTAAGGTTCTAGGTGTGGCTGAAGACTGCTGCTGAGGTAGAGGGGTGTTGCTGTTTGACACTCTAACTACTTTGGATAGTGCGGGGAGTCGTTTCGCTGGGCCCATGGTTGGTGCTGGAGTCCTAAGAACTGGGAGAGGACGGGCAGTGTTGGTGGCAGGGCCCTCACCTGAATGAAGCAAAAATCTGACTTAGTCAAAGATGTAAAGTTATAGTATTCTAAAACAGAGACATGGAGGAAACTAAAGTCCTGTCAGCAGCATGCTTCAGATTAACAATAACAATACTGGCTCAACATTTGCTCAACAGAGGTTGCTACATGTGGCACATTATGATCCTTATTAATTTAACATTTTTTTCATGTGAGGTTTTTTTTTTTTTTGCTTAACCAATGCATGTCCTGTATATGATCCTGACATGAACAATATGTCAGCATAAAAGCAGCATTAGCACAGTTAGGACAAACTATTGACAGCACAGATGATAAGGAAACCAAACTCATCCACACAGACCTACAAACAGGATGCTCTGAAAAACAGCTTGAAGGAAACCACCTGGAAAACTCACGCTGCTCACAATTATGCAATAATGGCAAGATGGAGCAGGAGAATGAGACAACCATAATAATAACAATAATAATAGCAGCCACCTGAAGGTGGGGTTGTTGTAGCCGCTGCTTCCTGCAGTTGTGGCAGAGCGATGTCTTGGTGAGGAATCTGCTCACATCTAGCTGTCTCAACAAACAGCTCTCAGTTAAAGCTTTACATACACTGCAGTGGACACATTAATAGTAATTGTCAGGCTATTTTTTTCTTCTTTCTTTTTTCAGAAGAATCAAAAATTGGATGTGGTGGGTGGGTCAAAATTTTTGTGTATATGTGTAAGTGTGCTGTCTATTTGCACATACAGCTGGTGTTTATGCTCAAAGGCCCATTGTCTTATTATCCATCAATAAAATGTAGTTGTACATTGTGAGGTCTGTAGAACAGATTTTCCCCCAGAAATGGCTGGTGAGAAAAGCTGGAATTCTTGAGCATGCAGTGTGGAAATTGTTGAAAATGTATGAGAAATATGAAATATATATGATAAAAGCAAAATAGAATGCAAAAGCTTGCAATGAGACAGAAGGCTTCTGATAAGTGGTATTTACTGTCTAACATAGTTTGACAAAATTGTCTAATGTCCATACCTTGGACGGGCAAATGGGGCCTTGGTCCAAAAGGAATAGTGCCACCTGACGGCACTATTTGACCTGTGGGTGGTCTGAGCACCTGAGGAGGGTCGCTGTTCCTCAGGGTGCATGGCTCCGTGGATGAAACAGCCAGCATCTGAAAAATGAGATTAAAGATGAAGAGAGCAGGTAAGAGTTCGTGCAACTAACAAAATAATAAACTGACAGACACAACTTAATGCCAAATCTATGGGTAGAAATACAGTATATTTGCTGCAGCAAAAAAAAAATCCTAATGAAAATAATGAGGAAAAAATGTATCACACAGCTTACATAAGTACAAATCAGAAACAAAATAATCTTACACAACCTGTCTCCATACCTGAGAGAAAGCGCTAGAAATGCATTCTTCAAGGTTTCCAGTTACAGTATAAGCCATGTGTGTCCACATCTCTATGGGCTTTCTTGCCTTCTCGTTTTCCTGCTTCTTTTTTGTCAGCTCAGCGCTGGCACTACAGATCACTTTGTCCTTCAGAGAATCTACCACAGACTGGATCTGAAGGATGGAAGAGACAAGCCATACATCTTTATATACTGTGCACACATATATGCATACAGAGACCTACTCAGGCCTATAAATATATCAGCATGTACACAAGAATACTGGCACCCCTGCATTTTGGTCCGATTAGATAGAAAACTTGTGCAATTACAAATGTTTTGATATTCTCTTCTTTATTTCTTTAGATTGCATATAAATAACATGAAAAGCGAAGCCAAATTTGAGACATTCCACACAGAACAACAAGAATGTACAGGACACAGTCAACTAAATATTTGGTAGCACACTCTTTGGAGGAATGAACGAAACCATTGTGGGTGCTGTTGGACTCAGCTCTCCAACACTGGGCCCTACATTGCACCACCAAAATTCTTTGTCTTCAGGTGTTGGTATGCCATGTACACAGCCAAGAGATCCAGTGCCTGAAGCAACAAATCCATCTGTGATCAATAACTTTGGCTTCCTCAAGTATCAGACTTATTGATGTTGCTTCTGGATCTTAAGTCCCTTTTCATTCAGATGGAAACAGAAAGTGTGAGGTGACACCGTTGAAGTCTTGCCTGCTGGTTAGCTTGAATTTCTTTGAATTTGATCAAGATTGTACATCCACCATTTGAACAGTCAGCCAGTGGTCTGTCATCTACATCCAGGGAGATTAGCTTCAGTGTCATGGGCTGTAATGTTGCACACAAAGGGCACAGAAACACTGAGGAATTTCAGGAGACAGTTTTGTAACCTTCAGATTGTCTGTTCTTTTCAATTATTTAGGTTATCAAATCTTCAGGAAATTATTTGATGGTCTTTCTTTACACCATGCTTAGTGTTGTACACAGACACACAACATACATGTTCAACTTGTCAACAGCCAGTCTGATTCTTACATTGTCTATATTTTGGAGTCCTGTGTGGAGGAGTGGGATTTTAACTGACAAGAGTGTGAGGGTGGGGTGCCAATATTTGTGGTATGTAATTTTAGAGTGACCGTTTTTAATATGTAACGCACTGTGCTGCATTTTTATTGTACGACAAGTGCTATATAAATAAAGTTTGATTTGATAAGATTCCTGTGTCCCACTGTGGAACAGAGTTATATGATGAGTTATTAAATTGATGGAAGGAAAGGATGACACACTGAGACTGAACAGATGAACAGCTGCACTAGTCCCCATCACCATCCTCAACCACACTGTGACCATGGTAGAAACTTTCAGGTTTCTGGGATCCATCATCTCCCAGGACCTAAAGTGGACACCCAACATAGACACCATAATCACGAAAGCCCAGCAGAGGATGTACTTCCTGCTCAGGAAGTTCGACCTGCCTCAGGAGCTGCTGATCCAGTTCTACACTGCAATAATCCAGTCTGTTCTCTGCACATCCATCATCATCTGGTTTGGTTCTGCCACCAAACAAGACAGGAACAGACTGAAACGGACAATTAGGACTGCAGAGAAAATCATTGGTGTTGATCTATCCACCATCCAGGACTTATATACATCCAGAGTCAGGAAACAGGCAGGAAACATCTCTGCAGATCCATCATACCCTGGTCACAACCTGTTTGAACTTCTCCCCTCCGGTAGGCGATACAGATCACTGTACGCCAAAACAGCAAGACACAAGAACAGTTTTTTCCACCAGGCCGTCACTCTGATGAACACTACTGTACCCACCTAACTCTAACACCTTGTACATAACTCTGCCACTCTGACTGCTTGATCTGCAATTTGCACTGTGTACATAAAAAACAACACACTGTAAATACTATTCAATATTTATATACATATAAATAAACATATATTTAATATCTAAATAGACCGGGCAGATCAACACACTTCTATTCACTATTCACATTCGTTCATATTTATTCTATGCTGCAGTCCTTCAGCTCAATGTCCATATAATGTTTATATAATTTGTGTATATAATGTACATTCTACCTTTTGTGTTGTGTTGTATGTTTAAATTACACCGGAGAAAAGGAAAAGAACCGTAGCCAAATTCCTTGTATGTGTTCACATACTTGGCCAATAAAGCTGATTCTGATTCTTCATTAATGAATATTATCTGGACTAACTATATAAAAGCCATTCTAACCAAGCTGCGAAGCAGCGTAGCCACCATTGAGTTTCTACTTTTTATTCTTATTATTATTATTATTAGGCTTGTTTTTGTTACAGAAATTATTATTTTTTTTTGTTTTTTTTTACATTCCTCTTAAACACAAATGTTATTACACACGTTATTTAGGAAAAAAAAAACACCATTGTGGTCTGATATAAGGTCAACCTGTGTGAACACTGAGGTGTTCGTCTGTAATCTCACAGAGACAATGTACCTCTGAGTTGGATCGAGTGGGCACATGCTTTTTTAAGACAGCGTAGTCGAGGTCTTGGTGTGCGCCGGTTGTGCCCAGTGTTTTCAGAGCCTTCAGCAGCTTCCGGAGCTCCGCCGGCGTCCAGCCGCGCAGCCCCTCTCCGCTGCGCTCCTCTGATCTCAGGTGGCGCTCTGGTTTAGTTCGGGTACGAGGAGGCGGCTTCATCTCCTCGCGTTGCCAATACGAACCCAAGCTCACAACAACAGCGTCTCTTATTCACTAATATAATGCGGAATAAACCTCATTGTTTACTTCACAACTGTGAAGCTCTTCTATGAACACTCAAATAAAATATAGTACTTCCCAACACAGTACACACACTGCAACAAAACACTTTCTAGCACAGGACTGGATAGCGTCACTATCAATCGATTACTCCTGCCTTAATCTTCTTCTTTCATGTTGTGACTTGAGATTGAAGAACCAGTTTACAGTCCCATTACCGCCACCTAAGGGTGTGGAGGGAGTAACAGCACACGTTAACTGGGAAAATTGAACTTCTGTGTCTTTCAGGTTTTTAACCAAGTGGATGTCCCTGCAGTCACACTGAGCTTTCTTCACTGCTCATGTCAGATCGCCCTTGTCTTGTTACACATTTATTCAAACAAATCTCTCCTGACAGCCTGATAAACATTCAGCAGGGATTCTCTGGCAATCTTTATTGAACTTTTTACACTTGTTCATTAGTTTATCAGTGTACAGCCTCCAGGTCAAAAAAGCTCCATTACAGTTAGTGTCTCGTTGATACGTCTGTGAAGGTTTTCAGTCATCCAGGACATTGGAATCTATAAATGTTACAGAAGACAACAGAACTCACTTGGTGTTCTTGAAGATATCTCCCTTCTATCTTCTCGAGTTCTGACTGACTTGTGGGGAGATCCAAATCTTAATCTTTAAAGGCCCAATATGTCATTTTCAGGTTGTCTATTGACAATTTTTTTAATTGACAACTATGACCTTATTAACTAGTAAGTACCTCCATCAACAAGTTAAAATGTTCTGGTAGGTTTTGAATTTTCACTTTATATAAATTAAGAGCTTAACGCAAGTCAGCATATTGTGCCGCCATATTGAAACTGCTGACAGGGGACAAAAGGTAAATATGACTCCACCTTTTGCATTTTTACATTCAGTGGCAGCGTAAGTGACTCAGACTCACCAGACTTAGTCTGCCAGAGAGCTCTGTGAGAAACTATCTATATATCAAAAAAAAAAAAAAAAACCTTTTGTCATTGCAGTGTATCTGTCTGAGTTCTATTTTCACAACATAATTTCCAGCTCTCTGTCCGCTGGTGGGAGTGTGTTCATCTATGTGTGTGTGCAGGTCTCTCTCTCTCTCACTGAGTGTGTGTGCTCATTGGTGCTGAACTCAGTCATTGGACACACAGAGAGAGGAGGAGAAATGTAACCACACAGCCATGTAGAGACAGAAATCACATGTCATCATGTAAATAGTGCAAATCAGATAAATAACAGGGCACAACAGTCTAAAATATGTCGATTTTATGCTGGGCAAATGCACTAGTGCATCACATGATCAATATCACATCTTAAGCATGTTGAGGTAAACAATCTTTTGGTAAGTTAAAATTAATGCGATTGCTATTGTCTAGTCTATGGTGTCTAGTCTTCCACATTAAATGGTAAACATGTTTGTTTTACTGAAAAACAAATGAGAGAGTGACGGAGAGAGACAGTGTTATGGTAGAGGTTTGGTAGGAAACACTGGACAACAGTTTGTTGATACTTCACAGCCAACATAGAAGGAAATGTGCCCACGGCCTAACATAGGAAGCCTAAGTCACGCCCTTTCCGGTTGACCCACAGGGTCCTTATATAAAATAAATAAATATTCATTACAGTTAATGGAGAGATAAAAATTATTTTCTGATTCACTTTGACTTCTACCCTGAATCACACATATGCTATATCTTAATTTGAATGATATCTATAGTGTGAGTCAAGACTATGTTTGTGGTGTAATTGTTGATTTACAAACCAAATAGTTGCATAGGTCACGTCACGTGACAGACTTTTCACTGAATTTCTTTCTCCTTCTCTTCCCGGCTGAAGAGAGAACGAGGAGTAGGTGGATAAAACTTACCAGGTGAGATATTTTTCTAGGTTAGCGTAGCATAGCGTTAGCTGTCAGAGTTTGAATGTAATGTAAATTTCACCAGACGAGCGTTGTAGTCCACTACGTGGTCTCACACAAAACCTAAAGTAACATTTGCTGCCTGTCACTAAACAGTCTCTCTCCATGTCAAACTTTATCTTTAAAACTCACAAAAAAACATGTGAAAACCATGACACATTTCAAACGCGACCAGAAAATAATTTTTATCTCTCCATTGATTCTAGTTCATAATTTTTACAAGCAGAGGACCCATGCACTGGAAGTAGGTAGACGTGACTTAGGCTCCATATTCAGTTGGTTGCGGTATACAATCTCACCACTAGATGGGGTAAATCTTACACATTGGATCAGGCTCCATCATATCTTAAAGAGGTCATAGTTTGTTATTATCCTAATAGATCACTTGGATCACAAACTGCTGGTTTATTTATGGTTCCTAGAGTCTCTAAGACCAGAATGGGAGGTAGAGTCTTCAGTTAACAGGCTCCTTTCTGATGGAACCAGCTCCCAGTTTGGATCCAGGAGGCAGACACGCTTTCTACATTTAAAGTAAGGCTAAAAACTTTCCTTTATGATGAACCTTATAGTTAGTTCAGGTACAGGTGGGGTCCTGGACTTTCCCTTAGTGAAGCTGTTGGGAACTCCCACGATGTACTGCACTTCCTCTCTCTGTCTCTCTCTCTTTGTCTCTAGTTGTTTCTCAAAGTCGAGGGCACTACAGGAGACTACACACCTTGCTAGCATTTGAATCACGTATAATAGAACAGACTAGTAAGTAAGTATATATATATATATATATATATAAATTGCTGATGCTTCCCTTCCAATATTATTGTGCAGTGGAGGATTGTGGGTATTTTAACAATAGCTAGGATACATCAGTACAGCCTCTAAAATTCTGCGAACCAAGGATTCAGTCCTTGATAGAATTTTGAAGCATTATTGACATTGAAACAGTGCTTGGCAAGACTTGATGACGTGGTCGTGATGACTCAAAAAAGTATCCTTTAAGGATGCTTCCTCAACTTTGACGAATGGCCTCATTCCGCATTCATATCAATACTTTCAGTGCAAAAAAAAGCAAACTGTTTTATTCTAGATTTTTGCTTTTCTGGTTTATTAGACAGTGGCATGGTAGCAGAGATGGTCAGGGGACACAGTGGAGGAAGTGTGTCCCCTGCTGTCCCTTTGTCTGGTGTTTCTGCATCTACACTCACCTGCAGCTCATCCTGCTGATTGCCACTACTCACACCTTCCTGCTTAAAAAAAACCTGGCCATCACTTCTGGCCTTCATCAGATCAGATTGTTGTTCAGCTTACAGTGGTATAGTTTGGCTCCCAGCTTTCCCGCAGTAGCTGTCTTTCTCTTTCTCTTTCTCTTTCTCTTTATATATATATATATATATATATATGTGTGTGTGTGTGTGTGTGTGTGTGTGTGTGTGTGTGTGTGTGTGTGTGTATGTATTCATTTTCACTTTCACTTTCAAATCCTGCACTGGCTAATTTGTGGGCAACTAGGGCAAGTGCCCTTTTTTTTGTCATGTTCCATTCATTCCACCAACCATGTATCATGTTTTTCCAAGATTCTGGACATTTTATTGGATAGGTTCAAGTGTACACAAAAAACAGGATTCCAAGCCAGTACAGTTCTTTTGCACTTCTGAATTGTCTGATGAATGAAGTAAAGGATGTCTGACCTTTGTTCAGAATAAATAAAGATAATTAATGTAAGCAGAGCAGCTTTAAATCTAAACAGACCAACTAATTATAGCTTTAATTCCAGAAGACTAAGACTAAGAGGGTGAACTAGTTTTGTTCACCCTCTCTTCAGTGGACAAACTGAGTGTTATTGGCAGCCAGGACTTGAAGAATTGGACTGGGCCCTCACCCTCTGCCCATACCTTCCTTTACATTCAGATTTATGGTGTTGTCCCATCTGCTTTGGTTGTAGTAACTCAGTTGTGGTCACCTGCCACTCCATCTAGCCGTGGTTTAGCTCAAGAGCAGACATTTGAGCCTCTAATGTGGAAAGCCACTGTTCTGATTCAACCATTTTATGTGTGAGTTTACCGATCCACTTACATGTATCCCTTATTTCCATCACAATCAGAATCAGCTGTATTGCTAAGTAGGTTTCTAGTATATAAGAAGAATGAATTTAAATATTTACACTTAAGTGTAAATATATATATGGATATTTACACCATGCAAAGTAATGGGAATGTGCAATAATTCTGTGGGGGAGCAGGGGGGGCAGAGTTAGTGGGGCTCTTCAGCCTTGTAGATAAAGCTGATAGCAGATGGGAAGGTTTTGGGCGGGAGGTTTTGGTCTTGGAGGAAGGACCAAAGCAAATAAAAGAGTTTGTGTTTGGGGTGGGAGGGGTCAGTTACAATCTTCGCTGCATGCCTCAGGGTCCAGTAGAGAAGGTAGATTGCAACCAGTTAACCTCTCAGAGTGGATGATATGCTGCAGTCTGCTCAGGTCCACCGCAGTGGCAGCAGCGTACCATAAGAAGATGTAGGAGGTGAGGATGGACTCAATGATAGTTCACCATCATTGACATTTATAGCAAGATAGTGTACTTTATTTTCACAATCATTGTTAATTGAGTGTATATGATGTTTAGTTTATTAGTTAATACAAAGATTTTGTCAGGCTGCTAGAAAACATAGTAGTGACATGTTTTAAAGCGTTAAAGTATATAAAATATAATATTTTTTTGTGTAAACATTTTGCCAGAAATGGCATCAAAATTCAAAGTAATGCTGAAACTATCGTGAAATATTGCATTTTCCACCAAAGTTATAACAAATGTCAGCCATGTTGATTTGTTCTTGCAGACAGAAACTTGACAGTCATGTGATGTGAATGCAGGTAATAGAAATTAATTGGCTGTTTCACAATTTCAGATTCAGATTCACATTTTGGACCAAGTGGACCAATGTGATATTTTACATTTTGGGACAGAACTTGGTCCAGCTGCTTGGGTAAACAACCATACCTCTGGATGACCTGTAGTACCAAGCAGATTTTCTCTACAATAGGTGCAGTTTAGTGCATTTAAGCGTGAACTCCACCTGTTGCAAGACAGAGTCATCCTATTGCTAACAACAAGAACAACACACACAACTAAAACAACATTAACGTTAAAAACTGCAATAATATTATAAACGGCAAGTGCAACAATGGTGACAGAAATGCTGACAACATCATTAACAATACTAACTACAAAGACAGTGACAAGAGTATGGTAGTTACAACATCTTCCCATACATGTGGTGTGCCAGTTTTTCTTGATGTGTTCCTGTGTGATGTGTACCACATGCGGTGATGAAGTTGTGGAGTTTGTCCCCTACCCTCTAAACAGACATGTTTGTTCATGAAAGGATCATTTACTGCACATTAATATTTGTAGAAAGGCTCATTCTGCTGTAGTGGCTGTTACCCCAAATGTAACTGTAACAAAGTCAAAGAACAGTAGGGAATAAAAGAACATTGTAACATACGTAAAAGAACACAAAAGAACAAAAACATCAGCCGTGATCTCAAAACCCATAAAATATGGGCTTTCTCAGAGGTGCTCACACATGTGCACATTATGGTTTTGTTTGAATGCACATGCATATGACAAGTGTTTGTGTGTGTGTCTGTCTGTGTGTGCGTGCGTGCATGCATGTGTGTGTGTGTGCGTGGGTGGGTGGGTGCTCTGCAGTGGCTGCATGATGATGTTGGTGGATGAGTCACCCAGTGTTCACCACGTGACATCATGAATCACCGCACCTCTCCGTGGGCAGTGCTGCAACAATCAACCCCACCCCACCCCCACCTCCCTCCCTGCCTCTGCCCACCACTCTTACTTTTTTCTTTAGCCTGTTATTTGTGTGCACTCTGTCCATGTGTTCCTCTTCTTTCTCTTCTCTTTATTTTTATGAAGAGCTTTTCATTTGATTCTATTCTGGTGCAGCCTGATACTAATTATAACTGTATGTGTCATCTGTACTCCTGTACCATTCACTAATTTGTGTCATCATTCCTGTCTTTTATTAGACATCATTCAAGTAAATTACACATTTTCTTACTAGTGTCTGTGTGGGGGTGGGTGGAGGGTAAGTGCCTCTCTGCATCGCCTCTAACCTCTAAACACTCTGTTGAATAGCCCCACCTCTGAGCAGAATGAGGTATCAGTGGAAGCCAAATCCTGCTCTCTGCCACTATGAGGCTATGGTTGCTCAGTCCAATGAGTACTTTATTACTACTTTTATTTCCTTACTGCCATATCCTCCAAACCTTGAGTAGTAGCAACAGCAACACACTGCCTCTGATCTGAGCAAGTCAAGAGTCAAGTGTTGAGATTCAGTAATACTTTCGACTTCACTTTAAAATAATCTGTGTTGACAAAGAAGAATTTTTGTAATAAAAATAGTTGACTTTATTTGTTCCTTTATTACGATGGTTACAACAAGGTACATTTAAAAAGACCATGGACAATACTTTGCTGCATACATGACCAACAATAATTTTAAAGGTACACCAATGTCATTGTTTCTGTCAGCTTTAAGATTTTTTTATGCTTTTTTTAAATTGATGCTCGTACAAAAAAGAAGCAATTTTTAAATGCAAGTATACAGAAACGTGCAGACACTGTACCCTCACCTCCACTTCTCCCTCTGAATCTATAACCTCCATCTTGTAAAAAAAACAAAAACAAAAACAAAAACAAATCAATAAATACAAAAGGCATTGTTTTACTCTCATCTCCTCCACTCTCTGTTTTTGACTTTTTTTAATTTCTGGATTATCACGGCCATGATTCTGGCCTGGCTTTGCAACACAGACAGCCACAAAGCCACACATCTGAAAAAGAGGGGTTTATTGATTACTGATTATCATTAGCCATTCTAAACAACACTGTGATCTGATCCAAGCAATGGAAAATCCAATTGTTGATTTTTTTATAATATACACCTGAACATGAGCAAACTATTCCAACCCATGTGTGGAACAAGTCAAACAGATTCTGCATCATTACTACTCTTCCATCTGCTTCCATTACAGAGAAACTGCAGTCTTCATCTTATGGAAAGTATGAAATGGTATGATAGAAGAAAGAAACAATTAACTAGTTTTAAGCAAACTGAAGCTTTTCTTTCTCTGATGGAACATTTACTAAAAAGTGCAGAAACAGAAAGTCATTTAACTTTTTTTTTTAAAATAAAATAAAACCTGTGGTTGTGGCGGAATGAACCAATGAACCTGGGGCTGAAATCATCAGACACTGTAAGAAAGTCATTGACAGATAAACTAACACGTGTTGGTCACAACAGTCATGTCCTTTAAACACATTTTAGTAAAAGAACAGTTTGCCATCCTTCTCTGTGTCAACTGTAAAAGAATGCTGCCATATAGAGTTTGCCCTGGATTTGGCACCATAGCAACAGGGTAGTTAAAGTTATGCAAAAGGACGAAAGGATGAGTCATCAGCCATTACAGTGCTGTTAGTGTGGCTCCCACAATCCTTTGTATGAAATATACTTTTGGTTGTTATATCTCATTCTAATGAGTTTTGGTGTGTGTGTGTGTGTGTGTGTGTGTGTGTGTGTGTGTGTGTGAAGACACATGATGGAATTTTTTATGACCATTTTATGCAAAAAATAATTATACATTTGCAGAAAAAATGTATAATTTTTAAAATATGAGACCAGGAAGTGGTTTTGAGACCACTCCGAGATTATGTATGATCTTCAAAGGGTCTATCAGTTGATGCATTATATGGTCAAAAGAATGTGGACACCATCTTGTTGAAGGTAAATCTTAGCTCCAGCAAACAATGGTATTTATGACATTTGTTACATTCGAATTATTTGTATTTCTCACAGTTTGATATGTAAAATTTGAGTGAATGAACCTGCACAGATCCCAGACCTCAACTCTATCTGATCCCATTTGGGATAAAATGGAATGCCAAATGTGAGCAGGACTTAATGTGTCAAGTGTCATGGAGAAAATCCATGTAGTCTGATTTGATATAGAACAAGTGAACACTGCCCAAGCAGCATATTAATGTCCACCATGCCCAGTATCTTTTACCACATCACACATGGCTGCAATGTGTGGTGTCCACATACATTTGACCATAAAGCATATATTGTTTCTGAGAAATTGAATTCTATTTATGTTTCTGTCCAGTGAAACTCCATCAATCAGTCAAATGTTTTTCCAGCATCCATCTACCTGTGATTCCCCCAACTCACTCTTGACTGAATAAAATTTTCTTAAAGGTACAGGTAACAACATACTGAAACATCCTCCTTTGTTGGCATTGTGAAATGTCCAAATGGAGAACATCGTCATGGTAGGTGTTTGGAGGAGAAGTTCCAGCATTATACAAATCTTTTCTGCATCGTGCTTTCCAACAGACCATGTTTATCCTGATTCCCCTCCTTCACAGAGGAGTGTAGATGTGAATCTTTCCTTTCATTTCACTTCCAAAGAGTCATCGTATTCATACTTTCTCTGGAAAAAAGGACATCTTGAGTCATATCTTTGTCCATATAAAAACCAATCAAAATATTTAAAATAAACTCATTACATATGTAAAACAAAACCAAATATCAGCAAAACAAAATCATAAAGAAATTCACTCCCGACTGGTCCTCTATCCCTATTTCCATTTTCTCCATTCTCTGTCTTCTCTCATCCCTCATTCAGTCCAACATCTGCGGTCTCTTCATGAGTATCTGCTGAATGTATTTCTCCAGATCATCATGCCTGCTGCTGTCTGGCTGCTTCCCTGCCTCATAATAATCTTCGCCTCTTGCCATCATGGGTGCCAGGGATGTGTAATACATATGCTTCTGCTGAGGAGAGATCACATGCATACGTGGAGGGGGACGTGGGTTGGAAATGGGTACCCGCTGAAATGTCCGGGGAGTGTAAAGTGGGAGGGGGCTGTAGCTACTGTAGTAGGGCTTCTGTTGGAGGCCTGTGGGGGGTTTTCTCAGCCGGGGTGGGACCCAGCTGTGGTAATGGCGTTTAGGAGGGAAAACATGGGCATTGTCCACAGGATTTTCCATAAAGTTGTTGAGAACAAAAGCAGGTTTTGAGACGTAATAACGGGGTTTGGGTCTGGAGGGAGGAGGAAAATAGATGGGATAGTAGTTTGGGTAGGACTTTCTCTGGTAGTAGAATGGGTAAATGTAGGGGTATGAGGGGTAGCCAGTCCAAACAGACTTGGGTGATTTGAGCCAGGGGTCCAACAGAGGCTTCTGAGGTTTGGACCAGAGATTCTGATTGGCTAGCAGAGGATTTGCAGGCTTGCTCCAGTAATCCTGTGATTTTGTTGGTATTTTGTCCTGGAACCAAGTTTTGAAGAGATTGACAGCTGGAGGGGCTTGCTTAGAGACAGGAAAGTTATTTTGTTTGGCTGAAATCTGTGCTGCTGAGAAACCATTGTCAGATGAGAATGATGACGACAGGGGAGTCAGAGGTTGTTGCCAGTGAGAGGTCAGTTCAAGTGGCACGTCTTTCTTCTTCTTCTTCTCCACATCACTAATAATGTCCACTACATCATCAGCAGGGAGGTGGAGCTTGCTTGAGATCTCAATCAGCTTGTCGATGGTCTGAGGATCGATATCATCCTCCTCCATCACTTCCTGCTCCTCATTGGACCTCTTGTCCTCTGCAGCGTTGGACAGGGATGAGCTGTACTTCTTGTTCCCATTATTTTGTTTAACCATGTAGCGTAGTAGCATGTCAGAGGCAATGTCGGCCAACTTCTCCTCCTCTATCTTGGCTCTCTGGGCCTCGGCTGCCTGCCTCCTCATTTCCTCCTGTTCTGCTTTGGCTCGAGCCTCTTCTTCTTCTGGACTCAACAGTTCTTCATCTTCCTTCTCCTCCTCGTCCTCTGGTTCATCTTCCTCCATCACCTCCTGCTCTGCTGGGGGATTGGACACTGTTGCATATCCACCATAATTACTCTCCTGAAAGTCATCCATAAAGTTTCCCCCCCTGAACTTTGGTACACTGAGGGCTTTTTGCGTCTCTTCTTGCCATTTTAGCTTCTTCTTGGACATGGCAAGGCTGCTACCTTTATCTATTGGTATGATGTCATTGTGGCTACTATAACCTCTACTCTCTCTTTGGTTCTGCTCTGAATCTTCCTTCCTCTTAGTGGCTATGTCAAAACTAGGAAACTCTTTCATCATAGTCTCAAGGCTCTTCAGCTCCTCAGGACTGAGCTGCTCCTCCTCCTCATTGCTGCCTTGTTCGGAACTGGTTGGTCCCTGTTGGGGGGCAGAAGTTTTCCCATCCTCTCCTCTTCCATCTGGAAGAGCGGACTGCTGTTCAGTTTGGACCTGGACTGTGTGGCTTGTGGTGCGACTGGTCACTTTCTCTGTCATCCTCTCCTCTTCTTCCTGAGCTTTCTTCCTCTCCTCTTCTTCCTCTCTTTCCCGTTCCTTCCCTCCCTGTGTGGCCATCAGCAGTTCCAACTCCTGTCGTCCATCTCTGTCTCGGTCTGCTCCCTCCATCGTTCTCAGTTGTCTGTATTCCTCCTGATTTTTTATCGGCCCTTTCTCAGTATCTATCTCTTCTTCCAACCCATCATGCTCCTCTTCCGCCTTCTTTCTCTGTACCTGTGAGCGATTCATTGCCTCTAGCAAAACTGCTGCCAGTGTTTTGGGATCCACATCTTTAAAGAGGTCCTCCTCTGCCTCTTCCTTCTGTAATGACTGTCCTGGCACTGTCAGCCCATTAGGAGTATTTCTGTGTGGACTACTGACATCTCCAGAAGTGTTAATAGGACTGGAGCTGCACAGACGCAGGACAGAAGCCCCCATCAGGAGGAGCACAAGGGTAAGGACACTTGAGGTATTGTGGTACCCAATCATGGCCGCCCAGAGCAGGACCTGCTATGAGCAGTGAGGGTGTCAGAAATGCCTGGAAGACAGAGAAAAACACAGAAGCCATTTCAATAAATCTCTTACAGTGTAGAACAAAATTACACAAGAATTTCATCCTAATTGTTGTAGATTCTACACATGAACATGCTACTGTGCTTAGTAGTAATCCCTAAGTAGTTACTTAGAGAGCATATCAGTGTTACTGAACAGCGCATCTCACAGGACATTGAGCTGTTTGCTGTTAGCGTTTGGTCGTACTACATCCAGAGGAGTTCTTGCAAGTCATCACGATAACTTGCTGACGGCCAACACTACAGCTACCTGTGAACTCTGTCATGTCCCAGCTGTTAACATCGCACCCACAAGCCTTCCTCATCATCTCTGGAGACTTTGCACTTTTTCTTTCTTATATAAACTATTTCTTTTATTTTCTGTTAACTTTTTTATTTTCTGTTAATCTATTTTCATCATTTCTTATGTTGTCAAACAGATACATTTCTCCTTCGGGGACAAATAAAAATATTTAATTCTATTCTATTTTATTCTATTCTAATACCAGATGTGCAAGGCGCAAAAAATAAAAGAGAGTTGGTTTTGGTCTGTTCCGTCATGATCTGTCTTGGGACTTTCTTGCTTGCTCCACCGTCATATTCTGTCAGTTTTTCTCAGGTGTTCCTGTTCACCTGATCATCTCCCTGTAAGTGAAGCCTCACCACAGGACCCTCACAGTGATCTTAGTTCTTCTAGAACATAAGCTAATAATAATTAGTTAGTTAATTAGCTACACCTGTTCTCAGCACAGAAATAAAAATCAACAACATATTCTTAATTATTTATCATGTAACATATTACATATATGAAGTCATAAATTTCAGTGTGCTCTTTTTCTAATTTCCAGTCCTGATTCTTTCATTTCAGCCACTGAACCTCAGGAAGGCATCTGCTCTTCATTGACTGAAAAGCTCTACTGCTGCCTGTCAAGTGGAAGAATATGAAAATATGCTGTGGCTCCCCAAAACCAGGAGGCAGCATCACTGCGACATAGGAATGCCATTTTGCTTATGAAGTTATTTGGTGAAGTGGGGGTGGTGATGGCTGTTCTTGATGCTGAAATACTTGCACTGTGAAGTGCAACAAGTGCAGTGACAATGGAAGAGTCACATGACGAGATTAAAATATATCAATAGAATCTAACATAATTTTCGATACCAGTGCAGTACCAGAGATATTTCATGACTTTTTTTTTTTTTTTTTCAAAAATGGTGATGGAAACACATTAAAATTAATCCGTTGCAATTTGTTATTTGTTTCAAGACTCAGTAACACCCCACAGGACTGGCTGAGTCAGACATATTCTGCAGTGGAGGTGTAGAGAGTTGCAGTGGATGAGATGTGTGATGTGCAAACTGGCAGCGGATGATTAAAATACATTGACTAATAGAAATGACCTCATGGTCTGTATACAAAGCAAACACATCAGCTTGGCTGCATCTGTCCTATTCTGCTCTGCGGAAGGTGAGATTGTGGCTCCACACCTTATATCAGTACGGCAGATTAATTATTTCTATCTGGGAGGCAAGAATATAGAAAAATATGTGAGTACAAAGCCACCTCCAGACTTCTGGCACCATCAATGGCCTCCCTGCAGCCCACACACCGAGTGCAATCCCCCAACAAACAGAGACGTCACATGCAGATATTTTGGACATGGACAAGGGCTGTCATCATCTCTGTCTCTGTGGTATCCACCTCATTCATTTCCTCCGTCTCTCATTCGGGCTATTTTTGGCAAAATGGATCAGGGTAATGATGTCTGGAAACAGCGGTAATTGTGATGATGACGATGATGATGATGATGATGATGAGGAGGAGGAGGAGGAGGAGGAGGAGGAGGACTTGATAGAGGAAGACAATATGACCACGTCTGTACTGACTCTGGACAATGAAACATGGCAAGTCGAGGAAAAAATACGTTCAGCTTCCACAAAAGACGCAGTTCAACAACATCACGTAGACTCGTTTAAACCCCGCTGACATGTCTGTAAACTGTTGCGGGCTACTTATATATATAAGTTTGATTAAAAAAGATATGAGATGTTACAGCTCATGTGTCAAAGTACAAATACGTGATTCAACAATCAAAGACTTCTACACCCAGTTAAATGACAGTCCCTGTCATCCTGATGTCATTGTCCTGCTGTGTACCAGGCAGAAAGCTGCTTCAGCTGCAGCGCGGTGGTTTCAGACACATTACACAAACGGATGAGGACAGGCGGAAAAGTAAGTGTGAGCTGACACTCACTCTCAGTCCAGGGAGCAGCGGAGGATTCCGACGTCTCCTCCTGTCACGTCAAACTCACAGCTGCTTGAGGTGCCGCCGCCGCGCACAGAACCGCTGTCTGCGCTGAGCTTGGTGGTGGTGCTGCTGCTGCAGTTGTTGTTGTTGTTGTCTGATGTTCTAAAGTGTCGTAAGTGTACGTACTTTGTTGCTGAGTTGCGGTCTCTCCTGGGATTCCGCTGGGACTGCTCTGTTTTCAGGACCACGGCCAGCAGCTGCAGCCTTTATACCTTCATCCTCCCGGGCCACGTGACTCATGCGTCAAACGATCCCCATTGACGTCATCAGAGTGGTTTCATTCATAAGATTTCGCTGCATCCCCTCCCCTCTATGATCGAACCAATTAGCTGCAGTGCTGGAGCTGCTGAATGAACAGAAGCTGCTGAATGAATTGGCAGTTTAACGTCCATCTATCAGGGGCCACAGGAGGGGAAGAGGTACATGAGCTGCCTCTTACTAAAAACCTGTGGCCTGGATCATGGATTCACTGCTGTCACGCAATGAATTGATAGGTGTGCAAAATATCTGTTAATACATTCTCTGAATCATTTGTAAATAGACAGACACATTTCCTCCTAGCTCCTAATGTATTTAATCTGATGCATTTCCAGAAGGAATGTTGCACTCTTAACTCCTCCACCCTACTGCTTGCTATGCACAGCTTTAAACAGTTTAAAGATTATATCTAATATATTGTTGTAAGGTAAATGTATCTACCCAACAGCATGCAAAATCATTTAAAGAGCTCCCAGTGTCCTACCTTCAACACAAAATTCATCATGAATTACTGCTTTACAATGTACACCTCTATCTAACCATCCAATCAGAGGTTGATTTGAATCTAATGAGCTATGGTCAAACACATGCTTTGTATATGTCACAGTGTCCTTGACATTTAACAGATGGCCACAAAAATCTAATCAGCCTAATTCATCTTTTAGTTCAGGTGAATGTTTGTGCCAAATTTGAAAGGATTTCATCTTAAGATATCATGTCCACAACAACCTAAAAATATAATGTCTCTGACTACAGCTATTACCACATCAAAATGTAAATCCCTTTAACATCCCCTTCTTTTAATGGGAATCAATAGTAGAGACGATAGGAAATCAAAATCAGAATCAGAATTTCTTTATTGTCATTGTAGTACGACGTAGTGTTCAAGTACGACCCGATTTGAAAGTGCAGTCCTTGTACATATCAGTTTAACAGCAAATACTAAAAAGAAAGTAGCAGGTTCCTAAAGATTAAAAACTAGAATAAGAAAAACACATCTCACATCAAACATTTCACATTCACAGTCTGCGGTTACTGCACAAATCCCATGTTTCTTGTGTGTTGAACAAGTGTTTGGGTTTTCTCATATATGTGTATATGGCTCTGGCATAGTAACTGTTTTTTAACCTGTTTGTTCTTGCTTTCATTAACCTGAAACGCCTGCCCGAGGGCAGCAGTTCAAAGAGCGAATGTTCTGGGTGGAATGGGTCCCTGAGAATAGTGTGTGCTTTTCTGAGACAGTGAGAACTGTATAAGCCTTCCAAGGATGGGACAGGAGAAGGCAGCCAAGGATCTTTTCAGCTGTGGTGACCACCCTCTGGAGTGCTTGCAGCCATGCGGCTGGAAAACGCACACATACAATATGTCAAGATGCTGTCTACAGAGCTATGGTAAAAAGACACAAGCAGTCTTTGTCTGAGGTGGTTAATCCTAAGTGTTCTTAGGAAGCACAGTCTCTGCTGTGCCTTCTTGATAATTGCTGTAGAATGTATGTTCCAAGTCAGGTGTTCATCTATGTAGACGCCCAGGAAATGAGCGGAGAGAGGGAAAGTCCTTTCATGCTTGGTGCCTGGATCCCCTGAGTATACTCTGACCACACCCAATTGAACCACCGATCCTCCCTACTGCTTGAACCACAGCCGCTCACATCAGGGGCCAGTGTTGAAGAGAAGCACTGTCAGCTGAGTCATGTGACTATTACTAACTGTTAGTACACTAAAATGTTTCCAACACAGTAAAAATGTAACAAGACGTCTGAGTCATTTTTACATGTCTCATGGTTTACAGGAAGGAGAGAAATTGTACAGCTCCACTCACATCATATATATACAGTACTGTGTAAAAGTTATAGTCACACATATTAATCTCTCATGTTCTTTATGCAGATATAATAAGAAAATACAGGAAGTGTGTACAAGGTATTTAAGAACACATAAAATGTACTAATGACTCTGGATTCAGACTCTGGACACCCCCAGATTTGTTGACCCAGCAGTGCTTCAGTGACCAACAACCACAAGGAATAAGCTGATAACAAAGTCACCGTTCCACACTCAGATCACTGATAGACATGTCTAGCCTGACATAAGCTGTTAGCAGATCCAGATGTGACAGGGGTCTCAGGATATTGTTTTCTGTATTCATTCTTTAACCTGTAGTGTTTTATACTTCCTTTTGTCTCTGTCTTTGAGACACATTATTATATTTATCTGAGCTAATCAGTGTTAAGATGGGGCTTCCAGAAAGGACAGACTGATTGGTCAGAAGAGGGACCTCATTCAATGAGATGAAGCACTGAAAAAGATGAGGCAATTATTTCTGACTTTCAAATCAATCAGAGCCTAGCTTTAATTATTATATGAGCCTAATCACTGAAATACTGATACACTACTTTGGGATTTCCCATCAACACTATATCTCAATGTCATGTTTACATTCAGAGGTGAAATAGTCACTGGCAGCTCTGCACATACAATACTGTAAAATCATCAAAATTTATTATTATCATTATCATTATTATATGTCTGAGTTTACACATGCCTTAAACTCCTGCAATATAACTGTGTAAACAGTTTTGGGGTACAATAAAAATTCATTTCATAAGAAAAATAAAAAACACTTTTGGTATAAATTGATATACCACCCAGGACTACTCAGAAGCATCTAACTCTTCCCTTGGAAAAACTGCATACTGTCAGGGGCAAGCAATCTTTATTTCACAAAATCTGGGGCCCCTTGATGTGTCCGTAACCTATTTAATTTAGATTTTTATTTTATAGAAGGGGTGAGACAAACATGTTTGTTTTGGTAGTCTGCTCTTTATGTACATTTGCATGTACTCTGTTCTACAGGCATGTGTATGTACAATCACTTGTTGAGTGTTAAATTGCTCTTGTGGTTCTAAAAAAGTCACAAGCATCTGAATTTTTATGATTTGTTAAATTTGAGGGAGCTGATCTCAGGGTGGAGGAACTGAAATGACATTACAGAATTAAATGCAAAATCCAAAGTTCCAGGAGTATAGCTGACCTAAAACCAGCGAACAGTATACAATTATGTGATAGGTTAACGTCAACATTCCACAATGAAAGTGCCTATAGTTAGATAAAATACTTCATGGGTACCATGAATTGTACCACATAACATGTTTTCTTGCATGGCTGTAATGAATTCAAACTGTAGATCTACCAAGTTTATGATTATCTGGGAAACAAAATGATTCAAAAATCCATTCTTGGTGGACTGTACCTGTACCCACATGATCTGGTTCATTACAAACCAAATGCTCATGTTCTTATATTGTCACAACAAATATGCATACGCACCCATTTATATCTGAGCTATAACCGTCACTGAAAATGATTTAGACAGAACTGGTTTTGTGGAACACACGTTTTAATTATGACAACTTCATTTTTATTTTTTATAGGTTGTAACAAACATCAGGGACAAACCACTGAATTTAGCTTAAAACATTTTATTTGTTTATAAAATTACATTCACACATTAAGTCCCTTTAGCCTTTAACATTACAGATTGAGTCCTGATCTCAGCTTTCAGCTACTGTCTTATCATCACACTACAAAAAACAAACTATTTTTAACTTTCAAGATTTCAAATCAAAATCTTCACTCTTCACACTTTTACACAAATTAATTTATGAACAAGACCATCACCACATTCATCGCAAGTCATTGCATAAGAGGAGCTGATTGACCACAGATATTAAATACCATTACAAACTTCGAAGGCAAAAAAGGGTGAGATTCTAGGAAAAAAAATCCAGAAGGTCAGATAAAAGAATGTGAGGGGGATCAGTGTGCTTCAATCAGTGTTTCAACAGTATCTGAACCCAATTTGAGACTGAAAAACTGGGGCTGACCACACTGCACCCACCTCATGAAGAAACAAGCCGAACTTGAGGTGCAGCTAGAGGTGAGGTCTCGCTACCTCCCTCACCCTCAGAAGTGAGAGAGACAATGAGATGCAAACAAACAAAAAAGAACATGGAGGATGATTGTGTTTAGATAGATTGGACATCAACTACTCTGGTTAAAGCAAACTGAGGGCTTTACAGTCCAAGAAACGACACCTTCTCAGAACTCACACTTATCCATAATGATAGTCTACATACATGTAACAGTCACGGTGATGGTGTCTTTATTTTGCAGCAGATTCCTGCCTCTCTTCTCCACACTCTTCTTCAGTATACTACTACACAGTAAGCCCTTCCTCTATTAACATGGACTAATATTCAGAGCAGCAAGCAAAGGATTTGTCCCAGTCTTGACTTTAGAAAGGTCCAGTCTGAACTTCACACAGCCTGTTCTTTGGGAAGTCAACCACTTCTGTCTTTTCATAGTCATAAGGTCATTTAAAGACGTAGTAGTACCTCCTGTGTAGCAGGAACAGTCTAATATTCTCTGTCTGTATAATGTTGTGTCTGTTATTAGTGTCTAGTAGGCTGGACACAAATGTGTGTATAAGCATCTATGACATGGCCATGTACTTTGAGTTGTTTGAGTTTGAAGAAAGCTGCAAAGTTTATCACATCAGGACCAATTCAAATCTGGCACAGAACAAAATCTTGTCTTTGAGCACTACTTATTTGCAACAAAGCCTGAGCATGAAAACAGCTGAGGGAGAGTGTAATGTACTGTTGAAAACTTTCTTTTTTGATTTGTTGCAGTAGTCACTGCTATCAAATTTTTTTCAGTTATAATAATTAAAATTAAATCAAAACAGTCAAAACAGCTATTTGCATGAATACATGCCACAGATTAGTGAATATTCAATACAGATTCCAGCCCAATCCAGACAAATCAATGACATTACGCTAGAAAAGGCACGTAACAACCTAAATATTTTAATAATATATTAATTTGTTTTGTACATGCAGGCACAGATATAAGGAAGTGTGGAGTACATTGTCAACTGCCCTAATTAAAGACCCAGGTCACACCAGACAGACCCAGATCAGGCACTGATCCTCTTAACTGTTACAAATAAATGAAGCCAGAAAAGCCAAAAGAAGTGTGTATAAGCAGTCTCTAATTAAACATTGTCATTTTATTTGATCACTAAATTAATGAGTCATCATTTAATTAGGAAAAAATGTCAGATCTGATCACACATCTGTCTACAAGACAGTGGTCAGTACATTCTCATTCAGGGCTCAGCAGAAATTCTCCAACACAACAGGGTTGACAGTCAACGTTCTCCATTTGTCAGGTGCTGAGAGCAGATAAGATGATACAATTAAACCTTTACAGGTGTTTTCCAGAAATACTTTCCTGTTCATTTCCCTTTTGTTGGAATAATTGAAACTACTAAAACACAAACGCACACAGGACGCAGAATCCAGAATGTCAATTTCTCTTTTTTTTTTTTTTTAACTTCCCTTGAGTATTGGCCTTAATGGTCTGTTATTATTTGTGCTTTAAGGTTTTTTTTAGCTATACAATATTTTGTTACATAGGCCTACCTGTACACCCCATCTATCATCAGCTTCATGGTTATTGCTACCCAATATGCTTCCCTAATTCTAATTATGTCAACATGAATGGACCGAGCTCCTGGTCCTGGATGTCAGAAGACCTGGCTCAAACTGTAAAAAACCAAAACCATTTTTGCTCAGATACCTAACTTAAGCCAGGTTTGGCCTTGAACATTCTTTTCTCCTGCTCCTCTCCACTTTGTGGATTTCTTTAAGGGTTTGTGAAGGCTGCTGAAAGACAGGTCCACGTCAGTGTGCTGGGTGTGCCCTTTCCTAGCTGCTGTGTGGGAAGAGGACACATAGCAAATGCTATACAGCCATTAATAGCAGGATATGATGGGCAGCTATCATGTACACGCAGACATCTGATAAAAAAAAAAAAAAGCAAATATATCACTGACCACATGGCCTGAAAAAGAATAATCTAAAACAGTCCAAAGTCCATCAACCATGCTGCTCACAAAGTGGATAAGCTCCGAGCACGATGTCAACGTCCTGAGCGTCTTCACTTGAGAACATAGACATATCTTTGTATATAGCTTTGTAAGTCTTTATTTTCCTATTGTTGTACTGAAGCAACTTTGTGAACAAGATAGTGAAACCCTAGAGAGAACAAAAAATTCCTCCACCAAAACTTTACAACTTTCTTTAACCTACATTTACTAGTAAGGCAAGCAAATAGGAGCAAACAATAATAATAATAATAATGATAAGCAAAAGAAAAAATAAAGAAATCAGAATGTGCAGAACTCATCAGAGAACACTGTTGTATCTGAGATGTCTGGGTAAAATGAAACTGTTTCTTCTGTAAAAACATGTAGAGCTCGAATAAACGATGGAAATCCCTGCTGTTAGTCTACGTGAGTGACAAACAATCATTGAGGAATTTATGAATCATCATTCCCAACGTATTAATTTAGAGAAGATAAGAATAGGGATCATTTACCATCACTAGCCACTTCCTGTTCTGAAAACCTCCTGGCTGTTGTAGCAGCAGGACTGAATATGAATAAGCAGATGACTTCCAATAATTTGGTTCCCTCAAAACAGCAAAAGGTTCTTCCACGAAGAGCAATTTGTCATCTGGCACCTCAGACCACTGAATCATATGACTGAATCACTTGTAAATGTGTTGTTTTAGACTCAAATGTCTTTGGTTCATTTTTTTTTTTTTTTTTTCAAATCTCCAATTACATTATGCAGTCTGCCATCAGCCTGGGCCTTCTTTGTTAAGCTAGATGAACCGAACTCAAATACAGACATGAGTTTCAAACAGTTTCACTTTCAACAGGATCACTGTGATAACTTTGTGACAGATGTTTTTGGATTAATCAGTAACATAACAACTAGAGAGGAGGAAGCAGAAAATGCTGTAGCTCTGGTCCTCAGTCCTGTAGGCTAAGATGATGTTAGACTTAAATGGTCATGGCTCAGTCCTGATGATACAGTGACTATACGTTTCACTGAAAAACAGTGAGTGTTAAAGGTTCATCCATCACTTCCCTCAGAGCTGACAATCATGCCTGCTTATTCAGTTTTACAGCACAACTGTAACATACTATTCAGCTGCAGGTCAAAAACCCTTCGCAGTCAAACCTCAGACTTGGGTGGTTGCCCTGGGTAAACAGTGTTATGACAACTGAACAGAAACATGCTTCAAACTACACACAGTAAATCCAAAGTAAGTTTCCAAACAAAACTTAAGGTTAATAATCATTTCAGTGGAGTTACATGAGGAGCTGCACACGGTGATGTTCTTCTGACAGACATAACGAACAGGAACAATGGGAAATGCTACAAAACAACATTGCGCAAACACTGAATGATTTTAAAAGGTCAGATAAAAGATAATTCTACATTTTTCTGATTGTCAACAAATCTCTCATATGCAGATCAAAGTTAACAACGAACTGATCTGTAATAGTACTGTGTATATGTCCAAGTCCTGAACGAGCTTGTTTCCCTGTGTTGTAAAGGTCTAGTGCCGTCCAAAATTTGAACTTTAACACATCAGTGAGCTACTGAGTAACAGGAGTTTATTTTGACTCAATGACATGTAGATTTCCTGCTGAAAATGTTCCACAACAAATAATATTTCTATAAATGTCTCTATTTATATGTGAGCTGCTGGGACAGACACACTGAGAGATTTACTAACACATTGTTGATTTTGGTCTTTTCATAAGACACACTGAAAATATAGAAAGTCATTTATTTTCCATCTTATTACTTGACACCCTGACCAGTCCACATTCAGTACCTCAGAAACATTCATCACCAGGTTCAAGAAGCATCAGTCACACCTGCCTCACTTTGACGTTAACATCAGGTCCCACCAACAGTGACCCCCCCAAACCCCCACTGGACACATGAACGTGCACACATATGTGCACACACACACACACACACACACACACACACACACACACACAAAGCTTTTGGGCCTGTCAGTGCACAGATCTTCCAAGTTAAACTCTTGCAAGTCTTTTCCCCATTTAAATGGTGCACATCAGTCCCAACAGCCTAAGATACACAGAACCAATGTCGTCAGTCCAAATGCTCAATCCCAGATTCTGTCCCATCCCCTCTCATCCAACCCTCTATCTTAACATCTACAGTCTCTCACAAAACTTCTGTGTACTACGCCAAGCCCATCTCCTCCAACACACTCCTGGGAGACTCGTCCTCCTGCAAACAGAAAAACAGACATTAACATGGGACAAATAATACATTTTCATGTTGATTAATCGCGATTAAAAGTTAAAGTTAAAAGTACATGCAAAAAGAGTAGATGCCCTACAGTAACAAGCACGCTCCATTAAGGAGCGGTGTTTAACATGCACTCCAGCGCATTAGCATTAGAGCTACAAGTGCTGTAATGTGCTGAGGACAATTGTCACCAGCCCACTTTTGAAACTAAGGTAGAGCAAATTAAGAGTAACTACAAAAAACTAGAACTGTGGAAGCGATGTCAGTGTGTTTGCCCCTGCCTGTTCTATGTTATTTATGCAAGCCTTCTCATTGGTACTCCACTGAGGCTGCTTTGGTAAGTTTCTTGCTTGTTACATCAGCGGGTGAGTCTCTTGCTTGGGCTGTTGGACTCACAGGGAATTGGCTACCTCCATCGCCAGCCCCTGTGACTGTCAGTGGTTACATTTATTGGCTAACGTGCTAGACTGTTAGGACGTAGGCTTGGTGCTTAGCACAGACCAGCTGCTGTGCCTTGAACTTTTTTCGGCGAGCCTCTGCCTGATCGAACCACTAGCTGGATTCACTTGTCACTTCAGTTCATCGCTTGTCCTTCGCATGCCCGTGCAATCTACAGTGGTGCTACTCTGGCCATGCGCTTTGGCTGTTTTCACCTGTCAACATCCGCAAGAACTGTTATGTTCGTCAACCATGGCTCTGAAATGTGAAAAAACTCTCTCTCTCTCTCTCAAAAAAAAAAAAAACAGTTTCCAAAAAATCGGGAGCAGCTACTGATGATTTTCAAAACTATCGTCCGATTTCCAACCTGCCTTTTACCACCAAACTTCCTGAGCGCACTGCAGCCACGAAGCCTCAAGAACACTAACACTTGACAGTCTATGGGAGGAGTTTCAGTCTGGTTTTAGGACTGAGCACAGCATTAAGACGGTCCTGGTCAGGGACGTAAACAACTTGCTCATTGCTGCTGATACAGACCATGTCAGTATTCTCCTGCTACTGGACATCACAGCTGCTTTTGACACGGTCTGCCACACCGCGCTGCTCATCCGGCTAGAAGCACTCCTGAGATCATATCTCATGGGTAGAGAACAGTTTGTCTCCATTGGAGATTTCAGGTCCCCTAATGCTTCCCTCTCACATGGTGTCCCACAAGGTTCTGTCCTAGGTCCCGTGCTCTTCATCATTTACATCTTCCCCCTTGGTCACATTGGTCACACTGTCAGTATGGCTTAAATTTCCATTGCTACGCTGATGACACACAAATTTACATTCAGACTAAACCCTCCCATGCACTCCTTCCCTCGAATCTGGGTAGGGTGAGGGTGTGTTCTCTCCATCTTCAACCACAGTTACTGACTGACTGCAGGCAAGTGACACTTTCGTGCAAATAATTGCAGCTATCGTGTCAGAGGTCAGCTCACACCAGAAGTAAACAACCTTGCATCGACTTCAATGTTCAATGTTCAATTTTTTCATTGCATATCAGTCATATTGATCGCAATTAATGTGTTAACGCTGACAGCCCTAATATATATACATACAAGCATTTTATTAGCTGACATGTCTGCCTGCCTGCTGCCCTCTGATGTACGGACACATGAACAAATTCAGAACATCTCTCTATCGCTGTTCCTGCTTTTACTGAGCCACAATTCTTCAGCTGTAGGTACGTCATCATCAGGCCAACTGACAGTCATCACCATTTTTCACACCTTTTTTGTGTTGGGGGCAGAGGGTTCTTGACCACTATTTCAAGGACAATTAGGAAGCTTTTATGTAACTCAGATATTACATATATCTTTTCCACAAATAAGCCTATTTTGAGAAATTTTGAAAAACCCATTCCATAATTTAACGAAGGCCCAGTTCTCTGCCCCCCCCTTCTACAGTGGGCCCGGGACAGCAGACCCGTCTGTCCCCTCCGTATCGGCGGGCGTGGTCATCATCATACTTTCTGACTGACTTGGACAAGGATTATTTCTAAAAACTGATATTTCAGTGAAAGATTAGCCTCAGAACAGGACATTGCATTTTTGTGTGGATAGCCCTAACAACTGCAAGTGGGAGAGTGCAGAAGAGCAGATTTATAGAAAAGATCAAGTCAGACTCACAAATGCAATGCAGTCTGCACTCCAAAATAAAACCAGACATACAAACTATGAAAATCATCAAGAACAGAATCTCATTTGTTGAATGATGAATCCATCCAGTCCATTTGTCTTTTCTTGGCCTTTGGCTCAAAACAAAAGTGTATTAGACATTTTAACTCTTATATGATACTAATGAGCAGTGTATTAGTTCTGTAGTATACCTTTATTATCACAACATTCAGTACTTTACCCAGAGCCATGTTTTCTAATAAGATCACTGCCTCTTTAAAGAAAGAGATTAATGTATGAATTACAACATGCACACAGCACCTGACATTTAAAAAGGTAAACTGACTTCATGACATCAGAGGGTTCCAGGGTTAGCTGCTGACCATCTACCTTTACATCTTCCTCTATATGTCACAATAGAAATAATCATGTTATGTGATGCTCCAGCCTCCTTTCTTTCATTAAACCCAGATACCGAAGCACATTTAAAATGAACAAGCTTGAGAATCGGCTTATGAACAAGATACAGAGAAATAGAGGCAGATGTGGTGATTCTGTGTTTGCTTCTGTTCAAACAGCCAAGTGGGGAAGAGAACATGTGATTCCATCTCTTGTGTCACTGTCAAGCAGAGTGCTGTGCGTTTTCACTTTTTCCACACTTGTAACCACGATAATAATCTACAACAAAGGTGGCAACAGTTGCATCCACAAATGCTTAGAAGAACAATCTGAGGGAGTTAACTCCGTGACTGCAGTTATAATGTGGGTATGTTTCCATTCATTTAAACATTACCATCTTCCTATAGTTGGACTGATTATTCATATTTATTTCATGAAAATATGTACCCCTGTTTGATAACCTGCTACCCCGCTGGTGGAGGTGGTGGGTAAAAGTCTAGAGCTACAGTTACCTCCTGCAGCAGGTCCGCTTGTTCAATAGCTTTGAGGACACTCTTCTTAGATGTGTCTTGGATCTCTCCTCCCATCAGGAATTCGTCTAGAATGAAGTAAGCTTTCTCGAAGTTAAAGATAATGTCCAGCTCACACACCTGCACAAACACACACAAGATGCTTTCTATTGCAGGAGAAGTATTTGTACATTCTGTACTCTGTGGCCTTAATTAAGCAATGCGAGGTGAACTCAATTACAGACTGTGATTTGGAGAGATTTCAAGATGCATTACTTACGCTGCCAAAATATTTATCGAGCAGTTCTACAAAGCGGTGGATGACTTCCAGTGTGATCAGCTCGTTGTCCTGCTCTTCAATCGCACAACAGAAATACAGGCTGGCATACCTGCACACGGACGGACGGACACACACACACACACACAAAGTAAAAACATGTCAACATGTGAAATAATAACCAGTGTGTCTATACTCTGAAGCAAAACATTTAAAATTCTCCACAAGCCATAAAACGCCAACACCAGATGATCAGGTGATCGGCTTTTATACTTATTGAATCATTTAAGTCTGACACACAGATAGAAGAATATGGTGACACAACCATGCCAAAACTACCAAATTTCACTGTACACGTATGATTTTCTCCAAAGTTGTAGTCACACTTGTCGTGTTTTACACAACGTGTCTAACTAAACAATAAGATTTACGGTTTTTGAATTAGCAGCCTCTAAGTGACAAGAGTACACCTCAACTGTCTCAATCACTCCAATGTTAATCCAGGGAGGGATTTTCAAAAAAAAAAAAAAAAGGAGAATTTTTGGTGTGTTGTCCACATTTTTGATACTAGGAACAAAAAAATAACATCAATGTGTTCACTAAAGTCTTGTAGAGCTGATGGTAAAGAAATTTTGCAGATACTTCCTTTACTTTTTGAATAAATAACAGTAGTTCTGCAGCAGAGTTCTCACTCTTCCTACCTGCCTTCATGTCTAACTTCACTCAGGCCTACCTATCAATAAAAGTAAAATGTCGTCAAAAAAAAATCTCTTATCAAAAACTTTTGACTGTTAATAACGACATTACTGTTGATCACGCTGAGACAAATCATACATCAAAACGTTTCCTATTCATTATAGAAAACGATTGGATGAGACAAAATTCATCATAACATCGTAGCACCCTAGCATCTTACCAACGTAGTATCTCATCATCATAGCATCGTAGCATCCTTGACTGCAACAGCTGCTTCAAAGCGACAACCAGTACTGATAAGTCAACTGACTCTAAATTCAAAAAACTCCAATGTAAAAATCCAATGCACCCATCTTTCAAATTTCTTAAGGCTGTTTTCTACACAGCACTGCTGCTGTCAAATAATTGCCAATGAATCCAAAAGAAAGCAACTGACATATGCTGATACTTGATTGAGCCCTTGAATTACAAAAGATTCTTTTTTTATTAGCACAGTAGGTTGGAAATATACTTTTTCAATTTCTAATGGCAGTTTTTTAAAATGTAATTAGCCATTAAATACAGAATAGCGATACGTTGAAATTCCAGCACAGAGCTGCAGAGGTGTAAGTGTGTGTACATAATGCATAATAACTGTGTTATAACCTGCTGAGAAGTGTTTTTACACTCACTATAAACATACCCATAATGAAAGGCTTACAAAACAAATGCTCACAGCAGAACTGTGATGAGCTGCAGAGCTTCTGTTATAGTCTTCCCTCAGTCTATCTCCACTGCAGGAAATCCCTCAACGCATCACCCACCCACACACAGGCTGATAGGCTCTCCTTTCTTCTATTTATCCACCTCTGCATTCTGCTCACAATGCTATGCCTCAACACACACTTATCTGAGTGTGTGTATGTGTAGTTGAATCAATGAGAATAGAGTGTAGGTCTCACCCTGTCCACCCACCAAAAATCTAATACAGCAACAGCTCAGCCCACATACAAACAGATGAGAACTTTTAACAGTCTGTGTCCAGAGTGGACTCACTAAATCCAGAGAATCTTCTGCTAATAATCTTGTAAGAGCCACATTTTTGTTGAGAGTTGTTTTCCTCTGAGCCACCAGGGGGCAGCGAAATGTCATGCAGTAGTTGAATGTCATGCAGGCTGTAGGTGGCTACAGGTGTTTAAGTTTGGGTTAATTATGTGTTTGTTTGCTGAAGTGGAGTTTTCGACTGTGCTCGAGTTTAAGTAGTTTTATACCACTTATTTTAATTTTAACAAAAGGCTCCGTCATGAGAAATAAAAAGGACAATTTAAGTACTTATTATTTAAGTATTAGTACCACTAATAGTTCTTAAGTACCACTTAAGATCTTTATGCTTCCTCAAAATCAATTCACCTCTGCTCTTCAAACTCAGAATTTTGCACATAAAACCCTTAATGACCAGGCTGCATCATATCTTAAATAGCTCATAGTTATTATAGTTATAGTTATACTTTTTATCACACTGGAGGAACCTGTGGCCTGTGAAAGTCTGACCCCAGGCAATGTTATGGGGCATGTTATTAGTTAGACGCTGTTAGTGGCCATGTCAGCTGTCTATAGTTTGGTGGAAGCTCAGTGGAGCATTTTGCAAACACATAATTGGAGTCTGTCACGTTGAAAAAAATCTACTCATAGCCCATTAAGCACTTAATGGTTTGTTTCAGCACATCTCTGATTTGATAAATGATTAGAATTTGACTAGGTCTCTTTAAGTTTTGGATTTTAAATTTGATCCAAGTCTAATGAGTATGGCCCTTACTTACTATGGGTCCTGATATCTGGAATAAACTTCCTGCTGTCTTGGGGTCTATCACAACTGTTCTTTCAGTGTCTTTCAGCATACGCTGAGTTTGTATGGGTAATGAAATGGACTGTGTATGTGTGAAATGACTGTGTCCTCAACACAGACACTTTCAGCTGCATGAGAGGACAGGACTGTGGACTACATGTTGATGTGTTTTACCTTTTATAGACAATTTTGAGGTCCCTCCACTCTAGGAAGCTGCACATCTTTGGTTTGCGGGCGAGTACTATCTGCATCAGCTCCCTGACCATCTTCTTCTTGTCACGCTCCGCCGTAGCTGTGTACCACTTCTGCAGCCGCAGCTTCCCCTGCCGGCTGAAGAGCAGCATAAAACGCATCTGTGCACACAGACAGACAGAAACAATTCAACACACGGCATACAATGATGACACGAAAAGCATTCAGAAATACCTTTGATTGTGTTGGACTAATGCAGGCAGAGCTGCAAACAACTGAGCAGGACTGATTTAAAGGGTAGCAATGGATAATTATATAATAATACATCAGCGACACTGAAGCCTAGTTCACACTAGCCAACTTTACCAATGATTTACAGTGGTTGTCTCTAGCTGACTTTAGCCGGTCCTCTTGATTGCTGGTGAATCATCAGTTAATTATCATAATGTGTGAACAGTCCTAACGACTCCATCAGAGGCTGTCGGGACCTGGTCAGAGACTGGGACTGGATATCTGTCATGTTAGAAAACTGGAGGAGTCGGAAGAGACTGACAAAGAGCAACAGCCAATGAGAGGAAGAATGTGAAATAAATGATTCATATTCAGTTTCTACAAACTTGAAATATTGCCCGGTATTGGGGAGGTCTGCTGGTGATATCAGCTCCCATGAGATGTTTACATGGTGATCAGTTTAGTATGTGCCAGAGGCAGTGTCTTCACCAGCCCAGCACTCTTCGGTGCTGGTCAACAATAAACTGTGATTTACAGTCAATCACGGTGAGAAGAAGCAGCTATATCCTATCTAGTTCACATGACCAGACGTATAGTTTGGTGACATCACGGTGTGATCAATTGTTCAATCAGTGAGAAGTCTTCTAGTGTGAACACTACAGGTCTCAGACCAGTTGTTCAGACTCCCGATCATGGGAACAAAAGTCGCCCAGTGTGAATGCCGCAACAATTGTGGCAGAGACTGAGACTCACAAATCACAAGTCGGCTAGTGTGAACTAGGTTTAAGAGTCAGTGTGAGAATTGTTTTCCTGTGATGCACTGCATAGAGAATTCACAGAGCTTTTTAACTGTAAGGCCATCACACATAGTGTAAACACAATGAAACAGGAAACCACACACCCACTTAACCAACACTGTTCTGCCCTGTGGCCATGCAGGTACCTGAGGTGCAGAGGGATGTATTTTAACAAAATGTTGGTAATGAAAGCAGCTGCACTTATAGCAGCTATACTGATCTTTAAATCAATGTAAAATGCTTAGGTTGCTTTATGTTTGGAATCTGTGCCCCAACTAATCAGACCTGTTGCTTTGTTCATAACATCCGGACAAATTTGTTACTCATTTATGAGTGCCACATGTCAGTATTTTAATTTGAAAGTTCAGTGTCCGCTAGTCAGCTAATCCTCATCCCATCGTATGCTTCTCATCCCACAAACAGACGGCAGCTCTCTCATCTCATGTAGAAAACTGGAACTTGTGCCTTTATACTGAGCTCACAGAGGCTGCAGACCAGAACCAGGAATCCAGTGTCCAGCTGCATTTAGTGGGCTAACTGTTAACACATCACAAGAGGCTGGTTCACAGAGACTGACCTTGAAATTGAGGCAGCTTTTAATATGATGTGAAAATGCCAGATTGAGATTATCCACTGTGACTATCAGGTTTGTCTGGTTCCTTCTCATGATACTGAAACCACAGCCCATATAAATGATGCTCCATTTCTGAAGCGTAACAGTCAGACCATAAATTTGTCACTAGAAAAAAATGTTTTACTTGACCAACTGTTTCTTTCTGAGTCTGTTATGGTCAACACATTCTGGGTCAGGCTTTTTCCAGTTTATGATGTGTGGCACCCAAGTGATATTGAAGAAGGAGGACAAGATGACAAAGGGATGCTTCAAACTTTTTAAAAATCTATAGTCATCGCTTCATTCCAAATGCTCAAAATCACTCATGCTCCATCCTGTTCACATCTTCTCCACCCCTCAGTTCCCATGTCACTCTCCTCACAGGACTTAATTCATGTGCACGGGCACCACAGCCATGACAAGGATGAGAAACAGGATATCTTCCATAATTCTGCCTTTTACAATATCTATACAAATACACACATGTGGATAAAGATATGATAAAGACATTTCGCTCAGCCCTGATGCCACCTAGTAGTTATCTTTAATTAAAATGTGTCTGCTGCCAGTCTCACCCATTCTATGATCTGTATAACAAGAAGACAGTAAGTCATCGTTTCTGGTCATTTTACAGCAGCATGACACTTACTATTAATATTATGCATACTAATGAGGCCTTAGAATAGAAACATTAGAGGAAGTTGGTTTGACATAAATCAGAAGTGTCATACACTGAGGGCAAACAGGAAAACTACAACATGAACCAAGCACGAAATGTGAACCTCTGGCACAATAACAGCACAAAAAGACACCAGCACAACTGTGGAGCAAAGTTCTGACAATTGAATCGACAGAACTGGAACCAACTGGTCATGACCCAAAGCCATTAACTCATCTGTCAAACATGGTGCTGTTTCTGTTCTGGCTCCACTGCCTTGTGTTGTGCGCAAATGTTGCTTTGCCACCATCTAAGCTGCACATCACTAGCTCCTGCTGCTACCAGCATGTAAACATGAGGTGTTTCTCGTGGTATATTAAAAGGCTCTGAATTTCCAACTCTATCAGGAGCCTTGCAGGGTCCATCTGAAAATCTCATTGTTTCCCTGCAGTCTGATATATTTGGTCTGAATGAATTTAAATATAAGAGTTAACACCTCAACATCCATAATGCATTTATGTGCTGCTAAGAGCGCCCTGATTCTGTAGTGGACAAAGGTGAACTGCGCTGCTCCAATTTAAATACAAGGGCATTAGAAAGATCCAACACAATCAGGTTCTTCCCATAGCAGACTGGAAAAATGCATTGTATGATTTTGGTTTTAGAGTGCAGGTTGCTGAGAAGAATGAGAATGATTTCAATGTAAGTGATTTTAAAATTACAATTCATTCTACAACACAACGTGTGCAAAGAATGAATGGATCTGAATACACAATTCCTGTGTTTTAATCTCTGAATCATTTCATTACTGTGTACTGCAGCTACATCTTGACCGAGGAATCTGCCACATTCATTGCTGACCCTGGAGCTCAACTCGGTACGTGTGTCCGGAGGAAACCCGGTAATTAAATTCAAATAATCTGAAATGATCATAATGTGTTTTAGTCAGTGTTAACATGACTGAACGCTGTCAGGTTACAGTCCGTACGACAGCGGCCGCCGGCTGTTTGGCTGACGGTCCCGCAGTGTCAGAAACACGGCCTGTTAGCTTCCAGGCTCCACTGACAGCAGCCAGGTGGAGGTAGCGCAGGTGGTCACTTCCTGAAACCATACACCTTTCCAGCGTTAGCTTAGCACCTAGCTCGTACCATTCTGAATCGAATATGTCGCGATAACTCACCATTTTGTCGGATTCTTTTAGAGCTAGAGAGACGTTGCAAACGAACGGTGTGTGCTACCCGGTCCAACGTAACCGTGTTTCACCGCAGCTAGTAACCAGTCTCCATGTCTGTGTCAGATAGTGAGCCACCACACAGCACTACGTCCCTACTACAATCAGCAGTTCCGCTTCTGCGGCGCAGGCGCACAAGCACCGGTCTGGCCCTCAGGCATCTCAGGTAACATTACGTGGATGAATTGAAGGAGACAGACAGACACAGACAGACAAATGTATTTTACCATGTAGCACTTTGTGATATTTGATCTAGAAAGAATCTATTTAAAAAAAAAAAAAAAAAAGGGAAAAAAAAGTTACTCAACGTTTTTATTCACTGCATCCCTCATTCATCATTTCTTGTGAAACGTGTCACCTCATGTTGACATCATGAGGTCAAATGAATGTGTTGGCTGAATCTGAATTCAGATGATCTATAATTACATGAAATTGAATCATACTTCCAGTTGAGTAAGCCTGGTCATATCATCAGCACATTGTGTTGTTGTAGTTCAGGCTATGGTCACACTGCAGTTAAGTTACCAGAATCTGATTTTTTTTTTTTTTTTTTTTTTTTGCTCATATGTGACTCATATCTGATTTTTTCTGACAATGTGAACAGCGCAGATCACACTGAATCTGACATATCCGCTCTTCCAGTTCTGATTAAATGCAACTTTGACGTCATTTGGAAGTGACATACATCACTCTTTTGCGCCTGTAGTCAACAACGAAGGCGGGAATCATCCATACTTAATGAATTTCAGCACTTTGTAGTCATGCTTATGCTTGCATACACACATACAAGTAAAACACCCCCCCAAGAGCTATTTTATGTTGGTTAAAGGATTTTCGAGTTTGACCTTCTTTTTTTCTGTTTTGTTTTGCCAGTCAAATAGCTAACAATAGAAGTAAGTTGGCTGCCAGTCAGATGTATCTAAATTGCCTTCATGTTGTTCCAGATCAGCAGATTTGTTTTCTTCATTCTTCACGGAAACATGATGAATGTGCTGATCTGGACCTTATTCATACTACTGCTGAACTGAAGTGATATTTTGAGCTTTATTAGTGGTTTAAAAAAATTATACATTTAGATACATTTGCTGACTGCCCCACTTACTTTCACTGTTAACTATCTGGCTGTGAAAACAAAAGACAGTCAAACTTCGACCAACATAAAATGGCTTGAGGAGTGGGGGGGTCAACAACTTTGGACCATCACTTTAAGGACTGCAGTATGAACATAGTGGCTGTCATGTAGCCTTTGAAATTTTGCATGTGTGTTACATAATACGTGCAGCAATTCACAGCCAAACACTGGGGGGAGTCGAGTTTCAGACGGATTTCGTGTGAAATCGTGGGAAGCTCATTGGTTGAGTGTTTATTTCCAACAACACACAACATGCTTGTTGACGTAGCACAAAGACGGATTGAAGGATTTTAGCTTCAGGTGGAAGCCAACAGGCTGTAGCAATAAGCTACAGTTTCCTGTATGTTATCAGAGGTGTGCAAAGTGTGCAGCAAACGAGTAGTGAGAAAAGTTTGGGGGTGCACATCGGGGACGCAGACACTCTTGTGGGAAGGTTCACGTTGACGTAGAGGCTGTTATTCATGATGACATTGATTTGATGGAGTAGAATAAATGGGCCTTCAGGGAAGTCATTATTCTTGGTTTTTGGCCACTAGATTTCATTTAACATTCATATAACATTTAAATTATTTCATATAACATTTCAGAGACACTGCAGATTTGTAAAAACATAAATTTTTAATAAATATAAATACTTAAAAATACAATGGAACTTAATAGCAAGGCAAAAATATACAGTAACTTGAACATTGTTAGAAATACATTTTAAAATGACATCTTGTCTTATGTACTTATGCAGCCATCAGTCTCTCTGCCGCAACACCTCTGTATTGAGTGCATCAGTGTCTATGGTGTCCAACAACAGGAAACTACATTATTTATTCACTGTTCTTCATATGTCTTTCTGTCCCATCCACAAACAATCAGAGAAATAAATTAACAGCAACATAAAAAAAGCCAGTCCTGTTTCCAGCATCTGTCATTTTGTCCCAGTGTTTTTGTGTTGAGCACATCAAAAATAAAAACCTTTCATTGAATTAGTCTGTACAGTCAGAAGCAGTCATATGGTGTGATCTTCCTGTAGATTATGAGCAGTAGTAGTCAGGCACAGCAGAATTAGGGCAGGTCTTCAGGGCAGATTATTGTTGCTGAGGCTCGTTGAACTGACCCATGAACAGAATAACACCTGCACACAGGAAGAAAAAAACATTAACACACTGAACTGTGCTGCTTGGATGACTAGTTGTAAAAACAGGAGTTCAGATTAAAACATTTAGTAACAATTTAGTTACCTGTGGGCTTGTGCTGGATGAGGAAGAGGAAGGGACGGTCCAGAGTGATTTCCTCCACTGCCATGCGAGAAAACATGACTGCAGCTAAAAGAAGGGGAAAAAAAGAAATACTGGTCAGTGTTTGTGTGTGCAGCAGAGGGCGCCATGCACAAACTATCTGTTGTTTCTACCTGGAGTAAATTTGAAGCCTGAATTTGAAAACCACTACTACACAGAACACACAACTACTCCTATTATGGAGATGGTGGAGTGGTGTAGTGGAGGGCATATGTGGGTAATATGTGTGTGTGTGTGTATATATATATATATTTGTGTGTGTGTGTGTGTGTGTGTGTGTGTGTGTGTGTGTACCTGTAGCTGCTGCTCCTTTGGTTCCTCGCTCATTCACCTCAATCTTTACCCTCTGCAGGACCTTCGATACACACAGCCTTTCATCAGCTGGAGGGTGGAAACACACAGCGCAGAGGTCATTATAGTGTTTATGGTAATGTGGTATGAAAGTGTTTTGTCACAGTCACAAACATTGAGGTATGCTTTACTTTTTTTAAAATTTTTGTGCACAAAAAATAACTGGAAATTTACCAGTGATGCGTGTGAAATCAGCAGTAGCCAGACTGAAAATGTCTCCCAGACCCATGTTACGCAGAGCAGTCTTCAAATTCACCTCAGAGTTCAGAGTAAACCTAAAAACAAACACACTCAGTTTTCATCCTGGTTGATGTTGAAGGATCTTAGCCATGCAAGTGTCTGTTGTGTCTGTGACTGTTTGTCTTACCGGGGCATGGCCAGCTGCCTCTTCACATTCCTCAGCTCTGCCCTCCACTGCTGAATCCTCTGACTGCTCAGATCTGGACTCAACGCACTCAGTGAAACATCAGTCTCAAAGGGTGAGACCAGGAGCATGCTGAGTGAGTCGCCCTCATATGGGACCTCAATGACATCATAGTCCACTCCATCGGTAGTAACAAACTCTCCTGTTGGTGATTGATAAGGAAATAGATGTATTTCAGTACACAGACTGTCAGTGGAAGCTGGTGTGATGAACGTGTCAGCAGATCGGCTTACCATAGTTGAACGTGTTTGTGAGTCTCATCATGTGCACAGGCACAGTGCTGCCATTAGCACAATGGAACATCCTCTCCTGTGTCAATTTGGGGTCAAATGGGACTTTCCAGAGGCTCTGGAAGTGGAGAGCATTCAGGAGGACCAGGCGGGTCTCATCAGTTCAAAGATCCAGATGCCAAGAAGTCAGGGATGGCACCTACAGAGGACATAATAAAAAAAAAAAACATGATCCATAAGAGAAGGAAGCAAAGAAAGCAACTTCCTTAAAACAAAGCTGATGGTGCTTATAGACAACCAGCTGTTAGTACCTGCAGTGTGGTCTGAGATCCATGCGTTGATGATGTTGACAGCCTGATCTGGCTTGGTGAAGTCCACTTGATGAGGATGGGTCTGGAAGGCCTTGGTAAGGGCCCGGCGGTATCCCTTCTCGATGCTCATCTTCCTCTCCACCATCACACCACTGGCGATCTCCACCCCCTCCTCACTGGACAGATCCCGCTGCAGAAGACGCTGCTGCCGTGACATCCCACGCTCTGCAGAAGAGAGGAGGTTATTATTAATATTTGTATTTATTGTGTAATAACACTTATGTTTGAGTGTATGTAACCTCATGATTACATTGTATTAACATGCTTTTTTCTAATGCTAATTAACTAATTAATCTAATTGAGACTAAATTATTTTCATTTTATTATTTTTCATTGTCACATAACATAAGACCGTAAGACTAGTAGATCTGTTGACCATACATTCACAGCCGGGCTGCATACAGTGTTTTGCAGAAACTTACCACTTGTTGTGTCATTATAATTTCGTATGTGCAAAAATGTTTAGAGTATTTTTAGTTGCAGTCCTCATGCAGAACATATTAGTAAATTATTATATTCAACCACTAACCTCGCATAGAAAAGCCCATGGCAGCAGTCAGAGCCTTCTGTGTGTTCCCAGCAGCACCAAGCTGAGCCATGGACAGAACAGAGGCAACACCATACGGGGAAAAGGCCACATTCTTGCCTGCCGAACTCTGGGCCAACTGGGAGAAGACCATTAGGCCAAAGTCAGTCTGTTTGTCCTGCAGAGAGCCCAGACCTGCTCTGCTCAGGGCCAGCAACAGGATAGTGTAAATGCAAAGCATCCTATTAAAGAGAAAAAGAAATTAGTTAGTTTAATTAAAATTTAGTTTACAGCAGATTCACTTGAATTTAACACCTGAAAGTAAAAGAAAAGACCTTTATTTGACAGTCCTGGGCCAGTCACACTTGCTCTGTCTCTTTTTGCACTTCTTTGTCAAATGCACCATCTTGTGAGTGTGAATAACGCACCTCAGCCGAAAGGTGGGGCATAGGCTCAGCAAATATGTGAACTGAACATGAGTGCACTGGATTGAGCAACACACTTCTAAACTGCTCTCAGATGTTTTTTAATCAAACTTTTGGAAAAAAAAAAAAAAAAAAAGTCAAAGATATTTCTAATTATCCTTGTTGTAATCATAATCATCGGGATCTCACAGGTAGTAACTTAGTTACTTAGTTGAGGGATTCATAAAAGTAAATAAAGGTCAGAGATTAGACAGGTCATATCTGTGTCTATGCTGCATCATAGTCTATTACTTTATATATCTGCTCCGGCCATTTCTCTTATTCAACCTCATATTCAAGTTTTCACTCTGTGCCTTCACATCATCTGACACTAAGATGCAGTTTTGAAGTAGTTTTGTCACTAGTAGTTATACTATAGTTATATAACATGTATGTGTGATTCATGCTGGATGTGTGTGTGTTCAGGTCAGTGATATCGGTTTTCCATTGCACACATCAGTAGTGTACAGTGTAGCATAGACACAGTAGCTGAGTCAGAGCAGCACTGTGATCCCGACCTCTGTTTGCATAACGACTCACTCCCAGTTCTGAATAAACACTTTCACCGTCAACAGCAGAAACTGCATCTGTATCTGACTGCAAACCTGTGTGTCTGAGGGAAATCACTTAATGGTGCATTTGGTTAGCACCCTGATGAGCACACCCTGAAACATTTCTCTTTTTCTCAAGCATCCATCTTTGAGATGGTAAGATACAAAACCAAGGAAAGCTCCATTAAAACTTTAAAACTGCAAGTTTGTTTTTCAGTTTTTTTTTTTCAAACAATCTCTCCTCCTTGATTAGACATAAGATAAAGATAATTATAAAGGAACCTGAATGCTTCCTTCATGCCAGTTCCTCCAATCAGATACAGGAAAAACACATTGAAATCCATAAGCTAATTTGTTAGTCTGTGTTTTAAACACCACAGGTGTTTTTGAACACTGCCAAAGTTAATGCTCTTCAGCATTACTGTCCATCACTATCAGTATTAATTCTGATGTAAAACTGATTTTTAAATCACTTATGACATACAGTATTCATACTGACTTTTTAACAAAGCCAGTTCACAGTGCTGTACTTCATACTAAGATGAAAAATATTCTATGAAATCTTGTACTGTCTGAGGCTCTACGTGTTCAGTTATATCCAAAATCATTAAATATACAACTTAGGTTCAGCACCTTCAGATACTACCCAGATCACAAAATCAAAACTCATACAAAACCAACCCATAATTATGACATCGCCAAAGACCTTCACCCTGCTTCCTCTGTGACTAAATGAATCCAAAAATGCCAAACTTCGATCTGCCAGGCTACAAGCCCAATCTTTGCTATTTGGGTATGACTTGGATGAAAGAGAATCTTCACAGATATGTCTCGCTGTAGTTCTTACCTTGTGGTGGGAGGGTGTCAGTTGTGTAGTGCTGCAGGTCTTTGTGGTTTCAGCTTCAATCTCTCTCTGCTGCTGAGGTCTGACAGGCTGAGTAAAGTCGAAGTCTTTTTATAGCATGGAGGAAGCCACACCCCCCACCCCCCACCCCTCCTACGCACTCTATTAGAGACAGTGATGTCATCCAACACTGTCTGGACAGGCTTCCTCCATGAACACATACTCCCTCTCCCTTGCTCTCACTCTCTTTCCTTTTTGCCTGAAGCATCACAGAAGGTATGGAAACTCACTTAATAGTTTTCCCTGCCTCACACACACACACACACACACACACACACACTAACACACACACACACACACACACACACACATAGTATCCTCAGAGGAAAAGAAAAGTAGTCATGTTTATCATTCTGGATTTCTAGAATTTATTTTAAGATCATCGTGTTTGAAATACACAGGAAATTAAGAAATCAGTACTTTCACAACTTGTGACCTTGTTGGAGAAACACACTTGAGTCAGACCCTTCACTACCTTGGAGTTTTCTGTCATGTCACGTGATTTTCATTACTAGTTGTGTAGTTGAGAAAGTTTAAACATGCATGACTGAAATACAACTCAGCAAACTGCATCTGCTGATAAAAGCAATGACCTGAACTGGGCTAAACTGGACCTTATCACTTGTTACAGTCACACCACTCAGGCATCCTGTCACATGGATTGTGCTGAGCATCCTGATGCCTTCAGATAATTTGAGTAATTAATATCCATCAGTCACAACAGTTTCGTATTTTTATATTTTAATTTGTGATTTTTTGCTATTTTAATTCCAGTTATGTGGACTACAAAGACTATATTTACTGCATTATGTATACTGTAGAAATTTAAATATCCCATCGACTTTCCATTCAGTCACTTCTATCCAAAAACCACTGGCCAACACTCTGATCCAAGTTATTCAAGTTGAGGAACGCTGGTGAACCTAGAAAGTCCACTTTTACACAACAAACATCTGAATCTAATGGGGAAGTTGTTGGTTTCTTACTGGATCTGGTCTAGTGGGGAAGCTCGACTCATACTTCCATAGAGAAAAACTTGTTTTAACCACTAAGAGACTTAGTGGAGACAATATCTTATTTTTATACACTCTCACTTTGGGATGGGGACACAACACATCACCAAATTTGGTCGTGGCTTCCAACATTCCTTATCCCACTACTCACCAAGCATCTGGTGAACAGGACAGAGGAATGGGAAATAACACACTTTTTCCAAATCTATCTGGATTGGGTCCACTGGTAGACCCACTAAAATTCTAATTGAAGCCACTTAGTCTTTTTAGAAGTTAAAAAGAAGTAGGAATTTCCTGGATCCAACATGACTTCATTGTATAACCTCTGGTGTGTTTGATGTCTCAGTTTATTTTTTTCTTTCATTAGAATAGTGCAAAATTATGTGTTTAGATGAGAAAAATACAAGACTTATAAAACAAAAAAAAAAAATGCAGTATCAACAAATAAAATTACAGCTGCCCATAATTATTATGTGAATGACCAACCCTGGCCCCGGGCAGCACAGTTGAAGGACTCTTCAGAACAATGTGTTCACTGACACACACTCAGTATAGTTGCATTTAGGGAATTTGGTCTCTGCATCCACATAATTTTGAACAAACTTGACTCACTTGACTGGCTGTGGTTTGCAGGAAGTCTTTGTTTCTTGGAGACGACTCAGAGAAACATCAGTAAGACTTTATGACTGCATAGGTTCTCACTCACCTCACATGTATTTCAGTGACTTTACTGACACGCTGGGGGTCCAATGACACAGTGACAGGGTCATCTGGAAAACAGTTACCTTAACACAATTCAATGTCTTCTGGTTGACAGTGTTATAAACCACACAACAGTAATGTGCTGTCCGGTCTTAAACTAAACCTCACATTTTGTTTATTGTGAAAACAGTAACACCAATTATCTCCACATTGGTGAATGTTTTTTTCAATCACATTATAACAAAAGATCAATGTAAATCCGTAGGTTGTATATGCACTGTGCAAGCACGATGAGAAGTATAGCACATGCAAATTTTTGTAATTTTCTGTCCATGAAGAATTAAGTCTCTGCTTTCAGGAACAAAAAAAAACATGGCTACCATATTGAAATAATGATTTGACATGATAGCCAGTGAGTGCACAGCAGGGCTGGGAGATGTGGTCAAAACTTATATGACTGAGATCTGTCTGACACCTGTGGTTTAACCATGATAGTTTATAGCCTATTTTGTTTTGTTTTTGTTTTTTTTTGTAAGACAAAAAGTCTGATGTCAGTGTCTTCTGCCTTTTATCTTCCTTAATTCCAAGACAGCCATGTCTGTGAGGAACATTTATAGGCCCGTTTACACGCTGATGTACTTTATACTTTTTGCCTTGTTCCTGAAATGCTAATGTTTTTAGTTGTGTCTCGGTGGCTTTGTTCGGGTGCTGTGGCACTTTGATTGCCCTGTTAAATCACACAGCACAGCTACTTTATGATGAAACTTAAGAAGCTACAGTTACCACTAATAACTCAGAGATGTTTGTGTGTGAAATAACATCTACACATTGACAGTAATGACTATGAGTGGCGGCATGATGACTTCATGGGTTATTTACTTCTTCTGTTTCACTGTTTCACTGTTTCATTGTTTAGATAGTGCTGCCTAAAATACGCCAAGTTACATCTGTTCACCCTAACTCCCTCTCTAGACCCCATGGATTTGGTACATTCCATATATGGCTGTGAGTGGAAACTTGGCTCATACCACCCACTCATTTCTCTGTGTGGGCTTTAGGAACATAGGACTCATCTTGGGACTCCCATTGCAAAGACAACCCACATCACCCACACAGACCTACCCCAAGAGGCAGAGTAGTTGTTACCTGATTTACATCTAACAATATAAACCCTGGGAGCATCTACAGAACATTGACCTAGTGGTGGCAGTCCCAGACCCTAGTCGTCATGGTTGCAGTTATAAACACACACACCAGTCATAGTTTGTTTAGGTTTAGGCTAAAAAACTCCTTAGATAGGTTCAAGGGAAAAGCATGTATTTTTCAGTAGAAAAGTAAGTGTTTTCTTCAGGATATAGGACCTTTGCTGTCATTGTTATAAATGGTAATGGTAAATGTAGAAAATGTAGAAAATGGATAAACAATTGGTTTCACATGGGAAATGAACTGTTGTGGTTCTTACAATCTTTGCCTGTAATTAACTTAAACAAGAGCAAACTACATCTACATGGTTTTCACATGGAAACACATATAGTATTGAGGGGTTGCTGTAACTTCGCTAGTGGCTCCATTTAGCCCAGACATGTCCAGTGTTTTTAAAATGGAAGTTGATCATAACTTATATGGTGAAATATTTCAATAAGAGATTTGATTGTGAAAAAATGTGTCTGCACCTTTATGTGGCATAATGTGGCATTCATTTCCAAGTGCTAGCTGATGTTTTTCAGTCATATCTCCCAGTTTATTTTGATTAATTCAATAAAAACCTATTTGGAATCTTGTTTCTCAATAAACAAATCTGTGCCTGTTCCATTCCCTCCACAAATCCTGTTTTAGTACTTGAGATTTGATTTAAACATGTTCTAAAATTCTTAACAGTGAGTCAAGTCTACTTGTCTTTTTGCAGAGCTCGGCTAAACATGCCATAAACCAACTCAGTTGATTTATGACTTGAAGATGAAGATGTAGACATCTTTCTTGATTATCCAAGAAAGGTGTCAAACACGACCTATGAAATCTTTGAGCATTATGTGCTGATAGAGTCAGTAGAAAACTAAATATTTCCAAAGACAAATTTGTCATGTCAGTTTGTCCATGTCAGTGGAAACTGGACACAGTGAATGGATACGGTGATACTGTGACACAGTATCACTGTACATTTTTTTATTTAACTCGATCTGGGCAGTTCCACGAAAACATTAAGTAAAATAACCCCAAAATTCCTCCCATGCCAATTATTCTCATTACAGGGCTCTATGTTAAAAGAAACTCCATCTGTTTATTAAATGTTATGTAATGTTATAAACACGTTGCTGTAACTGTGGTTTTGAGCTTTTCTTTGCAGTTGCTGTGAGTGGGTTTCGGTTGGTTCCATCTAGCTCCGAGACACCTCGTAAATTTTTTCTGCAAACTGCTTTCACATTAAGAGAAAATACTTGGTTTGTGTAACCAACAGTTGCCAAATCAGATGAACCCCTCCTAACATTTGGTAAACTGCTCATGAATTCTCAGTAGCTGGGATTTCCCAGCACTGGGTTCTTCTGTGTAGAGAGAAACTTGCAGAAGTAAGAAGTAGGCAGTGAGGACATGGTGTCATTGAAAAGGGAACTGACCTTTTGACCTTGATGTGTGTAAATAATTCATTCATCTAATTTTCCACAAACTGGAAAAAAACGCCTTCTGTGTAATGGCCGACTCATCAGACCAGTCTGAACTGGTGCTCTGATGTGTATCAGCAGTAAAACATTATTTTGCAGCAGTTTCTTTTTGCTAATTCAGGAGAAACACTCTGCCTGTGCACTTCTCTGTGATTTCAAATAAACAGCACATTATGAGAAACTGTCTGCTGCCATGTTTGTCTTTATTTTTCTTCAGTAGGACAGACAGGTCCTGAGACAGCTGTAAACCAGCCATTTATTCTTGCTAACTTTCTTGCTGGAGAGTCTGTTTCAGATCACCATTGCCTTTTAATTAATGATAACAAAACAACCAAACCTCAACCATAGTTCATTTGAAGTAACCAAGATAGTTCCCCAAAATTAAACATCCTGTGATTGTTGGGTACAAATGATGAAAATCATGAGAATTTAATTATCTTGTCATTGGTGTAAACCACATTTTAGAAGTTCTTGTCTGGGTCTGCCAAAACACAGACACATATACAAACATGGTCATATAAACAGAAAATATCCTGTCTATGTTAATGGGGTGCAATGGTTCTGTTACACATCATTTCATCCATTTTCAAGTAACTGTGCCCTGGAATAACCATGGGAGAGTGGTTGTAGTTTCATTTCACTACACAAATTGAACATACATTTTATTAGTTTTTATTTGAGAGTATTATGAGAGTTCAACTCCTCATGTCTTAGTTTGAACAATGGGGTGGAAACATCATACAGTGTAATTTGGAACAATTGAGCAACGTTAAGAAAGTAAATCAGCCACATCTAATAAAGAATAAGACTATGATGCCTGACTGGATTAACCTGAACATCTGCACTGCACTGCACCTCAGTACAATTCCACTGAGTCCATCTCCAAAATACCACACACACTGCCCTAAAAAATGTCCAAGATGATAACCTTTCTCCTTCGTCTCTGCTGGGGAGTCAGGAAGTGTGACTATCTCTGAACCATTGATTCACTTCCTGTTTTTATCCCTATGAGGCATCCGTTGTTGTCTGACGTGACGTGACAGTACCTGACAGAACCCAGACCATTGCTATTTGTTTCTCCTCATATGGACAAAATCAACTGCAGTTGCAACAGAATTTCATGAATATGTCTTCAACTTGCAAATACATGTTTTTAGTGGAAAAAAAAAGAAAAACATGAACATAATAACATCTGATTTACCTGCCAGCTGTCTGTCCAATCTGTGGCAACCTTATTACTACAAGAAGATGATTGATTGATTGATGTTCTTTATTGACACTGTACAAAGAACAAATGAATAGATAAATAGATAATGCCCATTTCCAACTCATTTCCAACAAGTTTGCGTAAGGCACAGACAGTGTTGGCCACTGAATTTATATTTTCAGCCTTTAAATAACAATCTAAATGTGTTCATTACATAACATTTCCAGTGAGGAAAGAGCAACAGTTAGATAGGAGAGGGAAAGGTAAACTAACCTGTCTTTACCTGTATGTGGTTAGGGTGAGTAAGTGGGTGAGGTTATGGTGAACCAGACAGACGACTGATATGCTGCCTTCATAAGTACAGTGGAATTAATCAAACATCTCAACTCAGTTATATAACCTGATCAGTTCCCGCAGTAACCCCAGAAAACCAGACAAAACAAACATAATATGTATTCTGCCAAACTAAGCCCAGCTTATTCCTGTTGTGATTTCACTGATAACACTCTTGGCACCTTGGTACTGGTCTGGACTTGGAACCTGGACTTCAAACACAGCTGGATTTAAGCCATTTCTTATTATCATGAAAGTCTACCAGTGTTGAGCTTATCATTAACATCAACGAAAATCAGAAATGGGAAACAAACTTTTTGTGGCCTTCAATGGACTGGACAAAACACAGAGGGCTTTGAGAAAAGTCAGAGAAGAAGAAAGAAGACTGCCAGGAAAGTTCTGAACATCTGGATGTGTTACTGGAATTCCAGCTGCCAATGTAGTTATGGTAGCTCAGTTGGTGTTTATGAAGAACTCCCAGCTGTGGATTGTAAAGTCTTCGAAACAAATCAGAGGCTGAACTCAAACAAATATCACAAGGTGAAATTTCACTACAGTTTTGGTTTGAACAGAGCTGCTAGAATGGCTGTAGACTAAGCAGCAGACAGCTGCAGGCACGCACAAACAGAGACATTCCACACTTGTGCCCTGGATAACATGATGGGACATCTTCACAGGAACTCCTCTGTGTGTTGTATTTCACTGAATAATCAGTGTAAGTCAGTGAAAGAAAAAGGTTTGCAGAACAGTTCAGTACATTTTGAGTGTCCCTGAAAAGCATGACTTGACATTTAATTTTTAGCAAACTCATGCCAGTAAACACGATTTAATCTCGCACTTCAAGTTGTAACTTAACTTGTCCGCACCCATTCCTCCTTACCTGAGAAGAGTGACTCATGGTCTCTTTAGACCCCTTGTACACCTCCCACGACGTGTGTGAGTCAGTGTTTGTGAGTGTCAACAGTTGTGCACCCTCATCCTCCATGCCTGTGATGATGATAACACTCGTCTGATTCCTGTCTGTGTCTCGCAAAGGACACAAACAATTGTGCCTTATCAAGAAGACAAAACAAACAGATGCAAGATGATGGTGTGGAGTCTGGTGCCCTTTGACCCAGTGTACTGTAGCAACCACACAGACTCAGTAGGATCATCAACACCAGCTGAGATTGAAAGTTTAGACAGTTTCTGAGTTTGAACCACTTTGACTAGGGTTTAACTATCCTCCACTGCAGTCAGTTCATAATCATCAACGCCACCTGTGGATGCTCTGGAGTTAACAGAGTTGAAGATAACAACCAGGTTAACCAGTTCACACTTCCTGAGGCTAAATGACTATCAAGTTTTACTTGCTTTATGATGACCCAGGTCTAGAATAGACCTATTTTTAATTTTATTTCTCACTTACTCAGGAATAAGTGATATGTTATTGAATAATGCTTTGTACATAAAAGGCTTGGTTGGAGTTGATGTGTTTTAGTTTGGAGCTTCCAGATCAGCCTCATTGCTTCATGTCAAGGTGCTAGTGAATTTAACCATGCAATAGTTTTACAGATTGTTAAACATAATGAGATCTGTGCCAGGTTTGTGAGTTCATCTCAGGCATGTCAGACGCTGTCAGGAGGTTCTCTGCCACTTTTTACAATTTTTTACAGTTTTTACCATTTTCACAGTTTTACAGCCAAAACAGTAACTGGTTTGGTTGATATCTTATCGGACCTCTTCCTGTTAAATTTTCAAGCTGTTTTTAAAGGCAGTTTTAGCTGACAAGCGCCAGGACAGTTAGCTAACATAAGCTGACGCTAGCTAAACCTGACACTGCAGTGTCTAAAACTTTCCTAATGGAGGTTTACTGACCACTCTTCAGTAGCACCACTCACCTTGCAACCTTGAATTGTTGGGCCCTGAATGAAAAAGTTGCAGAACTAGAAGGGAGGATCCACACACTCTACCAGATCCATGAAGCCGAGAAGCTGACACCATCGTTTTTGGTCCAGTCAGACCTGATACAAAGTCTCACCCAGGGCCAGCAGTTCCATCGCAGTTTTCTCCTGGCCCAGAGTCTCTACCTGTCTGTGATGACACCTGGATACAACCTGGAGCGAAACCAAAGGTTCCAGTAAGCTCTACACCATCTCACCAGGGACTCTGGACCATGGTTGGTGCCCGTGGCAGGGGAGAGCGGCAGCCCTCCCACACCTCACACTTTAATATCGATCTAGAAACATTATGACATCCTTGCTCTACAGGATTATCCCAACTTCATCCTCCATCACCACCTTCATCCTGTAGCTCCAAGCAGCTCTCCAATTTTATGTATTACAGTGTACAGACCACCAAAAAAGTGTGCTGCTTTTATCAATGAATTCTCTGAGTTTTTATTATTGGTCTACACTTCTTTTAATACCATCATTATGATTTTAACTTGCACATAGATGAGCAGTTACATACAGTTTACATACAGCTAAAGACTTTATTGACCTGCTCACAACAGGGGACATACTCTTCCCCAGGGGATCTTGTCATTAGCCGTGGCATATCCACTAGTGTGTCCTCTGTTGTTGACTTGGTTGTATCTCACTACTACTGAGTGTTTCTTTAATATCACTGCTTTCATGCAGTGGGAAACCTCAGTGCAAACTGAGAGGAAATGCCATCTGACTCTGGAATGGGAGTCTTTGGCATGAGTCCTCCAGTTATTTTACCTGCTTCCTGTGATTTTACAGTTGAAAATTTTCACAGTAGACTAAAATCAAGCCTTGATTGAGTAGCTCCACTGGTAACAAAAAACACTAAACCTACACCCCATGGAAAAACAGTGAAATCAGACAACTAAAAAGGAATTGCAGGAAGACTGAACGGAAGTGAAGGAAAAACAAACTAGCAATACATCACCAAATTCTTCACGAACAACTCAGAACATATAATACTGCAGTTAAACAAACAAGGGACACCTACTTCGCCAGACTAATTACAAACAATAAAAATAACCCCTGAATCCTTTTTTCAACCATTGATCATCTACTTAACCCCGATTTTAATAAACACAACCATTGCACAAATGACAGTCTATGTGAGGACTTAGACTGACAGACCATTTCGGGAGAAAAACTGACTATTAGATCCAGCATTTTAAATGACCAAAAAACTGCTTTTAATGAAGGTGTTGTGAAGGTTATTTTTCACCTGAGGAAACTGATCCAGTTCCCACACCACTTTTAAAAACATTTTACAAATCCCTCGAAAGTAAGCTTTGAAACACTGTGAATTGCTCTCTATAGATGGGTGTCTTTCCATCTACCTTTAAAACAGCAGTGGTGAGCCCCCTTCTGAAGGAGAGCAAATCTGGATTCATGATTTTTTAATAACTACAGACCTGTATCCAACTCGCCATTTTTAAGCAAAGTTTTAGAGAAAGTTGTTTTTACTCAGTTTTTTCTTTTGGTTAAGAACAATGTTGGGGAGAAACTTCAATCTGGTTTTCCCATCGTCGGTGATCTCAGGGGTGACTTGGACTCACACTCTTGCTGCTACTGGATCTAAGCGCAGCCTTTGACAAAGTATATCACCCAATTCTTTCTTTGGAACCTGGCTGGCCTCTCTGGCACTGCTCTTAAATGGCTCAGGTCCTTTCTCAAGGGTAGAAGATTTCAGATCAGTAGACTCATGCTCCTCGGGGTTCGTTGAAATCAAATGCAGTCCAGAATTCAGCTGCTTGTGCGCTGATGAGGACCAGGAAGCAGACTCACATTACACCGGTTTTAAAATCACTGCATTGTATCTTTCAGGATCGATTTAAGGTTCTTTTAATGGTTTTTAAGTCTTAACAGTCTTGCGCCTTCTTATCCTTCAGACTTGCTTTTACCCTGTGAACCCTTGTGGACCCTGAGATCCTCCAGCACTGCCCTTTTAACCGTCCCCATTGTTAATACAAGAACCCATAGTGAGGCAGTTTTCCAGAATTACACCCCACGTTTATGGAATAACCTGCCGGAGAACCCAAGGGCCGCAGAGGATGTTGACAATTTCAGGTTCAAGACCCACGTTTATACTTTTATCTACTGTCTCATCTCTCATTTATTTATTTATCTATTTTATTTATATAATTTATTTTATAGTTTAACATTTAATATTGGGCAGCACAGCAGCAAAGGGGTTAGTGCTACTCCTCACAGCAAGAAGGTTCGACTCCCGGGTCCCGACATGTTCTCCCTGTGTCTCTGCTCTGGTTTCCGCCCACAGCCAAAAATTGTGGATCAGGCGGGCATTGGACACTTGGGCATTGGGGATAGGTGAACTGAGCATGCTAAATTGCTCGTAGGTGTGGATGTGAGTGTGAATGGTTGTCTGTATAGATGAGCTGGTGACCCTGGTACTCTGGTACCCGGCTACTCTGCCTTTGCCCGTAAGCAGCTGGGATAGGCTTCAGCCAGATATTGGTCATTTTACTGTGCATCTTCATTACTGTGAAAAAAAAGTGCCTGATATTCCACTCAAATTCATGAGCTGATTACAAACTGATGATTTAAACTGACTCTGTGGGACTACACTTATATTTCTCAGAACCTTAAACAAACTTTCTACTGTTCTTATTGTATATAGTTGTGTTTCAGTACTAGTTTTGTACCTCTGTATTTTTTATCAGACTATGTTTTTATGCAAACTCTAATCTTCAATTTACCCTGAACAAAAAGCGATTATTTCCCATCTTTTTCTGTGCAGTCATAAGATCTGTAAGGATTCAGTCTCCATCTGTGACTAATGGTGATAAACGAGACATATTGAAGTAATAAGACATGAGTGACATTCTGTACACACGCACAGCTCCTTGCAGTGACTCACTCCTCACACTACCATGACAAATATGCCCTTCAACCTCAGTCAACTTAACTCCACTGCCTTTCTCATCAGGCTCTGTAAATGGATAAAGGTTCTGCTGCACAAGTTGTGGCTCGACTCAGGGCACATTCCTATATCAGCTTCAGAGTTGGGTTCAATCAATGCAACACACTTCCAGTAAAAGGAAAGCATTACAGCAGCAAAAGAAACAAGGAGTACTTTCTAATGAGAGGCACATGATGGAGCCTGCTGGTTAGTAAGTATGTGTTAACCCAGCCCAGCCTCACTCAGATATACACGCCTGTTTCCCAAGGCCTCCTTGGGAAACTATGAATAAAAGCATTTATCTATAAAAAAAAATCTTAGTCATTTCTTCCATGCTACACTTTTCTTGAGGAGTACCCCTCTGTGACTGACTCACCATGGCCTCCTCCCTCATGAGTGTGTTTGTGTTTTGTATAATGACGGATTGAAAAACAATACTAATTTGACTCCATGCTGTGTTACATATTTGGAAATATTTGCATTTGTTGATGTTGTCATGTTTGAATAGTGGTATTATAACATTTTACGTATCATTACATGTTTCAGCCACAATAAGCAATGTCAACATGGGTCTGCCCAAGGTAATGCTCTGTGCAATCCTGCATCACATGGTCAAAGTAGTGATTGTTTTCACTGCACCATCACTGCCCTGGTTAAGGAAGCTCAGTGGCATTAGTAATAGTATTTCCTCCGGTCATTGAAAAAGCTTGACTTATCATAACAGCTGCTTTTTCATCCTATCACTATTTCTTTGAAAGGATTCTCACTTATGTCATGTTGGTGTGATTTGTGAGTTGCACAGACTCTTTATTTATGTCTCTTAAGTCCATTTTATGTTTGTTTTTTATCTATGACTTTTTTTTTGTCTTTTATGCCTATTGTATGCCTTTTTACATCTTAAATCCATTACTTTATGTCTCTTTATGATCACCAGAGCAACATGATTTTGTTGTACACTGTCTAGTGATAATAAAGGATGAACTGAATTGAATTCTCTTGTGGATCTGGAGCTGTGATCTTTCCTGCCTCCTCAAAATGCCCTTTATATTCCAATATGTGTTTATTTTTCCTCTTGAAAGGGGAGAGGGGCAGAGTGGATTAGGCTTAGTTGGGTTACACATACATGATAGTGGTATTGGCTGTTTCATACTCATGCAGGCTGGCAGTGATAACAGAAAGTGAACATAGCGTTCATTCCTAACAGTGAGTGATGCACTGGCAGAGACGGTCTGTGGTTAAGGCTTAGACAGGGGGAAGTTGAGGTGGCCTGGTGGTTGGGATGATTACTAACAGGAAGTAACTCATGGAGAACGAAAGTTACATTTGGGAGTGCAAGAGAGAGAAAGAGAGAAAGCCATCAACAGCACATACAGTACATGATATGATATACAGTATGCCAGAGAGTGACTGTAACTGTAAGTTACAGTCACTCTCTGAATCCTTCCAGATCCAGGATCAGCAAGAACTGCATGATACATTGATGTGTGAGGTATTTCACAGTACTTATCCCACCTGCTACAATGATATTTAACAATGGTATGAGTCTCTTGGTATGTTGTGAGATGTACGCAGTGGATACTGCGTTACTTGTATGTGTATCTACACTTACTACACAGTTTATTTCAGAACAATTGTTTTTTCTTACCACCACCTGGTGGTATCACACAAAACATCCACATTTGAAACAAACTGACCAATTTCTCTCCCGTATACTGTTATATGTTCATTCAAAGTTGTGAACAAATTGTGCAATATTGGACAAATTTACAATATTTCAGGTTTCAGCCACACTTTGGAAAAATGATAATGGTTTCATAAGTATTTCTGATTCTAGATCCAATTCTTTACAAGATACGCTGTATGTAAAGTCAATAAGGAATACAGACTAGTGCAATTACTGGCAAAGCCTCCCTGTTTAACACTGATTGCTGTATTTTGTATTAAGTTGTCCATTGTGTAATGATGATTTGAACATGTGTTTGAGTTAATGGCAGCATCAATTTGAGAAAAACTATAATACACACTTTTAGACAAACACCGAAACTGAAACGATCCACGGTTAAGTTGGAAGTGACCTAGACCAGGTCTTCTTGTGGGAAAAAGCTGTCCCTGAGTCTGTTCTGGTTCCGAGGTGCAGTTGGGAGGATCGGTAGAAGGTTATCAGAACCGCATCAAGGGGTACGCTCCAAGGTTCAGTTCAGTCTGAGTTTCTCTTTTGACCAAGCTATAAATAAAACACAAACACAAAAATCAAGAGCTCCCAAATGTAATGTGTGTATAACGTTACAAGGAACCCAGCAGTGTTGGGCGTATTACAAAAGTAATATAATTACAGTAATACATTAGTAATATATCTTCAGGAATATTATACTCGTTACATTTCTCAATAAGGCGCGTTATAACATACTTTTAACCTGAAATTTTATAACGTATAACGCATACTTCATGTAGCAGTTCGTCAGCATTTTGGACAGTCTGAATAATGCTGACGTGTAAATTTGGATGTGTGAGCTCTAGAGGAGGATTGGAGCCGTGCTCACTAATGTTGTAATGAACATAACAGACATATTTAAACACTGCCTCTGGACTCACCTCAAGACTGTTTTGGCTGCCCAATGACTGACTGCTGGAAAAAGAAAAAAAAAGCTTGGGACAAAAGAACTCTGCTGCCATATTGTGCGTTCATATTGAGGAAGTCATTATTTCGGCGAAAAGAGCAAATTCATAGGCAGTGAAGCGTCTTCAGCGACTAGAGCGAAAAGGAGAAGTTAAAATCCAGTTAACTTTATGGTAATGAGCTATGACGCAGTTCGGCAAATTGGGTGATAACCAATCAGAAGGTTTAGATTTACCAGTACCTAGTTGATCTAGTTGCCATCACTAGTGACTAGTGACGGCAACACTCATCGCTTTTATAGCTGCTTCCTCTTTATTGACCCAAGTCTGTTCTCCTGTATTATTCATTATACTACCACTCTAGTCAATAAATGTTATGTAGTTTTAAGCGGGAGTGCATTTTATTTGGTCATTATTATATTTTTATGTGTATATGTTTATATGTGTATATTGAGTTAGGCGCTTTGTAATGTGCTACATTTTGTCAACATCTGTAGAGGTGAAATTTCTTAGTTATCAAATAACATAATTTATTTATCTTCATTTATTACATTATCCTATTATTATATTATCATTATTTACTATTATTATCATTATTTTTCTATTATTAGTATCATTCCATTCACAGTGTGTGCGTGTACAGTAAATACAGTCATCTCAGCAGAGATGTTGTGGGGGGGCTTGAAGCCAGTTTGTAGCTCCCCCTGAAGCTAAAATTCTCAGTGTCACCACTGGTCTTTGTGCTACGTCAACAAGCATCTTGTGTTGCCGAAAGTAAACACTGACTGCTTGACACCAATCAAGCAGGCAAAAACGTGAACATTATGAATAGGACAGGTGGCTTTGAATGTTTGAACGACGTGCACAGTGTCACTAAGTGTGTGATGTAAATAGTACCGGCCAGTATAGTAAATCTATACTATACCAACTACTTTAAGTTATATCTAAATTTCATTTCTACATTATTATCCTGTATATATAATATCCTGTATATATAATAACTGTATATTTTGTGATGAAGACACTGAGACTAACAACCACTTTCTCTTTTTGTATCTGTAGCAATACCTTTTAGAATGATACGTATGACTGGCTTGAACCAACAATCTCCTCTTGCACAATTAAATAAAAACAAAATGAAATATGGGTTTATACTTGAGGCCAAGAAAGTTGATTTTTTTACAAACTGTCATTTTAGGAAAAGCTTTTATTCCTAAATGTAAATGCTTAAAATCTCAGCCCCTTCTGGGCATCCTTAAAATATTTGAAACAGAAAAATGGGAAAAGAATGCTTCATATAATCGAAAGCTTAACAGGAGAGACTCCTTAGCTCTTTTTTGTTTGATTTTATTTAGCATTTTCTCCAATATTATTATTTTGCACGTGTTTGTAGAAAGCTATCCTCCTTTAAGCAAGTTGGAGTATGTAAAGTTTGGGGTGCATCTACAGCGATGTCCCTGTTTTACCACAGCTGTTTCTAGTTTTCTCAGTGTCCATCCTCCTCCTCCCCCATTCTCAGTGTATTTATTTAGATCGTTACAACAGATTCCGAATCTAACATTATTTTTGGCTAACAACAGTTGCCCGTTAACAACATACTTCAGAACACATTTATGAGACGTAGTCATTCATCTCATGGACGTACAATTATTCTCAAAACTTATGATAGCCTAAGTCACGGCCATCTACTTCCGGTCCTATAAAATCTGAATGCTAATGTTTGACATGGAGAGGGCACTGTTTTGTGACATGAGGCAAACTTTACTTTAGGTTTTGTGTTAGACCATGTAGTGGACTATGACGCTCGTCTTGCTAAATTTACATCACCATCAAACTCTGACCGCTAACGTTAGCTTAACAGCTAGCTACACTAACCACTATGCTGCATCCTCTCTTCTGTTTGGGTCTGGTCACAGAATCTCATCCACATGACAAGCAATGTTTTGCCCTTTTATGCTAAAGCTCTGATTGCCAATTGTAAAACTGTGTTACAGGTGTTTGCCCATGTTATGAGTCAGTGTGCATAGCAGGGCAGTTAACTTTAGAATTTTGATTGACAGTGTGTTCCTTGTAAAAAAAAAAAAAAAAAAACAGATTTTCTTCATGAAAATTGTGCCAAATGCAGAGAATTGTGTGCAGTGTTTAGAAAAGTGTGTTTTAGAACTGCAGTTTGAGTGTAAAAGCAGGAATTGTGTTTGTAGTTTAGCAGAGTTGGTTCAGGGGTTTGGTGCATGAGTTTACATGTTGTGTGTAAATGATAGAGAAAAACTGTAATGTGGCGCCCACAAAACATGTGACCGCCTCTGAACCAATCCCATGGCAGAATTATTCTGAACTTTCCACACACAGTTGCTGTGTTCTCAATAAACGGCTCTGTGTAAAGTAAAGCAAGGACGCCATCTAGTGACAACACTTAACATTTAGGGTTAACATAGAGGAGGTGGAGATGGGGTTTGAGGTTCTTACCAAGATAAACACGGTTTTGCATTATGTGATCGCTTTATTTAGTTATAAACTGTTAAGTTAACTTAATATTGTTCATCTTTCGTTGCAAAATTCTCCGTTTAGTGATTTGTGGTAATCCGATGAGAAAATATTTAGGCGACATAACCTCAACAGACCATGTGTTTACAAGCTGTTGTACACACTGGGAGTGATAACTCATTCGCACATTCAAATCTGTTTAGAAATGATGTTTCACTAAATGACAATATCTAAATAACAAAAAGTTGTGTGCCTTTGCGTAAAACAAAGTGCACAGAACATTTGTCTGTTCATTTAAATCTATAACTTCACATGTTACAGTTGTCAAGAAGCAGATGTCCGTGCACTTTGATAGCTGCTTTATGTGTGTGTTTCTCAGCTACTTTGTGCTGTTTGTACTGACGATGGTCTACACAGACAAAACGAACGGAAAGTAACCAAACTTGCTAACAGAAGGAAAGGAAATGTGCACTTGTGATTCCTTGCATCGCGCCCTAAGAAAAGAAAGAAATACCAATTACTCAGGTTTACGCGTATCATGTATATATAAAAACTGTCAATCAGCACCAATGGGTTGTCTGGCGCCGTGGCTTAGTTGGTTAAAGCGCCTGTCTAGTAAACAGGAGATCCTGGGTTCGAATCCCAGCGGTGCCTTTTGTGTCACGGGGAGTGACAGTGTGACGAGATGGTTGAGTTAGTTGACCGAGTCTTTTATGTGAAATAGTAACGTGATTCAGCGCACTTTATAATGGATACATTATAACCGTCACTTTGGTAAACTCTGCTGCTTTAATGTTTTATTGTCATCGTTATCACCTAACAAAAAATGATAATGCTGCTGTGTATTTTCCAAAAATGTTGTCACCGATTGAAATCACCGATCACCTAAGAAAAAAAAAAACAGAAAAGAGGACCGCTGCGAGCAGGGTTCGAACCTGCGCGGGAAGATCCCATTGGATTTCAAGTCCAACGCCTTAACCACTCGGCCATCGCAGCTGACTAGGTGCATTGTGGGTAATTGTTGTGTATTTAAAGGGAAATTGCGTTGCGTTTAGGTTCTTCTAGTTTTAGTTCAGTCTCGAGGCCGCACCTTCTACCAACGATAATTGTTTTGTTAGTTATTATTAAATCCACGCCCATAACGTGTTAGTAAAACGTGTAATTCAGATCATGTTTTACGTTTTAATCCATGACAACATTATTTTACAAAGTTTTTTACAAGGCCTCTCCGGGGCTTGTTGCGATTACAAGGAGGTGATGTGATACCATAATTTCTGTGTAAATTACAGCATCTTGCTCCACTGTTTTGTGCTTGTGTGTTTAATTTATTATGTGGGTTCTCCATTCAAGCTGGAAAATTTTTATTTACTGTTTAGTTAACAAAACGATACACATTTATAAAAATTGGTGTAAATATTGCACATTATATGCATACACAAACTCATGAATTTGACTGTTTTACTTTTTACTAAAAAAATCAATATTTTCTCATTCAGTTATTTAATTGACTCAATTTACATTTTTAAATTAATTTTATTTATACACTACTAATATACTTTAATGTGGTTACTACGTTATTATTATGTTCTATATTAATGAACATCATGAAACCATTACATTAACTGAGACAGACTGATCACACGTTAACGTGTGTAACTGATAAGCTGCTGAACCGGAGGTACCGTCAGCTCAGAGGAGAGAGAGGCGGGGGCGGGGATCACATAGCCGCTGTGCGCCTCACGACACCACTGCACCGGACTGAGAGACGTAAACCCGGGACAGTCGGCGTCGGTTTCTGCGGGAACACGGGATGAACTTTATACTTGTTGAACCACAAACCGGGGACTATACCGGACCTACCGTTGCTGCTGGACTTCAGTCATAGAACTGAACTCAGACAGAGACGCTTCCACCGGCAGGTGAGTGACCATGAACACAAAAACACAAACAAAAGACATGGAGATCCAATTCATCCTCAAATTCCAATCAATCCAACACACACGAAACCTGAAACGAATACCTGTAGCAATACCGAAATGTTGATGGAATCAAACCAACAAATGCATGTAGGATTTCACAACCTGAAATTGTCTAAAATTTCAGTTTGTATTACGTAATGATAAGACACATCATCACGGCAGGTGTCAGCGGCTCATTCATGGATTACAGTCATTCACTGTGGAGGCACAAACAGAGCAGTTATCACTCTGAACTGATTCATTTCCTCTATTCTTTAATGGAAAAAACCTGGCCAAGTCACTTCGACACTTGTCTTTGACCTGTTGTCCAGGCATTAGATCCAACTACTTGGAGTAATCTCGTTTGACTGATCCTCCTCCAGACTGACTGGTTTAACCTAGTCCACCAGGTGATTGGTGGAGGGAGGCAGTAGCAGGAAGGCTTCAGTATGTTTATTTGAATAATTCCACACTGCTCTTAGCACACAGTCCAGTTACAGTCTTAAATGTATATATCTACTTTTCTAAATTTGACTTCATCAAGATGAAGACATTTCCTGCAAGAGCAAATTTATTTTGTTAATGTCATTAGTGTAAAAAAAAAAATCAGTGCAATCAATAGAATGGTTATCTCTACTGTTACACTTACATGCATGAAAACATTCAGTGTATTACCTTTTCCTTCTTGGTGGTTACTTGCTGTTTCTTCTAGTGTTTTTTGTTTGTTTGTTTGTTTTTGTTTTGTTCTTCCGACTGGAAAAGTTGACAATCATCACCGCTTGGAAACTGCTAATTAAAGTACACGGGGTTCAGTCAACAGGCCTAACATCTTTTCAACAACATCTTTGTCATCTTTGCTTTCTGAGTGATCATCCCTGCAACAACCTGCAGACTGTTTACTGCAACTTTGCCCCAGTGCTCTGTATCTCTTAGACATGTAGCAACCAATGGTGCCACTGGGTGGTGCTGCCTGAAATGACTGATGATATGAACATTAAATTGAGAAAAAAAAAAACAGGACCAAATGTAGTTTAAAAGTGAGTTCAGTTTAGTGAAAAATGTTCATGAGCAGCATTTAACTGCAAATCAGCAGAATCAAGAAGCTGATCTAGGGTCAGAGCATGAAGTTAGTTGCAGATCTTTATTTTCATCTGTTGCTGCAGCTGAATAAACACATTTAAGGTTTTAAATTTAAGGTAGGTTTAACTAAATCGCATGGTTCAGTTCTTGATAGAGTATAACAGTTTATCATTGCAGCAGTTTTCAACACTTTTCAGGGTGAGGCCCAGAGTTTGTCAAACCTGCTTTGTGGAATGGGCCTCAGGGAAAACCTGTTGACATTTCTAACATGGCAGTTCATCAGATTTTCCAAGTATTTAAGTTAGATTGATTAAGCTTAACATTCTGCTAATGATCAGTTACACTAACGATGGCAGCAGAGCACAGAAATTGGGATACTTTGCACTTTGATTCAGTGGGTGAAAGTGAGTTTGGAAAACTGAAACATAGGGTGGGGGGTTAGATACTGTGGCCTTGTTTTTCTTTGTTGTATTAAGTGTAACTGGGTGAGAGGCCACAGAGGAAAGGGAGTGAGATGGTGTAGAGGAGTGGAAGTAAAAGATGATTAATACACAGACTCAGCATAACACTGGTGTTCAAATACATTTGCTCTCCAACCACTTCTACTCTGCAGATCCAGTCAGTTTGAACACAGACACGGATGAACAAGGAGACAGTGACAACATGCAGTCACTGCAAAACTCTGTGAATTGTGGCTTTGTTGTGTGTTGCTGTGCAGTCGTACACAGAGCTCAGATTTGTGCATTCAGACAGAGCTCATGTAGATTACAGTGTGCATTCAGATGATGCTGGCAGTGATAGTCATTTCGGATTGATCTATCTAGATTTATCTATTAGTGGCAACAATACACATGAGATGACGGTTGCTGTAGTTTTAACTTGTAGTTTATTGAAATTCCCAACATTTGTCGGACTCAAAATGTGTCATATAATAATCTATCTAGATCCAACATCTATTTATCTATTCAACACAACGTTAAAAACAAGCCGACGGTTCTGTTCTCTCGCTAGAAATCCCCCCCCCCCCCCATGTCCCATCAGTGATTGGGGTCTCATGGAGACACAGATGCTAGGACAGAGTGAGACGACATTCCTGAAAATATCCCGGCCCCTAAACGTTACCAGGTACTTACTTGGTGTAAACACACCTATTAAATGTGCGAAGCACAGTTTAGTGGATCTGTGCTTGGGTGGGGGGGGGGTTACTCATGCTGCCCCCTGCGGTACTATTGTCTGTACCATCTGGAGGAGGCTGAGAAGGGCAGAAATAAGGGTCAGGAGCAGCTGGCCCTCCTTAACAAAGACACCAGTTAACCGATTATAGGCTTTACTTCTAAATTTAGAGTCAGAGCTGCCTCCTGTTGCACACACTGACTCTGAATCAGCACTGATCAGATTTTTGTTGCAAAATGAACTTAGCTTAGTTTAGCTTTTTGTGAGTTTGGTCGTGTCACGCAGTTTGTCAAGAATCATGTGAGTGTCAGCATCTGTCAGCATCACATGCAGTGTGCACAAGCCCGAAGCCTTCAGTAAACTCAGTGTATGTACATGAATGTGAAGGACAATCCCTGGATTATGCAAACATGTAGGGTGATGAATCATGCTCAGCATGTGGAGGAGGGTGACCAAGTCCTGGCAGAGGCGGAACTGGAAAGGAACATGGTCATTATTAATGCTAGAATTCAAATAAAACACAGCCACAAACCATAGCTTCTTACTGTTGGCTATCTGTAGAAGTGTTGTGATGGTCTCTGATTGATGTTTATGTTAAAATGAAAAATTTCCTTTACTTTCTCTCAATCTGCTCATCAAGCTCGGCTGGAAATTCTAATTGCTTAAATAATTTCATTTCCTTAATTAATCCCATTAATTGGATTTACATTATATTAAATAATTTGTCAGATGCTTTCATCTTACTTTTATTTAAGCTCTGCAGTACAGACTAAGTGCTAGTTGTGAATCCTAGCTTGATATTATACAATTTGATATTATATCAGTTTTTTGGGCAACAATATGATATTCATCAGTATCACAAAGTCTGGCAGTCCAGGTTGACATGTAACAGCTTCAGATCTGCTCCACACTTGAGCTGTGCAGGGACCAAGAACTCTTAAAGAGATCATTTTTATGAAACTCCTCTGAATCCTCTGTTTATTCTTATATATATATATATATATATATATATATATATATATATATATGTGTGTGTGTGTGTGTGTGTGTGTGTGTGTGTGTGTGTGTGTGTGTGTGTGTGTGTTTGTGCACATTGTTATTGTAAATGGCACATAAACAGACCCAGCTGGTCTGTTTATACAGTAAATATAATAAATATAGTTAAACTATTGAATAGAAAAGGTATAATAGAAAATATACAATTTATATAAGATATGTAAATATATACGTGTGTGTAAATATGCAAAACTACACAGCAGTGTCTGTCATGGTTATTGCACATGATTATTGAATATTGCACATGGTTACATGGCTACGGAGAGTTATGGTTTTTGAACATTGCTTTGTAAAGTCTATTGCACATGGTTGTGCAGAGTCCAACTGGTTTATGGTTCTGTTCTAAAACCTCATCAATGTTAGCTTGTAGGCCTACTATTGTGGTGTCATCTGCAAATTTAGTGTTGGAGTTACAGTGGATGTTGGACTTAAGCTCTGAGTATCTGAATTCCTGTTATTATATAATATATATTATATTATATATTATTGATTTGAATATTTGAATATTGTGATAATATTTGACTATATCCACCTCTGGTATAAACAAACTGGTTAATATCTGTTCAGAGCACAAAAGATTCATTTAATATCTATGTGCATTACTTTGGAAATGACGTGTGTTACATACAAAATTTCTCTGATCCTGTAGAATCCTGATCACATAGCTGTGCTTTATTCCATTACTTGGATCTCACCAGTATAAACATTAAAGATTTAAATGATGATTAATAACATTCCATAACACAGTTATATCTGTTGGAATAACCTGCATCATTACAGACATGTATTGTTTCTATTTGACTCTCTTAGTTTTCATCACTGTAAAGACTTACACACTCATCATCAGAGAGTACATGTCTTTATGTATAATCTTATTGTGAAAAATAGTATTACTGTTGTTTTACATGATATCCTTGTGTGGTGATTGTCAACATAACAGAATAAAACAGTGGAGTGGAGGAACTATGGTGGTGGAGCCAGACGCCTCTTCTCTGGATGCCTTTCTGTCAGCATCACACAGTGACGTCAGATTCGGCAACGCTCTGATTTGTCAAGCTTACAGAAGTGAAGCACACCACAGCGGAAATACACCAATTCGCTTCACATCAAAGCACGGACAGAAAGCAGGAGCCCTTCACTGGGATTCAAAAGCCACGTCTCTCCCTCCATGTCTCCATCAGAATGACACACTTGGCAGTGTTGTGATATCCATGTGTAATGAGGGCTGGGTTTAGTTAAGGTTCAAACACAGGAGTCAAACACACACACACACATATATATATATATGTGTATATATATATATATATATATATATATATAAATGCATCCATATGGAGGTAAGCTGATAAATGGAAACTGTATCATTTCTTTCTTTCTGTAATTTTTAGGCATTTTCATACATTAAAACGAAATCCCACATAACGGCCTTCAGTAGATATTAGAATATATATTAAATAGTGTTGATCATAGTTTGATTTGTGCCACATTATTCATTCATTTACAGGAAGTGATTAAATAAAAATCCAAGTCTGCGTGATGATAAACGTATATTCTTGGTTTCAGATCAGTGCTTTCCTCAATATTTTTGAAATGTTGGATTGATTTTCTGCGTGTTTTTAATCGAAACGCTTTTATTGTGTAGGTTTCCGGAAGTGCAGTTGGTTTTGTCTCTTGCTCCGCAGTGTCTGTGCTCAGCTCAGCCTCGGTGAAACGGCCGTCGGCAAGATAAGCATTAGAGCGGTGGGTGCGGAGAGAAAGAATTCGGTTTAAGATTCTGGAGCTGTAGGAGCCGCCAGCTTCACAGAGACTGGTTAGGGTCCCGGTTTGGTGTGCCGAACCGGTCCCGGTCCGTGGCCTGGTCTAAACGGCGGATCAGCTGCGGTTGAAGCCTTCGAGATGCTCCGAGGTCTCTGCAGCTGCACAATAACACCGTCACCGATCCCGGCCAGGGGACACAGCTATGCTTCTGAGACGGAGAGCCAGGTAACGATAGCACGGGCAGGGGCGGCAATCAGAGCAGGTTTGCACCGACTGTTGGGCACTGGTCGTGGGGAATAGAGGAGGGCGGCGCTGTGTCCCTGCGCAGATGGAGGAGAAGGTGTGGGTGGAGAAGTGGAGGGTGGAGGGGCTCCCTCACGCCATGGCCTTTCTTTCTTTGAACATTTATCCAGCCTGTCTGTGAAAGCTATTCCTATGCGCGCGCGCCTTTGTGCGTGCGTGTAAGTGAAAGCTGTTCTAAACTAAAGGCTCCTTTGTGTTGTGGGGCTGTGGGATTGTGGGTGGGTGGCGGCTGCTGATAATTCCTCCAGTGTCACGGCTCTTAATGTATGTTCATACCACCCATACACCTTCATGTGTAAGTGTCATGTAATGATGTAACCTCTCTGCTCTGGTTATGGAATTGAATGGAATGTGATTGATATTGTATGGTGATAATCAGAGGAAGTGTGATGACATGATTCCTGTACATTTACTGTCATATCAGTTAGTCAATTAAGAGCAGTGAAAAGCACTCTCAGAGGCTCACTTTTCATATAAACAGTTTTGTAATGATAATAATACATTTTATTTAAAGGCGCCTTTCTAACACCCAAGGACATGATGCAAAAGTGAAAGACAATACAAACAGAAAAAAACACAAGAGCAGTAGAACAAATGCTACTTTTTATGTGATTGTATCATATAAAATATAATAACAGACTCTGGACATGTGCTGAATAACTTGTTTGATCAACATAAAGACACGTATCATGAAACTGAAATCACATGATTGTGGTGATATAAACATTAGGGAAGAGGAACCAGACGATAATTTCCCTTACACTTTGTTGATACTATGACATAGATAACCTGTCACCATTGGCACATTTACAGGTTAGAGATCTTCCAAACATATAAACTGACTGTAAACTAGTACCATGGAATTGGTATATAAAGGTTGATACTGGAAGTTGAATGAGACGATTGTGGTCACTGTGTGCAATTAGGCAAGAACATGTTCTTGATGCCTTAATTCACATTGTGGTATTGCAGATATCAAAAAACTGTAGTTACAATGGTCTGCTGACAAACCAGCTCTGAACAACTGAGAGCAAGAAATGTTACATCAGCTTGGATTTGATTTTCCTAATATAAATTGTCCTGGGTTTGTCTACAGTTTATCAGTTACTCTCTGTTGATAATGTTCCACATTAGAGACATAACTACAAGCAGATATATCCTCAGGTCCCGTTGCCTTTGGATATTTTCAGGCTGCTGTTCTTGATGTGACTATGATGACTATGATGATCACTCTTTTCTCTAACTCCTTCTTTGCTTTTTCCCTCCCAGGATGTTGCGATGGCTGGTGTGTGGTCGGTTGGGTCCAGTTTGGATGTGGAAAGCGCTGCTGCTCTTTGTGGCCATCGCTTTTGCTGGCCAACTGCTGGGAGTCATCTTCAACAAGAGGTGTCTGATTGCAATTATTCCTCTAATTATCCTTTGGTTCTCATAATAATCATAGTCTTGTCATGTTTTGTGGCAAAAGTCTATTCATGTGTGAAGTTGCCACAGACAGTTGATCTGCTTGTGTCAGTTTGAGCTTTAGTGGGTTAGGCTCGGGGTTAGTCCAAAAGTGAGGAAGCTATATGGCTTATTAGCAATTCACAATGGGTCGATCACCATGTTACATATATAGATCAACTTATTGTCACATCAGTCCAGATTTATTGTGCAGCTTTAGTGAAATATGTGATACCTACTTTAAAAGTAATTGTAAATCAAGTTTACAAGTTTTTGTGGCTGGAGACTATTCAAGAGCTAACCAGGCTAACTGATTTACACCTAGATTGCTAACTGGCTAACCACAAATGGCTGCAGACCAACTAGCTTGCAGTCAATAAGCTGACTACCACGCCACAAGCCATGTAATTCGGTTGTTAACTGTTTTACATCAGTGTTGATATGTAAGTATTTAAAAATGCAAAAAGTAGCTTAATATTTTCTAAATGTATTTTTATACAAGTCTAGTGATTAAGATGTGTAGTGCGTGGGGTTATATTCACTATATTCACATTTTTGTTAGTATTATTTTGTGCAATTGTGAGAAAAAATCATAATAATGCCACAGAACGATTGAGGTAAATAATCTAATCGCTGTTTTTCTGCCAGATATTGCAATTAAGGTTTGTTTTTTGATTTTCAGAAGAGTAGTTATAGTTGAATATTGATTGTAATAAATGTAAAACCTATGTCGTAGGCTTGTTTGCCTTTCGTTTGCTTGTTAGTTGTTAGCGCCCTCTCCGTCATTTGGTGCCCTACGTGCAGCGCATAATGCACGTTGTGGGAGCAGCAACATGTGTTTTTAGCATGTTTTCGTTCAGCTTCAGCTTGTTGATAGGTGGACACTCAGATCCACCAGCTTACTCTGATTGGTGAGCACCCATGTAATGGGATGCGCATTGTGATTGCAGAGCAGGACTGTTAAACAACAATGATGGAGCCTTATTGCTCTAGAGGCTCTGAAGAACAGCACATCTGTTGTTTGTTAATATTTTGGATAGAAGAGATGTGACATGTTACAAGCACGGGTACTCAGGTACACAGGTACAGGGAGAAGCTGCTAGTTTAGAAATAATGGAAAATTTCATGTTTGTCCTGGTGTCTGCATAGTCTACTCACTATCTGGGGTTGATGTTAGCAGAGACCTCAGACTCACATTCACCCTTTATACCTAAGAATTGGTTTATTTATCACAGGCAATATTCAACAACATTATCACATGTTTTCATAATAGCTGTTGATATTTTGCTGAGTTATCTGCAGGATCATAATCATAATATAACTAGCTTTGTATATCATGTAAAAAGTTGGATTAAGGCTTTAAAGGCTTAAGGGTTCATCAAAGGCTCTGTCAGACCTACAATCCTACAGAATTCTGCGATGTTGTGATCGCAACTATTAATGCAAATTCAGTCAATCTCTGCAAATTCTGGGCAACCTCCAGTTTTGACCATTCACTGCAACATATTTCTCAATTTTGACCAATCATCATGGTTTCCAGCAACACACTGAGCCACATGTCATTGAACTCATAGACACATCACTGTAACACAGTGATTACATCCCTTCATTTTCAAATAATCGTCAGCAGGTGATTATAAAGCGTTTATAATTATACTGTTATTGGGATTTGTTTTCCCTTCAGAAGGAAAAAAAAATGCGATTTTTCCCTTTAAAGATCCACTATACTGAGTTCAAGATGCACAACATGTAGCTAAACATTTAATTTAGTAGAGACAGAGGTGAACATGAGGTCAGCTTTACGAACACTGACGAGAGCTTTTTAAAGTCGGCTTTTAAAAGGGAATCTTTTTTTTTTTTTTTAAATAACTGCAGCTTTTCCTTCCAAAATGGAAAAAATCTCAACTTTGAATTGCTCCCATAACTCTATTGCTATTTATCAGCAGCACATCATAGACTGTTTTTTTATACACACATGTTACATAATATAATGTATGTAAGTTATTTTATCTGGTTTTGTATTCCATATGAAGCGTGTATATAAACTGTGCTCTTTTTGTTGAATTCGTCTACATTTCACAAAAGCTTTTGGATAAATTCCCAACATGTTGTGTGCTCCTCTTCCCTTCCCTCCATCTGTCCTCCAGCAGCGTCCAACCAGCTGCTCGCTCAATCTTCTCCTCCCCTGATGCTCTGGGCCCCTCTCTGGGCTCCTGTCGGCCCCACACCCACATCATGTTCCTCAAGACCCACAAGACAGCCAGCAGCACTGTGCTCAACATGCTGTACCGCTTCGGAGAGGAGCGTGGCCTCCGCTTTGCCCTGCCGCTGGGCTACCAGCTGGGCTACCCTCTGCCCTTCAATGCTCACAGGGTTAAAGGTTACCGAGGCCCCAGAGCCGTGGAGTTCAACATTATGGGCAACCACATGAGATTTAATAAACCAGAGGTAAGTTATGCAGAAAAAGAGAGAGGGGGGTTACTACAGGCTCGATACTGGGACAGTGATGATGACAGGATAAAAAAATGAAGACAGGTCAAATCATGTATTTGCTTTGGTTGTAATTTGCAATCAAATGGTTGGCTGGCAGCCATTTCTACTGCAGCAGCATGAGATGGCAGGGAGACTGAAACACTGACGTAGTCAAGAACAAGAGTGTGAAGTGCTGAGCCACTCCAGATTTGTAGAGCTTTGTATAGTGAGCTATATAACTCTGTATAACTCTGAAACTATATAACTGTTTGTCCATGTAATATATCTCAATATCACAGTGAAAAAATCAGTCGAGAGCACAGCCTCATAGCCAGCAAACACACCTTTTGAATCTGACTGACACAACGTAACACTGGCCTGACTCAGCAGTGCCACGCACCATTTTCCTGGCAGTCAAAAAAGTTTTAGATTGTTTTCAGCTGAAAGGACCTTACTCTTTCAGTGGGATGGTGTGGAATACCTTGATCTATAGCGTTAAAAACATTTATGAATAACTATATTTATCTTGAATCTTTTTCACCATCTAATATTTTTTGTGGCATAGTTGACTATTATCTCTTATAATTATGACCTCTTCCTGAGATAGAGATAAATGGTAAACAGTGTCTTGCCCAAGGACACATATATGCTGACTAGAGGAGCCGGGGATCAAACCTCTGACCTTCTACAACCTGCTCTACCTCCAGACCACCCCTCCTCAATATAAACTGATTATAAGGAGAACAGATCACACCAGCTTTCTCATATTGTCACACTCAATACTCAATACTATTCAAAAACAAAACACTATGATCAAAAAATTCTTCTAATATATCATTATATTATTTCCCTCAGCTACATTGTTTTGAGTGTTGCTGTATTTGAGACTGAGGGCCTACTTGGGTGTCGTCCAGCAACACACACAATTATCATTATAGTGCTAACAAATAGGCTTTGTGCAAAATCACAGGAAGACCTCTATGTTTAATAGTTTTAGCCCATGCTCATAATTATTCTAAAACCTTCTCCTCATTTTGGTTCCTAACCTCTGAAACAGGACTGATGCTGCTGGGCGCAGATCATGTTGCCTCCTGCTAATGAAAAGCTGTAAGATCAGCTGATGATGACCAACATGTCCGTCACTCACTGCTGCTACAACAGTAACTTGATTTTCTTCCTCTGTGTCTGTAGGTGGAGAAGGTGATGCCTGCGGACACATTTTACTTTTCTATCATCAGGGATCCGATCTCTCTGGCCGAATCCTCCTTCGCTTATTACAAAGAAGTAGCGCCTGCCTTTCGAAAAGCTAAAGGCTTAGGCGACTTTGCCGATGACCCCAAAAAATACTATGACCCTCGTCTTCGCAACAACCATTACGCCCGCAACCTGCTCTGGTTTGACTTTGGCATGGACCACAATGCCAATTTCTCTACAGCACTGGCAAAGCGCGGCGAGGCCATGATCCGCCGGGCATTCAAGCTGATTCTAGTGTCTGAGTACTTTGACCAGTCCATGATCCTGCTGAGACATGCCCTCTGCTGGCCTTTGGATGCTGTTGTGTCATTCAGCCTTAACGCCAGGCAGCAGAAGCCCAGCAGCCTCGGGGGAATGAGTGGAAGCTGGGTGGGCAAAGCAGCAGCAGCAGCCGGAGTCAATGTTAGAGGAGGATTTTCACAGGCCAAGACACCACCCAATCTGTCAATAACGGAGGAACAGCGGGAGAAGCTGCGGCAGTGGAATGCCTTAGACTGGTACTTATACAAAGCCTTCAACCAGACCTTCTGGGAGGAAATCAACAGGTTCGGTCTTGCTCAGATGGAGCAAGAAGTAGCTCTTCTCAGGATGCGACGAGAAGATCTGGCCCGGGTTTGTCTCAGAGATGGTGGAAAACCAGTGGAGGCACACAGGATCCGAGATAAAAATATCCGGCCATTTCAGAGTGGGTTAGTGAAGATTCTTGGCTATGAGCTCCAGCCAGGGCTGGATAACGCCACCAGGACAGCCTGTCTGCGGATGATCAGGCCCGAGATCCAATACAAAGACCTGCTCGATACAAAACAGTTCCCGCGGGCTCCAGGGGTCCAAGCCCAGCCAGGGCATCAGAGCCAGGGACGGGCAGTGGCTGCCGGTGGCTCTTTTTTAAAAGCAGACTCATCCAGGACAGGAGAGACGCTGGTGGGGGTAGACACTGGGGGAAGGACAGTTGAGGAAGGAGAGAGAGTCTGGGACAGAAGCCATTTAATGCGCAAAAACCAGACTTTGATACGAGGGCAGGAGAAAGGAAGGTTGAGATAGTTTGAGGCTAGTCTCCTTTCTGTGGTTCCTGTGGTCATAAACTGAGCTGAGTGTGGTTTACATCTGAAAAAAACTAAGGATCCTCCTTTGCACTTCAATTTTTTGTCATTTGCTTGTTTTCTTAAAAAAAAAAAAAAAACTCTTGTGTAATCCTGGTGGACTTTGACCTCTGAGTGCCGGTGACTCTGTCATGGCTGGGGTAACGAGCTGGAGGACGGTGGAGTATTCCCTTTGAACTGAATGTGAAAGGACCACTTTGTTTTTTATGATGTTGTTCGCAGGTTCTGCTGCTGTTTAACTCAAGATACACAGAAGCCTGCATTTCCCTGTTCATATTAATACTTTGAAGAGTCACAATTTTCACGTTAACCTCAATGCACACGCTTGGAATTTCTCATTGTAAACATACATGTCTGGGGATCTTTTGAAACATGCACGTCTTTTAACAGTGTTTTCTTCAGTTGTGAACAAAATTCCAAAATACCCCAAAACTCTTCTTGTTATCTGGTGAAGAAATAATCTGTCTATTGCACAGAAAAAACTGAATGACTGTTTCTGAATCAAAATTAGAATAGTAGAGATAGAAGTGTTTCCCATTTAGTAAGGTAACGCAGATCAACTGGGAAACGTAGTGTGGTGGATGGAAACTCTTTCATTCAGTTAGAAGAGTCTTTGTTGTTAAACCATCATCTGGGCTCTGATGGAAGACGTATGTATACACAACTCATTTTCATGACTGGTACAGTTTTTAGTCAGGTGTGGCTGATAGGTACCAAATAATTTGCACCGACTTTTTCTCTGTTGGAAACATAGTAACAGTAGCTCAACTTCAGACTGTTAAACCTGAACAGCTTCTTGAATAATACAAGAAGTGAAAACGATCTGAGGCTTGTGCTTCTGTGCTTAGTCTGCTGAAGGCTGATCTCTGTGCAGTGGTTTAGTGGGAGGTCTTCTTCTGTATCATGATGTCAGGTGATTAAACAAATCTCATGATGCGAGTGTGGCTAAAATGAATTAAAAAAAGAAAAAAAGTAACATGCCCTATTTTTTTATTTATTTTTTTTTTTTTTTACAATGACTAATGATGTCCTCAACTTTTTCTCCCTGATCAATCTTGATCGTTTAACACCAATCTTTGAACAAGTTGGGGGCTTCAGGTAGCAGCAGAGCCATCATAACTAAATCACAAAGCATCTCAGTGTTAAAGTTAAATAGTGTTATTCCAAGGCTTACACTGAAAACCAATAGAAATAGCACGATAAATACTACAAACAAGACATAACCTAAAGACAAGGTGTTGGGGTTTGATGGTTGACACAGGAAGTCGATTTACTGCAGTGGGCCACTGTTCTCAAATAGCTACATTAGTTTACTTGGTTGTCATGCAAGCACCTTGTTTTAACCGCTGTGGGACTAGAGACTGTCTGTCTGTCAGACATCAGCTGTGGTTTGCACTTCCTTTTATCGTTCAGTAAAACACAACACATGTTGCATCTGTAGCTTTAGGAAGCTGATGCTGACAAAGACATGACTGTTGTAAATAATCCCGAAAAGTAAGTCTGTCTACTATTTCTGATTGTTGCTCATGTCAGCAGAAGCTCAAAGTGACACACTGTCAAGCAACATTTTCGCTCATGCTGAAATCATCAACTGTTTATATCAATATTATCGACTTTAAAGAAAAACGCTTGTAGCATTTAATTAGTTCTGATAAAACACTCCCTCTAACCAATCAGAAGCCAAATACACTGCAGATCACACTGCATTCAATATTGGAAATACTAAGAATAAAAATGTTGCCAATATCAGTATATTGACATACTAAGCATACACTCCATGATGCACAGTGTGCAGGACTCAGCTTGTTGTGCAGGTGGCAGCAATACTACCCACTGAGTGCATGTATAGGCTATTCTTAGTCTTCATATGCAGTCATAGGGCAAAAGTCTGGACATAAGCTTGAAATGTGATGGAGTACTTCCTCAGAACAATAGATCGCCTTCTTCATGTTGCATAGTTTGAATAAGTCAAGTCAGTTTGCAGAAGTGGCTCTGCATTGTGTTTGAATGGCTACCTCATCTGTTTGCTGTGGCGAGAAGCTTTACAGTCACATTGTTTGGACACTGAGTAAAATGGATGATAAATCTTTTACTACAATTAATTATTAAAGGGTCCCATGCACTTTCATCCCTCCAGCAACAAATGCTTTATGTGTTTCTCTGCCTGCAGACACTTTCCTGTAGGATTTTTTTCCTGCAGCAGTCTCAGTTACTCATTGTACAGAAAGTGAAGTGACAAATTACTGATTTCAGAAAGGTCTTGTCCACCGAAGTCAATAGAAACCATGTTAAATCAGAACTGTTGTGTTATTTCCTTATCACTGTCGCTGCGCGGCAGCACCGGTGTGATTGGTACCACCACAGGAGGATTACAAGATAACACCAATACTATGCATTCAAATGCTGTCTTGTTTTGACTTCTAGTGAAATGAACATTTCTTGATCCTTATCCCATCTGACTCTATTGTGTCTCGCAGTGTGACTACAGTGTTACAACTGATTCAAATAACCCTGTGACCTTTTCTCTAGTGACACCATAAACAAACATACTTGCATCCCCACCGCTGAGGCTCTAACAGCAGAAGTCATCAGTTAGTTTTTCTGAGGTAGTAACATTACTTGCCCTGATTCTGTCTGCCACAAACACTCATGCACAGAACACCTTCAGTTATAGACCCACATCTCCCTGTGTTTATTATTCTATTTGCCATTTGTACATACCGTATTTATCAGGGTTTGTTTTCATCAGAGGTTAGAGATAGGGGAGGGGAGGGGTGTGCTCGTCACAGCATGCTCAAAGTAACTGTTGATGATGCAGTAATGAATGCCTTGCAGTTACTGAGTCAGTATGGAGTATAAAGTCAGTATTATCATCTAGTGATTCCACTCTGCACAGTTATAGGGTTTTAGGAAATACACCCATCCAAATTTACATTCTCAGCAGAGTAGTGATTTAAAAAAAAAATTCATTAATCAAGTCGACCTACACATAATTAAAATATTAACACTACTGTCACTGATGTTACCTCAAGTTCAAGAAATAATTCTCTATCCTCAAAATTACAATGAAGAATTAAATCATGATAGTGAAGAATATCAGCATTAAAACATGGTGTTTCATTCTCGTAGGATTAAACATTTAATCCTACATTTAACAATTAACAGGCAAAAATAAACTGCAGTGTTTAGGTCATTGTTAGTTATTGTTTTCCATGGTTGAACACAGTGTGGCTGTGTACACATCTGTGTTTAATCTCTGCTCACACTCCCAATTATACAAACACGTCGTCTAGCAACAGGCAGCAGAAAGTAAAATGAAAATGGCTTCATTTTCTTGGCCATCACCCCGCTAGCTTTGTTTTTATTCTTCCAAGAGTAAACTTCAACATTTTTCTGATGTGGTACTGTGACTCATGTTGTAGCTTGTTACAGGTATTCATGTTTTCATAGTGAACATGTTGTATATTGCATTGTGTGTGCAAATGGTGCAGAAAGTAAATGGTACATCTCAGTTTTCAGAGACCAGAGTGAATAGAAGCTCTGGTGCACTTTGGTTCAAATCACTCTTCATTTGATCAGTTTCCATCCCGGAGTTTTTATTACTGACAGGAAGTACTTGGTCTTGGTACTTGGAGTTCATGCAGAAAGAATCAGTGTACCATGGGCTTGGGTCTTACTTGAAAATGCATATATTTGTTGAAATTTGTAGTAGATGGGGCTCTTTGTGTGCATCCACTAAGATGTTTTTTTTTCTTGTACTGAATAAATGCACATTTCTTTTAACATCTCCAACTGGTCTCCTGATCTGATTAATGAGAAAGTGGTTGAGTCATCAGTCTTCAAGTTGGAGACAGGGAGCTTCTACATCCATGTAATTTGAAATACTGCTGTTTCCACTATATTACATCCTAGACAATTGAGTTTTTTTCACTGCCAGCTTTATAAATGTTCATCTGTTTAACTAATCAAAACCTGTGGACTTGTCTCTGTTAGTGGTGCGTCTAGAGAACTACTGTAGAAAGAAGTAACCCTGTAAACTGGGAAATGTGTGTGAGATCTGGGAACTAGCATCTAGACCACATGGAGATGTTGGTATTTTTTTTTTTTTTTTTTTTTTTTTTTAATGATTTATTGGCTCCATAAGTGGAAAAAACTGATGTTTAAAAATGCCATTTTTGCTTTGACTCCAATTGTTCACATGAGAGTGAAATTCTAAATGTTGTACAAAAATTCAGTTTTTGGGATAAAATTCTGATATTTTCCAAACATCATCTACCATGACTCCAAAATTCAGTCATTTTTTGAATGAACACTGAAAATGTAATTAGCAAGAATTTGCAAGTATATGTTTAAAACACAGTTTATATAAAACTGACAACAGATAAATGAAAAAATCTGTGTAGATGGTTTGTGTAGGGCGGTCTGAAGATGCTCTGTAGCAAGTTTGGTGTCAATTGAGCAAAAACTGTGGGAGGAGATATGTTTAATAAGTTTTACAGTTTTTGAAAAAAAAGGGGGGGGAACTGATAGACTTCACAATTTGCAATAGGTTTAAATGTACAAACGTTTCTTCAGTTTTGGGACTTTTGGTGAAAGTTGCAAATCTGTAGCACATATGGTTGATTTGTTGTGAATTTTCAAAATTTTTGAACTTTAACTGCTTGGTGTAGCGCCATCATCAGAACTATTGACCTGTTTTTGCAGCTGAGGCTGTCTGACATGGGACTGGAAGTTTGGGCAAAATTTGGTCATATTTCACGCATGGGAAGTAGGATTTCCTTGGAAGAAGAAGAACATCCAGGAAAACAATAGAGCCTTATTATAAAACTTCCATAAACTATTTAGAAACTATTGGTAATCTGCGATTACCAATTATCTCAGTAATCTGAGAGAATTCATCTGTAGCAATGATATATGCAATAAACTACAATGTAATTGATATTTTTCAGATTCCCTCCATATGTATGTGTGTGTGTGTGTGTGTGTGTGTGTGTGTGTGTGTTCTGCTCATAGATTAGTTTGGTCTGGTGGTCGCTCATCTGCTCGGTTCTCCATTCACCCATGCATTCACGGACCTGTTCTGTTCTGTTACACTCAGCAGATGGAACGAACCGCTTGAAATTTATTTACATTTTTATTACAATAATATCATATAAAGTTAGCCAGACTTAGTTCGCCTGTGTTGTAGCACACGGACGCGCGGTTGTATTTAATAGACATGAACAGATAAACAGACGGTGACACTTCCGCTTCGCTTTGTTTACAATGCAGCAGCTGACCGACAGTTAGCAGTTAGCCGGTTAACGCTACTTCAACGTTCCAACAATGGAGTCACTGTGCGACTATTCTATGTATTTTCCCGCCGCTCCAGTATCGAGTCTCTCAGACCCGGCGGAGTACACACGTCTTCCGCGGCGAGGTCACGTCTATCTCGGCGAAACTATCCAGTTCCTGTTGGTGCTTCGGTCCCGGGACACGGCGAGGAAGGATGACAGCTCCAGTGTTTTGCCTTGGAAAGACCTGGGTCAGTCTTTATGGGCTCTGCCCAGCGTGTGCGTGGCCGAGACGCGACAGAAGAAACCCGGAGAAATTCAGCCAGACGCGGAGAGCAGCGGCAGCGAGAGCACAGAAGAGGAGCGTGCTCAGGGGGAGTGTGTGGGCACACCGGGCTGCAGGACTTTCACACGGTGCGACCCGCTCCTCACTCACAGCAGATCAGCCGCTGGTGGGCGACACAACGAGAGGGAACCGGTGAAGGTAAAGGGATTAGGAACGGGGCTCCAGGTCCCCACATTAGATCTTGTTCATGTATATGGGTCATACCTCAAACCACACCATTACCTCACTCTTGTCTCTTCACAACATCGTTTTCTCTGCCTACACTTACAGGAAATAGCCGTCACATAGCCCCAGTGTTGACGAGAAAACAAACCACAGTCATGTTTAGACAAATGGCTGCAGCCATAGTTCTGTCTGTTGCGGTACTGTTTGTACTCCAGATGTGTGTTAACATGAAAGCAGTTGGGCCTTCAGGGACTTTAAACCAGCTCCAGACCTGTCTGCCTGCCAGGCTGCAGACAGTTGACACAGTCAGACTGCAGATGCAGAAACTGGAACCTGAAAGTCAGATGTCTAACAAAAGACATAAGTAATTGAAAAAGAGTTATACAATTTGCAAAAACAAAATCCAAAGTCCAAATAACCACTTCATCTGAAATAGATCTGTGTGAGGGGGCCCCGGCGTCAATGGACTGATCTGGTAAGAAGAAAATGTGAGAGTGTAGAGCTGCTGTCCAGAGCGTAGATAGGTGTCTTAGAGACAGTTGTGCATGCTCACAGAAGCCCAGCGAAAATGAAAGAAGATATCGCCGTAAAAGACTAACCATAACATAACCAAAACTGCAAGAGTTGCAAAAGTCAAAGGGGGAAATGTTCATGATCTAATGATGAGGGGACATGAGATCGAGTGATCTGCTCAGAGCTCAGATCGTTGTGAAGTCTGTGGTTGGTTTTACACTGTAACTGTAAGAGTATTTTTTGGAATAGTCCTTCTATGCTTTATTTTCTGTATGTTAATTAATGTCAACTGTACAAGAGTGATACTCAGATACTCACTGATACTTGGATACTCCGCTTGTCTGTAATGTTGAACACTTTGTCCTCTGCCTGTCCTCCTGCAGGCTGCTTTGGTGTTGGATGACCAGATTGCCTTCTTTCTCACCATCTCTCTGGACAAGCTGCCAGTCAACACACTCAAAGCAAAGGTCAGACACATCTGCATAGTAACAAGAAGGGTTGATGATGATGCTGAAAAATGATATAAAGTTTGTTTATCTTGTGCATCAGCGAGTAAGGTTGTTTAGCGATTCTTGGATTGACATGATTGTTGCTTCAGTTATTAATTACATTGATTTATCTGAATGAACAGATATTCAGTATGTGCCATAAAATATGTTTTAAATATGTTTTCAGAACATCGACTGTGTCACATTGTTACTTGCATCCGCTCCTGTCAGGGGATGATGGTGTATCGTGGCTCTGTGCCAGACACTACCAAGAGTGGTGTTAAGGAGTTCCACTTCCAGAGTGGCAGTGTCTTGCAGCTGCAGGTGAAGGGGGATGGAGCTGTGCTGTTGCCCTCACTTCCCTTAGTTCTCGTCTCCTAACACAGGATGTTTGTGGTTTGCTCTGCCTTCATGAACTGTAGCACTGTCTGTGGCTCTTCCTGTAACACAGCTTTCTATACGTTTTAAGCCGATTGTCAGACTGTGCATGACCTCAAGTTCACACACTAATGAATGGTGTTCACTATACACACTCTATTAGGGCTGTAATCTCCCAGTCGACTGGTTGATTTATTGGTCGATACGTTCTGGTTCGACCAAAATTCTGATTGGTCGATTTTTTTGGCGTGTTGATTTCATATAATTTCAATATGAATGCGCCACAGACCAGCATGTCAGGGGCCGGTGGTTAGGAAACAAACTCTTGCGCTGATTGGACCAGCGCAGTGTCAATCGGGTCGATGATCTACAGGTTTTATGGGCCGGTCAGACCAATATATAAATTGAAAAAGTGTCAGGATGTCGAGACTATGAACGGCCGACAGCTGTAGACCAGGCGGCTGTTCTGCACTTTTCCAGAACTCACAGATACCCAGTCCGCACCTGAACATGGCATCATATCACCTAAAAATGGTTGTCTGCATTAGATTGCTCTGTTCATTTTAAATATAGAACATATCACAATTGGCATATTTCAGTGTTTTAGCGTAATAATCATTATATAACTGCAGGCACACCCGTCTGCAACTATGGCAGCATCCTTCAGAAACACCCCGACCACGCTGGATGTTGAGCCTCCCCTATCATCCAAACGCAAAAATGATATTAAGTTAGAGGCCATCACAGAAAGATGTGGTGATGCCAAGTAGCTTCTCTGCTGATCCTTATATGTGAATTGTGATGCTTCACCCACAGCTTGCATACTGAGACAATTGTCCACCTAGGATCTTGCTGCAGTAACACTTCTCTGCGGTCCTCATTATTCTTGTATAGTGTAAAGGCATTAGGTGTGTCTTGCAGAGTATTTCCAAAAGCTCA